>WOXC01008605.1:0-675230 GCA_011680675.1 Gymnobelideus leadbeateri
TATTCATCAGTATTTCTAGCTAAAATACATGTAAAATTAGATGGCATATTTCCTTTAACATATTTCTCTATATGAAGATGAATGACAGTTTATCAAAGGATATAGTTCAGGTTGAATCTGTAAAAAAAAAAATGAACCTCAAGATAGGCATTTAATTTCCTTGAGCCATTTTTGTTTTTGACATGGATTCCCACATTGATGATTCAAATATTCAAACCCAACAATTGCCAACACAGATAGAGCAAAGTGTATTTTGCTGTACAGTCTATTTGAAGACTATGAGAAGACATTACAGTAGTTTTTCAAAAGACATATGATATGGCATAAGTCCCTAGAATGGTCCCTTGCATAAGTCTGATTCTCAAAACCTAGATGATGTTTTATCAATTGATGTGAACTTATCAAAAGGTTTGACACTGGGGCAGAGCCAAGATGGCGGAGTAGAAACAGCTCATCCAAGCCTCTCTGCCCCCAGATTCCCCACAAACTATGTAAAAAAGGACTCTGAACAACTTCTGGAGCCCCAGCACCCACAGAACGACACAGAGAAGCTAACCTCCCACTGAGGACAGCCCAGCAGCCCTGCAGGAAGGACCACCGCAGAGGTCTGGGAGCCGGCAGCGCGCAGCACGCAGAGCACAGAGCACAGGAGCCGAGCCGAGCCCAGGTCCGCGTGAGCCGAGGTTTTAGCCCCAGGGCGGCACGGCTGCAGCCAGCTGGAGGAACCCCAGAACACCAGGAGCTGTGGCGACTCCGGAATTATCAACATAGACATGCCTAGGACAAAGTAAGAGGTTAGTGTCCTATGGACTTTGGGACCTGTATTTGGGGAATGCGTCAGCTCCCTCCCCTGGGGGCTAGAAGCCACTGAGGAGACACGCCATTTTGTAGTTTTCAGAGGCAGCTTGGGCTCCCAGCCTACAAATCGTGGGGAGATCCAGCGATCAGTCTTGGGGGGTAATAGCTCTTGCTTTAACCTCCCTGGATCTGGATTGTGATCTAGGGTGGAAGTTGTGGGTGGGTTTACAGCTTGCCAGAAACAGAAGTTGCCCCCACACGTTCGGGACGAAAATTCCTCTAGCTGGCCTTAAAGCCATAGTGTGGCAACAAGCCCAAAAAGTCAAGCAATTAAGTGGCAACATGCCAAGGCAAAGGAAACAGAAAAATGCAACCCTAGACTCCTATTTTGGGGGCATAGAGCGGGAAAAGGACTGTGAGTTCAGAAGTCCTGCTCCAAAAGCCCAGGGGAAAACATGAGCGGGTTGCAGGCCATAGAGGACCTTAAGAAGGACTTTAAAAATCAAATAAGAGAAGTGG
Organism: Gymnobelideus leadbeateri; assembly: GCA_011680675.1. Lineage (NCBI taxonomy): Eukaryota > Metazoa > Chordata > Mammalia > Diprotodontia > Petauridae > Gymnobelideus > Gymnobelideus leadbeateri. Next base: position 1,318 of record WOXC01008605.1, read on the forward strand.
AGGGAAAAATTGGAAAGAGAAATGAGAAGGATGCAGGAAAAGTATGAAATGAGGGTCAACAGCCTGACTGAGGAAAACAACACCTTAAAAAATAGACTAACTCAAATGGCAAAGGAGGCCCAAAGGGCAATGAGGAGAAGAATGCCTTAAAAAGTCGAATTTGCCAGATGGAAAAAGAATCTCAGAAGTTCACTGAGGAGATTCATTCCTTCAGAGTTAGACTGGAGCAAATGGAAGCTAGTGACTTTATGAGAAATCAAGATGCTGTTAAGCAAATCCAAACAAATGAAAGATTAGAAGGCAATGTGAAATATCTCATGGAAAAACCACTGACCTGGAAAATAGATCCAGGAGAGACAATTTAAAAATTATTGGTCTACCTGAAAGCCATGATCAAAGAAAGAACCTAGAAATCACCCTTCAAGAAATTCTCAAGGAAAACTGCCCTGATGTTTTAGATCCAGAGGGCAAAATAGAGGTTGAAAGAATCCACCTATCACCTCCTGAAAAAGATCCCAAAAAGAAAACTCCCAGAAATATTATAGCCAGTTTCCAGAATCCCCAGATCAAGGAGAAAAATACTACAAGCGGCCAGGAAGAAACAATTTCAATATTGTGGAAACACAATCAGAATAGCCCAGGACCTGGCAGCTTCTACACTAAGGGATCGAAGGGCATGGAATATGATATTCCAGAGGGCAAAGAACTGGGAATGAACCCAAGGGTCACCTACCCAGCAAAACTGAGTATTTTGTTTCAGGGGAAAATATGGTCATTCAGTGCAATAGAGGACTTTCAAGCATTCTTGAGGAAAAAACCAGAGTTGAATAGAAAATTTGACATCCAGACGCAAGTAGTAAGAGATGCCTGAGAAGGTAATCAGGGAAAAGAAATCAAAAGGAACTTATCAAAGTTGAACTATTTACATTCCTATATGGAAAAGTAATATCTGTGACTGATGATATCTCTCTCACTATGAAAATAATGGAAGAAGGGGGTGTATTCATATGAATACATATGTGAATGTGTGTGTATATGGTTACCGTTATATATGGATAGAGGGCATAGGTGGAATTTGTTGGGAAGCGATGATACCTAAGGGGTGAAATTATGAGGTGAGAGAGGAAAGTGGCAAGAGGAGATGGGGAGAGACAGGGTGGGGCAAACTATCTCATGTAGGGGAAGTGGTTGCAAAGGAGGGGGAGAATAAGGAAGGCTAAAAAGGCAAAACCACATTCACACTGAATTTGGTTCTGGGAGAAAATGACATACATACTAAATGGGATATCTCAACCTGCAACAGGATAGGGGGAAGGGGGATGAGAGGAGGGATGATGGATGGGAGGGCATCCTTGGGGTGAGGGGAGGTTGGAAGTACCCACTATAGAAGAGGGACAGGATCATGTAGGGAATGGACCAGGTGGGGGGTGGGATGAATGGGAGGGAATTATAAGCAGCCTTGTACAATATATCTACTATGATAATGTTTTGCATAGCTAGACATGTACAACATATACTGAATTACTTATCTCCCAAGAAGGAATGGGTGACAAGGGAGGAAGGAAATGGATCTGAAATTCGAGGTCGTAACATTAGATGTTTCAAATATATATAAATACTATTATTAAAACTCTTTTGCCTATAATTGGGAGATAAGATGTGCAGGCATTGGGACACACAGATTCATCTTCCTCTAATGGAAAAGTCGATGGGGGTATGGGAGAAGGTATGGGAGAGAGCAGATTGGAGGAAGTGATATCTTGTGGGACTGCTATTCTGGGAGGTTGGGTAGGGGAATAATGGGGGGAAAATGATTGTAACTCAAAATCTGGCGGAAATGAATGATGTAAAACAGAAGTTAATAAAACATTTGTTTAAAAAAAAAAAAAGGTTTGACACTGCAGATACCATGTTGGCTTTGTAGTCAGGAAGGCTTCAGTTCAAAACCTGCCTGAGAAATGTACTACCTATATTATCTTGGGCAATCCACGTAGACTTTAGGTTCTTCCACAACTTTCTAGCATTTTTTAATTAAATATGTACTGATAGAAGGAATTTCCTCACAGGTTTGTTGGTGGGAGCCTCTGATGAAGAAATTACAGTTTCTTTGCAGATCTACATGTCAGGTTGTTAGATGGTATAAGCTTGAAGTAGACATTGATATGTTCATTTATTCAAAAGATATTTGTTAACATTTTCGTGCCTACTACATGCCACTCAGAATGATTATGAAGGTGAATAATATTTTGTACTTCATTATAATAAAATAGAAGGAAATACAATTATTTTGCCTCCTACTTTTGTAATTCACTTATATAATTTAGATAGATAATTTTTAAAAAATGGAACATGCATTTTAAACATTAAAACATGACTAAGATCTAAAAATTTTCTTTTAAATATTTGTGATTTAATTTTGCATAAATTCATTAGTATTATTGTTAGTCATATAAAATGATCAAACATTCCTCATACTAAATATTCAGTGAAACATATCAATAGACATAGATAAAAGCTTAGAAATAGGAAGAACCTTAAAAATCACCAAATACAATTCCCTCATTTAGGAATGAGGAAAATGACTCCTAGAGAGAGAAGGTGATATATCTTAAAGCATACCATGTATTTGTGGCAGAGCCTGTATAACAAGGGTGTGACCTCCTAGTACAGCATTACTTCTACTGCCTTTTTTCCAACAGTAATATTTTGAACATCACCCCAACTTAATTTATTAAAGCTCTAATTGTCTGATACAACTAATATTATCTGTGCTTTGGGGCATACTTGTAAATTCCACAAAAATTATTGTGTGATACACCATACGTTCTCAAAATCCATGCTGATGGAACCCAAGCTCTGGTACTTCCCAGTTTAAATTTGGCCTTGGACATAGACTAGCTATATGACCCATGGCAAGTCAAGTAGCCTCTGTCTGCCTCAGTATTTTCAACTGCAAAATGGGAATCGTAACAATACTTATCTCACAGAATTGTGAGGATCAAATAAGATATTTATAAAGCAGTTAGTGTAGTGTTCAGTTTGTAGTAGGTGCTATGTAAATGTTTCTACTTTTTTCTGTTCTAAGTTTGCCAAAGTGAGGAGGAATAAATCGGGAGTAGTGTGTTATTTTAGAAAGAGTGCTAGGCAGAAAATCAAATGATGTGGTTTGAATCCCAGCTCTGACAGTTACTGTGTGACTTTGTACATAAAGTTTAAGTAATCTGGGTCATGGTTTTCTCATTTGTAAAATAGAGTTAGGCAAATATAATCCCATTATCCATCTATGTGAGTGTCAGGAAAGCAAATAAAGATGAGGTTTTATGTATATAATAACCATTATATCAGAATCTTCCTTCTGACATGAAGGACCTAAACAAACCCATTCAATTGAAATGTGGGAATTTCAATACGTGGTACTCCTTCAAGTGGCCATAATTGTACCTCCTAGAGAGAGAAGGTGGTATATTTGGATTCAGAAAGCTTCAAAACATATAGTGGGTTTGTGTACACAATAAAAAAAAACAAGAAAATAAAGAGTTTTTCTGGTCAGGACCCCAACCCTATCTACAGGAATGTGTCCATTTAACAGGTCTTACTATAATGGAAGAATAATAAGCTCTTCACTCTTGCCCATGGGTACTCTATTACCCAGTTGCTCTTTATCTTGCTTCTTCATCCAAATGCTGCATCTTGTCCATGGCAGCCACCATTGGTCCTTAACATCTTGGCAACTGTCCTCTGCTACTAGCAGTTGGTATTATTAGGGGGGAAAGGGAGGGAATAAACATTTAGATTGCACCTACTATGTTCCAGGCACTATGCTAAGTGCTTTTTACAAATGTGATTTGATAAACATAACCATGATGATATAGGTACTGATTTTGGTTTTTGCATTTTATATTTGAGGAATCTGAGGCAAGAGTTTAAGTGATTTGTTTAGGATCAAATAACTATTAGGTGTCAGACTGGATTTGAACTCACGTCTTTCTAATGTCAGGGTCTAGTACTCTATTTAGTGAGCTGCCTCACTTATCTTTAGGGTCTAGCTATAAAGTAGTAAGCTGATCCTGAGAAACGTTATTTTGAGGGCTCAAATGATGACATCCAAGTTTCAGGTCTCTTTTTGTCTTCCTGTAGTTTTATGCCTCATTCTGAAACCCTATTCTCCACTCTATTTTTTTTAATATACTTTATTAAGTCTACATGACTAGGAATAAAATGTTTGCTTTGCTGCATGTCCATATTACCTAAAATTGTACCTTGCATCTTGCATTTTCCTACCCTGTAGATGAGAACCCCTAACAATTTAAGTTTACAAAGTTATACTTTATGTCTAATTGACAAATTGCCATCACTCAGCATTATTTTAGAGTAGGTGTGAGGCCCTCTGGCTTTCTTGCCCCCAAGATTCAATTTGTTTTTCTTTGAAATGATTGGGAAAATAAAGATGGAGTGAAAAAGTCATAAGGACAATTGCTTGCAGGTCTCTACCTTCACCTCAATCTTTTGTTTCAAATTTCTGTTTTTATTATGATTATGGTTTTGGGTTTTATATGATTATGATTTTTAGGTTTTGAATTTTACCCTACATAATCATTGGTTATACTGTTCTTTTAGTTCTTTCTTAGTTCATTAATCTCTCCATACATCTCTGAATTTCTTATATCTGTTATTTGTTATTTTATTTCTTATGGTATAATAATATCTCACCATAGTTATAATCCATAATTTGTTCATTCATTCCCCAGTTGATGGGCACCCATTTTGTTTCATTTTTTCTTACCACAAAAAGTACTCCTAAGAATATATACACACACACACACACACACACACGTAAGATATTATACACACATACATATACATATGTATGAATGTATGTATATATATATGTGTGTGTGTGTGTGTGTGTGTGTGTGTGTGTGTGTGTGTGTGTGTGTGTATCTTTTCACTCTTGGTAGGGGTCATGACTGTTGTGGTCTAGGGGTGCTGTGAACCTTGAAATGCAAGGACAAAAGGAATGAGTCTGCCTCAAAAGAATTTGACCACTGTAGCCTTCTTTCATTGAGAGACAAGGTTTATAGTTTCACCAATAGAAGGGGCGGGGGGGATTTTAAGAATCTGTGCAATTTAATGGGGGCAAGATGGACACTTTCATATAGAAAGTCTGTGGGAAGATTGGGATTGGCTTAAAAGTGTCAAGTAGCCTGTGGTGGTGCAGACAATGACGGCCACAATGAAATGAAAGGGCAGTTAAAATGATTACTGACTGGGATAGGCTGGCTGCCTCAGGCAAATGGCAGAGATCTGGGTTCAGGGACTTTGGGGTCTAGGTTCCAAAAGCATGGTCTTTTCCTCTTAGGTTTCCAGAGTAAATCCTATCCTCCATCATTCCCCACTCAAACAAATGGGATGCAGAATATTTTGGGGTAAAGGGTAAAGGTCTTGGTTTCTGAAACTGCTTTGTGATGGCAAGGGGTGTAGAGCTGTCCCTGCCTCTAAGGGATCCTGGGGAAGAGTTTGACTGGAAGAGAGCACAGGCTGAATTCAGGGGATGGTGGGTGGACATAGACTGGTGCCCACTGTTTGCTACCAACTCTAGGTGAATGGCCTAAAATCTGGAAGACGCAAATCTGACAAGCAAGTCTACAGAGCCCTAATACAGGGAGGAGTAAAAGTGCAACAATCCCATTAAAATTATTTACATTTGACCTGAAGGATTATCTGATTTTGTTACTTTCTCAAAAGTTTCCACTCTGATTCCAAATTCCTTTAGGAGGATCAGATGTTATTGGGAAGTAAAAACATGTTTCCAGGTAGAAGTTTTCCACCATTAGCCAGATACTGACTTTTACTCCAATTAGAAAAAAAAAATTGGGGAACATACTTAAGTAATGATTAGACCAACTAGACCAATTAGACCTCCTTCTGAGAAAATTGATTGTACTGAAATTCTTTTCCCCATACCAAACCATAGATGTTTCTGATTTGATTTCAGTAATTGGATTCATGGAATGACTGCACATTCAGATCAAAACAGTAATTTCACATACTTGTATTACACTTTTATCTTTTACTGATTACTTGGTCTGATTATAGAAATTTGGTATAAAAAGATGAAGCAGGGACAAGATTTATACTAAACATGTCAGGATAAAACATCATTAGATCTGTTTGAATTAACTGTTTTCCAACATGAAGTATCAATTTCAACTCATAGCAAGACTTACGAATATTCCTTTGGGTAATATTCCTTTTCAAAGGACCTCCATCTGAATCACATACTCTCTGAATACCTTGTGGCATTTCTCTCAGATTATGGATTATTGACTATTGATAGTTGATGAATTATTATGATCCATTAGACAACTCAAAATAAAGTCAGTTGTGATCCTATGATTTTTTACCTCAAACAGCAAGTTTTACTAACCATAGCTTAGGGAAAAAATTTTTCTAGGATTTACTTCTCAAATTTACATTTGTTCTGTTCTAAAAGTCAATGTTAGAGATCATTTCTATATACTTGCAAATTCTCAGCAAGCCAAGTTCATTGTTTAGGAACTCCATAACCTGAGCAAGGTTTTTGGCAAGTTTACAAAATAAAAGGGGATTGACAATAATCCCAGAGATGGCGATTCCTATTCACCCCATCTACAGTTAGTTTCCATGGCTGTGCCTTTTGACTAGTCCTGAGGACTGCTCTGACTATATAGAACCAATAGGGATGAAGTTTTCACCCCATCCCCCTCCTTTCCACACACACACACAGTAATCAATTACCAGTTTTGAGTTTTAGCATTAAAATAATCAGCAATCTTTCAATTTTCATAAGTGACAGTCAAATTATTTTAGCTGTAACCAAATTATGAAAAGTTGCTTGACATAACTGACACAAAAGTTTACTAATTTGAACCTTGAAACAAATCAATTACCAGTCAAGTGACTTCAATTTTGTAGACTGTATTTCCAAAATACACAAAGAATCAGAATCCCATAATTAACATGATAAACTATAACTTTAAAATACCAAGCTTAGCAGTCTGGCTGACTTCTTCCATCATGCTGCCTTAACCCAAGGGTCATTACCAGTGGAGCCCACACTGTAGCTGCTGAATTTTCAGGTGGGGGAGAATGGGTGAAACTCTTTTAATCTGCTCTAAGATAAAAGGGGTTAACAGAAAAAGCTATTTGCAATCCCTGCACAGAGATAACTTCTTGACTCAAGGGAAGGGAGTGGCAGAAGGGAATTACCTAGATTGTAATGAAGTGTTTCAAAACTCCTTAATGATCAATCACAAAACCTCCAGAATCTGCTAAGATGTTTTTAGTTGTTCTAACTTTTCACTGTAGCCTTAGCCTGGTCAGAGCTGGGACTACAAGAAGAATCTTAAGAATTATTTTATGAACTTTTATTTTTTTCCTTGGTCCTCTAGATAGTATTGAGCACAAGCATGGAACTTTCTTTTTCAATGTCTTGGAGACTGAGTTTTTCAAGTTCTAACCTACAGGCAAAACTTGGGGATGTCCTGCTGACTCTGTCTTCAAAATTCCAGTTGCCATCAGACTGGAAGAAAAGGGGGATCCTGTAGGCATGGGCATCAGGATGTGGAGTACTTCTGTGAAGAAGGGTCCTGGTAGAGGGAGGGAGTAAGCCTCAGGAAATCAAAAAGCACCTGCAGTTTTCCCAATTTCCTAGAATCTGAGAAAACTGAGAGAATTGTGTGTATGCTTCTGGAGAGGGCATAGGTCTTCTATGCTAATGAAGGTGTGCCCATGTCCATAGCCTTGAAATGAATTGATGGACCAAGAGCCCAAGAGTATCAGTCCAGGTGTGAGACAGCCTTATAACTGTCTGATTTGAATGGAACCCGAAAGCAATAGGCCGAAAAAGCATCTCTAAGGCTTCCTAGGTGGTTGGAGAATGACCCCAACTACAAAGCAAGAAAAGGATGGGGGGGAGACTTAAATACCTTCTGGTCTTGGCTAGAGAAGAGCCTGAGAGAGGCGGTTTCTTGGTCAGGGAAGCATATTTAGTGGTCTAGGGTGCTATGAATACCAAAATGCAAGGGCAAAGGGTACAGGTCTGCCTCGAAAGAATTCAACCAACTCAAACCTTCTTCCAGGTTCATAGTATCACCAATAGATGCAGGTGGGGTTTTAAGAATCTTTTCTGCTGTTTTCCACTCTTTTGGTGGGTATTGGAGCACCCTACTTCTGGATCACTTGGAAATTTTCTTTCTCCCTCAATAGGCTAACTCATGGCAAGTTTATAGTAACTTATCTACTCCCTATCCCATTGATCATAACAGCAATAGCCAGAAAACCTAAGTATGGAGTGAGTTAAGACCATACCAAAATGTAGTCTGTGCTGTCTCCAAGCAATGCTTTCATTGCCCCTTAATGCTCCCAAAGAGCTTGAGGGAGCAAATGAGATAACATTTGTAAAGCCCTTTGCAAAGTACTTTCATATAGTAGGAACTTAAAAAATAATTTGCTCTTCCCTTCTTCCTTTTTATTCTGTTCTGCCCTGCCTTGCTCAAGACTCAATTTGAACAGCTTCAACTCTTCAGGACCTTTCTCATACCAACATTTTATTTCTTTTCAAAATTTCCCATAAGAAGCTGGTAAATTAATGCTTACTAAAGATTAATCTATAAAGAAATCTATAAAGATTACTGGGAGGGTCACTTTTGAAATGGGCTTTTAAGAAAGAGTGGTTATCAAAGTAAGTCATGTCTCAAAGTTCAATTAGTATTGGAATTCTTATTGGTGGAGAATAATCAAACAATTACTTTCTATAAAATATACACACAAGTCATTTAGTGGACAGATAGTTGGCTTTGGAGTTAGGAAGACCTGGTTTCTAATCCTACTTCAGACACATATTGTCCCTGTGCCTCTGGACCACTTACTTAACGTCTCAATGTTCCGGGCACCTGGCTAAGTAAATAAGCATTTGTTATTTATTTACCAGCCATAGTGCTAAACAATTTACAAATATTATCTTATTTGATTCTCACAGCAACCCTGGGATGATAGTATTTTTCTTCATTTTAAAGTTGAGAAAACTAAAGAATAGAGAAGAATGACATGCCCAAGGTCACAGATCCAGCAGGTGTTTGAGAGCTGAGTTCAACTTTGGTTTTCCTGATTCAAGGTTCTATACCCAAGCACTTTAATACCTTCATTGATACCCAACTGAAATACTGCAATGCATGCATATGTGTACATATAGGCATAAATAGATGAAGATAGACATAAAGATGAAATAGAGATGAGATCAATATGAAAAAGTATGCATGTGTGTGATATAGATGTGGATAAATATTGATATATATATATGTATATATATATATACACAGATAATATAATTATAGATGATATGATATGCATGCATATATGCATAGGAATATAATAGAATTTGATATAAACATAAGGAGAGAGATGTGCATAAGAGATTTAATGTGTACATGCGGATACAAAGGTGCCCTAAGGGTTAATAGTAAGGGTTATTTTCCCAGGCCTCCTGAGGGGGTTTGATTCTTAGTTGATCCTGTAACTTGAGGGTGCCTTATTCCCCCTTCCCCTTAGCTTGAAATACCATGCAACTTGTACCAAAAGAATTGCTTTTGTCCCTCTTATCCTGTGTTCCTCATCCTGTGTCATCCTTCTTCAACATTTTGTGTCATGACAATTTTTCCTAATCTTGCAAGCAACCACCTTCCTCACGTTGTTTGTACTTATACAGTCTCTAAATCTCCAACACCATTAGAAACCCTACAATTACATCATCATCATACAGGCTGTGGAATTTTCTGGCTATAAAATTCTAGTCCTTTTCCTATATCATTGACTTTGTCTAGCTCCTTGCTAATCTCAAGCCCATATGCTTTTGCATCAATAAAGCTCCCTTTGGCTAAAGGGAAGGTCTGATTGAATTCTTTCAAAAATCTGAATCTCAGAGGGGCAGAGCCAATATGGTAGAGTATAAACAGCGCGTCCAAGCTACTCTGCCCCCAGATTACCTCCAAACTATGTAAAAGGGGACTCTGAACAACTTCTGGCCCCAGCACCCACAGAATGACACAGAGAAGCAAACCTCCCGCTGAGGACAGCCCAGCAGCCCTGCAGGAAGGACCAGAGCAGAGGTCTGGGAGCCAGCAGAGAGGGAGGAGCTGAGCACAGGTCTGCCAGAGCCGCGGTTTTAGCCACAGGGCGTCAGGGCCAGCAGCCAGCTGGAGAGACCCCAGAATACCAGCAACTGTGGTGATTCCTGAATTATCAACATAGACATGCCTAGGAGAAAGTGAGAGGTTAGTGTCCTATGGACTTTGGGACCAGTATTTGGGGAACGTGTCGGCTTCCTCCCCTGGGGGCTAGAAGCTGCTGAGGAGACATGCCATTCTGTAGTTTTCAGAGGCAGCTCCAGCTCCTGGCCTGCGAACTGGAGATCCGGTGATCAGTCTTGGGGGGTAATGGCTCTTGCTTTAACCTCCCTGGATCTGGATTGTGATCTGGGGTGGAGGTCGTGGGTGGGTTTCAGGCTTTCCAGAAATAGAAGTTGCTCCCCCACACGTTCAGGATGAGAATTCCCCTATCTGGCGGCAAAGACATACTGTGGCAACAAGCCTAAAAGTCAAGTAATTAAGTGGCAACATGCCAAGGCAAAGGAAACAAATTAAACAGAAAAATGCAACCTTAGACTCCTACTTTGGGGGCAAAGAGGGTCAAAGCATAGGGGAAGAGGACTGTGCGGTCAGAAGTCCTGCTCCAAAAGCCCCAGGGGAAAACATGAGTGGGTTGCAGGCCATAGAGGACCTTAAGAAGGATGTTAAAAATCAAATAAGAGAAGTGAAGGAAAAATTGGAAAGAGAAATGAGAAGGATGAAGGAAAAGTATGAAATGAGGGTCAACAGCCTGACTGAGGAAAACAACACCTTAAAAAATAGACTAACTCAAATGGCAAAGGAGGCCCAAAAGGGCAATGAGGAGAAGAATGCCTTAAAAAGTCGAATTTGCCAGATGGAAAAAGAATCTCAAAAGTTCACTGAGGAGATTCATTCCTTCAGAGTTAGACTGGAGCAAATGGAAGCTAATGACTTTATGAGAAATCAAGATGCTGTTAAGCAGATCCAAACAAATGAAAGATTAGAAGGCAATGTGAAATATCTCATGGGAAAAACCACTGACCTGGAAAATAGATCCAGGAGAGACAATTTAAAAATTATTGGACTACCTGAAAGCCATGATCAAAGAAAGAACCTAGAAATCACCCTTCAAGAAATTCTCAAGGAAAACTGCCCTGATGTTTTAGATCCAGAGGGCAAAATAGAGGTTGAAAGAATCCACCGATCACCTCCTGAAAAAGATCCCAAAAAGAAAACTCCCAGGAATATTATAGCCAGGTTCCAGAATCCCCAGATCAAGGAGAAAATACTACAAGCAGCCAGGAAGAAACAATTTCAATATTGTGGAAACACAATCAGAATAGCCAGGACCTGGCAGCTTCTACACTGAGGGATCGAAGGGCATGGAATATGATATTCCAGAGGGCAAAAGAACTGGGAATGAACCCAAGGGTCACCTACCCAGCAAAACTGAGTATTTTGTTTCAGGGGAAAATATGGTCATTCAGTGGAATAGAGGACTTTCAAGCATTCTTGAGGAAAAACCAGAATTGAATAGAAAATTTGACATCCAGACACAAGAAGGAAGAGATGCCTGAGAAGGTAATCAGGGAAAAGAAATCAAAAGGAACTTATCAAAGTTGAACTATTTACATTCCTATATGGAAAAGCAATAACTGTGACTGATGATATCTTTCTCACTATGAAAATGATGGAAGAAGGGTGTGTGGTCATATGAATACATATGTGAATGTGTGTGTATATGGTTACAGTTATATATGGATAGAGGGCATAGGTTGAATTTGTTGGGAAGGGAGAATACTCAAGGGATGAAATTATGAGGTGAGAGAGGAAAGTGGCAAGAGGAGATGGGGAGAGACAGGGTAGGGTAAACTATCTCATGTAGAAGAAGCAAGGTGAAGTGGTTGCAAGGGAGGGGGAGATTAGGAAGGCAAAAAAAGCAAAACCACATTCTCATTGAATTTGGTTGAGGGAGAGAATGACAAACATGGTAAATGTGATATCTCAACCTGCAGCAGAATAGGGGGAAGGGGGATGAGAGGAGGGATGATGGATGGGAGGGCATCCTTGGGGGAAGGGGAGGTTGGAAGTACCCACTATAGAAGAAGGACAAAATCAAGTTGGGAATGGACTAGATGGGGGGTGGGATGAGTGGGAGGGAATTATAAGCAGCCTTGTACAATATATCTACTATGATAATGTTTTGCATAGTTAGACATGTACAACATATACTGAATTACTTATCTCCCCAGAGGGAATTGGTGATAAGGGAGGTAGGAAATGGATCTGAAATTCATGGTCTTAAGATTAAATATTTCAAATATATATGAATACTACTATTAATACTCTTTTGCTTGTAATAGGGAGATAAGATGTGCAGGCATTGGGTCACAAAGATTCACCTTCCTCTAATGGAAAAGTCGAAGGGGATATGGGAGATGATATGGGAGAGAGCAGATTGGAGGAAGCGATATCTTGCGGGACTGCTATTCTGGGTGGGTGAGTAAGGGAAAAACGGGGGGGGGATAATTGTAACTCAAAATCTGGCGGAAATGAATGATGTAGAACAGAAGTTGATAAAGCATTTGTTTAAATAAAAAGAAAATCTGAACCTTAGCAACAGTGGTGTTACAGTCATGTCTAAAAATTTACAGTGCTGGGCACCTAAGTGCTTAATAAACATTTTATCTGTGTATTTATACATAATGCATATGCCATAAAAGTACAAAAAAGTTCTGCAAATATTCAGATGAGGAGGGATACCATTTTAGATGGTGTGACATGGGATCTGGGTAGGCTTTGTGGAAGAGACTACTTTTGACCTTGTGTAAGTCATTTTATCTATCTCAGCCACTGTTCTCTCATCCATGCATTCTCCATTCCATTCTCTCATGCATTTCTCAGATTCAATTTCCTTTTTGGCAAAATGAGGACAAAAGGTGGTATACCTTCTAAGATCCTTTCTCAGGTCTGACAGTCTGATTCTAGCCTTGAGAGATGATCATCTCTCCTCTATTTAAACACTCCTAGCGATGAAAAGAGCCTCCTTTCCATTTCTGGACTATTTTAACTCCTGGAAAGTCTTTTCTCTCCATCTTCTCCCCTTTACCTACATATTAAACCAAGATTTACCCTAGTTCTACTTTCTTCAGTAAGACAGATGTGACAATCCTTGAAATATTGGCAGATCTTATCTTGGGTTTCACTTCTTCAGATTAAGCATTCTCAGTTCTTCTCTTCTATGAAATATTTTCCAGACCTTTCTCCAATCCAACTTTATCATTGCCCCTTTTAATATAGAGCACCAGAACTAAATATAACATTTCAGATACAATTTCATAAATAGAAAGTACAATGATACTGTTAGTTGCATTGACTGGGACACTATAATTTTATCAACACAGCTAAAAATTACACTTTTTTTCCCTTAGCATTAGCATCACTTTGAGCAAAGTGTGATATTCTATATCACACAACATTTGTGCTCTTACTGGATTCCCTGGCCTCTACTAGATTTGATAGTCATTCCTATATGTCATGTTCAAACCATAGACTTTGTCCCCTCCCTGCATGCTTAAGCATACATTTTTTTTTCCTTACGGTCACTGAACACTGATACTTGACCCTTTATGGATTCACGACTTGATATGTATTCCATCTGGTTTAACTTGCTAGTGGATAGCAGGTTGAACTTGGAGACTAGAAAAACTGGGTTTAAACCCTACTTCAAACACCTACTAGGTATATGACACTTGTCAAATGAACTACCTTGGCCCTTCATTTCATTATTTGTGAAATGGTAGAAATGTACTTGATGACCTATAAGGTCCCTTCCACCACCAAACCTATGATTATTTGAAATCATATCACATCCAGAAACCTTTTTCTAAACTAAATCATCCTAGATTTGTGACCTCTTTCCTCCAGGCAGCAATATATCCTGCACACTGAATCATGTCTTAGTTCAGCCCTGCCTCCTCCCGGGTAAGCTTGTACCAATGTCACCCAGGAACTTTCACGAACACAATGAAATGCCTCTGAAAGTGTATGTCTACATAAAGGAGAGGGCAAAATATCCTGCTAAGAACTCTAGAATCCATTTTATACACAACCTCTTTTGGAACATCTTTATATCATATGCTGAGGAAGGTCTGTAATGAATATAATTCATAATAATTTGGACAGGGCTAGACTCAAGTTCACCTTCGCTTAATCAATATAGAAGTGAGCTTACTAAGCAAATGGAGAGTATAAATAGGATTATAAATTTAACTCAGACAATGTTTATTGAATGCCTACAATATACAAGGCACTAACTAGGTGCTATGGGTCAAACAAAGATAAATAAGTTTAAGCCTCTGTGCTTACAATAGGGGCTTACTATAAGTCGGGGATGATAGAGCAGGAAGCAGAGCGTGAGAAGCACAAAGCAGAGTATGAGACTATCTAAGCAAGGTACAAGAACAGAGCAATGGGGGTTCAGAAAATGGAGATATTTGCTCCAGGTGAAGTAACTGGAGCAGGTTCTCTGGAAGAGGTAGTGTGCTGAGCCTTAAAGGGTGATAAAATTTGACAGGGAGAGGTGTGAGTTGATAAAATCATGACAAAGAAAATGGTGTGAGGATTAGTTTGGCCATTGTATAGAATGTGTGAGAAACAGAAGTATAAAATAGGGTTGAAAAAGTAGAACAGAGCAATATTGTGAAAGGACTGGGATACTTAACTATATCCCAATATTCCTATGTTCTGTAGGAAATGTGGAGATATTGAAGGGTTTTTTGAATTTTTTTATTTGGTTACTTGTTTTAGACCAGGGATAGCTATGATTAAGAGCTTCTGAAAGATGAACATGGTAAAGACATTTGCTCAGTATGACTTAGAAGAGTGTGAGTGTAATGCCATGCGTGAGCATCTTTCCAGAAGAATGCTACTGTGAACAGCTTTTAAGATTCTGATTACACAGTATAGTGGACGCTCTATTCCACAACAAATCAAAGCAAAACATTCATAGAAAATCAAGGTACAGCACCCATAATATTATAATTTAACACAGCACAAAAGCTTATCATTAAAATGATCACATGGTTTTCACCAAAGTGGTCACAATATTTAGAACAAAGAACAATCATCTCAAAGTACAATAGTCAAAGTCTTCCACTCCTGGGGCACCTAAGTTAACTCAATCAGTCACTTATTCAAAGTCTTAACAAAGAACAATAATCTCAAAGTACAATATTCAAAGTCTTCTGCTCATGGGGTAACTAAGTTAACTCAATCAGTCACTTATCAATCAATTACTAAGTATCATTAATATACAAGCCCTCCACCCCGAGGTCACTAGTAAACTACAATTTCATCATTATTCAGTACCCATGGAGATGTCTTTTCATCTTGACTTGGGGCTGGTTCTCAGATTCCCTGGATCCCCTTCCATGGTCCCAGATTCTACCTGGATTCACCAGACCTGGGTTCAATGGCAGAGAGCTCCCAGTTCCTTGTCTAGCTCTCTGGGTAGGTCCTACTCCACACTGAAGTTCACAGGGTCCAGTCCATCTCAAATCTTTCACAATTTCTGCTCCTGGGAAGTCTCAGCATCCCAGTCATATTTCTTCAGTCTTCTGCTTCCTCAGTCTTCTCCTGGGCTCCTGGGCTCCTCTGTCACCTGCGTTCGTGGGTTCCTGGGCTCCTATCCAGAAGAAGCTCCACCACCACAAGTTCTCATGAAATTCTGGCTCAGTTCTTGATTCTCTCTTTGATAGCTGCTCTGCCACCAGATGCTGGTCCCAAGAAATTCTGCTTATGCCTCTCTGGGTTTTTTCTTATATATACAGCATTAGCTACTTCTTCTTTTAGCCAACGCCTTCCTGTTACATCAACAACAGGAGACAGGAGTTCATATCTTCTGTTTCCCCAACAGAGGCTTAATCAGTTACTAAGTGCTAAGTACTTGCTACCTTTGCCAACACAGAGGGATCTTCAAATTCAAATTACATTACCATTATAGTGAGACAAAAGTAGTTTCAGAGTCTATTGTAATAGTCTCTGTAAGAATTGATTCTGCCCTGTTTTAGGTGAGAATATGGGAGAACATTTAAGAGCCACTGTAAAGGCAGCTTTTGTATTAGTAATAATAGGGCTAGCAACCTATGTAATTCAGTTATAGATTCTTCATTGGGGGAAAAAAGATTTCTGTTTGTTTTTTCTCAGATTGATCTCATAATACTCCCACAGCAGAAGTAGTGATTATAAAAGAGTGAGAAAAATATCTAGCATTAGGGTTTGGTAGGTGAGGATTTAGGGGGATTGAGATTTGGGGATGGAAAAAAAAAGCAACTCCAGAGTTATCATAACCCTTTGTGCTCTGACATCCCCAGACATCACACTCTCTGTCTATCCTGCACCTTGCTGTTTTGCTACTTTTCTAGGCCCATCATGGGAAAATTCTTTCACATGTATATTTTGTGGTTAGCTCTGCATTGACACACTGTTCAAGATTAATCTTTCAGAATACTTGTCATCTGAATGTCCATAAACACACTCACTGCTGCCTTGATAAAACTACCTGCTAAAATGTTTCTCTTAGAATGTGACTATATCAGAAATCATACCCATGTAACCTACTAACCTTTTTTGGCAAATGACTCTGTATTAGACATTTAGACACAGGAGTCAAAGACTACATTTTGTGCATAATAGAGGACTCATGATACTAATTAAATTAAATGTGGTAGTAGGAAAAGCATGTTTTTGAAGACAATTTGGTTTTTCAGATGTTTAATTGGACTTGCTAATATATTTGGATCAGAGTTGGAGATAATAGATTTGGTGATCATCTACATAGAATTATTAATTAAAGTCATGATAATGGATGAGATCAATAAGAGAGATAAAAGGAAGAAGTTTGGGGTGATAAATTGAATAATGTATATCATTTGGGCATTAGAGAGAAACAATAGGAAGGAAGGGAGAATGCTTGTTCAGAGAGGTACAGGAAGGACCACAGTGAGACAATGTCCAAGAATGTCAGAGTTTCAAGGAATAGAGGGTAAATACAAATTAATCTGAAGCTTAGAGAAAGAACATGGATCCAATATTATTTTTGCTTTAAGAAAAGAGTTAAATTTGAATAAGAACACCAGCAGAAAGAAGTCAACTTGCAAAACATTGAAACTGATTAGTAGAGAAAAATCAGAATATTGGCTTCTATTTAATGAAATTTGGTGGAATAAAAGAGTGAGATTAAAAAAAAAGTTAATGGAAGACCGTTTTGGGGATAAAGGAGACCTAAATTTGTTTATAATAAAAAATGAACTCGTCTCATTGTTTGTAGTGAGGGAGATATTGAAGTTTTGAGACACTTAAGACTTACCTGAATACCCTTTATAGAAAATAGATGACTGACAATTAATTGGAGAGATATTCATTGCTCATGGTTGAGCTGAATCGATATAATAATGATGATAATGCTATCTAAATTAATTAATAGCTATAGTAACATAATAATTAAAGGACAAAGTGAATCATTTGTAGAGCTAGATAAAATAATAACAGAATTAATGGAAATCATAAAATATTAAGAATCATAATGGAAAATAAAATGTAGTAATAATCAAGACCATGAGGTAATGCTTAAACTATTTTTAAGTTAATCAATGAAATAGACTAAATAAAGAAGACATATAACCAATTGCCCTTAGTTGCTTCATGTTAGAAGAAACCAAGAATGTAAACTACTGATGTGATGGCTTATTACTGAATAAGAACTTCTCCTGGTGAGAGGGTGGGGTGGAGAGGAGGATGAAAAGCAATTTGCAAGAACTATACTTAAACAAAAATTTACATCTTAAATTATATAACACAGTAAGTCCAAATGGATATGAAATCTAGTAAAACAACAACAACAGCCTTACATGACCTAAAACAAATGATAAACAAAAAAGAAGATTAAAGTGGAAATATCATAACAAAGGGTTAAAGTATAAAAAATGAGAAGAGATGATTATAAGAAATGAAATATACAATTCATATTTGTAATGGCAAGCACAGAAGTAGTTCACACCTTTGTTTCAGCTATTGAATTAACACCTTGTTTCAGTTCAAGATTCTTTTGAGCCCTGTATCAAGTCTGTTAAGAAACAGAATGTATGAACCCCACAACTTATGAACCCTAGAACTTAGGAACTCCTGAGGAGGAGCTACTGACTATATAAGGAGAGCCCCAGGGCTAGAGACAGAAAAAAAAAACTAAGAAGAGGACTCTTGTGGTGGCAGAGTTAAGAAGGAGGAAACTTGTGCTATACCAGCACTCTGTTCATCTGCTCTGTCTGTGCTAATGTTTGTTTGTGATACTTTGTACAGAAGTACTGGCACCTTACTGCAAGCCCTAAAAGAGTATTTTCTGTTTGTATGTTTGCCAAAGTCCTGGAAGAGTGTTTTGGTTGTCCTGGGACTTTACTGATGATTTATGCTGACCCCTTGGACCTTGTTTATGGGTCTGTGTTGCTTTCTATGTTGATGATTTGTGTTGGATTCTCTAACCTTTTTGGTGGGTCTGAGTTGATTTCACAAGCACATAGTGAATTGATGATGGTGCCAGCCATGTGGATCGATATTATTGTGTCTGTCAAGCTTTGTGTTCCCAGAAACAGGATTTATGAAGGATTTGAAGTGGACTGGATACTGCGAACTTCAATGTGTAATGGAAAATGGACAAAGAACTGGACGAGGAGCTGGACAAGGAATTGGGAGCTGCCTGTATTTGAATGCAGGTGACAGTTGGAGGTGGGACCATGGAAGAGGAACCATGGAAGCTGAGAGCAAGCCTCCAGTCAAGCTGAAAGAAGACTTCACTTGGATACTGTGTACTAACTGAGAAGATTATGATTTGTTGTCACCTAGGGGTGGAGGACTTTGACTTTTGTACTTTGTGATTGAAATAAGGATTTTGTGATTGACTAAGTGATTGCACTTTGTTGAAAACCGTTATGACCACTTTGGTGAAAACTATGTGGCCATTTTAGTGATAAGTCATTGTGAATGCTGTATTTTCATTGTCTGTGAAAAGTTGTAACATTGTGAGTGCTTGTACCTTGATTTACTCTGAATGTTTTGCTCTGATTTGTTATTGAATAAACAGAGAGTTCACTATACTATGTAATCAGAATCTTAAAAGCTGTTCACAGCAGCAGTCCTCTGGAAAACTGCTCATGCTTGGGTTTACAATAGTACATAAACTTGAAAGGTGTTAGCACTAATAAAATCAGTGCGCTTAGAAGAATAAAAGCTGTTGATTTGAAAAAAAATCTATAGCAAATATTTCTAATCTGAAATCCAAGATATGTAGGAAATTGCTATA
Organism: Gymnobelideus leadbeateri; assembly: GCA_011680675.1. Classification (NCBI taxonomy): domain Eukaryota; kingdom Metazoa; phylum Chordata; class Mammalia; order Diprotodontia; family Petauridae; genus Gymnobelideus; species Gymnobelideus leadbeateri. The sequence continues at coordinate 20,818 of WOXC01008605.1, forward strand.
AATAAATAAAGGGGGTAGAAAATGGAGAGAATTCTGGGAAGATGGCAAAGTAGGTCAGAAAATTCCAAGTTCTCTAGATTTCCCCCACAAACAAGACAAAACAGCACCTCAGGGAAAATGTAGAGCAGTAAAAATAAACAAGAGTTAGGGTAGAACAGAAGTCCTACTGGGACAATCAGGAAAAAAATTCCAGGACGGAGGTTTGATCCCTGTAAAGAGCAAACACCTCTAGGCTATTTATGCTGAAACATCAAGCAGTGATCCCTTTGGCTAGCTTGTTGGCAGGTAATCTTCACCCCAGTCACAGAAACTTTCACCCCCAGGACAGTGTGGGTAGTTGGGCATCTGAGTGGGGAAGAATGGAGGAATCTCTGCTAATGAGAGGAGCCAGTCCAGGTGTGCTGCTGAGATATGGCCGTAGGTAATAAATTCAGAAAGAAAAGGTTTAGGGGATAAGGAGGGAGATAAGGGGAGAGGATGGGGGAGGGATCATTAATGGTGGGATACTTTAATAGAAGAGCAAAATAGCAGGTAGGAGTAGAGTAGAGGAATTGGAAGGGATAGGAAATAGGAGAGACACACAAAAATAAAGATCAGGAGTAGATTTTTTTAGTTTTCAACATTCACTTTTATAAGATGTATTTATTTATAAGAGTTCTTTATTTCCCCCTCCACAAGATAGCATACAATCTGATGTACGCTATACATGTCCTATCATATTAAATATATTTCCACAACAGTCATATTGTGAAAAAAGAATCAGAACAAAAGGGAAAAACCACAAGAAAGAAAAACACAAAAGAGAGAAAATAGTATGCTTCATTCTGCATTCAAAGATATAGATCTTTCTCTGGATGTGAATAGCATTTTCCATCATAAATATTTTGGAATTGTTTTAGATCATTGCAATCCTGAGAAGAGCTAAGTCTAACAAAGTTTATCACACAATGTTGCTATTACTGTGTGCAATGTTCTCCTGGTTTGATTACTTCATTCAGCATCAGTACACATATAAATCTTTACAGGTTTTTCTGAAATCCACCTTCTCACCATTTCTTATAGAACAATAGTGTTCCATTACATTCATATAACACAACTTGTTCAGCCATTCCCCAATCAAAGGGTATCCCATCCACAACATATATGTGATGACCAACTATGACAGATTAGACTCTTTTTCAGCAATGCAGTGATATAAGTCAATCTCAAAAGACTCATGAAGGAGAGAGATGCGACATCCAGAGAAATAACTAGAAAGAACTGAGCTTGAATCCCGATGGAAGCGAATTAATTGATCTTTTTCTTTTCATTATTTGGTTTTATTTCTCCTTTACCATTTTTCATCCCATCTAGAACAATACACCTTTGTAACTTGACTAACATCTAATATAAAAGTACTTGCAGATCCTATACTGGACTATATGCTGTCGTGGGGGGGTGGGGGAGGGAGGGAAAGGAAATTTGAAACTCAAGGAACTATGAAATTGAATCTTGTTATAAAAATAAATTAATTAATTAATTTAGAAAGGGTATCCCATCAATCTCAAATTCTTTGCTACCACAAAAATATCTGCTATGATTATTTTTGTATTTGTAGATTCTTTTTTTCCCTTTTTATGACCTCTTTGGGATAAAAACCTGGAAGTGGTATTGCTGGATCAAAGGGTATGCATAGTTTTATTGTCCTTTGGGCCTAGTTCCAAATTGTTTTACAGAATGACTGTATCAGTTCACAACTCCACCAATAGTGCATTAATGTTCCAATTTCCCCACATCTTCTCCAGTATTTATCATTTTCCTGTTTTTCATGCTAGCCAATCTGATAGATGTGATGTGGTTCCTCAGAGTTTTTTTTTTTTAATTTGCATTTCTCTAATAAGTAGTGATTTAGAGGATTTTTCATATGACTACATATAGCTTTAATTTGTTCATTTGGAAACTGCATGTTCATATCTTTTGACATTTATCAGTCAGGGAATGACTTCTATTCTTATAAATTTGTCTCAGTTCTCTATATATTTTAGAAATGAAGCCTTTATCAGAGACACTGGCTGTAAAAATTGTAGTTTCTCTCATACTGTTCTCTAGTTTCCCAGCAATTTTTTTCTAGAGAGTAAAATGGGATTTTTGGAATAGAATTTTTTAAGAGAAAATAAAGCAGGGGTAGTAATTATGACCTCAGATCAAATTAAAGGTAAGATAGACTTAATCAAAAGAGAAAAATAGGGAAAACATTCTATATATTAACCATATTAATAAATATTTTTATAGACTAAAATAATTAGACAGTATGAGGTTGAAATATTTCTGTGGTATAGGAAACAATGACTTAGAAGAACAGTGAAAGACTTGGATATGTGAAGGAAAATGTAACCCTTCAGAAAACCATAGAACAAACATGTATAGTATGGTCTTACATAGATACATATGAATATGTGTCTATATATGAGCATGATAATAAATAACTAAGTATATGTATGTGTATGAAAGTGTATTATGTGTGTGTTTATTTATGAATATATGTTTATATATGTATGAATATGTATTTATGTGTGTATGTATATGTGCACACTTATACACAAACACAGATACATATGTAGACTTAAGTGTAGTCTTTGGTGAGGGGGGGGAAGGTGGAAGGAAGGAGGAAACAAAGAACAAAGTAAAAAGCGCAAAGCAGAAAACAAAAAAAAAATTTACAAGCAAGCAAAGATGAGTAGCCCAGTATACAATGTGTAGTATTATTATATAATCTTTCTTGAAATGGAAATTTATTTATGTATAATTTGAATTCTCTCTTACATTATGTGGTGTACATGGAAATCATTTTTTCTTTTCTTATTTTCTATTTAAGTGTTAGTATTTCAGTTCACATTTCTTTTTTCTTTTCTTATTATGTATTTAAGTTTCAGTAATTTAGCTTAAAATAAATTAATAAAAATAAAAAGGAGGAGAAAATTACCAATATTCTCCATTTCCTAATGCAAATATGGTCAAAGGAGATGAACAATGAATTATGAAAATAAGAATTTGAGCTAGGAATGATCATATATATTTTTTCTTCAAATTACTAATCATAAAATATTTTGAATTTAAAATATCCTTGAGGTTTCACTCATTATCAGTTTGGAAAAGAAGACAATAATGGGAAAGAAAAATATTGGGGGGCAGTAGGGTGAGAGATGCATTTTAACCACTCTTGGTGGGGCTATAATTTGGTATAATCATCCATATCTCTAAAGTATTCCAAAACAATTTGTAATTAAATCAGAAAACATAAATTGCATAAGCATAATATGATCTTTGACACAGCAATACCACTAATACACATATAAACTAATGGTACAAAAGTCAGAAGGAAAGATCACAAATATTTACAGTTTTTTTTATATCATAACAATGAAATGAAATAGGGCTAAACAAGTTGTGTTATATGAATATTATGCAATATTTTAATTCCACAATAGATTACAAATGCAAAGAATCAATATTATGAAAAGTTGCATGAACTAATACATAATGAAAAAGCTAAACCTAAAGAACAATTTGCACAAGAACCACAATTGTGTAATGGAAAGTAAAAATAAAAGAATTTGAAACTCAGATAAATACAATAATCAATAACTTTACCATAGCTACCTCTTCTCAGCAAAAGTGGTGATATAGGGGCAAAATGGGATTTATTTGGTAAAAAATACACAATGTGTCAATATTCTTTTTTGCTTAATTATACTTCCTTGTTATAAGAGAAGATTCTATTATTTTGTGGAGGGGATGTCATTGGGAAGTAACATTTTTTTTTCTTTAAATAAAAAAATTCATGTAAATAAAAATTAAGAATAATAAATATAAAAGATAAATGGAAACAAACAAACATGGTTTAATTATTAGAGAACTGACCTCAGTTAGAGAGATCTGGGTTCAAGTCATACTTCTCACACATCCTAGCTATAGGTGTGTCCGTTTATTTGTCTTTTTAACTTTTAACTAACTCAGGCAACATTTCAAGACTCAATTTTAGAGTTGGGAGAGCACTACATTTTTAAAAAGGAGTTTCCACTATCAATGACAGAATTTTAGAATCATAGATACAGAGCAGGAAGGGACATCAGAGGTAGTTTCATTTTATAGATGCAGAACTTGAGCCTGAGGAGGGTTAAATGGCTTGATCTAGGTCAAGGAGATAGTATCAGATCATTTGTCTGGACAAAACCCCCCAAAATAACATATTATATATGCATACCTCCTTTTGTGTTTAAATATCTACTAAAATGATGCATTAAAAAGAGAGATTAGTGGTAAAGTATGGTACTGGAACAGGAGAGATATTACGCAGTAAAGAGAACATTCAAATCAATAAGTAATGCTTAAGCACTGCTATGTTCCAGGTGGACATGTGGTGGTGCAGTGAATTGAGAGCTGGGCTTGGAGCTGGAAGAACTGACTTCCAATCTAGCCTCAGAAACTTCTAATTGTGTGACTTTGGGCAAGTCCCTTAACTGTTTGCCACTGGAGAAGTAAATGGCAAACTACTCTGTTATCTTTACCAAAAAAACCTAAAAAGCAAACCCATGAATGCAGGTCCATTGGGTCACAAAGAGTTAGGGATGATCTCGGTGTCTCTTCTGCTATTCTTTTTCTTTATACTGTAATTACTCTTAAAGGTAAAAGAGGGTTTATCATTTAGGAAGCAAGGGATCCATGAAACACTCTTTTTGCCATATTTCTCAAGATATTATACTGATCCCTGAACCCCAGGATGTTTTTATTTGGTACCTTGAATGTACAACATAAAGTAAAACAGGGTTTTGTTTGCTTGTTTGTTCTCCCATTCAGATCATCCTATACTGTGCTTTCTAATATGAATATTTGGTTGAAAAATATAAATTAAATAAAGCATATTTGTAAATTGTGTGACACAGTAGATAGTTAATCAACTTTAAAGTCAGAAAGACAGTTTCAAATTTCTCCACTGAAAAATATTTGCTATGTGACAATGAGCTAATTACTTAACCAATTAGTGCTCTAGGAAACTCTCTAGTCCTCTTAAGTTGCAGAGAAGTACTGCTGTACTTTGTTAGAAAAGTTTCCTTGGTAGAAACTATTCTATACCAATGAAATAATAGATCTAGTCCCTGTCCCTATGACTTATATACAGGATGTCCCAAATACCATTAAAATTTAAAATTGCACGGTTTTGAAACACCTTGTATTATGCATGGAGTACAAATTAAAATAATTCACTGTTTTAATAGATGAAAACATTGGCCTGAAGGAGAGAGGACAATCAACAAGTATAGAGAAAGGAAAAAAAAGGGGGGGGGTTTAATCTTAGTTCTACACAGAGAAGAAGAGACCTGTTCAAATTCTCCTTTTGAGGATTTGACTTACTTGGCCTGAGTTACTCAGTCGTATCTTTTTCTATATTAACTAGCCCACTAGCTAATCACAATTCTTTACTCTGTTGTCTTAATTCTCAACTCTCATTTCAGATTTCTTTCTTTCTTTCTTTCTTTCTTTCTTTCTTTCTTTCTTTCTTTCTTTCTTTCTTTCTTTCTTTCCTTCCCTCCCTCCTTCCCTCTCTCCTTCCTTCCTTCCTTCTTTCCTTCCTTCCTTCCTTTGTTCCTTCCTTTCTACTTTTAAGACCAGGGTATCTTTTAGAATTACCTTGTAAACAATTTCCACCAAACAGTAGACTATATGAACTGACGTTTTCAGAAGAGAGACCATATATTTCAAATGACAATTATCCACTGGCAAACTTCCATGTGTATTGCATCAGGAAAATCCCATGTGTTGTAAAAGGAAATTCTAGAGAGGAAGAACAATATTTTATAAGATGTGGATGAATGGTTCAGGAAATATAATATAGCAGAAAGAAGGCTGGACTCTGAATCAGAATAGTTGGGTATCAATTCATATTCTGCCAATTACTGTGTGGCCTTTAACAATTCACTTAACTTCTTTGAGTCAATTTGTAGTTCTATAAAATGGAGATAATATTTTTTTCAGCCTACCTTACAGAGCTATTGTAAGGATGATATAAGATAAGGGCATTGTCCAAGGTACCAAACCTTTCTACTTTTTATCATATGCAAAATGAAAATGTTAGATTAAATTGGTGGCTCCTATCTACTTGTTCTTAAACTCCTTGGGGGTTGGGATAAATGGTCCAAGAGGATCATGTGGAGAAAAATAGTATTTTAAGTAGTAAATATTGAAGAACATTTTGAGTATTATATTAAACTATCAAAAGATTCATCACAAAATTTGTTTAAGTTATTATGGTTAAAATGAGTTCTTGGAATTAAAAACTGTCAAGAACTGCTGGAGTAGAAAGATCCTTTCCAGCACAAGTTTGTATACTCTACTCCTCCCACCAGACCTTGCTTCCACTGACTGTTTAATCTGTCTACCAGAGGTTTCTTCCTTACATAAACAATCTGGTTACAGTTAGAGGGGTGGGGAAGGGAATGATTCTTACAAATCTTTCTAATTTCTTTCCTCCCAGGTGCTTTTTGTAGTAACAATAGCTGGCATTTCCCCAAGTTCACCCTTTATGAGTATTCAGGCTCAAAAATATAAATATCTGGTGGTTAATTTATGCATTTTCCATTTAACACATGTCCTACTAGTTGTTTTATACTGCTTTCCCCCAACCAGGACAATTTGGATGTCCAAGGATATGGCGGGGGAGGGGGGGGTTGATAATTAAAGTTTAAAGAATGTGTTCCTAACTCATATCTCTGAATGATTTAACTAAATTTGAGATTTATGGGAAAGTCTATCCCAAGGTAAATAAAAACATAAAATGAGTTTTATTTAAAGAATAAAGGGCACAAAAAGAACTTGTATCTGACCTATCAGAAAGTCAAAATGCTTCCTTCCCTTTTTTGATCTATCTCTTAGCAAAGGAAAATAACTCAACTATTGATCCATTTAAAGTGCTATACAACTACAGATTACTTCCAGAGTCCAAGCTTTGTGTTCAGTGTTGTATTGATTTGTTCTAATTCAGTTAAATTATCACTGTGAACCACTACACAAGTTACTCAAAGTTTCAGAAGGTAGAAAAAAGATCTGCTATTTAACAATTTAAGAGCTTTGTCTATGTTCCTTTAGACTAGGGTTTACTTAGGGCAATCTTGTTTCATCTTTAGAGCTGAATATTCTTTTTTTTTTTTTCAGTTTTGAACAAGATCTTTCATTTTACTAATGACACAAATTTAGTATAATTTGCTTTTCTAAAAGTTTTTCCATCTTAAACCTTTAGGTATATACACATGAAAATATAATTTGTATCCTTTAATAAACAGTTTGGATTGACCTTGAGTAAATCATGAGAATTGGTTTTTAATCATCATTGTAAGGAATTCTCCATTTGGAAACTCCCTACTCCAAAACAGGTAAGTAACTCACCCACAACTGATATTTTTACAGACTTGCCTACAGCCCCAAGAGATTAAGTGATATATCTGTATGCCCACAGCTGCTATGCATCAGAGTTAGGATTCAAACCTGGGTCTTTTTTTTTTTAAACAAATACTTTATTAACTTCTGTTTTATATCATTCATTTCCGCCAGATTTTGAGTTACAATCATTTTCCCCCCATTATTCCCCTACCCAGCCTCCCAGAATAGCAGTCCCACAAGATATCACTTCCTCCAATCTGCTCTCTCCCATACCTTCTCCCATACCCCCTTCGACTTTTCCATTAGAGGAAGATGAATCTTTGTGTCCCAATGCCTGCACATCTTATCTCCCAATTACAAGCAAAAGAGTATTAATAATAGTATTTATATATATTTGAAACATTTAATGTTAAGACCTCGAATTTCAGATCCATTTCCTTCCTCCCTTGTCACCCATTCCCTCTGGGGAGATAAGTAATTCAGTATATGTTGTACATGTCTAGCTATGCAAAACATTATCATAGTAGATATATTGTACAAGGCTGCTTATAATTCCCTCCCACTCATCCCACCCCCCACCTGGTCCATTCCCTACATGATCCTGTCCCTCTTCTATAGTGGGTACTTCCAACCTCCCCTCCCCCCAAGGATGCCCTCCCATCCATCATCCCTCCTCTCATCCCCCTTCCCCCTATCCTGCTGCAGGTTGAGATATCCCATTTAGTATGTATGTCATTTTCTCCCTGAACCAAATTCAATGTGAATGTGGTTTTGCCTTTTTAGCCTTCCTTATTCTCCCCCTCCTTTGCACCCACTTCCCCTACATGAGATAGTTTACCCTACCATGTCTCTACCCATCTCCTCTTGCCACTTTCCTCTCTCACCTCATAATTTCATCCCTTGAGTACTCTCCCTTCCCAACAAAATCAACCTATGCCCTCTATCCATATATAACTGTAACCATATACACACACATTCACATATGTATTCATATGACCACACCCCCTTCTTCCATTATTTTCATAGTGAGAAAGATATCATCAGTCACAGATATTGCTTTTCCATATAGGAATGTAAATAGTTCAACTTTGATAAGTTCCTTTTGATTTCTTTTCCCTGATTACCTTCTCAGGCATCTCTTCCTTCTTGTGTCTGGATGTCAAATTTTCTATTCAATTCTGGTTTTTTCCTCAAGAATGCTTGAAAGTCCTCTATTCCACTGAATGACCATATTTTCCCCTGAAACAAAATACTCAGTTTTGCTGGGTAGGTGACCCTGGGTTCATTCCCAGTTCTTTTGCCCTCTGGAATATCATATTCCATGCCCTTCTATCCCTCAGTGTAGAAGCTGCCAGGTCCTGGGCTATTCTGATTGTGTTTCCACAATATTGAAATTGTTTCTTCCTGGCTGCTTGTAGTATTTTCTCCTTGATCTGGGGATTCTGGAACCTGGCTATAATATTCCTGGGAGTTTTCTTTTTGGGATCTTTTTCAGGAGGTGATTGGTGGATTCTTTCAACCTCTATTTTGCCCTCTGGATCTAAAACATCAGGGCAGTTTTCCTTGAGAATTTCTTGAAGGGTGATTTCTAGGTTCTTTCTTTGATCATGGCTTTCAGGTAGTCCAATAATTTTTAAATTGTCTCTCCTGGATCTATTCTCCAGGTCAGTGGTTTTTCCCATGAGATATTTCACATTGCCTTCTAATCTTTCATTTGTTTGGATCTGCTTAACAGCATCTTGATTTCTCATAAAGTCATTAGCTTCCATTTGCTCCAGTCTAACTCTGAAGGAATGAATCTCCTCAGTGAACTTTTGAGATTCTTTTTCCATCTGGCAAATTCGACTTTTTAAGGCATTCTTCTCCTCATTGCCCTTTTGGGCCTCCTTTGCCATTTGAGTTAGTCTATTTTTTAAGGTGTTGTTTTCCTCAGTCAGGCTGTTGACCCTCATTTCATACTTTTCCTGCATCCTTCTCATTTCTCTTTCTAATTTTTCCTCCACTTCTCTTATTTGATTTTTAAAGTCCTTCTTAAGGTCCTCTATGGCCTGCAACCCACTCATGTTTTCCCCTGGGGCTTTTGGAGCAGGACTTCTGACCTCACAGTCCTTTTCCTGCTCTATGCCCCCAAAATAGGAGTCTAGGGTTGCATTTTTCTGTTTCCTTTGCCTTGGCATGTTGCCACTTAATTGCTTGACTTTTGGGCTTGTTGCCACACTATGGCTTTAAGGCCAGATAGAGGAATTTTCGTCCCGAACGTGTGGGGGGCAACTTCCGTTTCTGGCAAGCTGTAAACCCACCCACAACTTCCACCCTAGATCACAATCCAGATCCAGGGAGGTTAAAGCAAGAGCGATTACCCCCCAAGACTGATCGCTGGATCTCCCCACGATTTGTAGGCTGGGAGCCGGAAATGCCTCTGAAAACTACAAAATGGCTTGTCTCCTCAGCGGCTTCTAGCCCCCAGGGGAGGGAGCTGACGCATTCCCCAAATACAGGTCCCAAAGTCCATAGGACACTAACCTCTTACTTTGTCCTAAGCAAGTCTATGTTGATAATTCTGGCGTCTCCACAGTTCCTGGTGTTCTGGGGTTCCTCCAGCCGGCTGCTGGCCCTGCCGCCCTGGGGCTAAAACCTCGGCTCAAGTGGACCTGGGCTCGGCTCAGCTCCTGCGCTCTGCGGGCTCCCAGACCACTGCGCTGGTCCTTCCTGCAGGGTGCTGGGCTGTCCTCAGCGGGAGGTTAGCTTCTCTGTGTCGTTCTGTGGGTGCTGGGGCTCCAGAAGATTTTCAGAGTCCTTTTTTACATAGTTTGTGGAGAATCTGGGGGTAGAGAGGCTTGGAAGAGCTGTTTCTACTCTGCCATCTTGGCTCCGCCCCCTAGAGCTGAATATTCTATCCTGAGTTCCTGTAAATTATCTCTTACTGTTAAATCAAACTGGACAATACATCTGGGTAGCATTGCACAACTGGTATTTCATTAAATCATCTGTCAAGGAGCTTTGATTTTGTGAGTGTTGGAACTCACTGAACCTTGAGTCAAATAGATCTCTACCATAGATCACAATACCTGGCACATGGCAAGCCCTTCAAAAAATGTTGGTAGTTGTTAAAATTGTCATTGTTGTCTTGTAGAGCTATCCAAATCTTAGAGAGTTTAAGTGTCTGGTGCAAGTTGTTCACACAACTCCAATCCAATCCAATCTAATACACATTTATTAAGTATCCACTACATATCATGGAAATCACTCTAGTATCTTTGCCAAGAAAATGCCACAGACAGTATAAGTGTACTATAATCTCTGGATTCATAAAGAATTGAAGATGACTAAAATACTAAACATAATATACATCAGACACTGGGGATTTTGTTGTTCAACTCTTCACAAACCAATTGGGATTTTCTTGGCAAAGATGCTGAAATGGTTTGTCATTTTATTCTCTAGCCATCTAGCTGCCCTGGGCATTATGGATACAATTAGCAAAAATAAAGACAATCTCTGCTCTTGAAGAGCTTAAAGTCTAAAGGAGAGAGAAAACACACAAAAAGACAAAAGAAAATATCAGGGGGAGGCAGGTGATACCTGACCTTAGTATCTTATTCTGTGTAGTTGAAACCATGGAGAGCAGCAGATGCCAACTGAAGTGAGCTGAATGTCCAGTTCCTGCCCTTTATAAAGGAAGGCATTGGGAGGAGTTTGGTACTCCATCATTCATCCCTCTAATCACAGACAAGAGGAGGCTGAGGGAAGTGGTATTATTCAAGGCTTAAGTTATCACTATGGTGATGAAATTAGAAGTAATGAACTTAACCTTGGAAGGGCATCTTGTTAAGTGGAGTTGAAGCCTAGCAGAGGACCTGATGAAAAGTTGAGATTTTTTCATACACAGTTGGTATGAGAGTTTATATTTGTTCTCATGGCTTCCTGATTTCTGATACAAAGCTCTATCTACTATGGCATGTGACCTCCTGACCATGTTGCACTTCATTTCCATGTCACTTCCTAAACACCATTTCCAAGCCATGTCTACTATACTCCAGTCAGGATCTTTTTCTCCTGCTCCCTTCCTCATCACAACCTGGGACTCTGCCTTTACAGATTTCCAATTCACCTTGAATATGTTTCTTTTTTTTTACCATGTAGTTGTTTTCATGTTATCTCCTCCATTAGACTGTGAACCCTTAATAAGAGATTGCCTTTTATCTTTTTTTATATCCCCAATATTCAGTGCCTGATCTTAATAGGCAAATAATAAGTGTATATTGACCAACTGACTGAATTGCCTTTGCCCCTTCCTCCATCATAACCCTGAATTCAGAGCCCTTGAACCACTTCTGAATTTGATAGATGAGGTTCCATTTTTTATTACCTGAAACTAGAACTATAGGTCACCACCTGGTAGCTTTTTCTAAACCGTGCTACTATACTTGTAGCATCTCATCAACCTTTTCAAACTTAGCTTTATTTATTGTCTTCCTCAGTTAGAATACACATTCCTTGAAAATAGGGGCTGCTTCCTTGTTTGTATTTATACTCTCATTGCTTAGTACAGTATCTGAAACCTGGTAAACAATAAATTCTCTCTCTCTCTCTCTCTCTCTCTCTCTCTCTCTCTCTCTCTCTCTCACACACACACACACACAGACACACACACACACACAAACATTATATTAATGTTAATTATAAGAAAGGTAATACTGGTTAGTACAATTTGAGTAAAAATCATTGTTTAGTAGTTTGTATAATAATGAGAGTTTTGTGATCTCATCTATGTGAAGATTTCATTTTATGAACAGTGAAGCTCAAAACCCCCATGCCTGTCCACCATTTGAGTATTGTTGCTGTTGAATTGTTTTGGTCATATCCAACTCTGTGACCCCATTTTGTATTTTCTCGGAAAATATACTGTAGTAATTTGCCAGTTCCTTCTCTAGTTCAATTTACAGATAAATAAACTGAGGTAAAAATAGAATTAAGTGGCTTACTCAGGGTCACACAGATGGTAAGTATCTGAAACTGGGTTTCAACTCAAGTCTTCCTGACTGGCACTCTTTCCACTGAACCACCTTGCTGTCTTTTTGTCTCTTGTGTCTCCTCACAAATATCCCCAACATTCTGAAGGTATTATTAATTTTCTTTTGATATCACAAGGATATGAATGGACCTAAGGAGTTTTTAATAATAGTAAGAATAATAATAACAGATATCAACCAAGTACCTATGGTCCAGGCATTGTGTCAAATGCCAGGTATTTGAAGACCAAAATTAAATAATTCATCCTCCTGGAGTATCCTACAATATATTTGGGGGTTACTATGGAATATATACAAAGTAATTTTTTTTTAAAGCAATTGGGGTTAAGTAACTTGCTCAAGGTTACACGGCTAGTCATTATTTATGCATGGGTGCTCATTTTCTGAGGCCGGATCTGATCTCGGGTCATCCCAACTCCGAGGCCCGAGCTCTTACTCACTGCGCCACCTAGCCGCCCCTTTAGGGCAATAGGGGTTAAGTAACTTGCCCAAGGTTACACAGCTAGGTTTTTGTTTGTTTGGATTAAGTGTCAGAGGCCGGCTCCGAACTCAGGTCTTTCTGACTCCAGGGCCGGCGCTCTATTCACTGCGCCACCTAGCCGCCCCTATACAAAGCAATTTTAAGGAGGGTGGTGGAGGCATAGCATTGGGGGGGTGTGTGTGCATAGAAATTGAGATAGGCTTCCAATAGGAGATGGAAGTTAAGGTGAGCTTTAAAGGAAGATAGGAATTCTACCAGGCAAAAGCTGAAAGGAATTACATTCTAGATATGTAATCTGTGTTTTAGGAGAATAAATTTGGCATCTATGACATGGCAGATTGGAGATGGTAAAAACTGGTGACAGGAAAACTAGTTAGCAATCTTTGCCAATAATCTAAGAGAAAAGTAATATTGGACTGAACTAAGATGGTGTCTGTGTGAGTAGAGAGAAAAAGATTAAAATGAGAGGCATTTTGGAAGTACAAATAATAATAAAAGCAAGTGATTGTCATTGAGGGTTAAAGAAGTAGGAGAGCTGAGGAATTATTTCAAGGTTGTAAGCTTAAGTGTCTGGGAGCATAATGTTACTCAATGGAAATAGGAAAATTTGGAAGAGGGGAAACTTTAGAGGAGATAATAATGAGTTTTATTTTGGAAGGGTAGAGTTTGAAGGCCTAACAGGTAGGGATGTGGAACTGAAGATTAGGAGGAAAAAAACTAGTTTTCTGGAAATTTGGGTGTCATCCTCATATGAATGATAGTTGAAACCATGGGAGCTCATGAGATCATCTAAAGGAAGAGTATATAGAAAGAGGAGAAGAGGACCTATGGCAGAAGCTTGTGTCCATTCAGGCTAGGTAGTGGGAAAAGTATGCTGTAAATGGGCCAACAGGCAGATTATCTTTAACTCTCATCTTGTCATCAACACCTCTTTTCTGTTTAGATATTGCTTTAATTCTCTCCTTTTATTTTTCCTTTGAAATCTTTTGTTTGGAAGGTACTACAACCTGATCATTCTCAAGAAACCAGTCTTCATTGCCTTATTCCTGAATCTCAATTCTTTGGCAGTGTCAGAAATCAAGCTTTTGTGAGGAGGTTTTTTTTTTTTCATTTTTGGTTTTGTATCTTGAAACCTAGCACAAAGCCTGACATATATAAGGAGTTTAATAAATGTCTATTAATTTATTAGTGTTTTTCAACCATTTTACGTGGCTGTAGGAACACTCATTATAATCAAAATAAATGGAAAATGACTACATTTGGTTAGAACATGGTGGTATCTATATGTGGGTGTACATACACATGTTTCCTCACATAGTGAAAGATTTTTTTTCTTAATACAAAAATAATATGAATGTTATGGAGTATTTAATAAAGACAGCTTTCATATCACATAACCATTTTTACCTTGCAATTCATTTAAAAAATAACTAATTCACAGAATAAAGAAAGGATTATATGTGGTTGGGAAACCCTCACAGCTTTTGGTTAAAACAAAAGATGCCTCAAGTAAAAGACATATGTATTGTTGCATGCGATAAAGGAAAGAAAAACCTGTTTTGCTAACTTCCCCCATTCTGATGCCTTAGGCTTTTTCCTCTGTTTCTATGAAATTGAAAGGGCTTTCTGAATAAACTACCTTTGGTAAGTGGTCCTGAAGCAGAGAACCTATGAACTAGCTAAAAAGACCCATCATGCAACATTTACAATTACTCTGACATTGACCCAGAATTGCCAGTGGCTAAGGCCCCTAAAAAAATCTGTTTCTGTTTTATGGGCAGATGATGGCCAAGCCAACAGGAAGCTGGAATTTTTTTAAAGCACTTGTTTTTCAAATACCATTGTAAATAAATGGGCAACTTTATGGGGCCTCTAAAACCAAATTTACCTTCTATTTATATCACGTTACATTTCTCTCCACTTTGCTTTAAGAAATAAATGGTCAATCTTTTCAGTCCTAATCTGTAGGATAAGGAATAGAGATGCTCAAATGTTTTCCCAAAGAGTTTCTTTTTACCATCTTTTCCTTAAAAATACATTTTTAATGGAAGATAAGTATTAGGAACAAACCTTCAACTAATCAGGAGACAGTTTCTTCCTCTTTTTTAGAAACATTATTCTTATTAGGCACTCTTTATAGGGTCCTTTATTTGAAAAGTACTCTACAAATAGTTTTGTTATTGTAAAAGCTTAACCCACGTTATAGGGGCTCAGTAAGTGAAAAATAATTGTTAATTCAATGTTATATAGATCTGTGTTCCTATCTCTTTATTTAACACAGTGAATTGAAGGCCTTTGGAGAATTGAAAACAAAGGAAATTCCATCTTATGAAACACCTCTGAAAGATAGAAAGAAAGAAAACACTGCAGAATGCAGTTTATGGATATTTCATTATGGATTGAAAAAATCCAAAGGATTTCTTTAAGGTTGTTGGAAATAGCCTTGCAGAAAAGGAACAATATCTTCACCTGCTAGTGCAGAGCTTTAATAATGTGCAAATTGTTGCAATAATATTGGTCTCCCCCCCCTCAAATCTCTCCCCATTCTAGTCCATCCTCTATTCAGCTATCAGAATGATCTTCCTAAAGCAAAAGTCCAGCCATGCCATATCCTTATTTTATAAAACGCAGTGACTCCCTTTTACCTACAGTATCACATATAAACATCTGTTTGGATATTAAAGCTCCTTCCTACCCTTCCCTTCTTCATATGCCTTGCTTTCTTACATGGACTCTGCAATAGACTGAAATTGTATATTTTGCTGTTCCTCTCAAAAGATACTTCATCCTTTCCTTTTCTTTTCAATGAGAGGAATAAAAAAATACTTTCATAGCATAATATGATAAAAATGACCTCTTCTGATTCCTTCATTTTGTTCAGTTCTCAGATAAAATTCTACTTTCTCAAGGAAGTCTTTCTTAGTACCCATTACTGTTATTCTTATTCCTCTGTGATTATCTCCAATTTCTCCTATCTTTATCTAATTTTTACATAGTTGTTTAGATATTATCACCTTCATTATACTGCAGGTTCCTTGAGGTCAGGAACTGTTTTATTTTATTTTATTTTTTAACCATTTTGTTGTATCCCAAATACTGGCACAAGCTAGACACTTATTAAACACTTGTTGACTTACTGCAACTTTTTTATTCCCAGTTTTCATATGGGTAACCATATAATATATGAAAAATGACTGACTTTGGAGTTATCTAAATTCAAATATTTTCTCTGATAAATATTCCTAATATACTGTTTTCTTCTTTTCCTATCTATTACTGAGTAAAGTAGGATACTTAGATAACTTTGCCTCAGACAAGTTTTTGCTATGTCTGTTAACCAAATCACATCAGACTGCCACTGTGTCAGTAGTTCTAAAAACCTAAACCCACTATAATCCTGATAAAATGTTCAACCCAATAAGCATTTATTAATGATTTATATATTTTATATTTATTAAAGACATTATATGCAAAGCACGTTACAAGGTGTTTGGCCTACAAAGCCAACACAAAACTAACAAAAATAATTTTCCTCAGAAAGCTTCTATTTTGTCTGCAGGGTATGTGTGGTTAGAATATATCAATAAATATATAATTATATTCATATAAAATAATTTGATGAGTTAAAGTGAAATTAACTCAATGTGAGGGAAGTCTTCCTTAGAACTGTCCAAAAGAGAAGATAAAAGACTCTCTGTCATTGGAGTTCTTCAAGATCAAATTGGATGACTTTTTTTAAATAGGAGATTACTGATACAGTAGAAGTTGAAATATATTGTTCCCCAAGACCACTTTCTGTTCTGAGATCCTATGAAAAATATTCTAGATATAATAGTAAAAAAGACCAAAACACAAATACACGTACTTCATATGTGCATGCAAATGGATTTGGCATGTATAGTTATTTAATGATATCAATACTATCATTTTAATTAATAACAATAAACTTATGTGCAAGGAGGATATCAACTTCTGTAGGTTTACCAAAGTATATTAGGAAACTTCTGTATCTAATGGAATCTTTCATCAAAAGTATTAAAATGTTATTTAAATAATAAGGCTAAATTATTTATTTATGTCAAGGAAAAATTGATACTAAAGGATTCAGTCTTAAACTGACTGTGACAACTAAACCTATTAATGAAGGTAACAATTTCAATTATCTTTTAAGAAATTCCTCCAGGCAAGAAGCATCAAATATGAAGCTAACAAGGATTAGAAAGGAAAAGAAAAAAGAAAAAAAAAACCTGTAGCTGTGTATGTCAAGAGATTTACTGACATCATGAAATCAAATATTAAATAATAGGAAGAAAATAGTTAAATTATTAACTATATAATAATACCATCAATATTTACATACTTTTTTGAACTAGGAAATGAATAATAAACAGATTTAGGAGGTAATCTAACAAAAATACTTTACAATAGTTTTTAAAAATGCAGAATTTATAACCTTAAGGCATAAACATAGAGGAACATATTTTGTAGAAAAATAAAAGCAAAGACAAAACTGGGAAGGAAGGATAGATGCTCTAAGAGAGAGTGATCAATAGGTTAAAAACTAACAGAAATACCTTTGAAATAAAAAAAATGTTTCTTCACTGAGCAATAAGAGAATAATAGGCATATGGCATTGTATTTATCTAATAAAATTAAAAGAACTAACCTTTGGATGGAGCCTATTAAAACAAACAAAGATCCAAGAGTGGAATCAAAAGACTCCATATGGACAACATCCACACAAAGTCAGCCCATAATATGAAGAAATTGGTATCAAAGAAACTACTGAGTCATGGTGATTGTTTATGAAAATAGAGGTTGATGAGGGCAAGGCCAGACCACATTCTTATCACCAGAAAAGATAAAAATGGTTATCCTTAAGGAGTCCAAAATTAACAACCAATGCAGATTGTGTAAGAAAGCAGTAGAAACTATGAAATTCATCCTTGAAGCCTGCAAAAATTTAACACCTACTAATACTTTGGAAACATGACAAGGTTGGTAGAATTTCATCAGAAACCTACATTATTTCACATATTGACAGGCAACATATTCTCATCCTGCAAATAGGGAGCACAAAATTTCCTTGGTTCATTTATTGGCTTATCAACCAATAAACTCTACAGGAACTAGAAAATTATTACAGACCAAATTATTGCTGTTATTCATGCAGAAATAATATTAATCAAGAAAAAATTAGAATTATTTAATAGGTTGCTCCATGACAAATATTCATGTTATACTACTTTGGGTTTCATTTATGCAGCTCAAGAAGGTGGTAATAGTTTGTGTCAGAAGAATATCTGGTATTAGCTTCAATTTTATAGAAATAATTCTGTGGATGGTTATCCTCCAACACTAGTTCATGAGACTCTACTGTTACATTTCCCCCTTAACAACCAGCCTATAGACTTAGGTTGTTGGTTTTTTTTTATTAATAAAAAGCATTTACTTAAATGACATTAAAAGAACAGCAGTTACTTTTAAGAAGAAAAAAAGAACAGCAGTTACCAACAATTTCCCCAAACACCAGGAGCTCATTCTCCTGCAAATACACAAAGACTGAAAAAAGGGAGAAGGGTCAGAGAGTGGGCATGAACTTAAAAAAAATAGTAGGAGGTATTCATTTAGGGATCACATGTGGCCAAGGTAAATTACTACTCCACAAGTGTAGGATCTTTATATTTTTTCTCCATGCTACTTAGACAGGATTTGTAAAATATCATGCTGTTCAGCTGACTGCACTTGTTGAAGAGTACACTATCTACACAAGACCAAGCATTTAATTGGGCTTGCTGTTCCTCAGGCTGGTTGGTCAAGTCACAGCTGGGCCAGGTTAAACAAGTCACCTGGTTGTTCTTTTGGATCCTACCAAGTTTATTTTTCTTATTAGCAAAACAGATTATATTGTTGCTAGAAAGTGACTTTCAATGTCAGACAGGATACTCTGATATTAGACATCTACTACCAGGACAGGATGGGCAGGTTGCTGAGTGACTGGACTCTTTGCATGGTAAGATATCTTTGTTGGGCAAGTGAGTACACTGGCCTCCCCATGTTCACTTTTTCAAAGAGCTTCTATGGTTTGTTTTATTTTGATTTGCTTTCTTTCTTCCACTTTCAATAACCATCTTGGCTGAGTGGTACTATGCTCTCCTGAGCTAGAATGTTAACATAATCTTTTTAGCTGAAGTGGTACTGAGTTCTTTCAGATATGACAGCAATTCATAACTTAGGATCACCAAAAACCTCTTCCTTTTATTATATAGCCTTAACTTTGAGTTTGTCATCTTCAGGGTCCTCCTATCTCCTTATTTCTTGGTGCAGATACTTATTCCTTTAATAATTCACTTCATCTTCCTTTAGGGTGATTAATTTCAATTCAATCAATTTCACTTCTCATACACCTTTGGGAATCTCATAGATGAGTGATTAAAATCAAAGTTATAAGTGGATCTTATCTATAGAGGTTAGTGCATTGTCTCTCTAGCCTCTTCATATGGAAAATATTCAAACCTCCTACTTCACAAAGTAGAGAATGTATATTTTGCATCTGAAGGTTTCCCATTTTATATTGTAGATATTCACTTTTTTTTAAAGTCTCGTTGTGGCATGCATTCTTTGTGGTGTTATCTCCAAGCTCTTTACAATAAAAAGCTTTCAAAATATAGTAACCTAGCAGAACAAAATGAAATACAAACTATCCCTGTTTTCTTGTCTGCTGTTAGAGATGTCCTGGAGATGTTTTTAGTGAGCTGATAAAAGAAAAGGTTATATAAGATCATGGATTGACACCTGGAAGCAACCATAGGAAAAATGTAGTCCACATGCCTCATTTTTCAGATTAGGGACTGAAGCCTAGAATGGTGCAGTGATTTATTATAGGTCAAATAGTAGGTAGGATTTGAACTAAGGTCCTCTGATTCCAAATTAAGCCTCTCCACCATTTTTCTATATCACACAAAGGAAACCAGAGTGGGGCAGAGGTAAGATGGTGGCATAGAAGCAGGAAATTCCATGAACTCACCCAACAACCACCTCAAATACCTCTAAAATATGATTATAAACAAATTTTAGAGCTGCAGAACCCACAAAGTGACAGAGAGAAACAAAGCTCCTGCTGAAGGCAGGCTGGCAGGCCTACAGGAAAGGTCTATCACAGTGAGCTGGGAGCAGAGCACACAGTTTTGGCCTCAGATTGGCCCAAACAGCAGCAGCCAGAGAAGACTTCAGGACAGTGAATGACCAGCAGCTGTGATAGTTTCCAGACTTCTTAACCCATAAACACCAAAGAACAAGTAAAAGGTCAGTCAGGAATTCTGTTGGAAAAGAAGGGCATGGTCCAGCCCCTGCCCCTGGGGTGAGAGATGGCAGAATTGCAGTGGCTGCAGCTGCTGCCCCACTTGGATGCCTCCAGAACTTCTGGCCTGCAGAGCATAGGAGGACCAGGTGACCATTCAGAGGGTAATTGCTCTTGCTTTAACCTGCTTGGATCTGGATCTCTGTTCTTGGCTGGAGGTCCTGTGGTGTGTGGCCAGTGGGCCAGAGCTTATGAGGGCTGCATAGAGGGCTCTCTCCTAACAGCTCCAGCAGCTGCAAAAAACCCAGGAATTTAGGACAAAGCTCTCCTCTTTGGAAGCAGAGTTCCAAAGTGGCAAAGAGCTCAAAACTCACGTAATTGGCTGGCAACATGAGCAAGCAGAGGAAGCACAGCAAGTAGAGCAATCAAACTTTAGAATCCTTTTTTGGGGACAAAAAGGATAAAAGCATGGGATGGGAGGAAGACAACAAAGTCAGGACTCCTGCATCAAAAGCTTCCAAGAAAAATATGAAATTGTTACAGGCTATGGAAGAGCTCAAAAAGGATTTTGAAAATCAAGTAAGAGAAGTAGAGGAAAAATTGGGAAGAGAAATGAAAATGATGCAAGAAAATTATGAAAAACAATTCAACAACCTGAGTGAAGAAAATAACACCTTACAAATAGACTGACTCAAATGGCAAAAGAGGCCCCAAAAGCCAATGAATGAAGAATAACTTAAAAAGCTGAATTTGCCAGATGGAAAAGGAATTTCAAAAGCTCACTGAAGAGAATGATTCCTTCAGAATTAGGGAGCAAATGAAAACTAATGATTTTATAAGAAATCAAGATACTATAAAACAGATCCAAATAAAAGAGAAAATAGAAGGCAATATGAAATATCTCATTGGAAAAACCACTGACCTGGAAAATAGATCCAGGAGAGATCATTTAAAATTATTGAACTACCTACTATATCATGCTAATACTCAATAATTTTATTCAAGTACAAAATAGTTATTGTATCTGCCTTTGCAACAATTGAAAGAATATTAAATATAAAATTACAGTATTAGGATGGTGACTTGCCTCAAGACCATTTCTATCTTAACTCCATTAAATGATATGAAAAGAGTGACTTTTCTAAAGGAATAATAACTCACATTGACATGCATTGTATGTTAGCAAAGTCTCAAAATAGGACTTATTTTCTTCAGTGGGTATGAACAAGGTGATCCTCTCCTAAGGCAATTGTAGAAAATGCTGTCTTTGATCATAAAAGGAAAACCTCACATAATGAGAGAGAGAAAAAAAAAACTAACATATTTGTGTGGGTGTCTTTTAGTTCCTAGAGTCCTATCAGACAATTACATTGCAAAGACCTGCTGAGTACTAATATGTTCTAAAAGTTCAGTGAACTAGAGTGACCAAATATCCCACAACAATAACATTAATGGTTGGTAACAACCATAACTCTTTGCTGGTAACAATAGTCTCCATCAGTGGGGACTTATTACATCAGTTTAATTTAAATCAATTTAGTTTAATTCAATTAAATAAATCAATTTAATTTAATTTAAATCAATCAGTTTAATTTAAATCAATTTAGTTTTTTTTTAAGATGGATTAAATATTTACTATAGGAAAGATATTCTACTCAGCTCTCCTAATGCAGAGTCACTTGTTAGCATCCCCAGCTCACATGTGCCTAAATCTAACAGCATTAGAGACCAGAAATGCATCCAGTCATGCCTGTTTCCTCATAGTGTTAGGGCTCCCTTGTACTCTAAATTCTTTAAAAAGTGGGTCCGTAGGTCCTCTCTAGCAAGATGCTGCCCACCCCTCAAAAAAATCAAAGCACTTCTTTCTTTGTGGATTAAACTATAGTACAATATGCAGATATATTCAAGAAATAACAAAAACAAATCAGAGGAAATCTGAGCTCACAATTGTAGCATTTGGAACTTTGCAATGAAAATACATTTTAAAAAATCTCATAAAATGTTTAATGATAATTGTTTGAAAGTACAGTGGGGAAAAAATGTGGTAATTCAATGAACAGAAGAACATGATTTTCTGAGCTCTACAAAATATCACATAATTTTCATTTACTTTCAAGGACTTCCTGAATTACCACATCTTGTTGAAGTACCATCCAATGAAAAATTAACTTTTACTAAAACGAACATCAAACTTATTTCTAGCATATGAGACAGCCATAAAATTGGTTGTACTTTTTGTGAGTAATTAATAGTTTCTACATCACTAAACTGGGAAAGTATTCATTTGGGCCAGTATCTTTAATCAGAGGAGGAATAGTATGATGGGTTAAGGGTTGACCTTAGTTTAAAAAAAAAAGATTTGGAATCGATTTCACCCCTGACACTTTCTGGCTGTGTAATGCTGTGTCAGTCACATATTCTCCATGTTCTAGGCAACTTTCTAAGAATATAATTAATAGAGAAAGTGTTTTCTCAGCCAGGAATTCTCTTTAGCAATAATATTACAAGTCTAGTTCGCATCCCTATGGCATTTTGATATCCCTATATATTTCTGGTATTACTTATAATTCATTTTCAGAGAAAAGATTTCCCAGAGTAGATTACAGAGGAGAGCTTTAGAGAATTCAAAATCTGAAGTAGAACAGGATAAAATAAAAATTGTAAAAGAAAACAACAGTTTGTGTATGTATTTATGGAACTATAATATTTCTTAGGTCTTACATATCTTCTTTCTTACCATTACTTATATATACAAAAAGAAAGATGAAAGGCTGCTATTATCTCTGGATTATTGTGTGTGTGTGTGTGTGTGTGTGTGTGTGTGTGTGTGTGTGTGTATGAGAGAGAGAGAGAGTGAGAGAGAGAGAGAGAGAGAGAGAGAGAGAGAGAGAGAGATTTTGCTGTTGCTGTTACTTAATATAGTTCATAGCTTCACAGAACTATTCAATACTTCTGAATTGTACTTCTGAATGAACTCCAGCATCCTAGTCTATTCTGATCCAAATCAATTCAACAATTATTTATTAAATACTTACTCTATAAGAAATACTACTGGACAGCAGGAGATATGCAAAAATAATTATAATATCTTTTAAAACAGGATACTTAAAATTTAGAGTTGGAAATAGAACACATAGCATAGATATATCTTATACAAAATGGATAATGATAGATGCAAAAACAATATGAACTCCAGAATAAACTAAGTGGAGAATTGGATAGGGGAGTTCAAATTTGGTATCAGATATTCATTATCTGAGCAAGTCACTATACCTCTGTCTGCCACATTGTCCTTATCTGTTAAGACATGGGAATAATAATATCTATCCACCAAATCACTGTGAGAATCTAATTAATTAGTATTTTAAAGTGCTTTTCAAACTTTAGAGTAAATGAAAGCTAAATGGTTGCATTTAGAAGAAAAGATGAGTAGAATAGGTTGAGAGAGATTTCTTTGAAAAGTTTTCCATGTGTCTTTTAAACCATGAGTTTTGAAGGATGGGTGAAATTTCAAAAGGTAGAGATATAGGAGAGGAGGAAGGGCATGCCAAGTTTAAAGAATAGAGGCAATAGGAAAAAATGAAAAACTGACTCTGGAGTCCAGGTCCTGTGTACAGCACCTACTTCTGATGTTTGCTACCTGTTTGACCTTGACCAAATTACTTCACCTCCATGGGCCTTAGTTTACCTACTTAGAAAATGAAAGAACTGGAATAGATGGCCTCAGATATTCCTTCCATATTCAGTTGTTGTTTGTCCTTTGTTCTTGAAGAAGACAGTGACATCAGGGATGTGGTGCTATGCCTTGCAAGTGGATTGGATTTCAGTGAGGGAGGGCTATACAAAGTCAGTAGTTTCACTTTCTCCTCTGGAGCCATCTGGATACAGTGGCAAGATGTAGATCAGGATGACTGGAGATGACCCACAGATGCAGTGGGAGACCTTGGCCTTTTTAAGTTTAGGTCTTTCCCCAGTCTTAGTTTGACTGAGACAATGCCCATTCAATGACTAAACCTAGGTAAGAAATGTGGCAAAGAATGACTTATGTTATCTAGTAAAAAAATAGTCTGGGAGGGGGGAGACTATCTGGGATCTCTTTCAGAAGGTAATTAGTGGATTCTTTCCATTTCTATTTCCGCCCTTGGTTCTAGAATATCAGGGCAGTTTTTATTGATAATTTTTTGAAAGATGATGTCTAGGTTCTTTTTTTGATTCTGGCTTTTAGGTAGTCCTATAATTTTTAAATGATTTCTCCTGGATCCATTTTCCAGGACAATTGTTTTTCTACTGAGTTTTTCTAATTTCACATTGTCTTCTATTTTTTTTTTCATTCTTTTGGTTTCGCTTTATAATATCTTGATTTTTTTAAAGAGTCATTAACTTCTACTTGTTCCATTCTAATTTTGAAGGAATTACTTTGTTCAATGAGCTTTTGGATCTCTTTTTCCATTTGTCCAATTATTTTAAGGCATTCTTCTCCTCATTGTATTTTTTGGACTTTTTAGGAGAATATTTTTAAGGTGTTATTTTCTTCAGTATTTTTGGGGGGTCTCCTTTAGCAAGCTGTTGACTCATTTTCCATTATTTTCTTGAATCACTCTCATTTCTCTTCCCAGTTTTTCCTCTACTTGGTTTTCTTATTTTATTTTATTTTTGGGATCTTTTTCAGGAGGTGATTGGTGGATTCTTTCAACCTCTATTTTGCCCTCTGGATCTAAAACATCAGGGCAGTTTTCCTTGAGAATTTCTTGAAGGGTAATTTCTAGGTTCTTTCTTTGATCATGGCTTTCAGGTAGTCCAATAATTTTTAAATTGTCTCTCCTGGATCTATTTTCCAGGTCAGTGGTTTTTCCCATGAGATATTTCACATTGCCTTCTAATCTTTCATTTGTTTGGATCTGCTTAACAGCATCTTGATTTCTCATAAAGTCATTAGCTTCCATTTGCTCCAGTCTAACTCTGAAGGAATGAATCTCCTCAGTGAACTTTTGAGATTCTTTTTCCATCTGGCAAATTCGACTTTTTAAGGCATTCTTCTCCTCATTGCCCTTTTGGGCCTCCTTTGCCATTTGAGTCAGTCTGTTTTTTAAGGTGTTGTTTTCCTCAGTCAGGCTGTTGACCCTCATTTCATACTTTTCCTGCATCCTTCTCATTTCTCTTTCCAATTTTTCCTCCACTTCTCTTATTTGATTTTTAAAGTCCTTCTTAAGGTCCTCTATGGCCTGCAACCCGCTCATGTTTTCCCCTGGGGCTTTTGGAGCAGGACTTCTGACCTCACAGTCCTTTTCCCGCTCTATGCCCCCAAAATAGGAGTCTAGGGTTGTATTTTTCTGTTTCCTTTGCCTTGGCATGTTGCCACTTAATTACTTGACTTTTGGGCTTGTTGCCACACTATGGCTTTAAGGCCAGATAGAGGAATTTTCGTCCCAAACGTGTGGGGGGCAACTTCCATTTCTGGCAAGCTGTAAACCCACCCACAACTTCCACCCTAGATCACAATCCAGATCCAGGGAGGTTAAAGCATGAGCGATTACCCCCCGCCCAAGACTCATTGCTGGATCTCCCTACAATTAATTCGCAGGCCGGGAGCTGGAGCTGCCTCTGAAAATTACAAAATGGCATGTCTCCTCAGCGGCTTCTAGCCCCCAGGGGAGGGAGCCGACTCATTCCCCCAAATACTGGTCCCAAAGTCCATAGAACACTAACCTCTTACTTTGTCCTAGGCATGTCTATGTTGATAATTCTGGAGTTGCCACAGCTGCTGGTGTTCTGGGGTTCCTCCAGCCGGCTGCTGACCCTGCCACCCTGGGGCTAAAACCTCGGCTCTCGCGGACCTGGGCTTAGCTCGGCTCCGCTTCCTGAGCTCTGCGTGCTGCCAGCTCCCAGACCGCTGTGCTGGTCCTTCCTGCAGGGCTGCTGGGCTGTCCTCAGCGGGAGGTTAGCTTCTCTGTGTTGTTCTGTGGGTGCTGGGGCTCCAGAAGTTGTTCAGAGTCCCCTTTTACATAGTTTGGGGGGAATCTGGGGGCAGAGTGGCTTGGATGAGCTGTTTCTACTGTGCCATCTTGGCTCCGCCCATCTCTTATTTTATTTTCAAAACCCTCTTTGAACTCCTCTGTGATCTGAAAAAAATTCATATTTTTTTCTTTGAGGCTTCAGATGTAGGGGCTTTGGCTTTGTTGTCTTCTTCTGGTTGCATGTTTTGATCTTCTTTGTCACCAAAGCATGATTCTACACTCTGAATTTTTTTTATGCTGTTTCCTCATTTTCCCAGGCAATTACCTAACTTTTTAACTCTTTATTAAGGTAGTATTCTGCTTCCAGTTGGTGTGTGTGGGGAGTACTGTCCCAAGCTTCAGGGGTCTTGTGTATCTGCTTTCAGAGACACTTCTAGGTACCTGTAAATTTTCAGTTCTCCTAAAAGGTATGGTCAAAGGAGAGGTGTTTACTCCTCTCCTGGCCTGTGCTCTGGTCTGAGTGACCACAAGCACTCTTTTCTGCCTTGGAACTGTGAGAAGGGTTCCCTCTCCACTGCTGCCACAAGCTGTGCCAGGCCAGCCTTCCTCCTCACCGCAGGACTGCCACCCAGGACTGCAACTCATATCCAAGCAGGCTAAAGCAATGAATCCCACCTCAGCACCAGCTAAGAGATCCCTGAATTCCTCCTCTGATCGATCACTGCCTCCCCACACTATTTGTGGGCTAAGAGCTCTTGAAGCAGCCATTGCCTCCTCCACCACCCTGAGACTGGGGCCTTACCAAACTCCACTCTCCATCCTGGGACTGAGGCTAGATCACACTTTTCTCTCAACCAGGTACCGCAGTCCCTTCTTACTAACCTTCCAGGTTTTCTTTGGAGTTTGTGGGTTGGAATGTCTAGAAACAGCCGCAGCTGACAGTGATTCAGTCTCCTGAGACCTACTCCAGCCATGTCTGTGCTGGCGCAGCCCAAGATGGACTGCACTCTTCTCTCAGACTGGTGCAAAAGACCTTTCCTGTAGATCTTCCAGGTTGTCTTGGCCTGGATATTTGTTTCACTCTGTAATTTTATGGGTCCTCCTGCTCTAGAATTTGTTTAGAATCATTTTTAGAGGTATTTGAAGGGTTTAGGGGGAGAGTTCAAGCAAGTCTCTGCTTTTACTCCACCATCTTGTCTCCACCCCAGCCATTATCTATTCTTTAGGACCATATGTGTTCTTTTTATGATGTAATGATTTTTCTGTTATATTCTTACATTGAAATTATAGTCATAGAAAAATCAACACATGACCACTTTGTATAGAGAGTTCTGCTAACTGGATTCATTGGTAAAAGATTCTAGCTCCCATTGTTTAACTTATTATAAACCCTTATAGGTCAAATACCACTTTCCTTCCCTATTATGCATTGTTAATAAGATAGTGAGAATCCATCCATCCTCAGCAGCATTTTGCACCACATCATTGTATGTTATAAATAAACTTTACAGTTACATCAACTAAGTGAAGAACTTTGCATTTATAATTTGAAATCCTGAAATAATAGAAGAAAAAATATAAAGGTATCAACTTACATTTAAAAACTACTCCAGGGAAATATAGAGTAAACAGAATTTTGACAGAAATTCATTTGAAAAAACACCTGGGTATTCAGATTGAATACAAACTCAACATAAACTTGTGGAATGACATGGTTGCTGCAAAGGTTAATATACTCTTAATTTTTATTAATAGAAATATAATGATGAAGAGAGGTAGTTACCCCACTGTTTTCTGTACTGGCCCTATCACATCCAGAATATTGTATTCAAACCTACTAAAAAGATTTGTCAAATCCCTTGGACTCCTTGGTAAAACCAAGGTTAACCAATGTCAGGAAACATTTTCATTAAATTATTCAAATGACATATTGCTTATACACACTACTCTTAATTTTTAAAGTTTATAGATTTGCAACTAGAAGAAATCTTAAAGGTTAAATCCCTTTACCAGTTAATTAGCTAGTTAATTTGTAAGAATGGGATTGAAAAACTTCCACCCCAATTAACACAAACATCCAAACTTCTCAACTGAAGCAATTAATCAAATATATAAACTAAATAGAAAAAGTCTTAAATCAAATACCAAGAAGTGGCAGGCTTTTATCATTGGAGAGAGATAAAGTCATAAAGGAAACATTTTGTTTATACACAGTTGTTCAAATGTTGTGTCCCCATTAGACTCTGAGTTTCTTGAAGGTAGAAACATTTTTTCTTCTTTCTTTCTTTCTTTCTTTCTTTCTTTCTTTCTTTCTTTCTTTCTTTCTTTCTTTCTTTCTTTCTTTCTTTCTTCCTTCCTTCCTTCCTTCCTCTCTCTCTCTCTCTCTCTCTCTCTCTCTCTCTCTCTCTCTCTCTCTCTTTCTTTCCTTTTGCTTTCTTCTTTCTACATTCTCTGTATCCTTATTGCTTAGTACATTGACTTACATGTTATAGTCTCTTATGTTAGACTTGTTTAATGCCTTTAAAATTTCTAAAATATCTCTGAAATTATTTGCAGTATAGCAGGCCACTATGCTAGTCTGGTCTAGTCTTGGAGCATATCTATGCAAACCCCTATCCCTTGAGAGAGGATTGCTTAGGGAAAATGAGGGAGGGAGATAATTTATTTCCTCTTTTACTTACAAGCAACTGGAAGCTTGAGAAATCTATCAGTTATCAGAAACAATCTCCCCATTCCCAATGCCTGGGAGCAGCACTAACTGATAGCTGTATCAGTATCAGGCACGGAAAGACCTTGCAACATATGTTACTTGTTACCTACCTGAACTTGACAAATCTTTTCTCTCAAGGAGCCTCATTTTCTTCATTTTTAAAATGGAAGCTGAACTAGGTGACCTGTGAAAGATCTTCCAGTTCCAAATCTATGCTCCTTTGATGAACACTTAAAGGACCCTTGTAAGGCATAGGAGAAAGTTGACCTGGGTCAGTAGAGAGAAAGCACACACCAAAGAAATTATATATCTGAATGTAATAACATGTTAAAAAGGTAACCTTGGAGCTTAATGGAGAGGCAATTTGAAACTAATTATGAAACAGAATTTTAAAGTGCTTCCTTATTTTCCATTGCCTGTGGCATTCCAGTCCTCAGCACTCTGAATATCAAGCCTGAACAGTTTCTTCTACAAAGCCTTTTTACTTTATGCATACACAAAATGAAGAAGGAAATGGAGCCAATTAGCTACATAAATCAAATAAAGAGACACCTTTCCTTAAAGTAAAGTATTATTCAAATAGATGGCTAAGGGAGGAAAACTTGCTTTTCTTTTACTCTTTAATCATCTGACTAATTTTCCCAATTTTTCACTGTACTTTATGCATCTAGGCCCATACTACATCAATATGTTAAATAGAAAACACTTATCCACCTCTCAGTCCTCTAGCTTCTGTGTGTGTGTGTGTGTGTGTGTTTCTTCTGCAGAAGGAAGTTGATAGTTGGAATAGTTGGAGATCAGAAGAATTATCTTGACTATACTACACAGTGTGGATGGCCTTTCATTAGTCTACAAAGAAAAGGGATTCCAGAACTATAGGAACTAATTCAGAAAGCAATTTCTTATATGTGATAGATGGTTTTGCTTGGTAATAGGACATCATCAAAAGACTTTGTATAGAATAAAATGAACTACTGTGTGATTTTTCTTCTTTTAAATCATCACAATGGGAAAATTTAGAGAAATGTCTGTATATTTAAAAAAAACATAATTTTGTTAGAACAATTTTCTGAGGAATTCTTTTTCTCCTTTTGTTGTAGATGTTTGTATTTGAATAGAATATTCTCCCCTCTGCACCAAATTTTATCACTCATTTTACCTTACACTAGAGATGAAGAAGTAATAACCTGAGCTCATAAAAGCAATTTAAGCATTCATTCATTCAATCAACAAGTATATACTTAGGTACAGTGTTAAGCACTATTGATATATAGGACAAGTTAAAATATAGTTCCTTCCCTCAAAGAGAAGGAAATCTATTAAGGAAGATTTTACTTTAAAAAACAATATTGATAGATTTTATTTTTGTGTCAACTTTATTTCTAGTTCTAGTCTTCCTATTACATTCTCAGTGTTCTCTGCTTTGTAAGAAAGATTTAAAAAGAAGTAGAAAAATCATATTCTTCAGCAAAAGAACCAATACTTTGAGTCTGACAGGGTACATAGTATTCCACATCTATTGCTGTCAAACCTACAAATCAGGGCAAAAGGTATATATTATTATTGTGTATTTTTGTCTATTGAATACCATGATAGGTTCTTGAGAAATAGCAATACCATATATGTCACAAGCTGTTCACAAGCATTTATTAGATACGTACTATGTGACAGGCTCTCTGCTAAGCACTGAGGATATTGACACATGCAAAATGAAATAATTCTCACTCTCAGGTAATTTATATTTGATGACAGATGAAATCTGAATTCTACTAGGTAATAAAATATATACCCAAATAGCCATTAGGCAGTGAAGTGGCCCAGTGGATTAAGTATGAGGTTTGGGTCAGGAAGATGTGAGTTCAAATTTGACCTCAGATACTTCCTAGCTATGTAATCCTAGGCAACTTCCTCATCTATAAAATGGGGATAATAACAGTACCTGTCTCCCAGGGTTGTTCTAAGAATGAAATGAGATATAATTAACTATAAAAATATAGTGCCCAGCATACCGTAAGCACTATATAAATGTTGACTATTGTCATTGACATACATAGCAGAGAGATATAAAACAAATGTAATGAGGTTGGCTAGGTGGCACAGTGAATAGAGCACCAGCCCTTGAGTCAGGAGGACCTGAGTTCAAATCTGACCCCAGACACTTAACACTTACTAACCATGTGACTTAGGGCAGGTCACTTTACCCCAACTGCCCTGCATGCCCCCCTCCAAAAAAAAAATCATGATGTAAAATTTAAAAGAACAAAGATTGTTCCTGACAGGAGATATCAGGGAAAGATTTATAGGGTTTACAGAACACGTAGGATTATATTTTACAAAGAGATATGGACATATTCTAAGTATAGGAAACAGCAAGATCAAAGGCATCAACACAGAAAAACACAAAAATTCATCAGGTGACTGAAGTTATTCTAGTTTATTTGTCATAGAGTACTAAGTGGAGAGTGGCAGGCAATAAGACTAATTTTTTTTTAAAGAAAATAAGACTAAGAGAGACTAAAACCAAGAGAGGTGCTTTTTGAGTCAGGAAGACTGAATTCAAATCATTCAGATATGTGTAAGCCTGTAATAACAAGAGTTAACCTCTCTGTGCTTTATATTTCTTATTGATAAATTGAGGAGACTTGATGACATCTAAGGCCTTTTTTAGCTCTTAAGCTATGAACCTATGAAGTACACAAATACAAAACAACCCTGTTTGCCTTGGTTTCCTCATCTCTAAAAGCAACTGGAAAAGAAAATGGCAAACCACTCCAGTGTCTTTTCTAAGAAAACCTCAAAAGGGGTCATGAAAAGTTAGACAAGACTAAAATGACTGAACAACAATTTGATCCAGGCCAAGAGAGAGATAATGGGAAAGACCATTCCAGGAAAATATGAACAAGGGAATAAAGATAGAAAAAAGTGAAACCAATATGGAAACTAACATGTTTTGTTGTCAGGAGCATTTAGAAAGATGAGTGATAAATATATAGATAAAATTACTTAATATCTAGGACTTATTATTTAATAGCCTTTAATTCGTCTCCCAGATTCTAATTTAAATTTTAAAATTAAAAATAAATTTTTATATCACATTTTCCCCTCCTGTCAATCTTCTCCAGAGGTGCCAAAGTGATATTTCTGAAATACAGATCTAACCCTGCCCTCCCTCTAATAAAAAACAAACAAACAAAACAAAACAAAAATAAACATGTAAGGTCACCTATTCCCTGCAAAATAAAATACAAAATCCTCCACCAGACATTTCCCTTCATAATGTGTATTACCATCTGCTTTTCCAGTTATATTTCATACCAATTCCCTTCATTTATATTCTAGATAGATTAAATGGATAGATGACACATAGATAGATGATAGATAGATAGATAGATAGATAGATAGATAGATAGATAGATAGACAGATAGTCAGATAGATAGATGACATTCTATTTCCCATCTCTTTGCATAGGTCATCACCCATGTCTGGAATTTACTCCTTTTAAAGCTAGATTTCTTGGAATTTCTAATTTTCTTCACACACAGATCTGGTACCAACAGCTATATGAGACTTTTGCTATTCCTCTTCCCCCCTTAAGAATGATTTTAGTTTTTATTACATTTCTATTTTTTTAGATGTGTATATGTTTTTACCCCCAGTAGAAAGTACTTGAGGACAAGAATTGCTTTTATCAGCAGTAATTATGTGTTTTGCACATAATACTCAAGTTTTTCAGGTACCAAAATTGTTTTCTTTTAATTAATCTATCCTTCTTACTGCCCCTATCTTGAACAAATTTAAAATAAAGAAACCAAAAATGAAATCCCTAACTATCTACATAGTCTGGCTAAACAAACCCATACATTTGTCATGTTCAAGAAATGAATATTTCTTTCTATATGTTAAATTTATCACCTCTTTCAAAAGGTGATTTGATCTTCATTCTTTTGGACTAAGGGTTGAACACTGTGTTTATTAGAATTCTAACATCTTTCAAAGTTGTTTCTCTCTAAAATGTTATTATTGCACAAAGTATCCTAATTATTTCACTATGTACTTTCAGTTCATAAAGGTTTACACCAATTCCTTTCAAATTGTACATTTTGTAATTTATTATGGCACAATAAAATATTCTATTACATTATAATATCAAATCTGTTTAACCATTCTCCAAGATGAGGGCAGCTAGAGATTGCCGTCTCTGGAGTTAGAAGTCCCTGAATTCAAATTCAGCCTCAGAGACTTACTAGCAGTGTGATCATGGGCAAGTCACTTAACCCTTCTTGCCTCAGTTGCTCATTTGTAAAATGAGCTGGAGAATGAAATGTGAAACCAATTCAGTATTTTTGCCAAGCAAACCCCAAATAAAATCATGAGAGTAGGAAATAGCTAATTGACTAAACAACATCAACAGCAACAACAACAAAAAGCTGAGTATATCCTTACTTTCCAATTTGGGGCTACCATGGGAAGAGAGGGAATTTGCTTGATACATAATCTTTTTTTTTTTTTTTTGCCTTTTAGAGGGCAATTGGGACTTGCCCAAGGTCACATGGCTAGTTTTTGTGTTGTCTGAAGCTGGATTTGAATTCATGTACTGCTGACTCCAGGGTTGGTGCTCTATTCACTGCACCACCTAGCTGCTCCAAACACTTTCTTTTTTGCTTTTAAGGACTTTTTTTGCTTTGATACATGATCTTAAAAATGAAATAACCTGATTTCTCTCTGTTACAGAACTTTTACTTACCCCATCCCTCTTCCTATGTTTTTTTCCCTGTTTCTTCTGTTTGAGTTTTAATTATCTCTTTACATCAGAGATTACTTTGCTTATGACTCTTCCCTTACCTACTCTTTTTCAGATGTCTCACCATATCTTCCTTGTCCCTTTACCTTCCTATTTCACATGATGTTGCATTTCTATACTGAGATGTTTGCTTGTAATTATATTCAATATTCTTTTAAATATTATTATTATTAAATATTCTTTTAAACAACTTATATAAAATTGAGATTCATGAATTGTTATTGCCCCTACCCTTTCTCCATAAATATAAATGTTTCATATTATGCAACTCTATTAAGCAGTAATATTTTCCCTCTACTTCCTCTTCCTTTCTTGATCCTTATAGAAGCTTTTTGGGAGATCTTCATTTTATACCTACATTATGCACTGGACAGAACACTGGGTTTGGAATTAGGAAGGCTTATCTCCATGAGTTCAAATCCCATCTCAGATATTTACCAGGTGTACAACTCTGGGCAAGTCATAACCCTGTTTCCCTCAGTTCCTCATTTGTAAAAATGAGCTAGACAAGGAAATGGTAAACCACTCAACTATATTTGGCAAGAAAACCCTCAAATATGGTCACAGAGAGTCAGAAATGAATGAAATGACTAAATTTCAACATTTTACATATTTGGAAATTGAAGTGGAGAGAAATAAAAAATTATCGACACTGAGTCATATATCTAATGTGTCTGAGGCAAGATTATAATTCAGTTCTTTCTGAATCCAAGTGTGGCACTATATTCATTACATTTCTTGGATGTTTGAGTTGGGGAGGTCATCTTAAGTGTCATATATATATATATATATATATATTTATATATATATATATATGGTTTTGCTAGTTTAAGCAAAGAAACCTTAGATTATTTTTTCCTTTCTTTATCAACCTACAAAGTGCTTTTATTAAGCTGATGATTATATATTATAGCATTATGTACTTTGTAAAAAGAAAATTATGGTCCCCTTTATTAAAGAAGTATAGTAATTTTCTAATGTTGGAGGATTTGAGATTTGGGAATGAAAGGAAGCATTAGAATTTAGCTCTGTTCCTACCTCTCAACAAAAATGCATCCAACTGAATTCTGATTGGAAAGGCAAGAATTACACTTTTTAGCCCAGAGTACCCTAGGGAGAATGACATAGAGTCCTGTCAACTCTGGGTAAAGATCTGGTCAGGAACTTAGGACATATATGGATAGTGGTAGGGAGCATTACAATCCCAAGGAACTGAGAGACAAATGAGGAAGGGAACCAGAAAGAGATCCCAGGGGATCTCTGAACAAGCATAGAGTATAGGGATGAGTGACATCTAATAGGTGTATCACCCACCATCCAGTGCTGAGTTATAGGTGTAGGGTGGATAACAGTGAATATGAGTAGTGGTTGAGTATAGAATTAGTTTCGTGAAGTACACAGTTAGCTGTGTGACCCTGATCTCAGAAGTAGAACACAGTGTACAAGAACAAAGGGGATCTGGCAGTTCAGTCTCTCTGAATCTATAGAACTTCAAGGTAGGCCAATATTGGTTGAGTTAAGCATCAGTCTGTTGAAACTCTCAACTAGACAAAAATATTATAGACACAAACTTTAGTAAGGGACCTGTAGAACTCAGACTAGAAGGCAGCATATAGACCTCCTTTCCATTCACATTACTTTGGATATACTGAAAGTTTATGGGCCAAATCCCACCCCAAAGGGAGCTGTAAAACAATAGAATCATGAAGAAGACAAAAGTTCAGGTTTGACACTCACCTCAGAAGTGTATAGAGACTAGTATTAACAGAGAGTTGAAGTCAGGGAATAGGCTAGAAGAATGAACAAATAAAAAAAAGAATATAACCACAAAGGTTTTTTTGTTTTGTTTTGTTTTTTATTTTTTAATGACAACAGAAATGAACACAGAAGAAAGTGACTCAAAAAAAACTTTACAAGAAAATCCTCAAAGACCTGGACACAAGTCCAACAAGAATTCTTAGAAATACAAAGTTAGGGGGCGGCTAGGTGGCGCAGTGAGTAGAGCACTGGCCCTGGAGTCAGAAGGACCTGAGTTCAGATCTGGCCTCAGACACTTAACACACACAAACAAACAAACAAAAAACCTAGCCTTGTAACCTTGGGCAAGTTACTTAACCCCTAACTGGCCTTCAAAACAAACAAACAAACAAAAAAAGAAATACAAAGCTAAAGTTAAAGGGGCCAATAATGCTTTTAAAGACCAAATGAAATTAGTAAAGTATAAGCAAAGAGGGAAGAACTAGGAAAGAAAGAACAAGAGATATAAAACCTTACTGAAGAAAATAAGTCTTTGAAAATTAGAATTGGCCAAATAGATGCTAATTATTCCATGAGACATCAAGAAATAAAAGCAGAAATGAAAAAAAAATCTGAAATAGTAAAAGAAAATGTACAATATTACCTAGGAACAACTTGGAAAAAAAGATGAAGAAATCACACTTGAAGCAAGGTGGTCCATTATCGCAATTACTATTAAATATTGAACTAGAAAGGCTAGTTATAGCAATAAGATGAGAATGTGAACTAGAAAGATACACATAGACAAAGAAGAAAAAAGTATTACTTTTTTGGAGATGATATGCTATCTTATTTATGGAACTCTACAGAGTCAACTCAAAAATTAATTGAAGCAATTAACAAATTCAGCAAAATTGCAGGATGTAAAACAAACCCACACAAATTATTAGCATTTCTTTATATTATCAACAAAACCCAGCAGGAAGAGGTACAAAGAGAAATTCCATTTAAGATAACTACAGACAGAATATAATATTTTGGAGTCCATGTGCCAAGACACACATTTGAACTAGATGAACATAATTACAAAACTCTCTTTACACAAATAGAGATTCAAATAAATTGGATCCCAGCTACTGAGGAGAAGGACCATTATTTAACAAATGCTATTATGAAAACTGGAAATAAGTTTAACAGAAACAAGGCATAGACTAACATCTCA
Organism: Gymnobelideus leadbeateri; assembly: GCA_011680675.1. Classification (NCBI taxonomy): domain Eukaryota; kingdom Metazoa; phylum Chordata; class Mammalia; order Diprotodontia; family Petauridae; genus Gymnobelideus; species Gymnobelideus leadbeateri. The sequence continues at coordinate 57,470 of WOXC01008605.1, forward strand.
TATCAAATATCAAGATAAGCTCAAAATGGCTACATGATTTAGACTTAAAGGGTGATATTGTAAGCTAATTAGTGGAGCAGGGAAAAAGTTATCTATAATATCTATGGCTAGGAGAAGAGATAAAAAACATACAAGGCATAGATTCCAAAGAGGTAAAAGGGTCAATTTTGATTGAATGATATATAAAGGTTTTTGCACAAACCAAATTAATGCACCCAGATTGAGAAGAAAAATAGAAATATGAGAAAATATTTGCAGCATTTTTCTCATTTCTAAGCTCTACAGGAAGCTATTTCAAATATACAAGAAAATGTGCCATTCTCCAAATGCTATATGTTGAAAGACAAAGAGACAGTTTTCAGAGGAAATTGAAACTATCAATAATCATATGAAAATGCCCTGAATTACTTATATTTTAGGAAATTCAAATTAAAACAACTCTGAGTTTCTATCTCATATCCATAAGATAACAAAAGGGAAAATGATCAATGATGCAGGGCTTGTTGGAAAATAAGTACTACAATGTAGTTGTGGTGGAGCTTTAAACTAGTCCAACCTTTTGAAAAGCAATTTGGAACTAAGCCCCAAAAGTTATTAAACTGTGCATATCTTCTGCCCTAACAATACTGCTGCTAAGTCTATACTCAGAAAACATTAATGAAAGAAGAAAAGGACACATAAGTACAAAAAATACATGTACACATCTTTTGTGGTGGCAAAAATCTTTCAAAAGAACCAAATAATTATTCAACAAGCATTTATTAAGCACTGTATTGGTTAGTCATGAGGTTAGATGATGGGTATACACGCACAATTAAAGGAATAATCCCAAGCCACAAGGAAAGGACAAAAAACCCTATATGTATATATTGACTAAATATACTGAGTAAAAATTGCCAGTAAATAAACATTTTTTTCAGCCAAGTACTAAGAGATTGGAAATATGGTTATGCTTTTGATAGAAATAGTGAAAAATGGGCAATGGTAAGGCTATATGGAAAAAAAAAACACAAAACAACACATGAGTTTAGTTTTAGACATACTGAACTTGAGATATCCTAACCAAATAGTAATGTCAAATGGAAACTCAGTAGAGTTTGGGGCTGTATATGTAGATATGTTAGCCATCAGCATAGAGATGATAGCTGAACTCTTTTTTTTTTTTTTGGAGGGCAATTGGGGTTAAGTAACTTGCCCAAGGTCACACGGCTAGGATTTTGTTTGTGTGTGCGTTAAGTGTCTGAAGCCGGATCTGAACTCAGGTCCTTCTGACTCCAGGGCCAGTGCTCTACTCACTGTGCCACCTAGCTGCCCCCCAATAGCTGAACTCTTAATAGTTGATGATGTTTTTAAGAGAGAAAGAATAAAGGACTGAAGTCTAGGACAAAACCTTGGGCAATACCCGCCCCTGGGGGAGGTGTTTGGGGATGATAAAACAGTAAAGGAGATTGGGAAGTTAATAGAAAGAGAAATGGAAAGATTATATATAGTTTTATGAAAGGTCAGAGAGAAAAGAGTAGCCAAGAGAAAATAGTATTCAACACTCATATACAGCAATTTGGTCACAGATGAATACTTGGAAAAACATATTTGTATTTATTTTTGTATGTATGTAATACACACACACACACACACACACACACACACACACACACACACATATATATATATTTCTAGACATTCATATTCTCAGCCTGTTAGCTAGAGAGTAAGAAGTATGTGATCAAATGAGTTGACATAAATAAAATTATCATGAATGTGATAACCACTCTGGTTCACTGGGTTACATGTAAACTGTTAGTTCCTTGAGGGGGAGTAATATTCCATACTGATGTCTACATACCCCACAACATACTGTCTAATACAATATATTTGTGCCTAACTGGTGATAAATCATTGCCCCTTTGTTGATTTGCTGTCTTCATTTGGGGGGTGAGATATTAAGAAGTACTCTTTCTTTTCTCGCAACGTGTGTGTGTTTAGATATGTTTGGACTACTGATACTGAATCTCATGTGGCCCCTCTATGATTACTTGTTTTGATTTAGAAGTGAAATCTGAATTATCTGAATGCATCAAAAATTTAGCTTTGTTATGTTTTTTTTTTAATTTTGTTGGGTATGAGCAAGGAAAACTTGAGGGGAAAAATGTTCTTTTCTATGCACCAAATTTCTGTTCAAGACCAGAAGCACTATAAGTTTCTTTAGTTGTAAAGAACAAAGGAGTCATATCACTCTCCTATTAAAGAAATTCTTGATATATAAAGAATTCTGTACAATTATTTCATGATATCCCATAGCCTGGGGAAAAGGAGAATCTTCCTCCTTGACTATTAAAATTGGGTGGAGGTTAAAATAACTAAAACACTAGGCTAAATAGATCTAAATTTGTGACTAATAAAAATTTGAATGATTTCCCACATTATGTAAGCAAGGAAAATCCATCTCTTAAATAATAAAAAAAAATGTCAACAACAATTTACCTTAATCATAAAGAAAACAAAAACTAGACTCCAAGGCTATGGATAAATACATGAACATATGCGTATACATCTATACATGTATATAGTATGCCACTGGAGGTTTGAAAACCCAGAAAGAAAATCTTCACAAGAACATATTCTTCAGTTCCATAGCTAAATGGAATTCCTCATAATTATAATTAATTGCCTCTTGTCATTCTAATCTTTTTTTTTTGCCTCCAGAATTTCCACCCTTAGCCCTAGGGTGCTGTGTGACATTGTTCTTAACCGCTACACACCATTTATAGAGTTTCTTTCACATCTATATCTTTGGAGCGACCCATTCTGTCTCTTTATTATCATCTCCATTTTTCCATTACAAAAATGAAGGTATATAGACATAAAAGATGGAAAGATTTCATCAGTAATTACACAAAGAAGCCAACACATTTTAGCCCTCATGCAGCAGTTTTTGCCTTCTATACTCTACCTTGTAAACTGAAATGACAGACAATGACATATCCCGAAGTTGGGGAAGTAAAAGAGGGGAAAATACTTGCATGAGACATTTGTCTCTATGACAGAGCAAGTGATCACATTTAAAATTTCAGGTGGGGGACAAGATTGACTTACTAGATTCTAAAGGATTTTTTTGTACTTTTCCTGAAGAGAAAAAGCAATACAAAATCCCTCTAAAAGAGAGTTTCTTAACATTTTTGTATCATGCAGCACTTTAGTAGTCTGGTGAAACTTATGGATCCCTGATAAGAATAACATTTTTAAATGCATAAAACAAAATACATGGAATAAGAAAGGAAGTTAATTATATTCAGATAAAGATGCACTTTCCCATCCAAGTTACCAGTTACTCCTGAAATCAATCAAAGGATCCATGATTAAATATCATTCCTCTAACTGGAGTTGACTAAAGCAGCCTCCAATCTGGTGACCTAACCAGATCAATCTCACCCCTTTGAAAGAAGTGAATGGAGAACATTTCCATTGGCATTTTCTTCCTTTCACTGTGATTGGATGTCACAGTCTTGTCTTGAGAAGAGGTTACCTCTGATGGGAAAATGGGTAGAAAAGGGGAGCATCCAAGGTCAAGAGCAGTGATTAAATAACATTACAAACCCTCTGCCTTTTTCAGACTGAGATTAGATTAGAAATACCACTATTTCACTTGTACTTATTTTGAAATGCAATTTTTCCTACACTATTATCTTTATGGGTTTCTAAAGTTTTTGTATTTTCTATTGCAGACATTACAAAAAATTTAAATGCCATACATTTAGAAGTTGATTATTGTTTCAGTTTGCAGGTGTTTTTTGGGAGGAGAGGGGCAGATCTGGTTAATAATCTAAATAAATAAATATTCCCAGAACACATACACATGCAAACATAATATTGTTTAATATCTCCTAGTTTTAACTAGAAATGTCTCAAGACTTTTCTAGCTCCTTTTAAATTTGATTAGTTTGAATTTTGTAAGTTTAGCATTAAGATGTTAATAAAGATTTTATGAAAATGAAGCTGCCACTAAAATATAATATTTTATCTAAACTATATAATTAATTTAATGTTACACACATATAAAATATCAATTTATGAAATAAATTAATGAATAAAATTCATTAAGCATTTATTATGTAAAATACTTTGTGATAAGTTTTTAGAATGCAAAGAGAGAAGAAGACCCTATTATACTCAAGGAGCTCACATTCTAAAAGAAGGAGACTACTAAGTAACTAATCAAGGAAGTTTCAACTACCAGTCAAATGGAAAGGCCTAGTGATCATTTGGGTATAGGGTAAAAGCAGCTGCCTATAGTTAGCTAGGTGCCATAGCTAAACTATAGATAGAATATGTAGACTTGAATCAGGAAGATCATAGTTCAAATATAGTTGTAGACACTTATTATTGTCCTATACTGAGCAAGTTAATTATCCTCTGTTTACCTGTTTTCTCATCTGTAAAATATGAATAATAATAGTACTTACCTCGCAGAGCTGTTGTGAGGATTTAAGTGAGATAATATTTGTGAAAACACTTAACCCAGTGCCTGCATATAGCAGGTACTTAGTTAATGCTCAATAATAATTCTGCTTTAAGAGCACCTGGGGGTCGAGAAAAAATGGCAGAGTAGAAGCACAAACTTCGTGTGAGCTCCAGCTCCAATCACTTCCAATACATGAAAAAATGACTCTAAACAAACTTTAGAGCTACAGAACACACAAAGTGACAGAGAAAAACAAATCTCCTGCTGAAGAAAGCCAGACAGGTAGACAGGAAGGGTCTATTGCACCAAGCTGGGAGCCGAGGGCCATTTAGAGTGAGCTATGCAGTTCTAGCCCTGTGGGAGCCCCAACCAGTAGCTGCCAGAGCAGACTTCAGGAGAGTGAATCATCAGTAGGTGTAGTGGTTTCCATACTTTTCCACCCATAAACACCAAGAACAAAGTAAAAGGTCAGTGTGGAACTCTGTTGGAAAAGCCGGGGTTGGGAGAGAGACTGAAGAGCATGGTCTGGCTCCTGTCTCCAGGGCAAGAAGCAGCAAGAGGCATTGTGCTGTGCAGCCACCACTGTGTGGCTGCTTCCAGAGCTCCTGGCCTGCATATCACAGTGGGACCAGGCAATCATTCAGAGGGTAATTGATCTTGCTTTAAAATGCCTGGAATTGGGGGGGGGGGGTGGAGCCAAGATGGCGGAGTAGAAACAGCTCATCCAAGCCACTCTGCCCCCAGATTCCCCCCAAACTATGTAAAAGGGGACTCTGAACAACTTCTGGAGCCCCAGCACCCACAGAAAGACACAGAGAAGCTAACCTCCCACTGAGGACAGCCCAGCAGCCCTGCAGGAAGGACCAGCACAGCGGTCTGGGAGCTGGCAGCTCGCAACGTGCAGAGCGCAGGAAGTGGAGCCGAGCAGAGCCCAGGTCCGCCTGAGCCGAGGTTTTAGCCCCAGGGCGACAGGGCCAGCAGCTGGCTGGAGGAACCCCAGAACACCAACAGCTGTGGTGACTCCAGAATTATCAACATAGACATGCCTAGGACAAAGTAAGAGGTTAGTGGCCTATGGACTTTGGGACCAGTATTTGGGGGAATGCGTCAGCTCCCTCCCCTGGGGGCTAGAAGCTGCTGAGGAGACACGCCATGGTGTAGTTTTCAGAGGCAGCTCCAGCTCTTGGCCTGCAATTAATTGTAGGGAGAGCCAGCGATCAGTCTTGGGGGGTAATCGGTCTTGCTTTAACCTCCCTGGATCTGGATTGTGATCTAGGGTGGAAGTCATGGGTGGGTTTACAGCTTGCCAGAAACAGAAGTTGCCCCCCACACGTTCGGGACGAAAATTCCTCTATCTGGCCTTAAAGCCATAGTGTGGCAACAAGGCCAAAAGTCAGGTAATCAAGTGGCAACATGCCAAGGCAAAGGAAACATAAAAATGCAACCCTAGACTCCTATTTTAGGGGCATAGAGCAGGAAAAGGACTGTGAGGTCAGAAGTCCTGCTCCAAAAGCCCCAGGGGAAAACATGAGCAGGTTGCAAGCCATAGAGGACCTTAAGAAGGACTTTAAAAATCAAATAAGAGAAGTGGAGGAAAAATTGGAAAGAGAAATGAGAAGGATGCAGGAAAAGTATGAAATGAGGGTCAACAGCCTGACTGAGGAAAACAACACCTTAAAAAATAGACTAACTCAAATGGCAAAGGAGGCCCAAAAGGGCAATGAGGAGAAGAATGCCTTAAAAAGTCGAATTTGCCAGATGGAAAAAGAATCTCAAAAGTTCACTGAGGAGATTCATTCCTTCAGAGTTAGACTGGAGCAAATGGAAGCTAATGACTTTATGAGAAATCAAGATGCTGTTAAGCAGATCCAAACAAATGAAAGATTAGAAGGCAATGTGAAATATCTCATGGGGAAAACCACTGACTTGGAAAATAGATCCAGGAGAGACAATTTAAAAATTATTGGACTACCTGAAAGCCATGATCAAGGAAAGAACCTAGAAATAACCCTTCAAGAAATTCTCAAGGAAAATCGCCCTGATGTTTTAGATCCAGAGGGCAAAATAGAGGTTGAAAGAATCCACTGATCACCTCCTGAAAAAAGATCCCAAAAAGAAAACTCCCAGGAATATTATAGCCAGGTTACAGAATCCCCAGATCAAGGAGAAAATACTACAAGCAGCCAGGAAAAAACAATTTCAATATTGTGGAAACACAATCAGAATAGCCCAGGACCTGGCAGCTTCTACACTGAGGGATCAAAGGGCATGGAATATGATATTCCAGAGGGCAAAAGAACTGGGAATGAACCCAAGGGTCACCTACCCAGCAAAACTGGGTTTTGTTTCAGGGGAAAATATGGTCATTCAGTGGAATAGAGGACTTTCAAGCATTCTTGAGGAAAAAACCAGAATTGAATAGAAAATTTGACATCCAGACACAAGAAGCAAGAGATGCCTGAGAAGGTAATCAGGGAAAAGAAATCAAAAGGAACTTATTAAAGTTGAACTATTTACATTCCTCTATGGAAGTCAATAACTGTGACTGATGAAATATTTCTCAGTATGAAAATAATGGAAGAAGGGTATATGGTCATATGAATACATATGTGAATGTGTGTATATATGGATAGAGGGCATAGGTTGAATTTGTTGGGAAGGGAGAATACTCAAGGGATGAACTTATGAGGTGAGAGAGGAAAGTGGCAAGAGGAGATGGGGAGAGACAGGGTAGGGTAAACTGTCTCATGTAGAAGAAGCAAGGGGAAGTGGTTGCAAGGGAGGGGGAGAATAGGAAGGGAAAAAAAAGGCAAATCCACATTCTCATTGAATTTGGTTCAGGGATAGAATGACATACATACTAAATGGGATATCTCAACCTGCAGCAGAATAGGGGGAATGGGGATGAGAGGAGGGATGATTGATGGGAGGGCATCCTTGGGGTGAGGGGAGGTTGGAAGTACCCACTATAGAAGAGGGACAGGATCATGTAAGGAATGGACCAGGTGGGGGGTGGGACAAGTGGGAGGGAATTACAAGCAGCCTTGTACAATATATCTACTATGGTAATGTTTTGCATAGCTAGACATGTACAACATATACTGAATTACTTATCTCTCTAGAGGGAATGGGTGACAAGGGAGGAAGGAAATGGATCTGAAATTCGAGGTCTTAACATTAAATGTTTCAAAGATATATAAATACTATTATTAATAAAAAAAGTTATTGTAGTTAATAAAAAAAAGAAAAAAAATGCCTGGAATTGGATTGAAATCTTGGGTCCTGGGGTGTATGACCAGTGAGCCAGGGCTAGTGGGGGCTGTAGAGAGGGCACCCTCCTAATAGACCTGGCAGCTGTGAAAACCCCAGCAATTTGGGACAAAGCTCTCTCCATTCTGGAAACAGAGTTCTACTGTGGCAAAGAGCTCAAAAGTCCAGAGATTGGCTGGCAGTATGAGCAACAACGGAAGCACAAACAGAGCACAGAATACTTTTTTGGGACAAAAAGGATCAAGGCATGGAGCAGGAAAAAGACAGGAAAGTCAGAACTCCTGTATCAAAAGCCTCAAAGACAAATATGAACAGGTTATAGGCCATGGAGCAGCTCAAGAAGGATTTTGAAAATCAAGTAAGAGAAGTGGAGGAAAAATTGTGTAGAGGAATGAGAATGATGCAAGAAAATCATGAAAAGATAGTCAACACCTGCTAAAGGAGACCCAAAAATACATTGAATAAAATAACACCTTAAAAAATAGACTAACTCAAATGGCAAAAGAGGCCCAAAAAGTCAATGAGGAAAAGAAAGCCTTAAAGAGCCACATGTGCCAGGTGGAAAAGGAATTTCAAAAACTCACTGTAGCAGCAAGCACCCCAGCATCCTCAGGGTGGCTGCCAATACAGGTTCTTAGATCTGCAGGAAAGCAGATCTCTTAGGAAAGCAACTCAAAATGGGTTAACAAGCTTACTTTAATCAATCAAACATATATCATTTACCTAGTTTAGGGGAAAAAAGTCAGCACCCAGAACTTCAGAGTGTACAGACAGAAGTTACAGAACAGAGAAAAAGATCAAGCAGACAGACTTCCAAACTGTCCAACTATTACATCCATACCAAATTACAGTTATCAGAGAGGGAAGCATCAATATCTGGGTTTTCAAAGCTGGGGGGCTATCAACAGCTGCCCAGAGTCTCATCTGTTCAAATCACACAACACTTCTCAAAGTGAACCCCAAAGCAAAGCCTCACATCAGGGATTATATAGCCTTCTCCTGGATCAGAGAATGTAACTGCCCTTTTGAGTCATTGCCCAATCACATAGCATCAAGGTGTGAGCATTCCTGAAAACCAAGCCTCCTGCTACTGGCTCCATGTGACCACATTCCGCCTATTAGGGGGCAGAGTATATTTTCAAATCAAGGAAGGTTCTCAGAGTCTCTTAAGCCTATCAAAGGGCCTAGGGGCAGGGAAGATCTTCAAATTTGCATTTCCATTACACTCGCTGAAGAGAATAACTCCTTCAAAATTAAATTGGAGCAATTGGAAGCTAAAGACTTAATGAGAAATCAAGATACTGTAAAACAGATCCAAACAAATGAAAACAAATAGAAGGCAATAGGACGTATCTCATTGGAAAAACCAGTGACCTAGAAAATAGATCTAGGAGAGACAATTTAAAAATTATTGGACTATCTGAAAGCCATGTTAAAAAAAGTGCCTAGCCACCATCTTTCAAGAAATTATGAAGCTATATTGCCCTGATATTCTAAAAGCAGAGGGCAAAATAGAAATTAAAAGAAATCATCAATCACCTCAAAAAAGGTGCCTAAAAGAAAACTCCCAGGAATATTGTAGCCAAATTCCAGAGTTCCCAGGTCAAGGAGAAATTACTATAAGCAGTCAGAGAGAAACAATTTGAGTATAGGATAATATAAGACCCAGCCATTTCTACTTTAAGGGATCAAAGTGCTTGGGATATGATATTCTGGAGGTCAAAGGAATTAGGACTAAAACCAAGATTCACTTACCCAGCAAAACTGAGTATAATGCTATAAGGAAAAACATAGTCATGCAATGAAATAGAGGATGTTCAAGCATTCTTTTCTTTTCTTTCAAATGCTTTATTAACTTCTGGTTTACATCACTCATTACTGTCAGATTTTGAAGAACTTGGTGGAGGTGCTGTTTCTACTCCACCATCGTGACTCCACCCCCATTTTTATGCATTCTTGATGAAAAAAAAAACCAGAGCTGAACAGAATATTTGGCTTTGAAATATAAGAAGCAAGAGAAGCATGAGAAGTTAAGCAGGAAAAAGAAATCACAAGGAGCTTATTAAAGTTGAACTATTTATATTCCTACACAGAAAAATGATAATTGTAACTCATAATATTTTTCTCAGTAAGAGGATAGTTGAAGGGAATATGTGTGTGTGTGTGTGTGTGTGTATTTGTGTGTGTGTGTGTGTGTGTATAAGAGGATATATGTGTATATAGATATGTATGTTAGTGTGGGCATATGCATGTTCATGTATACATAGAGGGCACAGGATGAGTTGAATATGAAGGTATGATATCTAAAAAATAAAATTAAGAGGTGAGAGAGAAATTTATTGGCAGAAGGAGAAAGGGAGAGCTGGGTTAGGGTAAATTATCTCATAAAAGAGGCATAAGAAATGCCGGCCCTGGAGTCAGAAGGACCTGAGTTCAGTTCCGGCCTCAGACACTTAACACACACAAAAACAAAAAGACCTAGCCATGTGACCTTGGGCAAGTTACTTAACCCCAATTGCCCTCCAAAAAGCAAAAAAAGGCAAAAGAAAACTGTTACAATGGAGGGGAAGAGCAAGAAGATGAAAGGGAATGGGACAACCTGATTCTCATCAAATTTGGCTTAAGGAAGGAATAACATACACATTCAATTGAGTTTTTACCCTACAGGAATATAGGGGGGTAGGGGATAAGAAGGGGTGTGATAGAAGGGAATGCAGATTGGGGGAGAAGGTAGGAGGAAACATTTTTGAAAAGAGATAGGGTCAAAGAAGAAAATAGAATAAGTGGGGAGTGGTTTAGGATGGAGGGAAATATAGTTAGTCTTTCACAATATACCTACCATGGAAATGTTTTGTTTAACTACACGTGTACAACCTATATTTAAGTGCTTATCTTCCCAGTGGGGGTGGGTGAGGAGGGAAGAAGGGAAAAAATCTGGAAATCAAAGTTTTACAAACAAATGTTAAAAATTTTTTTTTTACATGCAACTGGGAAATAAGATACACAAGTACTTGGGAATAGAAACATATCTTGCCCTACTAGAAACTTGGGGGGTGGGAATTGAGGGAGGATATAAGAGAAAACAGATTGGGGGAAGCGGTATTCAGTAAGCTTGCTATTTTGAGGTGGGGTAAGGGAAAGACAGGGAGAAAAGTTGTAACTCAAAATCTTGTGAAAATGAATGTAGAGGGGGTGGAGCCAAGATGGCGGAGTAGAAACAGAACTTCCAAGGTGCTCTGCCCCACAAAACTTCCAAATAATGTAAAAGGGGACTCTGAACTACTTCTGCAGCCCCAGCATGCACAGAACTACACAGAGAAGCTAACCTCCTGCTGAGGACAGCCCAGTAGCCCTGCAGGGAGCGGCAAGTACAGCGCTCTGAGAGCAGGTAGCACAGCACACTGGGAACCACCAGTGCAGAGCTCTGGGAGCTGAGCACAGGCCTGAGTGAGCTACAGTTTTAGCCCTAGGGCAGCTGGGCCAGCAGCCAACTGGAGGGACCCCAGAACACCAGCAGCTGTGGCGATTCAAGAATTATCAGCACAGATATGCCTAGGACAGAGTGAGAGGTTAGTGCCCTATGGACTTTGGGACCAGTATTTGGGGAACGCTGTCAGCTTCCTCCCTTGGGGGCGAAAAGCTGCTGAAGAAATAAGGAACAGAAGCCATTTTGCAGCATCAGTGGCAGCTCTAGCTCCTGGTCTGCGAACTGTAGGGAGATCCAGCAATCAGTCTGGGGGTTAATCGCTCTTGCTTTAAACTGCCTGGATCTGGATTGCGATCTGGGGGGGGAATTTTGGGGTGGGTATCCAATTTGCCAGGGCAGGTGGAGGCTTTACAGAGGCCACCCAACTGGCAGAAGTTGTGAAGACCCTACATGTGGGATGGAAGTTCTCCTGTCTGGTGTCAGAGTCCTACTGTGGCAACAAGCCCAAAAATCAATTAATTAAGTGGCAACATGCCTAGGCAAAAGAAACAAAATAAACAGAAAAATTCAACATTGGACTCCTATTTTAGGGGCAAAGAGGATCAAAACATGGAGGAGCACTGTGAGGTCAGAACTCCTGCACTAAAAGCCCAAATGAAAATACAAGCTGGTTACAGGCCATAGAGGACCTTAAGAAGCAGATAAGAGAAGTGGGGGAAAATTGGGAAGAGAAATGAAAAAGATGCAAGAAAAGTATGAAATGACAGTCAACAGCCTGACTGAGGAAAATAACACCTTAAAAAATAGACTAACTCAAATGGCAAAAGAAGCTCAGAAAGGCAATGAGGAGAAGAAGGCCTTAAAAGGTCGAATTTGCCAGATGGAAAAAGAATCTCAAAAGCTCACTGAAGAGATTCGTTCCTTCAGAGTTAGACTGGAGCAAATGGAAGCTAATGACTTTATGAGAAATCAAGATGCTGTTAAACAGATACAAACAAATGAAAGAATAGAAGGCAATGTGAAATATCTCATGGGAAAAGCCATAGACCTGGAAAATAGATCCAGGAGAGATAATTTAAAAATTATTGGACTACCTGGAAGCCATGATCAAAGAAAGAACATAGAAATCATCCTTAAAGAAATTCTCAAGGAAAATTGCCCTGATGTGTTAGACCCAGAGGAGGAAATAGATGTTGAAAGAATCCACAGATCACCTCCTGAAAAAGATCCCAAAAAGAAAACTACTAGGAATATTATAGCCAGGTTCCAGAATTCCCAGATCAAGGAGAAAATACTACAAGCAGCCAGGAAGAAACAATTTCAATACTGTGGAAACACAATCAGAATAGCCCAGGATCTGGCAGCTTCTACACTGAGGGATCGAAGCGCATGGAATATGATATTCCAGAGGGCTAAAGAGCTGGGATTGAAGCTAAGGATCACCTACCCAGCAAAACTGAGTATCTTGTTTCAGGGGAAAATATGGTCATTCAGTGGAATAAAGGACTTTCAAGCATTCTTGAGGAAAAAACCAGAGCTGAATAGAAAATTTGACATTCAGACACAAGAAGCAAGAGATGCTTAAGAAAATAATCAAGGAAAAGAAATCAAAAGGATCATATCAAAGTTGAACTATTTACATTCCTACATGAAAAAACAATAACTGTGTCTGATGAAACCTTTCTCATTATGAAAATAATTGAAGGAGGATATATGGTCATATGTTTACAGGTATACATGGATAGAGGGCACAGGTTGAATTTGATGGGAAGGGATGATTCATAAGGGGTGAAGTCAAGAGCTGAGAGAAGAAAGTGGCAAGAGGAGATGGGGAGAGACATGGTAGGGTAAACTATTTCATGTAGAAGAGGCAAGGGGAAGTAGTTGCAGGGGAGGGGAAGAACAGGAAGGCAAAAAGCCAAAACCATATTCTCATTAAAGTTGGCTCAAGGAGAGAATCACATACATACTAAATGGGATATCTCACCCTGCAGGAGAGTAGGGGAAAGGGGGATGAGAGGGGAAAGTATGGAGGGGAAGGCATGCTGGGGGGAGGGGAGGTTAGAAGTACCCACTATCAAAGAGGAACAGGACCAAAGTAGGGAATGGAACAGGTGGGGGGTGAGATGGGTGGGAGGGAAATATAAGCAGTCTTTTACAATATATCTACTATGGTAATGTTTTGCATAGCTATACATGTACAACACATACTGAATTGCTTATCTTCTCAGAGGGAGTGGGTGACAAGGGAGGAAGGGAATGGATCTGAAAATCGAAGTTCTAAAATTAAATGTTTCATGGGATGTCCAGGCATTGGGGCTCAGAGATTCACCTTGCCCTAGTGGCAAAGTTGTAGGGGGTATGGGAGAAGATATGGGAGAGAGCAGATTGGATGAGGGGATATCTAGTGGGACTGCTATTCTGGGGTGGTGGGTAGGGAAAAAATGGGGGAGAATTTTAGCTCAAAATTTGGTGGAAATGAATTACGTAAACCAGAAGTTAATAAAGCATTTGTTTAATGAAGAAAAAAAGAAATAAAGACTGGCATATAAAAAGAAGAAGAAAATGAATGTATAAAATTAAAAATAAATAAATAAATATATTAAACCATAATTCTGCTTTAATGTCATTTGACAGGACCAAGAAATTTGGTTGCAAGAACTACTGCCCAGTTTCATGCTTCTGAGGAGATAGGGTACATATCTTCTATAGAAGTGAAGGACAGGTCACATATCTACCAGGTTTGTTCTCCTGGATGATGGCTATAGGGATAAGCCTGTCAATAGAGGTGATGGTCTAGCCCTAAAAGTAGGGCAACTTTGCAATTCCAAAAAATGTTGTGCTTGCCTACTTGTTTGGTGAACAATTGGCCAGTAGTTAGTACTGGTAGTAGAAAAGAATAATGACATGTTCTCGAGGAAAGTTGCTCCCCTCCATTGTAGTTATGGAGGATAGGCAAGAAATAGGAGCAATTGGATTGCCACAGTGACTCTGCAATTAATGGGATGTTTGGACTATCTCTGAGAGTCAGAGGGATGGTTGTTGAAGTGATGCCATCAGTCATCATTTCAATTTTATGCTAGATCCTATTTCCCATCTCTCCAATAGGACCCACAAATGACATGCTTAGAAAAGACCGTTGAATGACAGAATTGGCATGGGCCTTATAAGATCATAAACTTCACAGAAAAATATAAAGGTATAAAGAAATTTATAGATATTATTCCTATTTCTATCTTTTTCAGGAGGTGATAGGTGGATTCTTTCAACCTCTATTTCCCCGTCTGGGTCTCAAACATCAAGGCAATTTTCCTGGAGAATTCCTTAAAGGATGATTTCTAGGTTCTTTCTTTGATCATGTCTTTCAGGCAGTCCAATAATTTTTAAATTATCTCTCCTGGATTTATTTTCCAAGTCAGTGTTTTTTCCCATGAGATATTTCACATTGCCTTCTATTCTTTCAATTGCTTGCATCTGTTTAATAGCATCTTGATTTCTCATAAAGTCACTAGCTTCCATTTGCTCCAGTCTAATTCTGAAGGAATGATTCTCCTCAGTGAGTTTTTGAGATTCTTTTTCCATCTGGCAAATTTGGCTTTTTAAGGCATTCTTGTCCTCATTGCCTTTTTGAGCCTCTTTTGCCACTTGAGTTAGTCTACTTTTTTTAATATGCTATTTTTCTCAGTCAGGCTGTTGACTCTCATTTCATACTTTTCCTGCATCCTTCTCATTTCTCTTTCCAATTTTTCCTCCACTTCTCTTATTTGGTTTTTAAAATCCTTCCTATGGTCCTCTATGGCCTGTAACCAGCTTTTATTTTCATTTGGGGCTTTTGGTGCAAGATTTCTGACCTCACAGTTCTCCTCCTATTCCATGCTTCTAGCGTCTTTGCCCCCATAGTAGGAATCTAATGTTGAATTTTTTTCTTTATTTTGTTTCCTTTGCCTAGGCATGTTGTCACTCAATTACTTGACTTTGGGCTCTTTGCCATAGTAGGACTCTGCCACCAGACAGGGGAGCTTCTGCCCCAAACGGGGTCTTCTCAACTGCTGGAGGTATTATTTGGGTGCCCTCCCTGAAGCCCCCATACACTCTGGCAAGCTGGACACAAACCCCAAGACTTCCACCCCAGACCACAATCCAGATCAAGGGAGGTTAAAGCAAGAGCAATTACCCCCCCCCCAAAAAAAAAACTGATTGCTGGATCTCCCTACAGTTTGCAGGCCAGGAGCTGAAGCTGCAACTGAAGCTACAAAATGGAGTCTGTGTCATTTCTTCTCAGCCTCTTCTAGCCCCCAGGGGAAGAAGCTGATGCGCTCCCAAATACTGGTCCCAAAGCCCATAGGGCACTAAGCTCTCACTCTCTTGGAAATTCTGGAAAAACCACAGTTGCTGTTGTTCTGGGGTCCCTCCAGCCAGCTGCTGGACTGGCTGTCCTGGTACTAAAACCTCTGACTCATCATCCATTACTATTAAATTTGACCTGTGTCCTCTATCCATGTATACCTGTAAACATATATACACACACTCACATATGTATTCATATGCCCATATACCCTTCTTCAACTATTTTCATACCAAGAAACGTTTCATAAGTTACAGTTATTGTTTTTCCATTTAGGAATGTATATAGCTCAACTTTGATAAGTTCATTATGATTTCTTTTCCCTGTTTACATTCTCAAGCATCTCTTGCTTCTTGTATCTGAATGTCCAATTTTCTATTCAACTCTGTTTTTTTCTTCAAGAATGCTTGTAAGTCCTCTATTTCACTGAAAGACGATATTGTCCCCTGAAACATGATACTCAGTTTTGCTTGGTAGGTGCTTCTTGGTTTTAATTACAGGTCCTTTTCCCTCTGGAATATCATATTCCAAGCCCTTTGATCCCTCAGTGTAGGAGCTGTGAGATTCTATGTTATCTTGATTGTATTTCCACAGGATTCAAATTGTTTCTTCCTGGCTGCTTGTAATATTCTCTCCTTGATCTGAGAATTCTGGAACCTGGCTGTAATATTCCTAGCAGTTTTCTTTTTGGGATCTTTTTCAGGAGGTGGTCTGTGGATTCTTTCAACTTCTATTTTGCCCTCTGATTCTAAAACATCAGAACAATTTTCCTTGAGAATTTCTTGAAGGATGGTTTCTAGATTCTTTCTTTGATCATGGTTTTCAGGTAGTCCAATAATTTTTAAATGATCTCTCCCGGATCTATTTTCCAGGTCAGTGGTTTTTCCAATGAGATATTTCACATTACCTTCTATATTCATTTCTTTATCTGTTTAACAGCATCTTGATTTCTCACAAAGTCACTCGCTTCCCTTTGGTCCATTCCAAATCTGAAGGAAAGATTCTCCTCAGTGAGCTTTTGAGATTCTTTTTCTATCTTGGAAATTCAGCTTTTTAGGCTTTCCTCTCCTCACTGCATATTTCAGCCTTTTTTGATGTTTGAGTTATTCTATTTTTAGGGCATTATTTTCCTCAGTAAGGTTGTTAACACTCCTTTCATCATTTTCTTGAATCATTTTCATTTCTCTTTCCAATTTTTCCTCCACTTCTCTTATTTGATTTTCAAAATAGTTTTAAGCTACTCTGTGCCCTGTAACCAGCTTGTATTTTCATTTCAGGCTTTTGGTGCAGCAGTTCTGACCTCCCAGTGTTCCTCCTGTTCCATGCTTTGATCCTCTTTGCCCGCAAAATAGGAATCTAACGTTGAATTTTTCTGTTTATTTTGTTTCCTTTGCCTAGGAATTTTGTCACTCAGTTCCTTGACTTTTGGCCTTGTTGCTACAGTAGGACTCTGCCACCAGCCAGGAGAGCTTCTGTCCCAAAGTCTGGGCTTTCTCAGCTGCTAGAGGTATTAGTTTGGTGCCCTCTCTGAAGCCCCTACATGCTCTGGCAAGCTGGTCACACATCCCAAGACCTCCACCCCAGACTGTAATCCTGATCCAAGAAGGTTATATCAAGAGCAATTACCCCCCCACCATACTGATCTCCACATCCCTCCACATTTAGCAGTCCAGGAACTGAAGCAGCAACCTGGCAGTGGCTGTCCCACAGTTTCTTAGTGGTTCTTGCCCCCAGGGAAAGAGGCCACACAGTCTCCCAACTAATACTGCCCAAAGTCCAAATCACACTAGTTTCTCACTTTTTCCATGGCATCTATGTGTTGGTAATTTTGGAAACACCACAGCTACTGGTGTTCTGGAGTCTCTTCAGCAGATTGCTGGTCAGGCCACCCTGGGACTAAAACCTCTGCCTCACTTGGGGCTGTGCTTGGCTCCCAGAGTGCCACACTGCCAGCTCCTGCTGGGCTGTCCTCAGCGGGAGGTCAGCTTCTCTGTGTTATTTTGTCGGGTCTGGAGCTCCAGAGGTTGTTTAGAGTCCACTTTTACATGAATTTGGAAATTGTGGGAGCCAGAACTGCTCAGAAGAGCTGTTTCTTCTCCTCCATCTTGACCCCGCCCCCATTTTCTTTTTCTTAATAATTATGGATTGCAAAATTTTATTAGTTTATTTCCACTTTTTTTTTCATTGTTTATGTTGTGGTGGTAATTCTCTTCATTTCTAAATTAGGCTATGATAGATTGTCCTGTGATATATCATACTCCCATTATTTATGGATTGTTGGGGAGATAAAAAGCTTTTTGCTGGCTCCAATTCCCTGGTAAAACGGAAAATGGGCTGTGATAGAAATGGTAGGAAATCAAACTGAGACAAGCTGAATATAAATAGGAACTATAAAATGAGTAGAAGAGAGGAGGAATTCAGGGTGAGAAGTTTTTTAAAAAGGAGAGTTTAAAAAGGCCCAGTCAGTTATTTGTTTTGCATGACACCTCTTCTAAAGTAATTATCCTTTGTTCTTTTTAGGATGATTCCAAAAAAGAAATCTGAATATAAAATGTTAGGGGATTTTTTCAATATGAAAATTAACTTCTCTTGTAGTACATAAAGAATAATTTTCTTTCTTTGTATATGATGCCATTGTACTGCTTCTGTTGGTAGAAGGAATTTGTGTTTTTGTGCTGATAAGAACTGTTTGCTGTCAAAACTTGTTGATTCAACATATAATGAAGATCGTCCAAGAGAGTGAAGCATAAATTTGTCCTGCCATTTCTACACAAGATTTCAAAGCCAGATAACCTTGAACTTTTCCTTATTATTATTTTTGCTGTTCATTGCTTTTGTAGAAAAACAAAAATGTCTTCTTGGAACCACTTTATAGAAGAACATCAGTGCAGCAAAACAGTGCATGAGGTTACCTAAATTTCTACCTGGAATATCCAAATTTGCTTCATGCTTCCTCATTGCCACAAAGATATAGATGTGTTGCTGGGATCCTGAATGAAAGTTTGAAATGGTATTACTAGGAAAGAATAGACTTTTTAAGTTTCCACATAATATTCAAATTCAATCTAATCCAATAAACATTTAGGAAAAATACTGTGAATACAAAGACAAAAGACATCAAAACAAAATGGGATCAAATATAATGAAACCAGGGGTGGATTCAAGATGGCAGAGTAGAAACAGCACTTCCTCCGATCTCCAGCCCACACCACTTCAAAATTATGTAAAAAGGGGACTATGATTGACCTCCGGTGCTCCAGAACCCAGAAAATGACACAAAGAAGCTAACCTCTTGCTGAGGACAGTCCTGCAACCCGGCAAGGAACGGCCAGTGCAGCACTCTGGGAGCTGAGCCCAGGCCTGCATGAGTCATGGTTTTAGCCTGAGAGCAGCCAGACAAGCAGCCTACTGGAGGGACTGCAGAACACCAGCAGCTGTGGAGTTCCCAGAATTATAAACATATGGATGCCTAGGACAAAGTGAGAGGTTACTGCCCTATGGACTTTGGGACTGGTTTGGAGAATGCTTCAACTTCTTCCTCTGGGGGCCAAAAGCTGCTGAGGAGCCGGTGCAACCTGTGCCACATTGCCATGTTGCAGCTTCAGCTCTTGTCCTGTGAACTGTAGGGGGATCTGGCGATCAGTCTTGGGGGTAATCGTTCTATCTTTACCTTTCTTGGATCTGCATTGTGGTCTGGGGTGGAGGTCTTGGGATGTGTGACCAGCTTGCCAGAGTGTGTGGAGGTTTCACAGAGACCACCCAACTAATACCTCCAGAATTTGAGAAAATCCCAATGTTTGGGACATAAGTTCCCCTAGCTGGTGGCAAAGTCCTGCTGTGGAACAAGCCCAAAAGTCAAGTAACTGAGTGACAAAATGCCCAGGCAAAGGAAATGAAATAAACAGAAAAATTCAACATTAGACGCCTATTTGGGGGGGCAAAGAGGATCAAAGCATGGAACAGGAGGAGGACTGGGAGGTCATAAATCCTGCACCAAAAGCCCCAAATGAAAATACGATCTGGATACAGGCCATAGAGGACCTTTAGAAGCAGATAAGAGAAGTGGGGGTACAATTGGGAAGAGAAATGAGAAAGATACAAGAAAAGTATGAAATGAGAGTCAACAGCCTGACTAGAAAAATAACTCCTTAAAAAATAGACGAAGTCAAATGGCAAAAGAGGCTCAGAAAGGCAATGAGGAGAAGAATACCTTAAAAAGCCAAATATGCCAGATAGAAAAAGAATCTCAAAAGCTCACTGAGGAGAATCACTCCTTCAGAATTAGACTTGAGCAAATGGAAGCTAGTGACTTTATGAGAAATCAAGATGCTGTTAAACAGATGCAAGCAATTGAAAGAATAGAAGGCAATGTGAAATATCTCATGGGAAAACCACTGACTTGGAAAATAGATCCAGGAGAGATAATTACAAATTATTGGACTACCTGAACACCATGATCAAAGAAAGAATCTAGAAACCATCCTTCAAGAAATTCTCAAGGAAAATTACCCGGATGTTTTAGAACCAGAGGGCAAAATAGCGGTTGAAAGAATCCACAAATCACCTCCTGAAAAAGATCCCCCCCAAAAACCACCTAGGAATATTGTAGCCAGAATTCCCAGATCAAGGAGCCAATATTATAAGCAGCCAGGAATAAACAATTTCAATATTGTGGAAACACAATCAGGATAACACAGCATCTGGCAGCTTCTCTACTGAGGGATCAAAGCGCATGGAATATGATATTCCACAGGTCAAAGGACCTGGGATTAAAACCAAGAATCACCTACTCAGCAAAACTGAATTTCATGTTTCTGGGTTAAATGTGGTCATTCAATGGAATAGAGGACGTTCAAGCATTCTTGACGTAAAAACCAGAATAGAATAGAAAATTTGACATTCAGATACAAGAAACAGAGATGCTTGAGCAGGTAAACTAGGAAAAGAAATCAAAAGGAACTTATCAAAGTTGAACTATTTACGTTCCTACAGGGAAAAACAATAACTGTAATTGATAAAACTTTTCTCAGTATGAAAATAGTTGAAGAAGGGCATATGGGCATATAAATACATATGTGAATGTGTGTATATATGTTTACAGGTATACATGGATAGAGGGCACAGGTCAAATTTGCTGGGATGGGATGATACTTAAAAGGTGAGGTTAAGAGGTGAGAGAGTAATGTGCTGAGGGGGGATGGGGAGAGACAATGGGGTGAACTGTCTCATGTAGAGGAGGCAAGGGAAGGTTGTTGCAGGGGAGCAGAGGAATAGGAAGGCAAAAAAGCAAAACCTTATTCTCACTGAATTTGGACCAGGGAGAGAATGGCATGTATACTAAATATGGTGTCCCAGGGTCAGAGGGCAATGGGGAAAGGTGGTGCAGGAGAGGGCTGGCTGGGGGGAGGGAAGTTGGAAGCACCCACTTTTGAAAAGGGACAGGATCAGAGTGGGGAGTGGACCAGGTGGAAGGTGGGATGGGAGGGAGGGAAATATAGTCTGTCTTTTACAATATATCTACTATAGTAATGTTTTGCATAGCTACACATGTGCAGCATATACTGAGTTTCTTATTGTCCTTTTAAATTCAAATTTAAAAATATATAAATACTATGATTAATACTATTTTGCATATAATTGGGAGATAAGATGTGCAGGCAAGGGGGCTTGGGGATTCACCTAGCCCTAGTAGAAAATTTGAAGTGCCTATGGGAGAAGAGATGGGAGAGAGCAGATTGGTTGAGTCCTGTGGGACTGCTATTCTGGGGTGGTGGGTAGTGGGAAAATGGAGAAAAATATTGTAACTCAAAATCTGTCGGAAATGAATGATGTAATCCAGAAGTTAATAAAGCATTTGGGAAAAAATGAAATGAAACCAAATATTGTCCCTGCCCTTCAGAAAATTATAGTCTCTTCGGGAGAATAATGTAATATACTACCAGCTACTTTTCTTTCTAAATATGACAGCATCATTGTTAGCTCTACCTTAAAACCAAAGAATTTAGTGATAGGATAGAGCTAAAAGGAAATCCATTTAGCATTATTCTGCAGATGAATAATTTCATGTCATGAAGGAGGAAATGACTTGTGCAAAGTCTCATAGGTAGTAAACAGTAAAATGAGTTTTGAATTCAGATGCTTTTTTTAGCTCCAGAATTCTTTCAACCGAACTGTGATTCAAGTTTCACCAATGTCTTCCAACCAGTGCTATATATCTTTGGAAATACGAAGTTCCTCCAGTTGACTCCTCTGAATAATTAAGCTCAACAATGCAACCCTCTTCCTCTGAACAGACAATCCTACTTTCAGACCAATGATGAAAATGTTACATTCTCAGCAGTGCTTTGAAACTCACATGGAAGAAAGAACTCCAAGTAGTATCAAGGATGAGTTCAACCTGATTCAGATGTCTGTCCTCTACACATATGACAGACTGCCAAAGTTTGTGCATTGTACTTATACAGGCAATAATTCAGCAGACTTTGGGGTTAGAACTCATAGCAGCTATAACTAGTAAAAAGCCTTCTTCATATTTCTAACACTGTCTACTTCCACCAAAAAAAAATATTTCAAAGTGTCTAGCTCATAGGCTGCACTAACAACCCATAGAAGCCTTCTCTGTATACATTAGTATTTAATGTCAACATCTATTAATAGAAATATGGCATATTGCCTTTGCCAAAACTAGCTAATAAGCATACCTCTATAGCTAGGGTATAAAATCCCCTGTGTGAGCTGATGCCTATACTGCCTAATTTGGCATACCGTTGAACAAAACTCAAAGGAACAAGTTTACATAAGTAACTGGCCTGACTGTGGATTCTCAACTATTATGCCAGGGGAAGGTAAGGCCTGACAATCTTAACCAAGCTGGAAAAACAGATTAGGGGTTCAATTAAGGAGCATGATTTATCTGGGTATTATCCTAGTCAAGTTAAGAGGCTGATAACTACAGTCAATAAACATCTGCTAAGTATCTACTATATGCTAGGCATTGTGCAAAGTGGTAGGATTACAAAGAAAGACAAAAACCAAGCTCCTTTCTCTCCATTTAATGGGAGAGATAATTATGTACAAACGGGATGCATATTAGATAAATTCAGAGGAACCTCAGAGGAAAAACATAAGATTAAAGAGGTCTAAGAAAGTCTTCTTGCAGAAGGTGTGGATTTAGCCACATCTTGAAGAAGCAAGGGAATTCAATAGGTGGGCATGACAAAAGATAATGTTTCAGAAATGGGGTTCAGCGAGGGAAAGTTCTCAGTAATGGGAGAGAGAATGTCACATGTAAGAACAAATAAAGAGGCCAGGGTCATTTGATCTTGGGGAGTAGGATATAAGAATACTGGAAAGGACATGTGACCCTCTAGGTCCTCAAGCAAGGCCCTTTTATTGAATCCAAACTTTACTGAACAAATCACCTTAATAAAAAGATTTGTTCTGTAAGAATTGGACTCAGCAAAAGGCCTTACCCAAGGACCTACAAGGTCACATGTGGCTCCTTGAGGCCTCAGTTTCCCCCCTCCCATAAAAGTTTGTAGTGTTGGGACAAAAATAGGGGGCAGAGCCAAGATGGCAGAGTAGAAACAGCTCATCCAAGCCACTCTGCCCCCAGATTCCCCCCAAACTATGTAAAAGGGGACTCTGAACAACTTCTGGAGCCCCAGCACCCACAGAACGACACAGAGAAGCTAACCTCCCACTGAGGACAGCCCAGCAGCCCTGCATGAAGGACCAGCGCAGCAGTCTGGGAACTGGCAGCACACAGCGCGCAGAGCCCGGGGAGCCAAGCCGAGCCCAGGTCCGCATGAGTCAAGGTTTTAGCCCCAGGGTGGCAGGGCCAGCAGCAGGCTGGAGAGACCCCAGAACACCAGCAGCTGTGGCGACTCCAGAATTATCAACATAGACATGCCTAGGACAAAGTAAGAGGTTAGTGTCCTATGGACTTTGGGACCAGTGTTTGGGGAATGCGTCGGCTCACTCCCCTGGGGGCTAGAAGCCACTGAGGAGACACGCCATTTTGTAGTTTTCAGAGGCAGCTCCAGCTCCTGGCCTGCGAATTAATTGTAGGGAGATCCAGCGATCAGTCTTGGGGGGTAATTGCTCTTGCTTTAACCTCCCTGGATCTGGATTGTGATCTAGGGTGGAAGTTGTGGGTGGGTTTACAGCTTGCCAGAAACGGAAGTTGCCCCCTGACACGTTCGGGATGAAAATTCCTCTATCTGGCCTTAAAGCCATAGTGTGGCAACAAGCCCAAAAGTCAAGTAATTAAGTAGCAACATGCCAAGGCAAAGGAAACAGAAAAAATTTCTGAAATTGAAGAAGTCAAACCAAGCAGCTGATGGGCGCTAGTCAGTTATGGTGTCCTCTTGGTCACCCTTGGAGCCTTCATCTTTGGCCAAACCACAACCAATGCCGTCTTTATGAGTCTTGCGGCCTAACCTCTCCACTGGGGACTGGACAGCCAAAGGGAAAAAGTGGCCTTTTCTGTTGAGCCCTTGAAGAGCCATATCCATGCACCAGCCCCTGGCTGTTGTCAGGGGACCAACCATATCACATCTTGTTTGATCGAGTTCCATCATCAGTGCCCTCATGAGTAAGGGAGGTGGACCCTCCTTACAAGAGATTCTTCTGGTCAGTGGACGGTCACCAGCAGTGCTGTGGATGGTGGTAAAGAATCATCTCCCACCACTGAATCTTCCCAAGGATCTCCCACTGTCTTCATATCCAGAATTAAAACCCCATTTCTTTTACCCATTGGTAGAGAAGAGCAGGAAGAGCTCTGAAGAGTGAACCTAGTCTCACCTAAGTGAGGAGCAAATCCTTCCTCTGCTGGGAGACACTTTCTGCAGAAAGCCGGGCCCAGCATGGAGCAGAGCCCACCCCTTCAGCCTGGGAATATTACATACACTGACCAAAACCACTTGTGACTTCAAGTGTGCATTCGGAGGTGAATACTATAGCTCAAACACAATGGGTTTCCAAAATCATGCAAATGACCATCACAAAATGGAGGATTTTTTGCTGCCCAGAGAGTGAGAGACCACAAGGGAGCAGGCTCTGGCCATCAGAGGCCAGGGATTGGATCCAAGTCAGTTGGGTTGCCAGATTCCAAGCTCCCTTGACCCCATTTGGTCCCATTTTGTTTTGGTAAACCATCTTTCCACTAATCATTAATTATACCCAGAGCCATTTGGAACCTTGTCTCTTCCTCCCACCATCATGTTGACTGGAACCAAGGAAGAGTAAAGACTATTCCATGGCCCTGGAGGCACGTCCATCTCACTACATTCCAATGGGGCTTGGGCAGCCTTCTTGGTCTTATTCGGCCCCAGAATCTCACTAAGTCTAATGTTTATAGAGACTGTTGGGCTTTCCTAGCAGGAAGGGGGGGCAACATGTGTTATGGTGCTTCGTGTATCCATCTGTTACCTCCAGATTAGGAATTCTCTTCCCTCTCAAATTCCAAATTGGCATCTCCTTTAAGAATGGGAAGGAGGAAAGGATGGCAAGATGGCTGTTGTGTTTTCCTTTGAATGTTCTCAGAAGCTCCCAGCCCAAACTTGCTGTTCTCTGTTCAAACTTCCATTTGCTATTCTTTCATTTATAGTCCCTGGGTGGGAAAGCCCCCCCTGGCATTGGACTATTAATGGGAGCTGTAACACTTGGGATAGGAGAGCATTAGACCCCACCACTCTGCAGCCTAGGAGATTACAAGGCAGTCATGATACTCCATGCCTAATGATAATACTTCATGTGCTATGTCCCTTTTTCATTTGCTTGTTTGATTCCTCTTGTACCTGGGGAAAGGGAGCAGTCATTAGCTTTTGAGCCACTGTGCTGCCTCCATTGGGTTCCATTGGCAAGCAGATCCTGGTCTGGCATCCCCTTGCCATAATCACAAGGTCGATGCTGTCAAGAACATTGTATTTTATTCTTTTTGGGGAGAGAGATGGAGGATGAGGTCACCAGAAAGTCAGGGCCAGGCAGCAGATGATAGAATTGAAAGGCTTTCCATCTCTGCCAACCCATGCTATCCATTTCTCCACCTTTATCACTGTCCATACCTCCATTAAGCCATGTGGCTTTTGGGCCCCTTGACAACCCCTGCTCACTCTGGACAATCTCAGGAACACAAAGGGTAATAAACTAGAACTATACATCTGCCATCTTGCTTCTTCCAGAGTAAGCCCTACACCCATAGAAGGTGAAGAGGCTACTCACAACAGTACCCCAAACCTTTCCAGCTGACCACTTGGTTTTTCCATGTTGATGAATCCAGAAGGAGACTCTGGTTTACAGGAAGTAGGCTTCTTACCCCCAAGGATACTATGTCCTTGAAGGTTCAGCCAGGGACCTGTACCTCCCTCTTCCCACATAAACAACCAGCACTTGAAGGTTCAGTTGTGTGGGAAGCCAAGATTGGGTAACAAGCTGGGTCTCCCCATGTTTTACTCCTCCCCCTAACCAGTAACACAGGCCCAGCTTCTTATCAAGATCTGGGCTTTTATCTTCTCAGCTGTCTCTGGCAATGGGAGAGGTGGTCTGTTCTAGCCATTTAAGTGTTGGGTATCATCTGGAAGTGGCAGCTGGCCGCTTTAGAGAATTCAGTTGAGGGCAGGGCAGTTGTTTGTGAAGGGATACCAAACCCAGATTAGGTGTGTGAAACCAGAAATGGGGAGGGACTCTGGTTCATACCTCCCAGTGTTCTGCCTCTGCCTCATCCACCATCTGTGATTTTTAGTGGGTTTTTCTACCCCTGTACCCTCGGCCATGAAAATACATAATAAAAGGGAACTTTGCTGCTGAAAAAAAAAAGAATACTGGAAAGGTAGGAAGAGGACAGAAGCATTTTAAAAGTCAGAAGCTTTTGCATTTCATCTTGAAGGTGATCGGAAACCACTGTAGTTTATTGAAAATATATGAGTGACATAGATATACATTTTAGGAAGATCAATTTGACCATTGAATTGAGGATATATTGGAGTGGGGAGTTGCTGTTTGTCCTTCATTCTTGAAGAAGACCATGACATCAGGGAGGTGATGCCATAAATGGCAAGTGAACTGGATTTAAGTGAGAGAGGGTTACATAAAGTTATTAACCTCACTTTCTCCTGTGGAGCCGTCTCTGTCCAGTGGTCAGATATGGATCAGGAAACCTGAATATGGCCCAAGATGCAGTGGGATGGAGCGCAGAGAGAATTCAGTCAGAGAGACCTATCAGTAGACCATCATAATAGTGTAGGTGTGAGGTAATGAGGTCCTGAAACAGGGTTGCTGCAGTGTCAGAGGAAATAATGGGTCATATATGAGAAATAATGACATAATTGATTGGATGGGAGGGTTGAAAAATAAAATAATGACATAATTGATTGGATGGGAGGGTTGAAAAATAAAATGAAAAAATAGAATATGACAATTAGTTTACAAGTCTACTTAACTGGAAGGATGATGATATCATTGAGAGATATACTTGAGAATAAGAGGGAAGTCAGAAAGAGTGGTGGGGGTGGGAATAATGCATTATATTTAAATATTAATTCAGAGAAAAGACAATTAACTCAGTTTTGGACACATTGAGTTTAAGATATCTAGAGGGCAACTATTTTGAGATGTATAATAAACATTTGGAACTGTGATACTGAAAGTCTGGAGAAAAGTTAGGGCTGGATAAATATACTTGAGAATTATCTACATAGAGCTGATATCTGAAACCATAGGAGCAGGTCAGATCACCAAGTGAAATAGTATACAGTGAGAAAAGAAGGCCAAGGACAAGGCTTTGGAGGATGTCTACAATTATCAGATGTACATATGCCTGAAAGTCCAGGAAATGGACTAAGGACTAAGTCCAAAAAAACGAGCAGCCTGACAGCTAGGAGGAGAACCAGGATAAAGCATTATTATGAAAACCTAGGAAGTTTTCAGGAAAATTGTCAGTAGGAAAAGGGTGATCTGAAGTACCAAAGGCTAAAATGTTCATGAAAGATGAAGATTGAACAAAGGCTGTTAGATCTATCAGTTAACTTTGGAGAGAGTTGTTTCTATTGAATGCTGAGCTTGGCAGTCAGATTTCAAAGAGCTAAGAAGAGAAAGAGAAAAAAGGAAGTGGAGTCACCTCATATAGATGGCCTTCTTCAGGAATTTAGCCATAAAAGCAAGGAAATGTATAGAGTGATAGGTACTGGGCATTTGCATATCAGTGGAGAGTTTTTGAGGAAGAGAGACTTATGGGTATGGTATTAGGCAATAGAGAAATAGCCAGTAGACCCAGAGTATTTACAGATGAATAAGAGAATAGGAATGAAAAATTAAAGAAAATTAAAGTGATGGGATTTTGTTGGAGTTGTATTTGTTGTTGATGTTGTGAGGTTTATTGTTGCTAGGGTTTATGAATATAAGTAAGTAAGTATGTATGTATGTATGTATGCATGTATTATACCACAACTCAAAATTAATTTAAATTTATTAAGGCACATGGTGAGGGGGGGTGTGGTGTTCATGAGATGAATATCCCCAATACTGAAATGAAAGATCTTTTAACATATCAAACAAGGAAAATAATTGTGTCAATTGGAAAAAAAATAATTTTATAAACATATGAAATGAAAATACTTGGAGAGGAATAAAGATTTTAATGGTGTCAGAATTCCCAGTAGTATATATCCCAGATGAGCTGCTATTATCAGATTTCTAATGAAAAATATTTGTTTCTAGAGGAATCTATGAAAAACATATTCTCTGTTAAGAGTGTGAGTGTCGGGGTGGCTAGATGGCGCATTGAGTAGAGCGTTGGCCCTGGAGTCAGAAGGACCTGAGTTTGGATCCGGCCTCAGACGCTTAACACACGCGCGCGCCACACACACACACACACACACACACACACACACACACACACAAAACCTAGCCGTGTGACCTTGGGCAAGTTACTTAACCCCAATTGCCCTCCAAAAAGCAAAAAAAAAAAAAAGAGTGTGAGTGTCTTTGAATTCATGTGGAAAAAACTCAAGTTTGGAGGTGGACCATAGATACCTTCAGATATGTCTTTGTGATCACTTTCTTCATAGGCTGGGGTTTGAGGACAAAGAAGAGCAATGCTGAGAAAGAGCTCAGCATGACTACAATATGGTACCTTTCTATTTTTAATCTGTATTTTTTTTGCCAGTTAGGGACTTGACCATGTTATTTCTATATTTTTATGTTGCTGAGAGATTTGAGTGCTAACAATGCCTTCTAAACTTGGGTTCTTCTAAATTCTGCACTATCCCAAGTCACTTTGACTATATCTACTTCTGCTCTTATAAATTGTGAAAAAAATCAATAACTTCTACACACTAAATTAAATTGCCTGAAACCATTATCTCCAAATAATGACTTTAAAAGATTATAACTAAACTCCACTATAATGAATCTAATATTGTTGTGATATTAGACAAGGAACAACTTCATAACCTGTTGGGTGAGCTCTTCATTTCTACTCTTTCCTCTCCACTGATTTAGCTCAGTCTCTACTCAGGAGATTACATTCAGTCATCCATTCCTCAATGAATCTCTTCCCAAGACCATGAAGGCAGGATCCTCATCATATACCTAAGTCTCTGGTTCAATTCCATTTCCTTTCTGGGGAAAATCTGCCTTCCTTTATATTTCACTATGCTGAGAAGACTCCTCTGTTTTTCAGCACCTTTGTGACCCCAGTAAAATAGTTTCTTCTAACAGTTCCATGTTGTTGATTAATATGATAAGAGGATCTATTTGTATATAGAGTCCACATTTTCTTTGCTCACAGCACAATAATTTTGCTATGAGAAACATGTTCCAGATAAAAAGGTTGGCAAAAAAAGAGATTGCAGGTAGTCAGACTCTATGCCTTTATTCCATCTCTCCTTCATCCCTCTGCCACCCTACTTTCTCTCCCTTCTCTCACAGCAAAGAAGACAGCTTTGTATCTCCATCAATAGAATTGTTATTGTGACCTTTATGATGCCAAGACTGGGAGAACAGGCAGTAAACTGTAGCTAAAGGGTAGGAAAATGAAATGCAGAGGACTTTGAAGTAGATGAAAGTTTTCGAGGACTTTCAGTCTAAAACAAAATCTCATGATATGCTTTAAGAAATTCTTATAACATTAGTCATTTAATAAGCATTTATTAAGTGACTACAATACACAAGGCACTTGACACCCATTGTCATAAAAGATGACTGTGATGATGTCTCTTGTTTTAGTTATGATACATGATTAATTAGTATAATATGAAATGAAAGTGCAAATTATTTTATAATTATTAAACAAAGACATTAACATTTGATAGGTTATTAAACAAATAGAAATAGGAATGTTGTGCTGTTATCATTTGTGCTTTAGTGTTGTTTAATTTTAGTATATGAGTGAATATGATTTGTTTGTTCCTATATTGTGTTTAAAAGATAGAGATGATCAGTTTATGCAATACCAAACATCTGTCTGAAATTTGTAAATAGTGATTTTTCTTGGTATTTACCATCTTCTCAGATCATTGTTTCTTGAGTTCCAAAGAATTGGGATCAAATAATGATTTCTTTTTAAATATGTGACTTTGGGCAAGTCACATCATTGGTATGATCCTCAGTTCTCTCATTTATAAAATAAGATAATTGAACTAGGTAATATCTAAGGTTCTTTTCAGCTCCAAATGCTATGATCCATATAAGTAAAGTCACTAGGATTTCTCTCTGGTTGCTGACATTTTAAGAAATTGTGAGGAAAGATTCCATTGAACTATCTAAATTGCCCCCCCCCTTTTTATTAAGAGGGATATAAAAGTGGAGTTATTTTAGGAAGATAGAGGATGAATGGGATAAAATGGCTTTGGAAAGGGCTGATAAATATATTTAACTAGATTAAAGAAGCAAAATAGGAATTAGAAATGAAGGGGGATAAGAGGAATTTTCATTCTAGTCAGTAGAGACACTTATAATAATGAATTCATACTTGGTAATTTGGCAGGGGAGGTTATAGAAAATCGGCACAAGAACAAAAATAGAGATTAAGGTGATCAAGATATATATGTAGATAGGTATTTCTTAGAATGAATTAATTAGAATTACACAAAATGAAAAAAATATGAAAAATAAGTAAAGGAGGCCTAGAGAAGGGGGGACTAAATTGGAAGAGGAGAGGAAAAAAGGACATATTTAACAAATGTTTCATAGCAAGCAGATATTTGACTAGGGTAACAGAAAATAATAGAGATGCTTCAGGACTAGAGCAAGGAAGATGAATTCCCTGTACTCAAAAAATAGGAGGCAGCGTCAGATGAAAACTATAGACTATATTAAAGAAAATACTGTGATGGTGATATGTTTTTAATAATTTAGAAAGGGTAGTGAATATCATTAATAGCCCATCTTACTTCATTATAAACTAATCTCATTTCCATTTTTGAAAGGCTTCCTATACTGGAGTTATAGTTGTCATATTATTTTTTTTACTTGAAATTAAGCAGGAGTGAATAATAATGATGTTGTGACAATATTAAGAAAAATAGACTTAATCTAAAGAATTAAAATATATAAGCATTAATACAAACTCCTATTGATTCAAAACTCACCTTTGCTAGTATCAAACGGTGACCAGATGAGAAAATATTTAGTATGAAAACATATCTCAGCCATGTAATAAACTGAGAGAAAATACCAGTCAACAGTATGATATGATAGCAAAAAAAAAAAAACTTACTTTAAATTGCATTGAGAAACTATATATATATATATATACAATCAGTGAGGTGACATGATAGACCTGTGTAGTACCTTACCCAGGTCAGACAAGATTGAGACAAATTCATTTTTAAGAAGGACATACAAAAGTTGATGCATATCCAGAAAATGGCAGCTAAGATGGTGATGGAACTGCAGACCATGTAATGAAATTCAATGTGCCCTGGGAACTCTGGAACTTGTCAATATTATTTCTGGGAGCTTTCATTTTGGGATTTCTTTCAATTTCTCTTTTAGCCTCTGGGTTCTAGAACAACAGAGAAATACCCCTGGATAATTTTTTGAAAGATTATATGTAGGCTCTTTTTTGATCAGGGTTTTCAGGTAGTACAATAATTTTTTTAATTATCTGTCTTGGATCTGTTTTCCATGTCAGTTATTTTATCCAATGAGATTTTTCATATTGTCTTTTATTTTTTAATTCTTTTAGTTGTGCTTTATTGTTTATTGCTTTCTCATAAAGTAATTAACTTCCATTTACTCAAATACATTTTGAAAGAATTATTTTTATGGAGTTTTTATTTTTCTTCAGTGAATGTTTATGCCTCTTTGTCAATTGGCCAATTGTGCATTTCAAAGCATTCTTCTCATTTTTTATACCTCTTTTTTTTTAATATTTGGCCTATTCTATTTTTAAGGTGTATTTTCTTCAGTAGTTTTTGAGTCTCCTTTACTAGGCTGTTGACTCTTTTTTCATTATTTTCTTGCATCACTCTCATTTCTCTTCCGAATTTTTCTCTACCTTTTTTATTTGACTTTCATAATCTTTTTTGAGCTCTTCCATGGTCTGAGACCTATTCACATTTGTTCTTGGAGTCTTTGGATGCAGAACTTTGACTTTGTTGTCTTCTTCTAAATGTATGTTTTGAACTTCCTAGTCACTATGGTAACATTCTATGGTTAATAATTTTTTTCTTTCATTTGTTCGTTTTCCAGTTTATTGCTTGACTTCTCATTCTGTTAAAGTAAGGCTCTGCTTCCAGGGTGAAGGGCACACTGCTCCAAATTTCAGTGTTTTGTGCAGCTGTTTTCAGAGATACTTCTAGGGACCTCTAAGTTTTCAATTCTTCCAAGGTGATATGATCTAAGGAGAGATTTTTACTACTCACCTGTTCTCTAGTCTGTGAGTGACTACAAGCACTCTTTTCTGCCCTGAAACTGTGATGAGGGAACCCACTCCACTGAGGCCTTCAAGTTTTGCTATGCTAGTGCTCCTCCTAGCCCTACAACTGCCAGCCAGGACTGTAATCCAGATTTGGCTATGATCTGAGCAACAGAATACTGCCCCCAGTGCCAGCAAAGAGACCCCTGTAGTCTCCTTCTGATTAGTTTGTTCAACCCCCTTACTGTCGGTTGGCTAAGAACTCTGGAGGCAGCTGCTGTTGCTGAAGATTCAGTGGCTCCCAAGACCAGCTCCTGGTTTGCAGGGGTCAGTCTGTGCTGGCAATAGATTGTGATCCACTCTCACTCCAGTGCAACAGATCTTTCAACTGCCCTTTTAAATTGTTGTTGGCTGGAAAATTATTTTATCATGTCCTTTTGTAAGTTCTGTCACATATGGTATGATTTAAAGGGTTCATAAGGGTTTTGGGGTGAGCTCAGGAATGTTGCTGCCTTTTTTCTGACATCTTGGCTCTGCTTCCTGGAGGACTATTTTGTTTGTGAATCCTTCAAAATGTGTATTTTTTACTGTAATAAATTATATTGGTTTCCCACAATGTGGTCATATTGAAAGGATTTATGATTTTTAGGTACAACTGATTTTTTTAAAGATAATAAATTTTTTATGAGTTTCCCCTGATACTTTTGAAAATGCTCATGTTATTCTAATTGGTTGTTCATTATATATATATATATATAACTTTAATTTCCTTTTGTTCTTGATTCTTGGAAAATATTGTCTATATAATTTTATACTTTTATAATTATATGCCTTTGTGAATTAAAATTAGGATTTATCCTTGTTCTCTATATTCTTTCCACTTACAGACTGTTGAAAAATACTATATTTTGTGATTTTTTCTCTAATTACATATTTGAATAAAAGATATAGCTCTTTTTCTTAATTCTTTTAAGATCTAAGTTAATACAGTTCCACTTCATGGAAAGGGGACTTGATGGTCTCAGAACAATACAAGGTGTTATTTACCTCATATAAAGTTTATTTATTCTATTTCATTTGGGGGGAGGCATATGGAGTAATAGAGGAGGATAAAGTACTTCAGATATTTCCAGAGCCTGGGTAATGAATGCAAAACAGCAGGGAAAATGTAATGGCTACTGGCCTATGCTTTCATCAAACAGGGCAGATTCTTTATGGAGATTTCTAGGAAGACATGAATTGTGATCTCACAAAATGAGAGGACAGAGAATTGAGAGAATTAAAATATCTTTGAGAAATACTTGAAATTTAAAGCCTGTGTCATAATTACTCCAGTCAATACATTACTCCCCTTAAAGAAAGAGGAAGTTCTAGCAAAAATGTGCAACTTTCTATTCTCTGACCTTGGTATTCCCTTCACCTATCTTTCCATCATTGCATAGGTGGCCAGTCTGCCTTCCTGAGTTCAAATCTTCACATACTTACTAAATTTGTGACCCTAGGCAAGTCACTTAACCATGTTTGTCTCAGTTTGGCAAGCCACTACCATAGTTTTGCCAAGATAACTCCAAATTGGGTCACAAAGATAAAAATACAACTGAAAAGTGTTTGAACAGCAATATGCCTGGAGTATGTTTCCTCTTCACCACTGGGTTTTAGACTTCTCAGCTCCTTTTAAAACTCGATTAATATGCTGTCTATGAAAGGAAAATTCTCCTGCTGACTCCTATCTCCCTTCCCCCTCTAATAAGTTATGCTTTCCAACTCCTCAAAGTATCATGAATATTTATGTGTTTACATGTTATATAAACAAATACATGCTTGAGTGTATGAGCTTTGAGAACATCAGCGATTGTGAATTTCTTTCTACACCTAAAGTCTGGCACACTGCTTTCCCCATAACAAGAGTTTAATAAATTTTGAATTTAATTGTTTTAGAATGTAGCAGTAAAAAAGACCATAATAGCTTATTCTGATACATATATAATTCCACATTCTTTTGTAAAATGGAACTAAAGAATAAAATCATCCAATAGTAGAGGTAGCAATAACATTTGAAGGAATTGAGTTGATTAGGACAGCAAATGGCTGATTATGTTTATTGAGTGAACCACACTGACTCCATCTTTGAATCAGTTCTGGAGGTTGATTAGTTTCTATTTAATTATAGATCCAGTCCAAATTCTGTCCTGTGAGAAAAGTTTATTCAGTTGTGGGAACTGGGAAAAAAGCTTAATGTATTGTTTGAACTTAGCCCTACATGGCTAGTAAACTGAACCACCTCTCCCTGCTTTTTAGAGACATTTAACTAAGGATCTAGGTTATGCTGACCAAAAGCTTGATAAGATCCAAAGACTGACACAAGATTTTTCATAATTGTATATCTCAAACAACTCATATGTCTTATCTGGAAATGGGCACTATTCTGATCAATCAGTTATTGTTTCTATGTTCCTTTGATTGCTTACAGACACTTGTGGGGAGTGGGACAATTCTTTTCTCTGAATTTAGGTAATTGCACCTGTTCATGCTTACACTCCCAACTTGGAATCCAATTAGAAATCAAATCGCCTTGTATTATTTCACTTTAATTAAGTAACCTTATTTGAGTAATTGTTTTTAATGTCTAAAAATTAGTTTCTGTATTCAGGACTGGGGCCTAAGCTGAGAAGTTCCGGCCCTGGTTGGCTGTGCAGTTAGCATGCATTGCTTTAATAAATCAATAAGCCTAGAAGATCAAACCTTTGTTTCTTTAGTCATTCCATCTTTCACCTGCCACACCTTCAAGATTATAATAAATTAATTCTCTCATTGTGTGGATGAGGAAACACCAGTTCCGAAATGCAGAATGATTTGCCTAAAGTCATACAACTAGTGATTACGAGAGCTTGTGAGTCAAACCACATGTTCCAGTTCCAAGGCAAATGCCCTTAGTACAACCACATGCTCTCTGTCAGGGCATTCTCTTCTCAATACACTTCTGGTGCTTAAGTGATTTTGTTCATAGGCATTCAAGGTGTTATTTGAAATTGTTCTAAAAATGCTCAGAATAGTAAATTAAAGAGTAAAGATAAGCATAAAAAGAGACAAAAATATTCTAACAGACAATAGGGGAAATAATAATGTATCTTATTCAAATCTTCAACAAATGCATAAATTATTTGGTGCTTATTGTGCCAAATCACATAAAATACTTGTATAGATTCAATTACAACATAATCATTAATGAAATAAATAACATTATAAATAGTTGGAAGAATTTTCAGTGCTCATAGCTAGGCCATTCCAACATAATAAAAATAGCAGTACTCCAAACTTAATTTGCTGATTTAATGCTATTAATCTACCAAAGGGATACTTTACAAAGGTAGATAAAATATAAAAATTAATCTGGAGGAAGAAAAGATCTAGAGTATCAAGAGAATGATGAAAAAGGCACAAATGAAGGGGAAATAACACTTCTAGACCTCAAATTCTAAAATAAAGCAACAATCATTAAAACCATTATCTAGTGCTTACAAATAGAATAAATATATATAAGTGGAAAAGGTCATATGCCTTTCACAGGTAAGGTAAGGAGAATTACTGATCCAAAAAGAGACAAAGTCAGATATAAAAGATAGAGTCTATAATTCTGGTTTTGTGGGAGGGGGGACAGAGAGAGAGAGAGAGAGAGAGAGAGAGAGAGAGAGAGAGAGAGAGAGAGAGAGAGAGAGAGAGAGAGAGAGAGAGTTTGGCACCCAATATTTGTAAACAGACAACACAAATGTGTGCATATCCAAAAGGCATTCCCAATAGATAATCGATCCATGGATAATACCAGTTCTCAAAAGAATAATTGTAAACTAATAACAACTATATGAAATAATGTTCTCCTCACTAATAATATGAAAAATGTAAATTAAAGCAACTTAAAGGTTTTATTTCAAACCCATAAAAATTAGTCAACATAGAAACATTTAAGAATACTCAATAATGGAGATGTTGGTGAAAAACAATCACACAGGCACATTGTTGGTGGATTATGATTTAAGACAATCACTTTGGACAGTTATTTGGAATTACATGAAGTAGTTAAAACACCCATACTGTCAGATTCAGAGGTTCCACTTCTAGGCACATGCCCCAAGAAGGTCACCAACAAAAAATAAAGACTCCATATAAAACAAAATATTTCTAGAAATACATTTTGTTGTAGCAAAAAATTACAAAGAACTAGAGATGAAGAATCCCAATAAACTGGGGAATTGGCTAAACAAGTTATGGTACATGAATAGAATGGAATATAACAATAAAAAAGACAACATCACTAAAAACAAACTATGATGAATGCAGGGAAGCATAAAAAGACTTAGATGACTTGATGCAAAGAGAAGTGAGGAAAATCAGGAAAACAATATACACTATAATCACAATATTGTATTTTTCAAAAAAGAACTACCATTAAAAAATAAAAATGACTGTGGCAAAATAACAGAAATAGGCTTGGCCCCAAAGAAGGGATATCAGAAGATAACTCTCCCCACTCTCTTGCATAAGTAGGTGATCCACAGATGTGTAATATTAAACTTAATATCATTTTTAATGAATTAATCAGTTTTATCATTTCTTCCTCTTCACTTGCTATCTCTTAAGAAAAATCTTATATGGAGTGACTATTTGAGAAGGACAGAAAAAGGGATGCCGAGGGAAATTTTAATTATGCAAGAATAAAAGATATCAATTAAACTTTATTAAACTATGACCATGGTTAAGTTTCTTTTTGATGATGAGAAGCTATATTTGCTTGAGAGCTTCTTCCATGAATACAGTATATACTTTATACTATCTAATATACACTATTAGGAAATGATAGATGTCCCAGATTTTTAGCTGACTAGAAACCCTGTTACATTAAGATTGGTTGAGGATTTCAGAATGATTGGCCTGAAAAGGAGAAAGTTTAGGAGAGACATGAAATATTTGTTTTCAAATATTTGGAAAGAGAAAAGACCTGTTTTGCTTGGCTAGAACCTAAAACTAGGAACAGTGGGGAAGACCTGGAGATAGATACAAAAGAAAATTCCCTAACAATTAGAGTTATCTAAGACTGTAAAGAATTGCCTTAAGCCATTACTAGAAGAATTTGAGCAAATTTGGTCTGAAAGACTGCTTGTTTAACATGTTATAAAGAAGATTCCTGTTTGGAAACACAACATTGTACTAAATGGCTTTTGAAATCCCTTCCAGTTCTGAGATTTGATGATTATATATATTTACCCAAAAGTTTTACCGAAATATTTACCCAAAAATATTTACCCAAAATATGTCCACTCTTGTGGCCATATTTTAAAGGTGAGGAGAAATAGGATGGAGGAAGCCAGTTAACAAATGTCTTCATTTAGCAATTTGATACTCACCCTTTTTCTCAAGTCAGGCTACATTTGAAATGTATCTTAATCCCACAGTATAGCAGACACACAACTATATAATTTTAATTAAGTTTGGGGACCCCCAACCAAGAAAAGAATATTGTTCTTCTGCAATAACTAACTTGGACCTGTCTTTGAAGTTGAAAGTAAGAAAGCTAGTTTGCTATTAACTAAATAGGCAACTGTATCTAATGCAAATCCCTCTGAGGGGAAATCAAGGAGAATCCAGTAAAAGGAGGAGTTAGGAGGACAAAAAGTAGACAAAAGGATGGAAGCAGGACATAGATGATTTTCTTCTTCCCACAATCAATTCCTCCAATACCCATTAGTTTTACCCTCTTTCTCCAAAAGAATTACACTTATTTTGAGGCCTGATATCTATAACAGTGTATTTGGGCATCATTTCATTTTAGTGATTAAAAAAGCTTTAAAATATTCCTCAAGAAATTATAATTTATAAGTCATCTATGTCTTAGGAATCAAGTCATAGAAATTACTTGAGGCATAAATACTGAATCATAGGCCTTTTATAAATTTTTATAAATAAAGTCAAAGAAATTCAAATGACTTTCCCAGGTTTATACAGAGAGCAAAGGTCAGAAGAATTTGAACCCAGGTTTTCCTGATTTCAGGCCTAGCAAACTATCAAATATACCATGCTGTTTGAGCTTTGTAATAATCATAGTAACTAACATTGATACAGTCCTTTATTATTACTAAGAGTTTCATCTATATTTGGAGGCAATA
Source organism: Gymnobelideus leadbeateri (assembly GCA_011680675.1). Classification (NCBI taxonomy): domain Eukaryota; kingdom Metazoa; phylum Chordata; class Mammalia; order Diprotodontia; family Petauridae; genus Gymnobelideus; species Gymnobelideus leadbeateri. The sequence goes on from WOXC01008605.1 coordinate 95,990, forward strand.
TAATAGCTGTTGTGGAAAGAAGGATGAAATTTGCTGCTTATCTTAAAGTCATAATACCTGACCTGGAATCCCACGTCTGACACTTAGTCAATGTGTGATCTTGAGCAAGTCACTTAACCTCATTGAGACTTAGTTTTCTGATCTATAAAATAAAGAGATTAGACTGAAGGTCTTTGAGTTCAAAGTATAGATTTAGGATCCTCTAGTCTCATTTGTTCCTCATTAAAATTCTGCCACATAGTGTGAATATTGCTACCCTCATTTCCAATATAGGAGAATTAAGGCTTAGGGATAAATTATGCTTATTTTCCATACCTTTCCTCCCAGAATGAGAAAAATAGTGCCCATTGTCTTTATATCCTCAGTGCCTAGCACAATGCCTACATATTATATACCTAAGTAATCACAGTGGTTAGAGTGCCAGACTTGATTTCAAATCAAGCTCCAGGTAATTGCTAGGTGTGTGATCCTGGGGAAATCACCTAAATTATGTCTGCCTCTATTTCCTCATATATAAAATGTGGCTGATCATAGACATAGCTTCCTGAGTGATTCTGAAGATAAAATGAGATGATATTTCTAAAATATTTTCCAAACCTTAAAGAATGATATACATGCTAACTATTATTATTATCATCAATGATTGTGGATTGAGAATCTACATTTTTTAAAGAAAGAGCAATAGGAGCTCACCCAAATAATATACTTAAACTCTTTGCTTAATTGCATTTTAAATTATTTAATCCTTGTTTAATTATCTGAGATTTTTTCTCATAAATACATTTAATTTGTAATTTTTCATGGTTTGGAAAGACCAATAATTCAATTTTTTTTTATTCTTATTGCAGTATTAGAAGATAAAGACAGGAAAAAAATTGCTTTATGTATAAATAAGGGAACAACATCAAAATCACTACTTCTGTAATCAAATATATATTTTCCCTTTCACTGAGTTGTATCATTTTGGGTCTCAAAAATCTTACATTCTTACATGACAAATTCCTTTTTTCCACTCAATCATGAAATAAAACTTTATGAAAAGATAACTAAATAAAATAATACAATGCTGTCAAGAAATATAATATTAATTCTGATTCTCTATAATGACACCACATAAAGTGACAAGAATCAGAAATTAATCTGGAAGTCCACTGAAATGAACATTTTTTAAGTCTAAAGAAAATATTAAGCAATCTGCCTTTGCATTACAGTCAGCATTATTACTCCAATTAAAGTATCTAGCTAATTAATTTTTAAACACTATATAACCACATGATTAAAGCACTTTTAGATTACTATATTTTTGGCAAAAAAAACCCCAAAAACATGACACTACCACCACAAAAAAGCAAAGTTAGCAAAACTATAATGGTTTGTAGATAGTGCAATTAGGCAAGCATTTGGAAAAAAATCCTTTGGCAAAAAATGCAGTAAATAAGATTACAGAACTATATCATTATCAGTAGCTACAATAAAAGAAGAGAATAGCAATCAAAATACTGAAAAGTTCATAGGAGAAAATATCAATGACTCGATGATGATGATGATGATGATGGGTTACATTTGTAAAACACTTTATAAATATTATTACAATAATCCTGAGAGGTAGATGCCATTATTATCCCTATTTTGCAGAAGGGGAAATTGAGACAGATAGAAGTCAAGTAATTGGCCAGTATAATACAGCTAGTAAAGAGCCTTCAAAAGATAAACAGAAGTGTCTTCCTGATTTCAGGCCAGATGTTCTATCCACTGAGCTACTTAGCTGCTTAATAAAACTGAAGGCCTCAGATACTTATATGTGCCCCAAATCTAGGCAAGTCTTTGTGTCTCTGACACAAAGGTCCATTTTTGAAATAGCAATACTCTTCCAGTGATGTTGTATGCCTGAAAGTCATAGAAATTTGCAAGATAACAAAGAATTTTAGTTCATGATTATTCAAAAATTAATGACTGATAATCAAGTTGAAAATTTCTGTGACTTGCAGCCAGACAATATGACTGGAAGATTATTGCTATATTTGTGTGAGTAGAAAGAATTGGGGAGACTTAAGATAGATCTTGTATTCCATGTATCTTTTAATCAATTGAGTTACTATAAAGATGTGGTCTATTGGGGAATAAATATTGCTCCTGAAAATTTGTCTACTCTGATCTCAGATTTTCATCAAAGATGTCCTTGATATATCTAGGTTATGCTAATAAAGCCTTTAAAGAGATGAGGAAATAGGCATATGGCTTGGTAATTAATATAAACAAGGTATGGCTTGCTGTTCATTCAACTGTATTTTTTTATAAATTGATAGATATTTACAATGTCTTTTGGTTTCAGCTGAAAGCTCTTTAGATTTGATTTGTAAGTATACTCTGTATGTGTGTGTGTATGTATGAATATATGTATATATACACATATATATATGCACTCCTACTTACAAATATATACCTACTTACACATGCATACATATTACATATGTATGTATGTTTGTATATATTACACATACACACACACACACACATATATATATATATATTTTTTTTACTAGCACTCAGTAGGTATAGCCCATTCATTATTAAGCATCCATCACACAAATATCTTAGGCCAGAGTCTATATTATTCTTAGATATAATTTTCTTAACTAGTTTCTCTCGTTCAAATCTATTTTTGTTTTCTGAAATTTCTTCCTTTAATTGGCTGAAGAATTAAAAACCTAACCTATTTACATAATGCTTTCAGTAAGCCCTGAGATTGCCATAATTAATAGATAATTATATCAATGCTTTTCCATTTCCATCTGACATTATAATATGTTCTTATATGAGTTATGTGAAATGGGTAATGTACATATAGTTTGGCAAGTACTGGATGTCCTCTTCTCAGGTTGGAACTGCAGATTAAAAAAATTCTTAGAGACCAAATAGTGCCTTTTTCCCTCAGTTTCAGCTCTACCACCTATAGCATGAGTTATTAACCTGGTTTCTGTGAGTTTGTCTTTTTGTAATATCTTAATGACAATATTTTAAAATTAATGGCTTCCTTTGTAACCCTCTGCATTTTATTTCATGCATTCAAATATTATCCTGGGTAACAGTGAACTGTTTTTATCAGAAATGCAAAGGAGTACATTACACACATACACACATACGCACACACACACACACACACACACACACACACACACATACAACAATGACTATTTGTGGCAAGAGTCTCATACTTATTAAATATCTCCAAAAATATTATGGTCCTACCTATTCCCTTTCTTTATGTCACATTCTTTCCCTCTCAAATTCATCATTGAAGATGCATTGAAATCTTCTCTGATTTTTACATTCTTTCCCTTTTTTCTTCCTTATTGAACTGTATCTTTCTTTAAAATAACTATGGGGCACCAGTTCAAATTCATAAAATTGATAAATATGACAGAAAATGGGACAATTCTGGACAGATTTATGGAAAGACAAACATACTGATATACTATTGAGAAAGTAATGAATTGGCCAACAATTCAGAAATGATATTTGAAAAGAGATTAAAATACCTAAACCTTTTGACCCCAAAATACAAATGTTAGGCATGCGCTCTGAGGAGGTAATTTGTAACAATAACTTTCTTGTATTACACCGAAATATGTATAGCAGCAATTTTATATTATAATAAAATCATAAACAAAGGAGATGTTCATCAATTGAGGAAAGACTAAATTGTGTGTGTGTGTGTGTGTCTATGTGTGTGCATGATGCATATCATCCTTGCTTTGAAAGGAACTTTAGAAGGTGAAATTCTTTTGCAAATCAGTATAGAAATTCTCTGTAAGAAAGCCCTTTCACCTTTTTCTCTTGTTGCGAAAATGACCTACATTTAATGTACATGAAGCTGTTACTTGATACTGGCAGAAAGAGAAACATAGGACTATCTCTGAAATACTCCATTGTTATTCAGACTTTTTGTTATTGATCAGTCATTTTTCAGTCATGTCTGATTCTTCATGACCCCATTTGGGGTTTTCTTAGCAAAGATACTGGGATGGTTTGCCCTTTCCTTCTCCAGTTGATTTTACAGATGGGTAAATAAAGGCAAACAGGGTTAAATTAATTTCCCAGGGATGCACAGCTAGTAAGTGTCTGAAGTCAGATTTGAATTCAGGAAGATGAATTTTCCTGACTCCAGGTCCAGTACCACCTAGCTGCTAAACTGAAATCCTTAGTACTCCTTTTGGTTAGTTGTTATTTTTTAAATTTTATTTTCCAATTAAATGGGCCTACCTTAACTCATTTCTTAAAGAGATCTCTTCACTGAATGGGTGTTACCTCACTCTAAGTAAGTAGGTAGCCTTAGCCTAAAAGGGCTTCCATTGCATCTGAGGTCATCTCCAGTCATCCTGACGAATATCTTGTCACTGGATTCAGATTGCTCTGGGGGAGAAAGTGAGGCTGGGGACCTTGCACAGCCCTCCCTCACTCAAATCAAAGTCAACTGCAAGTCATATCATCATTTCCCTGATGCCATGTTCCTCTTCAAAAATGAAAAAAACAAAAACAAAATCTCAGTGGTTAACTGTCTGCTTGGTAGTTAAGTTTACTGATTTAGGATCTGAGTTTCTGAAGCTGCTGATAGAGAATTTATGTATAAAAGTTTTTTTTTAATGTGCTTCTTAAAATATTTAAGCTATTAAAACATAAAACTCTACTAAGATTTTTAGGGTCACCTATAGAGTCAGTGAGGAACTTCCAGAGTAAGACATTCTTCAGAAAATGCATGCTATGAAGACAGCAGAGATTGTTCTGATGTAATAATGAGGGAAAGTAGGTAGACATCCCAAGTGGTCCACTGGTAATTTTGAACTGTCATTAAAATGCAGTGAATCCCTTTAGGATGGGTAGATCGCCAGTTGGCAAACTTAGGGAAGGTTTTGGACAGGCGTTAATCAGAATTTCTAGGAGTTGAATTGTCAATCTGTGCCTGAAGATTTTTTCCCCCATGCTAGAATTTGCAAGTTCAAATAACAGGTTTAGAAACCTATTTTAATTTAATTCTCGGGTCGACAAAAAGATAAGAAAAAGAAAATTTTCATATATTCTGAGGAAAATGGCAAAAGAATGATAAATGACTGCTTCTATTCAAACTAAATATCCCCTTTTCTCTACCTAGGCACACAATCACAATCCATAATTTTCATTTCCTACAGTAGAGAATTTCATTCCAGAGCTATCCTAATGCATCAGGTTCAGGAATAGCCAGTCTCTTCAAGGTGTGAAAATTTGTATGCATTTTTATATATGTGTGTATAAACCTATCATATGTGCATGTAGACATATGTGTACATTTTATCTGGACATATGCATATATACACCTGCAATATACATTTGTATAGTGTATGTTCATGTATATATGCAATTGTATATCATGTTTATGTATAATTATATATTTAAAGAGAGTATATTTATGCATACTCTATACCTTTTCTAGTTACAAGGAAGGAGAACAAAGTGAGAGTGTGGCTGTGTCAGTGTACATTCATCATGCTACTGAGGGAAAAAAATTAAAATCTTCAAAGAATATTCCATTGATAAGATATTATTAAGGTCTATCTTTACATCCATCCATCCATTATCAGAAAGTCATTCTTTTCAGCAAAATTTACTGTATAGAATCTGAGAATATCAGACTCTCAGGGGTGAAAGTCCAGTCATTAATTAAGCAGAAATCTGCTCTATTCTAAGTCTGACAACTGGGCCTAAATTTCTTCCTTAAAAACTGCCAACAAAGTGTGGATATAGATAGATATTGATATCGATATCGATATAGATATATAGATATGGATATAAATATAATTATATATATATTGCCTAAAACATTAAAACATTATAGGCATTTAGTATATACTTGTTGACTTGACTACACACACCGCACACACACACAGACACGTGTGTATGTGTATGTGTGTATATATAGATGTATATATATATATATATATATGTATCTGTGAGTGTATGTGTTTATGTGTGTGCATGTGGGTATGTATACATACCCATACACATGTAGGAAAAATGAAAAAGGAGAAGATTCATTTTACTAGTAACCAAATCTGTTTATATCCTCCCCCTACCTTGAACCTCTCAGATCACATTTTATAAATAACAATATTATCTTAGATTCCTTAACAGGGGAAATAATTTGCTTAGGTTGATGACCCAGAAATAGAATTTAAATGTGATATTGTGGAAGGATAGACATTACTCTCTTTAAAGGCTCCAGGAATCTGGGCACTTGAATTAAAATTCATGAATAAAGACCAAAAATAAATGTATTCAGCATTTAAGGGAGGAAGTCACTTTAAGATTTTATTTTTAGTTTACTAAATAGATATTCCTTTGCTTCATTTTTGGCACAGGTGGGAGATTGATGTTTCAAGGTAGAAGGCTTTTCTGCATGTTTCAGTATCTTAAGGAATATTATCACTCCCTAGGAATTAATAGTAATAGAGATCAACACTTCAATAAATTTATTAGTCCAGGAAGACTTTTATTAAATTAAGCTATAGTGGTCAATTAACAGAGAAAAGATAACCACACATATTATCATTATTATATTTTAACAAGGTAGATATTTTTAAAAGAACTTTTAGAATTCCCACCCCTGAACTAAGTTGTAAGAAGAAGCATGTTACTCTATAATGCTAATACCTGCTCATTTACTCACATAGGTAGCTAGGTTTTAGGTTTCCAAATACACGGGGGAAACATGCTCAGTTAAAACCAAGGCTGTCCTTTTCTAGTTACAAGGAAGGAGAACAAAGTGAGAGTGTGGCTGTGTCAATGTACATTCATCATGCTACTGAGGGAAAAAAATTAAAATCTTCAAAGAATATTCCATTGATAAGATATTATTAAGGACTATCTTTACATACATACATACATACATACATACATACATACATACAGTATTAGAAAGTCATGCTTTTCAGCAAAATTTACTTTACAGAATCTGGGAATATCAGACTCTCAGAGGTGAGAGTCCAGTCATTAATTAAGCAGAAATCTGCTCTAAGTCCCAACATGTGGGCCTAAATTTCTTCCTTAAAAACTGCCAACAAGGTATTACCTGCTGCTTCTTAAAGCAAACTCTTCCCCTTTGGGACAATTCTAATCATCAAAAAGTTTCCCTTACTCAAATACTCAAATTTTTAATTTTTTAACACCAAGCCTAGATCCACTTGTATACACTGTCTACATATCTATACTTTTTGGTTCTGCTCTCTTGTACAAAACAGGACAAGTATATTCAATTCCAAATGTTTGTTCTTCAGATACTTCAAACCTCTCATATATGCCATTGAGTTTTCTCTGTCCACAGTCCTTACATTAATCTTTCTCTATTTCACAAGCAATTTTAATCATCCATTGACTAAAAACTACCAAAGCACTCGTGGGATATGGGAATCACCTCCACAAAGCTTCCCACTTTCCTCATTTCTTCAGCTTCCTTGTTATTTCTTAGGCTATATTATAAATTTCCAAATAGTATAATTTGAGATGAAATCCTAGAACTACTAGAAAGTCTTTTTTTTTAAACTTACTCCCTCAGTCTACAAATAACAAACATGAAGATACTTGTGACAGAGAGGAATGACAAGACCATTGATATTACAGGAACACCTGCATAATTCAACTCTATATGCACCATTAAGGAAAAACTCATCCATATAAAATCTTCATTAAGGGATAGTATGGTATGGTATACAGTGACTCAGGATCAGGAAAATATGGGTTGAAATTCCATCTGAATCTTACTAGCTTTCTGAGACTGAGCAAGACAATGAAGCTTCCTCTGCCTCAGCTCTTTCATTTGTAAAATGAATGTTGGCTTAAATCAGCCTTTAAGTTCTCACAGATTTAACAGTTGTGATCTTATAAAGCATATTCTTATTTCCCAAAGATGAAAAAAAGGGAATGAAAAGAATAGCTGAGTTTATCCTTAGGTCTGTTTAATATTAAACAATCACACACACACACACACATACACACTCTGCCCCTCCCCCCCACACTTCATTATGCAGATATGTGATCAGAAACATCCATTGATACAGTGTTAATGTAGTGTGAAAGATACTATATTCCTGTATCACAAGTTTGTAAAATTTCAGATCTTGATATGTGTCCATTCTTTTTTTTTCATAATAGTATTTATATATATTTGAAACATTTAATCTTAAGACCTCAAATTTCAGATCCATTTCCTTCCTCCATTGTCACCCATTCCCTCTGGGGAGATAAGCAATTCAGTATATGTTGTACATGTCTAGCTATGCAAAACATTATCATAATAGATATATTGTACAAGGCTGCTTATAATTCCCTCCCACTCATCCCACCCCCCACCTGGTCCATTCCCTACATGATCCTGTCCCTCTTCTATAGTGGGTACTTCCAACCTCCCTCCCCCCAAGGATGCCCTCCCATCCATCATCCCTCCTCTCATCCCCCTTCCCCCTATTCTGCTGCAGATTGAGATATCCCATTTAGTATGTATGTCATTCTCTCCCTGAACCAAATTCAATGAGAATGTGGATTTGCCTTTTTTTTCCCTTCCTATTCTCCCCCTCCCTTGCAACCACTTCACCTTGCTTCTTCTACATGAGATAATTTACCCTACCCTGTCTTTCCCCATCTCCTCTTGCCACTTTCCTCTCTCACCTCATAATTTCATCCCTTGAGTATTCTCCCTTCCCAACAAATTCAACCTATGCCCTCTATCCATATATAACTGTAACCATATACACACACATTCACATATGTATTCATATGACCACACCCCTTCTTCCATTATTTTCATAGTGAGAAAGATATCATCAGTCAAAGTTATTGCTTTTCCATATAGGAATGTAAATAGTTCAACTTTGATAAGTTCCTTTTGATTTCTTTTCCCTGATTACCTTCTCAGGCATCTCTTCCTTCTTGTGTCTGGATGTCAAGTTTTCTATTCAATTCTGGTTTTTTCCTCAAGAATGCTTGAAAGTCCTCTATTCCACTGAATGACCATATTTTCCCCTGAAACAAAATGCTCAGTTTTGCTGGGTAGGTGACCCTTGGGTTCATTCCCAGTTCTTTTGCCCTCTGGAATATCATATTCCATGCCCTTTGATCCCTCAGTGTAGAAGCTGCCAGGTCCTGGGCTATTCTGATTGTGTTTCCACAATATTGAAATTGTTTCTTCCTGGCTGCTTGGAGTATTTTCTCCTTGATCTGGGGATTCTGGAACCTGGCTATAATATTCCTGGGAGTTTTCTTTTTGGGATCTTTTTCAGGAGGTGATCTGTGGATTCTTTCAACCTCTATTTTGCCCTCTGGATCTAAAACATCAGGGCAGTTTTCCTTGAGAATTTCTTGAAGGGTGATTTCTAGGTTCTTTCTTTGATCATGGCTTTCAGGTAGTCCAATAATTTTTAAATTGTCTCTCCTGGATCTATTTTCCAGGTCAGTGGTTTTTCCCATGAGATATTTCACATTGCCTTCTAGTCTTTCGTTTGTTTGGATCTGCTTAACAGCATCTCAATTTCTCACAAAGTCATTAGCTTCCATTTGCTCCAGTCTAACTCTGAAGGAATGAATCTCCTCAGTGAACTTTTGAGATTCTTTTTCCATCTGGCAAATTCGACTTTTTAAGGCATTCTTCTCCTCATTGCCCTTTTGGGCCTCCTTTGCCATTTGAGTCAGTCTATTTTTTTTTAATTAAACAAATGCTTTATTAACTTCTTACATTACTTCTTTATTAACTTATTTACATCATTCATTTCCACCAGATTATGAGTTACATTTTCCCCCATTTTTCCCTACCCACCACCCCAGAATAGCAGTCCCACCAGATATCCCTTCATCCAATCTGCTCTCTCCCATATCTTCTCCCATACTCCCTTCGACTTTGCCATTAGGGCAAGGTGAATCTCTGAGCCCCATTGCCTGGACATCTTATGAAACATTTAATTTTAAAACTTCAATTTTCAGATCCATTCCCTTTCTCCCCTGTCACCCACTCCCTCTGAGAAGATAAGCAATTCAGTATGTGTTGTACATGTATATCTATGCAAAACATTACCATAGTAGATATATTGTAAAAGACTGCTTATATTTCCCTCCCACCTGTCTCACCTCCCACCTGGTCCATTCCCTACTTTGATCCTGTCCCTCTTTGATAGTGGGTACTTCTAACCTCCCCTCTCCCAGAATGCCCTCCCCTCCATCATCCCCCCTCTCATCCCCCTTTCCCCTACTCAGGAGAGTGAGTGAGGGTAAGATATTCCATTTAGTATGTATGTGATTCTCTCCTTGAGCTAACTTCAATGAGAATATGCTTTTGCCTTTTTGCCTTCCTGTTCTTCCCCTCCCTGCAACTACTTCCCCTTGCCTCTTCTACATGAGATAGTTTACCCTACCCTGTCTCTCTCCATCTCCTCTTGCCACTTTCCTCTCTCACCTCTTGACTTCACCCCTTAAGAATGATCCCTTCCTTGGGGCGGCTAGGTGGCGCAGCGAGCAGAGAGCCAGCCCCGGAGCCAGAAGGACCCGAGCTCGGATCCGACCCCAGACACACAACACACAAACAAAAACCCAGCCACGTGAACCTGGGCAAGTCACCCAACCCCAATTGCTTTCCAAAAAAAAATAATCATCCCTTCCCATCAAATTCAACCTGTTCCCTCTATCCTTGTATACCTGTGAACATATGCCATGTACCCTTCTTCAATTATTTTCATAATGAGAAAGGTTTCATCAAACACAGTTATTGTTTTTCCATGTAGGACTGTAAATAGTCCAACTTTGATAAGTTCCTTTTGATTTCTTTTCCTTGATTGCCTTCTCAAGCATCTCTTGCTTCTTGTGTCTGAATGTCAAATTTTCTATCCAACTCTGGTTTTTTCATCAAGGATGCTTGAAAGTCCTCTGTTCCACTGAATGACCATATTTTCCCCTGAAACAAGATACTCAGTTTTGCTGGGTAGGTGATATGTGTCCATTCTTTCATTAATTCATTCATTTATTCATTCAATAAACATTCATTAATATTCACTATCTGCAGAACATTGTGCTAGGTGCTGAGGAATATACAAGTTTAAATGAGACAATGTAACTTCTCTTGAAGTTTACAGTCTAGAAGGAGCATAAGATGCTGGCATCTTATACAGAGAGGTGTACCATACAGCAAGTAAATTGCTATTGCTGTTTATCCTATCTTTTCAGAGGACCAGTGACATTACAGGGTTATGTCTTGACTTAAATGTGAATTGGATTTAAGTGAGGCAGAAATATGCAAACTCATTAGCATCACTCTCTCTTTACAAGTCATCAAAATCCAGTGGCAAGAGAAAAGTCAGGAGGACTTGTAATGGCCCAGTTTTCAGTGCATGGCCTTGGCATCTTAGATTTCTGACTAAGCTCCAAACACTCCACAGTACCTGCTTCAGCTTCCTTCATGACTATTAAAGTAAATTGTTCTCATCCATTCATTCCAGGGAGGGAAGTCTTCACATGCTTGGGGTTGCTTTCCCTCTAACTCACCAATGGGTTTGGGCTCTTTCAGTTACTCTCAACCTTGGTTTATCCTTTTTGCCAAGATAGTTTTTCCAGTGTGGCTGCTGAGCATGCTACAGCTTCTTGGAGTCACAGGTGTGAGCTGGGTGAAAGGCAGATACAAAAGATGTATTAGCAACCCTAAGAGGGGCTTGGCAAGCCCTCATATCAGAGTGTTGCATCTCAATACTGTTTGGAGACACATTATTAGTGAGCCACTAATTGTCACTATTATTATCATTATTTTTTTACAATTGGTGGAATTATGGAAGGCTTCATGAAAAAGGAGCATTCAGTTTGGTTTTAAAGTATGAGTTAGTATTCAACAAGTGACAAAAGGAAGAATGAAGTTCTAACCCTATGTAAAAGCAAGGTAACTGGACTTCCCCTAACACCATACAGAAACTATGGTTTCTCCACACTGCATAAAGCATCTTTTTCATGATAAGTAAGCATATGGTAAGTACATAATAAATGCTTTTTGATGGAATTCTCATGTCCCAATCGTCTTACTTGCAGAAATAATTTCCAAGTCTCCAACCTCAAAAGAACTTACATTCTATTGAGGGGAGGAGGCAGTGTTTGTATTTTTTCTAGCACTTATTGGGAACTTTAAAAAAATATAGTTTCTTTTAAATGATGGGATCAGAGATTTAAGGTTAGAAGTTATCTTAGAGATAATCAAGCCAATCCTCTGATTTTTATCAAGGACGAAACCAAGATTAGATGAAGGAACAAGGTCACAGAGTTGGCAGAACAAGGATGTCCTGCCTCTAAAGCTTGCATGCTTTTCATTATACTACACTGACTCTTCAAGAGTATTAAAGGTTTCAGGGTGGCTAGATGATGCAGTGAAAAGAGCACTGACCCTGGAGTCAGGAGGACCTGAGTTCAAATCCCATCTCAGACCCTTAACACTTACTAGCTGTGTGACCTTGGGCAAAGAACTTAACCCCAATTGCCCTGCCCTGCCCCGTCCAAAAAAAAAAAAAAAAAACAATAAAGACTTTTGTCCTATTTTGTGACCATACTTGGGAAAATTCAACTTTTTCTTAAATTTAACTTGAATTCCTGATTTATGTTCTCAGTTTATAAACAGTAAGATTTTCAGGGACTCGGTAAAGATGGCAGAGTAGAAAAAGGACTCTGTGTGGCTCTGGCTTCCACCTCCTCCAACCCATGTAAATAGTGACTCTGAACAAACTTTGGAGCTACAGAACCCACAAAATGACACAGGGAAGCTCACCTCCCACTGAGGACAGCCTGCAGGCCCGCAGGAAGCCACCAGCACAGCACTCCGGGAGTCAAGCCCAGCCCCGTGGGAGCCCGAGGTTTTAGCCTCAAGGCAGCCACAACCAGCAGCTGGCTGGAGGGACTTCAGATCACCAACAGTTGTGAAAGTTTCCAGAATTATCAACCCATAGATGCCAAAGACAAAGTGAAAGGTCAGTGTAAATTTTGCAGGAGCAGGGAGTTTGGGAGTGTGATCCAGCCTTTCTCCCCAGGGCAAGAAGTGGCCGAGATGCCTCAGCCATGTGGCTACTGCCACATGGCTGCTTCAGCTCCTGGCTTGAAGATTGTAGGGGACCAAGAGACCAGTCTGAGGAGTAATCACTCTTGCTTTAACCTGCTTGCATCTGGATTATGGTCTGGGTGGAGATCCTGGGGTGTGCAACCAGCTTGCCAGAGCATGTGGAGGCTTCATGCAGAGCAGAGAGGGCACCCAACTAATACATTCAGCAGCTGAGAAAATCCCAGGAATTAGGACAAAGCTCCCCTGTATGGTAGCAGAGTCATAATTGGCAAAAAGCCCAAAAGTCAAGTAATTGAGTGGCAAAGTGAGCAGGCAAAGGAAGTAAAGTAAACAGAGCAATCCAACTTTACACTGCTATTTTGGGGACAAAAAGGTTCAAAGCATGGAACAGGAAGAAGACAATGAAGTCAGAACTCCTGCACCAAAAACTTCCAAGAAAAATACAAGCTGGTAAAGGCCTTAAAGAACTTCAAGAAGGATTTTGAAAACCAAAGAAGTGGAGGAAAACTTGGGAAGAGAAATGAGAATGATGCAAGAAAATTATGAAATGAGAGTCAAAAACCTGACTGAAGAAAATAAAACCTTAAAAAATAGACTAACTCAGATGGCAAAAGAGGCTAAAAAAATCAATGAGGAGAAGAAAGCCTTAAAAAGATGAATTTTCCAGATGGAAAAAGAATCTCAGAAGCTCACTGAAGAGTATCATATTTTCAGAATTAGATTAAACCAAATGGAAGCTATTGACTTTATGAGGAATTAAGATACTATTGAACAGATCCAAACAAATGAAAAAATAGAAAGCAATGTAAAATATCTCATTGGGAAAACCTCTGGCCTGGAAAATAGATACAGGAGAGATAACTTAAAAATTATTGGACTACTTGAAAGCCATGATCAAAGAAAGAACATAGAGATCATCCTCCAAGAAATTCGCAAGGAAAATTGCCCTCATGGTTTAGAACCAGAGGTTGAAAGAATCCAGAGATCACCTCCTAAAAAGACCACCAAAAGAAAAAAACTCTGATGAATATATTGGCCAGGTTACAGAATTCCCAGATCAAGGAGAAAATATTACAAACAGCCAGGAATAAATAATTTCAATATTGTGTAAACACAATCAGGATAACCATAGATCTGACAGCTTCTACTCTGAGGGATTGAAGGGCTTGAAATATGATAATCTGAGTGAAGCCAAGATGGCGGAGTAGAAACAGCGCGTCGAAGCCACTCTGCCGCCAGATAACCCCCAAACTATGTAAAAGGGGACTCTGAACAACTTCTGGAGCCCCAGCACCCACAGAACAACAGAGAGAAGCTAACCTCCCACTGAGGACAGCCCAGCAGCCCTGCAGGATGGACCAGCACAGTGGTCTGGGAGCCAGCAGCACAGTGCGCAGAGTGCAGGGAGCCGAGCCTAGGTCTGGCTGAGTTGCGGTTTTAGCCCCAGGGCGGCAGGGCCAGCAGCCAGCTGGAGGGACCCCAGAACACCAGCAGCTGTGGCGATTCCAGAATTATCAACATAGATATGCCTAGGAGAAAGTGAGAGGTTAGTGCCCTATGGATTTTGGGACCAGTATTTGGGGAATGCGTCGGCTTCTTCCCCTGGGGTTTAGGAGCCGCTGAGGAGACATGCCATTTTGTAGTTTTCAGAGGCAGCTCCAGCTCCTGGCCTGCGAACTGTAGGGAGATCCAGCGATCAGTCTTGGGGGGTAATCGCTCTTGCTTTAACCTCCCTGGATCTGGATTGTGACCTGGGGTGGAGGTCGTGGGTGGGTTTCCAGTTTGCCAGAAATGGAGGTTGCCCCCCCACACATTCAGGACGAAAATTCCCCTATCTGGAGGCAAAGACATACTGTGGCAACAAGCCTAAAAGTCATGTAATTAAGTGGCAACTTGCCAAGGCAAAGGAAACAAATTAAACAGAAAAACGCAATCCTAGACTCCTACTTTGGGGGAAAAGAGGATCGAAGCATAGGGGAAGAGGACTGTGCGGTCAGAAGTCCTGCTTCAAAAGCCCCAGGGGAAAACATGAGTGGGTTGCAGGCCATAGAGGACCTTGAGAAGGACTTTAAAAGTCAAATAAGAGAAGTGGAGGAACAATTGGGAAGGGAAATGAGAAGGATGCAGGAAAAGTATGCAATGAGGGTCAACAGGCTAACTGAGGAAAACAACACCTTAAAAAACAGACTAACTCAAATGGCAAAGGAGGCCCAAAAGGCAATGAGGAGAAAAATGCCTTAAAAAGTCGAATTTGCCAGATGGAAAAAGAATCTCAAAAGGTCACTGAGGAGATTCATTCCTTCAGAGTTAGATTGGAGCAAATGGAAGCTAATGACTTTATGAGAAATCAAGATGCTGTTAAGCAGATCCAAACAAATGAAAGATTAGAAGGCAATGTGAAATATCTCATGGGAAAAACCACTGACCTGGAAAATAGATCCAGGAGAGACAATTTAAAAATTATTGGACTACCTGAAAGCCATGATCAAAGAAAGAACCTAGAAATCACCCTTCAAGAAATTCTCAAGGAAAATTGCCCTGACGTTTTAGATCCAGAGGGCAAAATAGAGGTTGAAAGAATCCACTGATCACCTCCTGAAAAAGATCCCAAAAAGAAAACTCCCAGGAATATTATAGCCAGGTTCCAGAATCCCCAGATCAAGGAGAAAATACTACAAGCAGCCAGAAGAAACAATTTCAATATTGTGGAAACACAATCAGAATAGCCCAGGACCTGGCAGCTTTTACACTGAGGGATTGAAGGGCATGGAATATGATATTGCAGAGGGCAAAAGAGAAGGTAATCAGGGAAAAGAAATCAAAAGGAACTTATCAAAGTTGAACTATTTACATTCCTATATGGAAAAACAATAACTGTGCCTGATGAAATCTTTCTTGGTATGAAAATAATGGAAGAAGGGTGTATGGTCATATGAATACATATGTGAATGTGTGTGTATATGGTTACAGTTATATATGGATAGAGGGCATCGGTTGAATTTGTTGGGAAAGGAGGATACTCAATGGGTGAAATTATGAGGTGAGAGAGGAAAGCGGCAAGAGGAGATGTTGAGAGATAGGGTAGGGTAAACTATCTCATGTAGAAGAAGCAAGAGGAAGTGGTTGCAAGGGAGGGGAAGAATAGGAAGGCAAAAAGGCAAAACCACATTTTCATTGAATTTGATTCAGCGAGAGAATGACATACATACTAAATGGGATATCTCAACCTACAGCAGAATAAGGAGAAGATGGATGAGAGGAGGGATGATGGATGGGAGGGGAGGTTGGAAGTACCCACTATAGAAGAAGGACAGGATCAAGTAGGGAATGGACTAGGTGGGGGGTGGGATGAGTGGGAGGGAATTATAAGCATCCTTATACAATATATCTACTATGATAATGTTTTTCATAGCTAGACATGTACAACATATACTGAATTACTTATCTCCCCAAAGGGAATGGGTGACAAGGGAGGAAGGAAATGCATCTGAAATTCAAGGTCTTAAGATTAAATGTTTCAAATATGTATAAATAGTATTATTAATTCTCTTTTGCTTGTAATTGGGAGATAAGATGCGCAGGCATTGGGACACACAGATTCACCTTCCTCTAATGGAAAAGTCAAAGGTGGTATGGGAGAAGATATGGGAGAGAGTAGATTGGAGGAAGTGATATCTTGCGGGACTGCTATTCTGGGAGGGTGGGTAGGGAAAAAACAGGGGTGGGAAATGATTGTAACTCAAAATCTGGTGGAAATGAATGATGTAAAACAGAAGTTAATAAAGCATTTGTTTAAAAAAAATAAAAAAAAACCCAGATATTTGCAGGGCTGTCCTATGGGGGAAAGATTGAACTTGTTTTTGTGCCCAGAGGGCACAGTGAGGAGATATGGGTGGAATTTGTAGACAGATTTTGCCTCATTGTAGGGGAAAACATGCTAATAATTAAAGTTATCCCAGCATCAAATGGGTCATTTCATGATGTAGTAAGTTCACTTGAGGTCTTCAAGTAGAGGCTGGATAGCCACAGGTTAGGATTGGAGAGCCTTCTCTGATCACCCTTTCCTGATTATGGGTGCTCCCCACCAAGAAGCTAATTTATATGCATGTTATATGTAATTTACATATACTTTTCTTTATTATGTTACATCCTTAAGTAGAATGCCAACACCTGATGGACCAGGATATTTTCTTTCTTTGTAAACCCAATGCCTAGCACAGTGCCTTGCTTCTAATAGGTACTTAATAAATGCTCACTGAATAAATGAATGGAAAAAGAAAAAGAAATATGATAATCTGGCAGTCAAAGGATCTGGGATTAAAACCAAAAATCACCTACCCAGCAAAACTAAGTATCATGTTTCAGTGGAAAATATGGTCATTCAGTGGAATAGAGGACTTTCAAACATTCTTGATGAAACAACCAGAGTTGAATAGAAAATTTGGCATTCAGATACAAGAAGCAAGGGAAGGTAAACAGAAAAAAAAATCATAAGGAACTTACCAAAGTTCAACTATTTACATTCCTACATAGAAAAACAATAATTGTAACTTGTGAAACTTTTCTCAGTGTGAGAACAGTTGAAGGGAATAGAAATGTGTCTGTGTATATATATACACAGACAAATATATATATATATATATATATGTATATATATATATATACACATACATACATATACATATATAAGTATACATACATGTATATGTCTCTATAGAAGCATTTATGGGCATACAAATACATATATGAGTGCTTGTATATATGTGTACAGGTATACATAGATAGAGGGCACAGGGCCACTTTAATAGGAAGGGATGATACTTAAAAGGTGAAATTAAGAGGGGAGAGAGGAATATAATGAGAGGAGATGGGGAGAGACAGAATGGGGTAAACTCTCTCATATAGAATAGCCATGGGAAAATGGTTACAATGGAGGGGAAAAACAGGAAGGCAAAAGGGAATAGGTCAACCTTTTTCTCATTGAATTTGACTTAAGGAGGGAATGACATACACAATAAATACTGTATCTCACCCTACAGGATAGTAGGGTGGAAGGGGATGAGAGTATGATAATGGAAGGGAGGGCAGGCTGGGGGGGCAGAGGGAAGTTGGAAGCACCCACTTTTGAAAAAGGACAAGACCAAAGTAGAGAATAGAACAAGTGGGAGGTGGGATAGAAGGGAGGGAAATATAGTCATTCTCTTACAATATATACATTATGGAAAAGTTTTCCATAGCTACACATGTACAACCTATATTGAATTGCTTATCTTCACAGTAAGGGTGAGTGTCAAGGGAGGAAGGAAATGAATCTGCAGTCCAAAGTTTTAAAATGAAATGTTTATGTATACACACACATGTGTGTGTATACTAACATTAATATTATTTTATATGTAACTGGGAAATAACATATGCAGGCACTGGGGCATAGAGATCCACCGTGCCATACTGGAAAGTCGGGGCGGGGATGGGGGAAGATATGGGAGAGAGCAGATTGGAGGAGGGCATATCCAGTGGGATCATTATTTTGGGATGGTGGGTAGGGAAAAAACAGGGAGAAAATTTGTAACTCAAAGTCTTGTGGCAATGAATGATATAAACTAGAATTAATAAAGCCTAAAAAGGAAAACAAATAATAAAACTTTCAAATTTAGTTTAAAGTCTGTGAATTAAAATCCAGTATTTTGCCCTCTCAAAATCAATTTTCATCTTAGTCTACTGTTTATAACTATCTCTTCTCCATTCCCTCTATAAATTTTTACCTCTATTTTCCCTCAGGGCTTGATAAATTATCCTAATGATGGTTTCTGTGCTGAAGTTAATGGCCTATCAAAGGGAGGTAGATTTGTTTCACAGATTTAGGATCAATTCATACAGGACATGGTGGCAAGAGCCATATTTTCAGAAACAGCTTGTTTTTAAGATAGAGATCTTATGATCTTGTTTGATTTGTTAAAAATTCCTCCCTAGTAAAAATGAATAAACAATCTTCAGCACCCCACACATAATACCAAGAATAATAACAAACTATGAGTGAATAAGATAAACATTGTTATGAATGATGTCAAATGAAGAAAATAAGCATTTTATCCAAATTTCCAAAAGAAAAACTCTATTAATGCACCACTGGAAAAGACATACTAGATTTAAGAAAGAAAATGGTCTGTTATTCTTAATGCTATTATACATGGACTGAATTATACTGTCTAATACAAAGAAAGATTTGAACTTATAGTTAGGTAAGGAACTATTTTTCAGTTAAGTTACTCTTTAGGCAAACTTACAGTATAAGTAAACAAGGGGGCACGTAGGTGGCAAAGTGGACAGAGCACAGGGCCTGGAGTCAGGAAGACTCATGTTCCTGTAATTCCAGCCTCATAAACTTACTAGCTCGGTGAACCTAGGCAAGTCATTTAACTCCATTTGTCTCAGTTTCCTCATCCATAAAATGATCTGGAGAAGGAAATGGGAAACCATTATGGTATCTTTTCCCAGAAAACCCCAAATGGGATTGTAAAGAGCTGTATAACACAATTGAAATGACTAAATAGCAATAATACAGTCCAAGTATCAAATCTTGAACAGTTTAGTTTAACTCATTTATCTTTTGAGCACTTCCTTTAGGTCAGGCCTTCACAACATACATACCATGGGCTGCTTGCAGTCCACCTAAGAATTTTGACTGGTCTGCAAAAAAAAAATGTAGATAATGTAAAAGAAAGTCAAGGGGCTGCTAGGTGGCGCAGTGAATAGAGCGCCGGCCCTGGAGTCAGAAGGACCTGAGTTCGGAGCCGGCCTCCGACACTTAATCCACACAAACAAAAACCTAGCTGTGTAACCTTGGGCAAGTTACTTAACCCCAATTGCCCTAAAGGGCGGCTAGGTGGCGCAGTGAGTAAGAGTGCCGGCCTCGGAGTTGGGATGACCCGAGATCAGATCCGGCCTCAGAAAATGAGCACCCACGCATAAATCAAATGACTGGCCGTGTAACCTTGAGCAAGTTACTTAACCCCAATTGCTTTAAAAAAAAAAAAAAGAAAGTCAAGATGTGACAAGTGCCTTGTGCTCCATCTAACCCACCATCCACTATTCACTATTGTGCCTCTCACATAACTTGGTGGGTGGGCTGTCACTGTGCACTCTTTCTTATGTGTCATCTGACCCTGTGCAACCAGTCATCATTAGTCTGTCTCTAGTCTGAAAGGAGCAAGAGTTGTATCTTTTTTCTGTTTTCAGTCATTACTAGCATTGAACATGGACAAAGTGAGTGCAGCCATGTGCCAAGGCAGCTCGTGCCCACTATAAGACACACAGCAACAATGTAAAGGCTTCTTCTGCCCCCTTGCTGTCGGGCCACCCTCCAAGTTACATGAATGTCTCATGCTCTCTCCAAGGTCAGACATTCAGTTCAGTATTTCTTTGTATGGAAGCAGTTGCTGTAGAGAATTTTTGGTTCTAACATTAAAGTTTGGGAAGTGACTTTGTAAAATGGGTGATAAAAAAGAAACAGGAGAATGAATCATAATATAGAGTGCTTAATCTGGAATGGAAAAATACTTGTTTACTTACACAAGAGTCAAAATATCGTGCCTTGCTTGCTGAGAAATAATAGCCGTTCTGAAGGAATAAAATCTTCATTGCCATTTTGAATCAAAACATCCTGACTTAAGCAATTTGGACACCATTGAAAAACAAAGTAAAGTGTCCAAATTGTTGAACAATCTCAGTGGGGAACAATAAATTTTCAAGAAAGAAAACTCCAAAAATGATGCAGATACTAAGGTTAGTTTTCATATTTCCAAAGAAATCTCTGCTGCTGGGAAGTCTCTTACTGAAGGTGACTTCATAAAGAAGTGTTTGCTGATTGCAGTTTCTGGATTATGTCCTGCTTAGTAAAGTAATTTTTTTAAACATTAATGTGATTTCATTATAAATAAAAATCTTAAGTAATAATTGTAATTAATTTATATTAATTGAAGTTTTCCTTTTTAAAATATGGTCTATTTGAAAAATAGTTTAAACATTAATTATACCTGTACTAAAAAGTGGGTCTCTAAAAACCTGTCTCTAAAAACCTGTCTCTAAAAACTATCCAAAGAAGTTTAGCCTATTTTAACTTTGGCCCCTACATACTATTGAGTTGTGTAGGTCTGCTTTAGCTAATATCTCTGCATTTTCCAGGAAGGAATGTTAAAATATCCTATCTGCTCATTTTTTATTTCAACATTATAGCTCAGAAAGAATACTAGCATTAGAGTCAGAGGACCCTACATTTAAGTCCCACCTCTGCCAATTTTTATCTTTGTGATCTCTTGAAACTACTTCACCAATCTGCCCCCTCTCTTTCTTTACTTGGAAGATGAGGGGATTGAACTAAATGGTCTTCAAAGTTCCTTGTGTGCTGTAGCCAGCCACTGTTAAATTTTCAGTGTGAAATTATCAGCAAAGATCATAAATTAGGTTGATTTGATTTCTAAAGTGTATAGTCTCAAGGAAATGATGGAAAAATTTAACAATGCATATTAAACTTAGAAGTGTGCCATGCATACTGGACCCCCCTCACAGAGCCTATTAAACATTTATCAGCATACCTTTGCTTCTTTCTCTAAATCTATGATTCCCCTTTTGGATAAAGAGTTTCCTTTTGTATTCTTCATCAAAATTCCAAAAGGAGTTATAATAGAATACTTATTAATTGATTCAAAATGATGTATGGAGAAGCAGGAGAACAATATGCACACTTACTAGTGTAAATAGTAAATAAAAAACATTAGTGAACCGAACTCTGGCTAATTATAATGATTACATCTCCATCGTCCCAGTAGAAGACAATTGTGGGTATAAAATGTGTATAAGATATTAGACAGGTCTGCTGCATGTGATTTTTTTCTTTTATCTTTGTTACATGGGAAAGCTGGATGGAGTCTGAGTTAAGAGAAAATGTAGTGTATAAGTTATTAGTGCAACTTTTTTGAAAAGATTTGTGATGAAGAAGAAAAAAATGGTTACCAAATTGTGTAACACACACCTTCATCTACCTTCCTATACTTACAAAGATAAATAAAAGCCTTTTGAACCCTCAAAAATGGCACCAACCAAAAAACAAAAAATTCTAAAAGATTTTATATCTTTCAATGAGGAGCTGATTTCTCTTCTTACAAAAGTTAAATCTACTTTTTATTCTCACTCAAGTTATTCAATCAGTTCATGTTAAAGTCTTTGTCACTTATATTCTTAAAGAATTTAAGGAGGAAGAAAAGCTTAATATACAGTTTTTTCTTTAACAGTATGGCTTAAGATATGGTGGATCTTCAACAAACATGAAATACCAGTGTGGAAATTAAATGGACTTTTATGTTTTGAGATTCAGCCCACAGCTTACTAGTGAGATGCAAATAAAAGCAGAGTTCTAATACAATAAAATAGAAAATGAAAAATAAATCGATATTGTCTTTTTGTTTCTTGGTGCCATTTTATCTGGAAGATGCTAATTGAGTCAGTATATGAAAATGCTTGTTTAGAGACTTACTTAAGGCTAAAACGTTTGAGGCCTTATTCACCTTAACTTTACAGATGTGTTTGTGTATCATGGGCATTTAATTAAAGCAGAGAAGTGTTGTTTATTACACAGATAATATATGAGGTTCCATGTCATCTCCTCTTATCCAGTCCTTATCCTAAAATCTAACTTATCTTCAAGGTCTTCAATGAGCTCTTAATTGGCAAATCTTAAGTCCTTCTCTATTAGGCTTACTAATTATAACTGATATTTGTAAAGTTTGAAAAGCATATTATTTACATTTTCTCATTTGATCTTCATGCCAGTCTCATGAAACAAGTACTATAACTTTTAACATTATTCCCATTTCACAGATATGGAAACATGTTAACTAACTTGCCTATGGTCAAATAATTAGTCCAAGTCAAAATTTTAATTCAGGGTTTGTTTTTTTTTATTCCAAGTCTAATAGTCTATCCATCACACCTCTTCTCAATATTCTGTCCTTAGTATCTTAGAAGCATTTGCTACCTTTGAATTGATGTTGTACTCTTCTTAAAATGGTCTACTCCCTTGCTTCCCATTCCATTAAATTATTCTGATTTTCATCTTATCTCTATAACTTTTTCTGTTTCCTTTACTTGCCTTTCAACCTTCTATTTTCATCAGTTTTTTTTCTTCTCATTGCCCTCCCAGAGAAATCATCCATTTTTAGGGAGTCAATCATCATTCCTATGCAATAATTCAAAAACTTATCCTTGACTCTGACTTAACTCTATTCCTGAGTCTAACTGCAAGCATTTTCATTGCAATATCTTGCATATATATTAATTTCAACACATTCAAAAAGAAATTAATGACCATCTGATGATGTAAGCTCCTTGTAAATAGAGATAGGTTTGTTTGTTCCTTCTCTCATTGTTTCTGTACCCCCAATACTTGTCAGTGTCTGGAAAAAAAGCAGGCATTTAAAAGATGCTTGTTGATAGATTGCATTTCTCAATAAAATTAATGTGCTCTACTGACTTCTTATTTTTTTGCATTAGCATAAATGTCTTTCTTATCCAAGATTATAAAATTGGATTTATGTTTAATATCCTTCACTGCATCATATTCTATAGATGCTTCACTTGAAACAAATAAATACAATTCAACATTTTAGGTATTTATTTATGCAAAAGCAAAACACTGTGCTAAGTGCTAGGGAATACAAAGGTAAATTAGGTGTTGATCCTGCCTACCCTCAAGAAATTTATAGTATAGTAGACAAGATACAGACACCACCCTAGTCCAGACAGTCTTCATTCTGTTTCTATTATTGACATGTTCTCCTAAATGAGTTATCAGCCTCCACCAGTCTTTCCCTTATCTTGGTTACACTCCATAGACTAGCCAGATTAGTCTTCCCAAAATTAATTTCCAATCATAACCCTCTCAACCTCAAAAACCTTCAGTGTTTCCATTGCTTATAAGATAGACACATCTTTTACTTAAGACTGATGTATACTTGTATTCCCTAATGCATATGTGTATATACATATATGTATATATGTGTGTGTGTGTGTGTTTTTCCTTAACCATCTCTGTCTTTAATTATACTATGTCTTTTTCCCCTCCCGTTTTACTTATATAAAATGTATCCATCCATGGAGGTCTATCTTATGTAGCCCTTCCTGATTATTCAAATCAGAAGGAATTTCTTTCTCCACTGAAATCCTAGAATAGTTATCCATCAATCTTTGCACTTCATCAAAAATGATCATGTATTATTGTTTAACGTTTTCAGTGTATGTTTGTTTTTATACACATTAGCCATGATATTCATATGTGCATAATAGATATTCCATAAATTCACTTTGAATAAATTATCCAAAACATTTTACTTTTAATCTTATTCTAGTTTAATTTTTCCCATATATTATATTAGCAGTTTTACCATGTATTTATATATAATTAGAGTGGCAATATGTTCCTATTCTCTAACATCATAATCCTACTACGAGAATTATATAAGATTATAAGATTATAGATTTAGATTAGTGGCCATATAGAGCAGACTCTTTCATCACATAAATAAGTGAACTAAGGCTCAGAGAAGTTGTTAGTTGTACAAGGTCACACGACTAGTTTATATCTGAGTTGTAATATGAATGTGATCAGACTCCAAATTTAGCAAGCTTTCCATTATATCATGAAAAAGGTAGTTTCCATATTCATTATTAAAGTATGTTGTTATTATTCACTCATGTTTCAATCATATCTGACTTTTTATAACCTTATTTGGGCTTTCTTAGAAAAGATACTGTCATGGTTTGACATTTTATTCTCCAGTTCATTGTACAGATAAGGGGACTGAGGCAAGCAGAGTAAAGTGATTGTCAGTGTCACACAAATAGTGAGTGCCTGAGGTTGGATTTCAACTCAGTTCTCCCTGACTTGAGACCCAGCTCTCTATTCACTGCTTTACATAGCTGCCTCAACTATATGTATTTTCCCTATTATGAAAAATTGGAAGAGGGAGACCAAGACGGAGAGACAGACAGAAACAGACAGAAAAAGAAACAGTAGAGAAAAATACTGAATCTGGCTTACTGATGATAATTTTTTAAAGCAAGAAGCAAAAACAACAAAAACCCTATATTCCACACAACTGGTGGACAAGGTAAAATACCCAAACTTGTGACTGGTAGGAGTGGACCTTGATGGCTACCAGGCTTCTTTAGTACACCAGAGAAGCACGTTCCCCTCCTCCTTCCCCCAAGTTCAAGCTTCATTGCAGTCACCAGACTGGTAACTGAGTGAGGCAGATCAAAAGAAAGAGAAGCTAAGGTATGTTTTTTGTTTTGTTTTGTTTTTTGTTTTTAACAAATGCTTTATTAATTTCTGGTTTAAATCATTCATTTCCTCCAGATTTTGAGTTACAATATTTTCCCCATTTTTCCCCTACTCACCACCCCAGAATAGCAGTGCCACAAAATATCCACTCATCCAATCTGCTCTCTCCCATATCTTCTCCTGTACCACCTTCGACTTTACCATTAGGGTGAGGTGAGTCTCTGTGCCCCAATGCCTGAACAACTTATCTCCAAATTACATGTAAAATAGTATTAAGAATAGTATTTTTATATATTTGAAACATTTAATTTTAAAACTTTAAATTTCAGATCCATTCCCTTCCTCCCTTGTCACCCAGTCCCTCTGGGGAGATAAGCAATTGAGTATGTGTTATACATGTACAGCTATGCAAAACATTACAATAGTAGATATATTGTAAAAGGCTGCTTATAATTCCCTCCCACCCATCACACCCTGCAACTGGTCCACTCCCTACTTTGATCATGTCCCTCTTCCATAGTGGGTACTGCCAACATCCCCTCCCCCCAGAATGCCCTCCCATCCATCATACCCTTTCCCCTTACTCTCCTGCAGGGTGAGATATCCCATTTAGTATGTATGTCATTCTCTCCCTGAGCCAGATTCAATGAGAATATGGTTTTCCCTTTTTGCCTTCCTGTTCTTCCCCTCCCCAGTAGCCATTTCCCCTTGCTTCTTCTACATGAGATAGTTTACCCTACCCTGTCTCTCCACAACTCCTCTTGCCACTTTCCTCTCTCACCTCTTAAATTCACCCCTTAAGCATTATCCCTTCCCACCAATTTCAACCTGTGCCCTCTATCCATGTATAACTGTAAACATATATACACACTTTCACATATGTATTCATATGCCCATATACACTTCTTCCATTATTTTCATACTGAGAGAGGTTTCATCAGTCACAATTATTGTTTTTCCATGTAGGAATGTAAATAGTTCAATGTTAATAAGTTCCTTTTGATTTCTTTTCCCTGATAATCTTCTCAGGCATCTCTTGCTTCTTGTGTCTGGATGTCAAATTTTCTATTCAGCTCTGGTTTTTTCCTCAAGAATGCTTGAAAGTGGGAGCCAAGATGGCAGAGTAGAAACAGCTCATCCAAGGCACTCTGCCCACAGATTCCCCCCAAACTATGTAAAAGGGAACTCTGAACAACTTCTGGAGCCCCAGCACCCACAGAATGACACAGAGAAGCTAACCTCCCTCTGAGGACAGCCCAGCAGCCCTGAAGGAAGGACCAGCACAGCGGCCTGGGCCCTGGCAGTGCACAGCACGCAGAGCACAGGAGCCAAGCCCAGGTCCACATGAGCCGAGGTTTTAGCCCCAGGGCAGCAGGGCCAGCAGCCGGCTAGAGGAACCCCAGAACCCCAGGAGCAGTGGCGACTCAAGAATTATCAACAAAGACATGCCTAGGACAAAGTAAGAGGTTAGCATCCTATGGATTTTGGGACCTGTATTTGGGGAATGTGTCAGCTTCCTCCCCTGGAGGCTAGAAGCCACTGAGGAAACACGCCATTTTGTAGTTTTCAGAGGCAGCTCCAGCTCCCGGCCTGCATGCTAACTGTAGGGAGATCCAGCGATCAGTCTTGGGGGGTAATCACTCTTGCTTTAACCTCCCTGGATCTGGATTGTGATCTAGGGTGGAAGTTGTGGGTGGGTTTACAGCTTGCCAGAAACGGAAGTTGCCCCCCACACGTTCGGGACGAAAATTCCTCTATCTGGCCTTAAAGCCATAGTGTGGCAACAAGCCCAAAAGTCAAGCAATTAAGTGGCAACATGCCAAGGCAAAGGAAACAGAAAAATGCAACCCTAGATTCCTATTTTGGGGGCATAGAGCAGGAAAAGGACTGTGAGGTCAGAAGTCCTGCTCCAAAAGCCCCAGGGGAAAACATGAGTGGGTTGTAGGCCATAGAGGACCTTAAGAAGGACTTTAAAAAATCAAATAAGAGAAGTGGAGGAAAAATTGGAAAGAGAAATGAGAAGGATGCAGGAAAAGTATGAAATGAGGGTCAACAGCCTGACTGAGGAAAACAACACCTTAAACAATAGACTAACTCAAATGGCAAAGGAGGCCCAAAAGGGCAATGAGGAGAAGAATGCCTTAAAAAGTCAAATTTGCCAGATGGAAAAAGAATCTCAAAAGGTCACTGAGGAGATTCATTCCTTCAGAGTTAGACTGGAGCAAATGGAAGCTAATGACTTTATGAGAAATCAAGATGCTGTTAAGCAGATCCAAACAAATGAAAGATTAGAAGGCAATGTGAAATATCTCATGGGAAAAACCACTGACCTGGAAAATAGATCCAGGAGAGACAATTTAAAAATTATTGGACTACCTGAAAGCCATGATCAAGGAAAGAACCTAGAAATCACCCTTCAAGAAATTCTCAAGGAAAACTGCCCTGATGTTTTAGATCCAGAGGGCAAAATAGAGGTTGAAAGAATCCACCGATCACCTCCTGAAAAAGATCCCAAAAAGAAAACTCCCAGGAATATTATAGCCAGGTTCCAGAATCCCCAGATCAAGGAGAAAATACTACAAGCAGCCAGGAAGAAACAATTTCAATATTGTGGAAACACAATCAGAATAGCCCAGGACCTGGCAGCTTCTACACTGAGGGATCAAAGGGCAAGGAATATGATATTCCAGAGGGCAAAAGAACTGGGAATGAACCCAAGGGTCACCTACCCAGCAAAACTGAGTATTTTGTTTCAGGGGAAAATATGGTCATTCAGTGGAATAGAGGACTTTCAAGCATTCTTGAGGAAAAAACCAGAATTGAATAGAAAATTTGACATCCAGACACAAGAAGGAAGAGATGCCTGAGAAGGTAATCAGGGAAAAGAAATCCAAAGGAACTTCTCAATGTTGAACTATTTACATTCCTATATGGAAAAGCGATAACTGTGACTGATGATATCTTTCTCACTATGAAAATAATGGAAGAAGGGTGTGTGGTCATACGAATACATATGGGAATGTGTGTGTATATGGTTACAGTTATATATGGATAGAGGGCATAGGTGGAATTTGTTGGGAAGGGAGAATACTCAAGGGATGAAATTATGAGGTGAGAGAGGAAAGTGGCAAGAGGAGATGGGGAGAGACAGGGTAGGGTAAACTATCCCAAGTAGAAGAAGCAAGGGGAAGTGGTTGCAAGGGAGGGGGAGAATAGGAAGGCTAAAAAGGCAAAACCACATTCACATTGAATTTAGTTCAGGGAGAGAATGACATACATACTAAATGGGATATCTCAACCTGCAGCAGGATAGGGGGAAGGGGGATGAGAAGAGGGATGATGGATGGGAGGGCATCCTTGGGGGGAGGGGAGGTTGGAAGTACCCACTATAGAAGAGGGACAGGATCATGTAGGGAATGGACCAGGAGGGGGGAGGGATGAGTGGGAGGGAATTATAAGCAGCCTTGTACAACATATCTACTATGGTAATGTTTTGCATAGCCAGACATGTACAACATGTACTGAATTACTTATCTCCTAAGAGGGAATGGGTGACAAGGGAGGAAGGAAATGGATCTGAAATTCGAGGTCTTAACATTAAATGTTTCAAATATATATATATACTAATATTAATACTCTCTTGCTTGTAATAGGGAGAGACCTTGCCCCAGATCACAATCCAGATCCATGCGTGTTAAAAGATTTTTTTAAAAAGGTGAAGAATTAAAGTCATGTACACTACATAGATATTTTCATAGAGTCTGAGAAGCTCAGAGTAAGAAATAGTCACAACTTTAGTGGTAGGATAGATGAGGAATAATAGTAAATACAAAGATATCATTGTTGAAAGCTTTCCTGAACTTTCAGCCCTAGATTAGGTGTTCTAAGCCTGTAGTCCATTAACTTAAAAAAACAAACAAACTATATTTTAGCATGATTGTTTTCTTTGTTATACTACATATTTTATGCATTTAAAGACATTGAATTGAGAAGGGGTCCATAGGTTTTACCAGACTAGCAAAGGAGTCCATGGCACAAAAATGGCTAAGAACCCTTTATTTTGGGACAAAAGCATTTAGAGATGCTGTCCTTCCTAGTGTTATAACCCAATGATTTCAAAACTATCCAAAGGAAATAGATTATGAGACATGATATGGCATGGACATAAGGAGTTAGCAGCAGGACTATTCGTATCACAACTGTTTTATTCTTCTGTATTTTGTTGTGTGTAGCAGAAGCAGACATGACTGTGAGGAAGAAATCAGTAGTCTGAAAACTGTATAAGTCTGTGTCTAGCAAGATAATTTCCAGTCTATTCCATATTACTCTCCTTCATACATAATATTTTCTCTACATTCCAGCTAAATGGTAAACTAACCTGTTTGATGCTTTCTACTTTTCCCATTCCATCTCCAGTCTCCATTCTTTTGCCACATACCTAGAATGTATTCCTTCCTTACCTCCACCTCTCAAATGTTGTTTGATGGGGAAGAAATCACACATTTTCTCCTTAGTGAGACAAGGGTGCATAATAAATCTGAGTCCCACCTAATCACTGTTCCCAGAACATTTGCTAATATAGGGCTACCCTCTGGGCTTTAATGATTATACATTATTGCTTATGGAAATGTCTCACCAGATCAATATAAATAATGTATTTTATCAAGCCTGGACTGGCTTGGTATGGCTAAGCTTTAGGAGTAATCCCAATAATTAAACACACAGAACCTAAGAAAAACAATCAGTATCCAGAGTTTCTTGGTTCATTGGTTCTTTGAAGAAAAAAAAAAACAACAACAACAAAGAAAAAACTTTCCCTTCCTATGTTTTACCTGAGTTCTATCTAATGGAAGGAACTGGTGTTTGGCAGTCTATAAATTAGGGCTTTCCTGACACAAAATTGCTATGAATCAATTTTTTTTTTCTGGATAGTCAGGAAAATGGTTAGGATTGGTCTCATTTCAGGGGTTTTGGAGACTGGTAAATAGATCTCTCCATTTTCCTGAATTAATAGTCCTTTGGTGACAGCTGATCAATGGATGCAAAACGCTGTTTTGTGCTCATCACCTTGGTTTGGCAGTGTTGATGGGATGCTCAACCTCCTTACTTTAGCCAGACATCCAGAATTATTTGGTAGAAGTTCTGAAGTGAAGCACAATATTTTTTTTTCCTGTAGTGGATTATATATTACACCTAAACACATACAACTTAAAACAGGGATAATTTTATGTGAAAAAAAAAGAAATGCATTAAAGAATGTATATAAATAAGTACAGAAATATGTACAGTAATAGTCTCCTAGGGCTATCAGTTTTATGTTTGTTTGTTTGTTTTTTAATTTCATGAGGACTATGCAAGAACTTCTACTGGGGATATTATGCACTATTGTTTAAGGGATTGTTTTTATTTAAGGGAAAAACTTCCAATAGAGAATTGATTGTGATTTTTGGCATTAGGTAAGATGAAATAATGAAAAGAGAACTGAGAAGGGTAATAATACTGGGTACTGGGGGATTGGTTCTGGGCTCTGTCTCTAATGAGCTGTAATAAGCTATGTGACTTTGGAAGAATCACTTCATTTCTCTGTAACTCAGAGATTCTTGCCTACAAAATGAGCGAGTTGGGAACATAATCTCCAACCTCGAATCAAGTTCTAACATTTTCCTTTTAAGTGATCATAGCCACAGGACTCTGAACTGGATTTGTAAATGAAAGACCAGTTGCTAAAATGCTGAATGAGGGAGAGAGAGAGAGAGAGAGAGAGAGAGAGAGAGAGAGAGAGAGAGAAAGAGAGAGAGAGAGAGAGAGTAATCTGATATACATACATATATAATGAAAGATACATCTATGTGAACCATGTATGTATCTATGATATATATGTATATATCTCTCAGATATATCTATTATTTCTATATATGTGATATATATCACATCAATTATATACACATATGTTTTGTTCAAATCTTCATGACCCCTTTTGGGGTTTTCTTAGCAAAGATACTAGAGTGGACTACCATTTATTTGCAAGCTCATTTTACAGCTGTGAAAACTGAGGCAAACAGGGTTAAGTGATATGCCCAGGGTCACCCAGATAGTAAGTATTTGAGGTCAGGTTTGAACTCAGTTCTTCTTGACTGGGATTCTATTCATCATACTACTTAACTATGTTATATTAATCTCTATTATATATAATAGAGACAGATTTAGAACCCTTTCTTCTTGGCATTTGAGATTCAAACAGGGAAATGCCCTTAAGGGGAATATTTCTCCTGCACAATTTGCCTAACACATGAATACTGATAGCCTCCTTTGGTTAGCTTCCTGTGTCTTTAAAACTGGAGAAACTAAGCCATTCACTCTCTTTTCAACTATAGTCCTTTTTTTTCACTTACCTTTCTAATGACTATCAGTATTTCGACCAAAAATCTAATGCATCCAATATGAAAACCCTGTCAACCTGTGAGGCATTAAAGAATATAATTCTCCTGCTCTCATTTTCCTCTACATCCAAGAAACAGGATTTGGTGTCTTTCTTTCTGTTCTGTGCTGTTTGTCCTCCATTTCCGGCCCTGTAGGTGATCTGCATGGGGCCAGGCATTCAAACCATTACAACTTTGGGGTCAAGATTATGGGTGAGGTGGTGCAATGAGAAGTCAGAATGCCCAGGACTTGAACCAACATATGTTTTGGACTTGGAAATGGAATTGTGCTTTAAATGAACTAACTGATCCTCCTCCCCTCCCACAGTCTGACATAGTACAGTTGGAGGAGGATTATGTCTTCTTTTGTTAAGGGAGTAAATTTTTATACTAGTCATTATACCTTCTGAAGTAAATATTTTTATGGAAAAGCTAATCTGACTACTAGAGACTAATTAAAAGGAACTTGAAGGAAACACCACTGATGGGGGCTAGAGCCATTGGCAGAGAGCTTGAAGACTCCTAATACCCTTAAGGTTACTGAAGAACACTGGAGGAACAGTTCTAATCTAATCCACCTGGCTTTCAGGTGATGCAGATCACTAGATTTAGTGTGTATGTATATGTGGGTATACATTTATATGTGCATGCATATGTATACGTATATTTGTGTATATATGTATATTTGTGCATATACACATATGTAAACATGCATATAAACAGATTTGTATGTGAATATACTTACCTATACATGTATGTTTAATATACTGAATGGGAAAAGTGAAACTTCTAAGCCCATAAATTTTCTTGTGGGAGCAAGCCAGAGTTTTGGCTTCCCCCTTCCCCCATGTTTCCCCCTCCTTTTCTCCCCCAATCCCACATCAGCATTAGGCCCTCCACCTTTGTTTTCCACAGCCTTATCAGCATTAGTTCCCCTTCAGGGGATTTTGGCCTCCACCCTTGCTTGTGACCCTTTTCCCCTCCCCTGCTTTTGTTTTTGCCAAATAAGGACATGAACAATACCAGCTCCCTGCCCTGCCTCCCAACCAAGAGGGGTAGTAGCAGGCTTCTTTGTTATTCACCATTGGGCAATATTTCTTGGTCAGATTGTAAACCCACCTCCCATCCAATGGGAGAAGGGACAGCAGAGGGGAGGGTGCTTGACTGTGCTAGGGTA
This sequence comes from Gymnobelideus leadbeateri, assembly GCA_011680675.1. Classification (NCBI taxonomy): domain Eukaryota; kingdom Metazoa; phylum Chordata; class Mammalia; order Diprotodontia; family Petauridae; genus Gymnobelideus; species Gymnobelideus leadbeateri. Next base: position 129,019 of record WOXC01008605.1, read on the forward strand.
TAAATTCTTGTTCTGCCTTTTGTAACATGTCTTATTCTACTGGTTCTTACTGGCAGAAGGTATGCCCTCCAAACTGAATAAACTTCTTGTTCCTTCCTCAAGTTATCTCTAACTTCTAATTTTTCTGGGTAGGGGATTTTTGGGGTCCCTGTACCCCATATACTATACAAATTTCTCAAAGTTCTATTATGTTTGTGGTAGAATGAGGTAAGGAATCAAGAATTTATAACCCCAATCTTAGCTATTTTAAAATATGTAATTACCTTTTGGAAAGAAATCAATGGTCCCAAAGTATGGAATACTGAATTTTGGCCTTTTTTCTTTCCAGTTAAACAAAACAAAAGTGTTAAATATCTGAATTTTTTAATACCGAATTTTGGCCTTTCCTTCCAGTTAAACAAAAGTGTTAAATATCTGAATTTTCTATAGAAGTTCTGTCATATACTCCACATGAGTTTTTATCTCTCTTCTCTTTTTCCTTTTCAAGCATTTTTTTGCTTAATTTTTATTATGCTCAGGGATCAATATAGCAATTCTCAGAGGCCAACTTAATACTTAAAAATTCAAATGAGCATTAACTAGAGTTTGTCTGAAAGGATAAAGCTCCTGTTTCATATTTAAAAAGCTCTGAATTGTAGTCACATTTTATCTTCAGGATCCAAAAATAATCTGTATTTTAATAGACACTTGAACAATTCCCTTTTTCAAAAAAGAAGAAATAAAACATTCATTTTAAAGTCAGGACTTTTATGAAGTATTTTGAAGGGAATCATGTGTTCAGAAAAGTTGTCAACTTGAGTCTTTTGTCTCTTACTGGAACAAGTGCAGTGGGAAGGAATGAAGGAAGGAAGGAAGGAAGGAAGGAAGGAAGGAAGGAAGGAAGGAAGGAAGGAAGGAAGGAGGGAGGGAGGAAAGGAGGAAGAAGGACAGAAACCCTCTCAAATCTGGTTATCCTTTCATTTGGTTTATTTCTTCTCTGCAGAGTTGTAGTTTTATAGAAAAAATCAGACCAGAGTCTTAGAAGTCATTTTACCACTATCTGTGACTCATTTTCAGAACTCAACTACATCCATCCTTAGAGTCAAGTGAAAAAGTATTTCTTAAGCTATTATTATATGTCAAGCTCTGTGCAAGATGTGAAAACCCAAATTCAAAAAGGAAAGAATCAAATGAGACCTTAGAGTCCATCTATTGCATCCTCCTCATTATACATATGAAGTCCAAGTTGCTTAAGGGAGAATGTAAGAGAGGGGGGTTGAAAGTACTTCATCTAACTCCCTCTCCAATACTCTTTTGACTACATAGGGCTCTCTCCTCTAACCTCCAGCATCTACTAGAAGACAACTGCATATACAAGCAATTAGTCAATTAGTCATTCAACCGCAATTTTCTTTTTTTAAAACTAATTTGTTTATTTTCTTTTAGTTTACAACATTCAGTTCCACAGTCCCTTGAGTTTCAAATTTTCTCTCTTCTTTTCCCTGCTTCCCTGCTCCATGGTGGCATGAAATCAAATATAGGGTCTACAAATATCTTTACATTAAACATTAGTTAGATGTTAAAGAAGGATTATGACTGATGCAATAATCAGTGGGAAAGAGGAAACAAAACAAAACAAGAAAAAGAAAGAGAACAAGTAGTTTGCTTCAATTTGCAGACTCCACAGCTCTTTCTCTTGCCTAAGATATATCTTTCTATCGTGAGTTTTACAAATGAACAGAAATTTTCAAGCACTTACTTGGAGCTACCCACTGTCCTAAGGTGAAAAAAAATCTGTCTGTGCTCTTAAGAAGCTCACATTCTAACTTAAGAGATAATTTTAAATACCAGTTATATACTGATGAGGTACAGGCTCTGGGAACCCCCTTGAACTCTGATTGAATCTTCCCATTTGATGAGGCATTTGCCAGAGGCCATAAGCCTTTCATTGTGGCTTGGCCTAAATCTCTGTTACTTGCCTAGCTCTCCTTTGTCCAGCTACTTCCCAATCTTGATCATCCCAAAATATCTATCCACCTTTCAACTAGCCTAGCCCTCCATTGTCTCATCTCCAGGTAACCTCCAGCTACTTCCCTCCCTTCAACTCTCATCACTGGAATCTGACCTCATTTGACTCTTCCTGAAGACTCTCCTCCTCTAGATTCCTCCCATAACCTTTCTGTACATAAGACCTTATCTTGTCTCCATGAGAGAGAGAATGCCAGAGAATATTCTAGCATAGACTCACTCTGTGTCAGATTTTTCTGGGCCACTTGTCCAATGCGAGCATCGTAGATACTGATGAGGTATGGGCTCTGGGAGCCCACTGGAGCTCTCCTTGAGTCCTTGAGGTACAGGTTCTGGGAACCTCCCTTGGATTCTTTAAATTGATTAAATTGTCTCATTTGATGAGGCATTTACATGAGGCAATAAGCCTTACATTGTGGCTGGGCCAAGACCTCTAGCCTAGTTACTAGCCTAGGCCTTCATTGTTCATCTACTTCCCACCCTTGAACTGGCCTAGCTCACCATTGTCTGTAGCCTCCAGCTACTTCCCACCCTTAATCACTCATTAACTTCTCCTAAATACCTTCCCCAAACTCCTCCTCTAGACCACCCCTAGATTCTTCCCACAACCTTCTGCATATAAGACCATAGACCACTCCTACCAGTCACAAGTTTAGCTATTTTACCTTGTCCACCAGCACCATAGAATGCCACAGTGAGAGTGCTGTGAGAGCACCATAGAATATCCTAGGACAGACTTATTCTGTGTCTAATGCAAGTGAACTTGTAATAAACTTTACTTTTCTTTGGCTGAGAAGACTTGAGTTGAATTCATTCAACAGGACCCAGCGTATTGGTATTTTGGTGTCTCCAGAGCAACCCTAACTCTCTTAGTGGTTACCCTCTTCAATACCAATGCTTCTTAAGAGTCTAACCATTATAGAGAATTTTTAATAAACTTTGCATTACTTTGTCCTCTGATTGGAGGGCTGGGGGTATAATATGAAACTCTTCCCATAGAAACTCACACTGCATTTGTTGCACTGCCTGTTTTGTTTTGTTTTGTTTTGTTTTGTTTTGTTTTGTTTTGTTTTGTTTTGTTTTTTTATCAATTCCATTGAACAAGATGCCACACCACTGCATATGCTCCCTGCTATTGTTCTCCACCTCCATAACCACTCATTTCCCACCCTACCCCCACCTATCTTTGAATGAACAGAAATTTTCCAATGTGTTTAATCAAATAGTTTAGCCTAGTTTCCTTACAACAAATAAGGACCAAAGCAAAGAGAATATAAAGTTTGCTAAAACAAATTCATCTTGTTTCTATTCCAAAACTCTTTGCCAGATTGCTGACTTGATTCAAAACATAAATCTGTCTTGTATCTATGTATCTACCTAGTGCATTGCATATACGAGTGTGTGTGGGGTGGGGGAGAGTGAGGGAGAGAGTTTAGGTAAGATGAAAATTGATTACTTTTAATAGTGAAAGGAAAGATAAATAAATTAAAGTTAACATTCTTCTATTGTGGAGTCACTAAAAATCAAAAAGCATTTTTGTCCTTTCTTGTACCCCAATGTAAAGTTTTCATATGCTTAAATTATCTTAAAAATAAAAACAAATTATAATTATAATAATCCTAATTCTGTGAATCTGTGGATTCTTAAGTCAGTGTCCCTCTAGGGAATTTGAATTTCAGAATTTCAGAATTGGATTCCTTTGAAAAGAGAAAGGGGAAGATTGAGACATCACTGTTTGCCCAAATGTTTCTGGCATAGGGGGAATAAAGTATTGAGCAACAAAGAGAATAGATTGTACACGGAGAACCTGGGTTTGAAACGCAGATCTATTCCCTAGCCATCCTAAACAATTCACTCTAACTACCTGGGCTTCAGTTTATTCACCAATAATATGAGCAAATTGGCCTGAACAATTTCTAAGGTATCTTCCACCTCTCTATATAACATGCTTAGAAAGTCTGATTTACTTTATACTTCTCTCCCCTACCAACATCTCTATCCTATTGACCAAATCTAGCTAAACATGATACTGAGGTAATTTCCCCTAAATAAAGTTGCTTGTCAAAGGATTAAAACCATCACACCCATTCCTAAAGAAACAGGCCTATGATAACATATGTACATTGGAAGGAAAACAGCAATAGACATATAAAACTGTAAATAATATATTTAGGACAAATTGTTGACATTATTTATCTTAATTTAACTGTTCAATGTGCATTGAACAGTTAAATTAAGATAAATAATCAACCTTGCCTGGTTCTTTTTTTCATTCTTATAATCTGTGTGTATCAAGACTATTTTTCTGGGATTTTAGTTTTCCATGTCTATATTCTAATTTCCAAATACCAGATGGAACCTAGCATGACACATTTACAGATTGTACTTTATGTTCTTTTATGTGAAAATGTTAATGAATATATTTCAATATATTTTATTCAAATTAAAAAGAAAAAATAATCACTTCATTGAAGAGCCATAATTGAAATAACTGACTATATATAGATATAGATATGGATAGTGTGAGTGTATATATATGCATATATATATATATATAATTATATATTACAGGTAAGTATATATTATTTCTGATTTTATATACATATTTATATATTATTTATTAATTTATATAGCAAGTCAGATATATTATCTCATTTGGTGCTGGCATCAAGCCTTTGAAATATCTAGTAAAGTGTCATTATTATAATTCCTATTTTAAAGATGAAAAAAGTAAATCATATAAGGGCTAAAATAAAAAATAAGTATATCCAGAATTTGAACTCACATCTTTTGGTTCTTTCACAGATCTCTTTCCACTATGCTTATAGAATCACATGCAAAAGAACTGAGGTAGAACACAGAGTATCTTTGAATTTAGAAGAAATATTCCACAGATTATAATATAAATGTTATGGAATGGACATTTTAAAATTACCCTAAAGGCTAGTTTTCTGCTAATATCCTATTAATGAAGCAGTTGTTTCATCAGGAAGCATTTTTAATTTCATTTTTGTTCATAGGGATTTTCATGTTTAATTTTGCCCAAGGCTATATAGTACTTTTTATGGTCTTATGATAATAAGCAACCACCTCTGAAATAATTAATATGCCACTAATATTTTCAGGGCTTTTAAAGCTGCATTTTCAATTAATAAGGCTCCCAAAAAGTTCTCACCAAAAACGATTCAGCTGATTGTCACAAACTATACTGTCTAAACCAGTACTTTTAAATTATGTCTTATAAAATTAGGAATTCCTTTTTTCTGTCTAATCTTGAGTATAATGGGGGGGGTTGTAATTAAAAACAAATGCTTCTTATGCATTTTCCTACATTTTTGAAGCAAACTTTCTAACTAGATCATAAGCCTCTTAAATGCAATAAATAACTTGTTGTGTAATACAAGTAAATAATCATTTGTGCCCTCTGAAGGAACCCAGTATTTCTCCAGTCCCTTCTGAACTATCAATATGGTGCATTGCCTAATCTTCCTCATTCTGTAACCATTTTGCAATGTCAGCATGATATTTTGCCCTTCTAGATGTCAAATTCTAGAAGCAAAGAACTATATTGAGATCATCTAATCCTAACTTTTCAATTATACATGAAAGTCTTCAAAGGCCTATGGGGAGACTGCAGATAATGGCAGAACTGCAGGGTGAGAGCCTATTCCTCTATCCTTTAGAGATATTGTCTAAGAGGTTCTTTACACTATGATTTGTTTTTCTACCCATTCCTCAGAAATTGAGAAGCATTCTTATAAAATTTTGATTAGAACAAACTATTTTATTTTGGGGGTCATAAGTCAGCATTTATAATTTAAATTCAGGAATAGGTTATAAAGGGAGTAGAGGGGAGCCCTAGGAGAAAGGAAAAAGGGAAGAGACAAGGAGATAGTCTTTCATCTGTATCTGCTCTAGATAAGGTTGATCTTTATTTCTGAGCCTTGGTCCCAGGCACACAATGACGCACATGATTAGATGAGGTGCCAAGGGGTACACATTTAGTAAAACATCAATGGGTAGTCAAAGTTACACATCCAACCAAATATGGGGGCTCAGATTCTCCTTGTATCAGCAGCACTGCTTCTTTCTAGAAATTCAAGCACAGTGCTAACTTCCATTCTGCTTATTTCAGCTCTTACAAAACATTCTTGTAATTAAAGTCTCTGTACTAAATAATTCTTTCATGGCCTTTCTAACCTCTTGAACTTTGCTTTTAGTTTCTTTGAATATGCATTGAAAAAAGTTTTAGATTTAAAGACCTCATTCAGTTGTCCTGGATCAGCAACTTAACTTCGTCAGTGTCTATTTGTAAATGGTTTTAGCAACAGGTATGGTAACATGTCACAGGGTTGTTGAAAGATTACATGAAATGTTTTCTCAAGCGCTTTGCCAACCTAAAGAGCTATATAGGAGATCCCTCTAATTATCACCACATCTGTCTGAGAAGTGAATCCTTGTCCATGAAACTGGTTATAGTTTGGAGTTAGTTTATGAGACAATATAGGGGGTGGCTAGGTGGTGTGGTGAATAGAACACCAGTCCTGGAGTCAGGAGGACCTGAGTTCATATCCAGCCTCAGACACTTAACATTTACTAGCCGTGGGACCTTGTGCAAGTCACTTAAACCCTACTGCCCTCCAAACATTTACTAGCCGTGTGACCTTGTGCAAGTCACTTAACCCCTACTGCCCTCAAAAAAAGTAAAAAAAAAAAGAGAGAGAGAGAGATTATGGGACAATCTTAAAGGAAAAAAATTAAGAAAGTTTCTTATTTTTTAATAGCATAGTCTTAGCAATGTTGTTTGATGGTCATCTCAGGAAGTCTTCAAATTTCCAGTATAGTATATAAGCCCATATTCCTTAAAACACACACACACACACACACACACACACACAATTTCTAAAGTCAATTTGAGTTTTGCTTTAAGGTTTAATTTTTCATTATTTTGTGTTATCTAGAAATACAGAACTTTTTCTGTTGTTCTGAACAGCTGAAAAACACAATAGTGAAAAAAATTCCCAAGAAGAGATCTTGGGAATCATCTATATACCAGTCTGTCCCACCCCACTGTTCCCACATTTAACAGGTTAAAACCCTAAAGTTCAGAGGGGTGACATGCCCAAGACTCCAGAGCTAACTAATGACAGAAATACAGATAAAAAATAGAAATACTAATATCCAGTCCTGCAGACTTTCTACCACATTATGATACTTTCCTTGCAGAAACTGTTTTTGTTTGTTTGTTTGTTTTTTCCTTTTGTGGGGGGTGTAATTGGGTTTAAGCAACTTGCCCAAGGACACATGGATAGTTTTTGTGTTGTGGCTGAGGTTGGATTTGAACCCAGGTCCTCTTGACTCCAAGGCTAATGCTCTATTCACTGTGAAACCTAGCTGCACCCAGAAACTGTTTATTAAGTCAGTTTTCTTGACTTATTTTCCTTTGGAAAGAACCTCTGTGATCTAACCCCAAACACTTTTTCAGCTTTTCCATCCCAGTTTCCTATACTACTCCTAGATAGCTAAGTGGCTGCCATTCCTTCCTTATGAAATTCTCATCATGCTCCTCTTCATTGGTTCAAATTTATTTTCAAGACCTCCTTCCTGTCTATATACTCTAGGAAGAGTCTCCTGACAAAAGGAGTTCACAGTGATTTTCATATTTAGTAGCACTCATTACGTATAACAAAATACTTCGCATTCTATTATTTAATTTTCGTATCACTATTTAAATTGTATTTGTGCATATTGTGTATCTTGTTACCTTAAGGAAACTGTAATATGCTTAAAACAAGGGCTTTGTCATACTTTTATGTTGTAGAATGTTTAGCTTAATGTTATACACGCAGTCAGCCCTCAATAAATACTTTGCTGAATGAATGAATGGCTAGATGGGAGATTAGACAGATAAAAGAATGAATGAAATGTGAGACATTATTGTCAATAGAAACATAGAATTAGAGCATATGTATATACATTTATATTTACAAATTGAGCAAATAATGGAATACTAGATAAAGTGCTGAATTTTATTTTTTTATTTTTAAAACCTATACTATTTTTTACAATTTGAGTTACCAATTTCTCCGTCCTCTGCCCACCAACAAGGCAAGCAATATGATATCAACTATATATGTGAAATTCATGCAAAACATATTTGCATATTAGCTAAATTGCAAAAAGAATAGCAAACAAAATAGAGGAAAATATACTTTGATTTGTATTCAGAATTCATTAGGTCTTTCTCTTTCTCAAGGTCTTTTCAAATTTACTTGGATCATTGAAAGGATCAGAGTAGCTAAGTCTTTTTTAGGTGATAATAATTAAAATGTTGCTGTTACCATGTACAATGATATCTTGGTATTGCTTATTTCACTTTTCATCTGTTTATAGGTCTTCTCAAGTTCCTTTTCTGTCGAAATGCTACACCCTCATTACTTTTTTTTCCAAATGCTTTATTAACTTCTGGTTTCCACCATTCATTTCAGCCAGATTGTGAGTTACATTTTTCCCCTTTTTTCCCCTACCCACAATCCCAGAATATCAGTCCCACAGGATATACCCTCATCCAATATGCTCTCCCATATCTTCTCCCATACCACCTTCTACTTTACCATTAGGGCAAGGTGAATCTCTGTGCCCCAATGCCTGCACATCTTATCTCCTAATTAAATGCAAAATAGTATTAACAATAGTATTTATGTATATATATATTTGAAAGATTTAATTTTAAAACTTCGAATTCCAGGTCTATTCCCTTTGTCCCTTGTTACCCACTCCCACTGGGAAGATAAACAATTCAGTATATGTTGTACATATCTAGGTATGCAAAATGTTACCATAGTAGATATTGAATAGATAGTATTTCCCACCCATCCATCCCACCCCCCCACCTGGCACATTACCTACTTTGATCCCTTCTTCTTCAAAAATGGGTGCCTCCAACCTCCCTCCCCCCCAGAATACCCTCCTCTCCCTCATCTCCCCTTCACCCCCCCACTCTCCTGCAGGGTGAGATATCCCATTAATATGTATGTCATTCTCTCCCTGAGCCAAATTCAGTGAGAATATGATTTTGCCTTTTTGCCTTCCTGTTCTTCCCCTCCCCTGCAACCACTTGCCCTTGCCTCTTCTACATGGGATAGTTTACCCCTACCCCCGTCTTTCCCCATCTACCGGCCATATTCTTCTCTCACCTCTTAACGTCACCCATAAGAATTATCCCTTCCCACCAAATTCAACCTGTGCCCTCTATCCATGTATACCTGTAAACATATATACACACATTCACATATGTATTCATATGCCCATAAACCCTTCTACAACTATTTCCATACTGAGAAAGGCTTCATCATTTGCAGTTGTTGTTTTTCCATGTAGGAATGTAAATAGTTCAACTTTGATAAATTCTTTATGATTTCTTTTCCCTGTTTAACTTCTCAAACAGCTCTTGCTTCTTGTGTCTGAATGTCAAATTTTCTATTCAACTCTGGTTTTTTCCTCGAGAATACTTGCAAGTCCTCTATTCCACTGAATGACCATATTTTCCCCTGAAACAAAATACTCAGTGTTGCTGGGTAGGTGACCCTGGTTTTTAATCCCAGCTCCTTTGCCGTCTGGATTATCATATTCCATGCTCTTTGATCCCTCAGTGTAGAAGCTGCCAGATCCTGTGCTATTCTGATTGTGTTTCCACAATATTGAAATTGTTTCTTCCTGGCTGCTTGGAGTATTTTCTCCTTGATCTGTGAATTCTGGAACCTGGCTATAATATTCCTAGGAGTTTTATTTTTGGGATCTTTTTCAGGAAGCGATCTGTGGATTCTTTCAACTTCTATTTTGCCCTCTGGGTCTAAAACATCAGGGCAATTTTCCTTGAGAATTTCTTGAAGGATGATTTCTAGGTTCTTTCTTTGATCAAGGCTTTCAGGTAGTCCAATAATTTTTAAATTATCTCTCCTGGATCTATTTTCCAGGTCAGCGGTTTTTCCCATGAGATATTTCACATTGTGTTCTATTCTTTCGTTTGTTTGGATCTTTTTAACAGCATCTTGATTTCTCATAAAGTCACTAGCTTCCATTTTCTCCAGTCTAATTCTGAAGGAATGAATCTACTCAGTGAGCTTTTGAGATTCTTTTTCCATCTGGCAAAGTTGGCTTTTTAAGGTATTCTTCTCCTCATTGCCTTTTTGAGCCTCTTTTGCCATTTGAGTTAGTCTATTTTTAAGGTGTTATTTTCCTCAGTCAAGCTGTTGATTCTCATTTCATACTTTTCCTGCATCCTCATTTCTCTCCCCAATTTTTCCTCCACTTCTCTTATTTGGTTTTTAATACTGTTCTTAAGGTCCTCTATGGCCTGTAACCCTTTTGGTGCAGGAGTTCTGACCTCCTAGTCTTCCTCCTGTTCCATGCTTTGATCATCTTTGCCCCCAAAATAGGGGTCTAATGTTGAATTTTTCTGTATATTTTTTCCTTTTCCTAGGCATGTTGCCACTTAATTACTTGACTTTGGGGCTTGTTGCCACAGTAGGACTCTGCCACCAGAACTTATATACCAAACATTCAGGTCTTCTCAACTTCCAGAGGTATTAGTTTGGTGCCCTCTCTGAAGCCTCCACACACTCTGGCAAGCTGTCCACACACCCCAAGACCTCCACCCCAGACCACAATCCTGGTACAAGCAGGTTAAAGCAAGAGCAATTACCCCCAAGACTGATCGCTGGATCCCCCTACAGTCTTTAGGCCAGGAGCTGAAGCTGCAACTGAAGCTGCCAAATGGTGGCTGTTCCGTGGCTCCTCAGAGGCTTCTAGCCCCCAGATGAAGAAGCTGACATGCTCCCAAATACTGGTCCCAAAATCCATAGGGCACTAACCTCTCACTTTGTCCTAGGCATATATGTTTTGGTAATTCTGGAAAAGCAACAGCAGCTGGTGTTCTGAGGTCCCTCCAGCTAGCTGCTGGTCAAGCTGTCCTGGGGCTAAAACCTCTGACTCACGGGGTCCTGGGCTCGACTCCCAGAGTGCTGTGCTGTCCTCTCCCTGCTGGGCTGCCAGGCAGTCCTCAGTGGGACATTAGATTGTCTGTGTTGTTCTGTGGGTTCTGGAGCTCCAGAGGTTGTTCAGAGTCCCCTTTTACATTATTTTGAAGCAGTGTGGCCTGGAGCACCATGCATCCTCATCATTTTTAATAGCATAATACCATAACTTGTTCAACCATTCCCCAATTGATGAACATTCACAAAATTTTATAGCCCTTTGGGTGAGCCAGCATCTCCCAGGGGCAGAATCCCCACCCCAACCCGAAGAGCTCCAGTATTGTCAACCCCAGCTCACCACCAGATAAGCTGACAAACCCCTACAGCCTACAGCTGCTAGCAACTGAGGCCCTAGAACAAAAAAACAATGACCAGGTCCCTGGATACCAGTACAAGAAGCTTGGATCAGTGCCCCCTGTGTTCCAGCAGTAGAGCTTAACTCTAAAAGACAGGAATTAGGAAAATACTTTAAGGAAAAATCAGAAACAGGCAATGATCATAGATTCTTATTATGGGGACAGGGAAGACATGGCACAAATTCAGAAGAGGACAACACTGTCAATATACCCACATTCAAAACTTCAGAGGGGAATATGAACTGTTCCCAAGACAAAAAAACCTTCTTGGAAGAACTCAGGAATGATCTTAGAAGTCAAATAATAGAGGTACAAGAAAAATTGGGAAAATAATTGAGAGGTAATCAAGAGAGAGTCAATAGCTTGGAAATGGAAGAACAAAAACTATCTGTAGAAAATGAGTCCTGAAAAAGTAAAGTTGGTCAAATAGAAAAGGGGGCACAAAATCTAATAGAAGAAAACAATTTGTTAAAAATTAGAATTGGGCAAGTAGAAGCTAATGACTATGAGAAATCAAAAATAAGTTAAACAGAAAGAAAAGACTGAAAAAAAGAAGAAAATATAAAATATCTCACTGGTAAAACAACTAACCTGGAAAGTAGATACAATTTTAAAATTATTGGTCTACCTGAAAATGTAATGGAAATGCAAATTTAAAGATCTTCCCTGCCCCTAGGCCTTTTGATAGGCTTAAGGGACTCTGAGAACCTTCCTTGATTTGAAAATATACTCTGCCCTCTAAAAGGCTGAATGTGGTCACATGGAGCCTGTGGTAGGAGGCTTGGTTTTCAGGAATGTCTACACCTTGATGCTGTCTGATTGGGAAGTGGGTCAAGAGGGTTGTGACATTCTCTGAGGTAGGAGAAGGCTATATAATCCCTGATGTGAGGCTTTGCTTTGGGGCTCACTTTGAGAAGTGTTGTGTGATTTGACCAGATGAGATTCTGGGCAGCCGTTGAGAACCCCCCAGCTTTGAAAACCCAGATCTTGCTGCTTCCCTCTCTGGCAAGTATGATTTGGTATTATTATAATGATTGGACAGTTTGGAATGCTGTCTACTTGATCTGTTTGTTTCTCTGTCTTGTAAGTTCTGTCTGTATACTTTGAAGTTTGGGGTGCTGACATTTTCCTCCTGAACTAGGTAAATGATATGTTTGATTGATTAAAGTAAGCTTGTTAACCCATTTTGAGTTGCTTTCCTTTAGAAAATCAGATCTAAGAACCTGTGTTGGCAGCCACCCTGGGGATGTTGGGGTGCTTGCTGCTACAGAAAACCGTGATGAAAAAAAGAGCCTGAATAGCATCTTTCAGGAAATCAACAAGGAAAACTTTCCTGCGGTTCTAGAACCAGAACGTAAAATAGTGATCAAAATAATATACCAATCACCTCCTGAAAGAGATCCAAAATTAAAAATATCAGGGAATATTGTAGCCAAATTCCAGAATTATCAGGTTAAGGAGAAAATACTGCAAGCAGTCAGAAAGAAACAATTCAAATATTATGGAAACATAGTCAGGATGATGCAGAATCTTCTAGTTTCTACATTAAAATATCAGACGGCATGGAAGACAATATTCCATAAAGCAAAAGAGCTGAGATTACAATCAAGGATCAAATTCCCAGTGTAATTGTAATGGGAATTTGAAGATATTCCCTGCCCCTTGTATTTGCAAGCTAACAGGTACTTAAACACTTAGTTTCAAGTTCATAATTGTGTCAACTATTAACACCCAAAACTTGTGAATCCCGCAGTGGGATGAACTTGTTGACATAACATGAAGGAGCAGAAAAGGGAGCAGCTAATACTGTATATAAGGAAAACCCAAGCTAAGAGAGGCCAGAACTTCTGGGAGCAAGCATCCAGAGGGTGAGCTGCTACTGCTGGAGAGAGAGAAGAGACCTAAGAACTGAACTGAGAATGGAGAAGAACCGAGAAGAGAAATGAGAATTGAGAACTGAACTGAGAATTGAGAACTGAGAAATGAGAAGAGAGAAGTGGGAGGAGGCATGGCTGTGGTGTTGGTACTTTGTCTGTCTGTTTTGATGTTACTCTGTCAGATTTGTCTGTTAATAGAGGATGGTGCTACTGTAACAGTAGCACTGGAACCTTGCTGCTGGTTCAGAAGACCTGGAAGAGGATTTTCTTGTTTTATATTTACAGAAAGGTACTTGGAGGAGGGTCTTGCTGATGATTTCAGAGGTCCTGGGACTATACTGATGATTTACGTTGATTCCTACGACCATGTTGTTGGGTCTAGGCTGATTTCACACGCATAAAGTGAATTGATGAGGATGCAGGCAATGTTTATGAATATTATTGTGCCTTTGTTAAGCTTTGTCTTCCCAGGAATAGAAACTGTGAAGGACTTGAGGTGGACTAGACACTGTGAGCTTCAGTATGAAACAGGAACTGGACAAGGAGCTGGACAACAAGGAGCTGGCAGGAGCTGAGACCATGGAAGGGGAACCATGGAAGCAGAGAGCCAGTTAAGATGAAAAGACCACTCCTTAGGTATTTAATGAAAACTAAGAAGATCATGATTTACTGGGGGTGGAGAATTTTGACCTTTACAATTAGATGATTGAGTTAAGGACTTACTAATTAAAGATTATTGGAAATTAATCTTCAATCAAGAAGAAAGAAGACTTTTTGATTGAAGAGATTAAGACAAGGTGACTTGGGGGAAAACTTTTGTCCTCTGTACTTTGTGTCAATTAAGGAGGCTTGCCTCCTTAAGAATGATTGAATTACTAAATGAATGTATTTTTTTTAAAACTGTGTGACCACACTGGTAAAAACTATGTGGCCATTTTAGTGACAAGTTGTGAAGTCATAACATGGTGAATGCTGTATTTTGATTTTCTGTGAATGTTTTGTCTGTTACTGAATAAGTAGAGTTTTCACTATACTGTTTAATCAGACCTTTGAAAGTTGTTCACAGCAGCAGTCTTCTGGAAAGCTGCTTGTGCTTGGCTTTACACGAGTTACTTGCCCACGGTCACACTGCTACTAAGTGCTAAGTGTCTGAGGCTAGATTTGAACTCAAGTCCTCCTGACTCCAGGGCCAGTGCTCTATTCACTGCACCACCTAGCCACCCCAAGGAGATTTATATTCAATGTAAGAGGGGTCTTACAAACCTTCCTGATGAAAAGACTAGAGCTCAACAGAAAATGTTATCTTCACATACAAGATTCAAGATAGGCATAAAAAGGTAAAGAGAAAAGCAAAAACAACATGTTATTCAATAAGGAAAAACTGGTTACATCAGTACAAAGGAAGACAATACTTATAATTCTTAATAATTGTATCTTGATTACAACATTTAAAAGTGGGTATATATAGACAAAGGGTGCGAGTATAAGCTGACTTTCATGTAATGATAAATCTAATTAAGTGTTGAAAAGGGAGTGAACTGGGAGAAGAGGAAAGGAGGAGGCAGACAAAGGTAAATTACATCACATGAACAGGCATAAAGACCTATTACAGTAGATGGAAAAAAGGGAGTGAGATTAGCATTGTTTGAACCTTACTCTCATCATATTTGGATCAAAGAGGGAATTACATACTCAATTAGGTATAGAAATTCAGCTTACCTTATAGGAAGTAGGAGGGGAAGGGGGGAAAGTAAAGGGAGGGGGTGATAGAAGGGAGGGAAAATTGATGGATGTAGTGGTCAAAAGTAAAATTCTTGGGAAAGGAAGAAAGGAGAGGGGTTAGGAAGGGAAAGGAAGGAATGGAGGGGGGGTTATAGGATGGAAAGACACAGATAGTACTCAAAACTGTGAATATGAGTGGGATGAGCTCTCCCATAAAGTGGGAGTGGATAGCAAAGTAGATTAAAAGCCAGAATCCTACTGTATGTTGTTTGCAAGAAACAAATTTGAATCAGAGGAAAAGAATAAAGTTAAAAGACTGGAGCAGGATATATAACACTTCTACTGAAAGGAAAAAAAAAGCAGGTGTAGCAATTCTGATCTCAGACAAAGCAAAAGCAAAATAGATCTAATTAAAAGAGATAAGGAGCTTTCTTTGGCCCATTCACTACCAGAATGAAGACCATTCTAAGCAATCAGACTGTCAACATCCCAGAAAATGTTGATATCTCTCTTAAGGGTCAGACAGGTATTGTGAAAGGGCCCAGAGGAATCCTCCTGAGGGATTTCAATCATATCAATGTTGAGGTCAGTCTTCTTGGAAAGAAGAAAAAAAAAAGGCTTCTGGTAGACTAGTGGTGGGGAAATCAAAAAGAACTTGCAACCATGAGCACAATCTGTAGCCATGTACAAAACATGATCAAAGGCGTTACCCTGGGTTTTTGTTACAAGATGAAGTCTGAGTATGCTCACTTCCCCATCAATGTTGTTATTCAAGAGAATGGCTCACTTGTTGAAATCAGAAATTTCTTGGGTGAAAAATATATCCGAATAGTGCACATGAGACCAGGTGTTGCTTGTGCTGTTTCTCAAGCCCAAAAAGAAGAGTTAATTCTTGAAGGAAATGATATTGAACTTGTTTCAAACTCAGCTGCCTTGATCCAACAGGCCAACACAGTCAAAAACAAGGATATCAGAAAAATTTTGGATGGTATCTATGTTTCTGAGAAAGGCATAGTGCAACAAGCTGATGAATAAGTTGGAAAAGATACCAAAGGCTGTGTCCTGAGGAGTCAACACTTATTCGGATGTCAGATAAAAATAGTTTTTGTCAAAAATAAAATAAAAGAGATGAGGAAGGAAAGTACATCCAGTTAAAATGTACTGTAGATAATGAAGTAATATCACTACTAAACATATATGCACCAAATGGTATAGCATCAAAATTCTTAAAGAAGTTAAGAGAGTTACAGTAAGAAATAGATAACAAAACTACACTAGTAAGGAGCCTCAAAATCACCCCCTTGGCACTAGATAAATCTAACCACAAAGCAACCAAAAAAAAAAGAATTTAAGGAGGTGAATAGAATTTTAGAAAAATTAGATGTGATAGACCTCTGGAGAAAACAGAATAGTGAAAGAAAGGAATATACCTAATTCTGGCCTCAGATACCTAACACTTACTAGCCATGTGATCTTGGGCAAGTCATTTAACCCCAATTGCCCTACCTTCCCCCTAGAAAAAGAAAAAAAAAGCAAAAATAAAAAAGATATACATTTTTCTCAATGGTATATGGTATCTACACAAAAATTGACCATGTAATAGGGCACAAAAATCACAATCCAGTGCAGAAAGGCAGAAATGTTAAATGCATTCTTTTCAGATAATGAAACAATAAAAATTACATATAATAAAGGGCCATGGAAAGATAGACTAAAAATTAATTGGAGACTAAATAATCTAATCCTAAAGAATGAGTGGATAAAACAACAGATCATAGAAACAATCAATAACTTCATCCAAGAGAATGACAATAATGAGACAATGTACCAAAACTTATGGGATGCAGCCAAAGCAGTATTTAGGGGAATTTGTATATTTCACACAGCTTATATGAATAAAATAAAGAGGAGATCAATGAATTGGGCATGCAACTAAAAAACTAGAAAAATAACAAATTAAAAATCTCCAATCAAATACCAAAGTAGAAATTCTAAGAACCAAAGGAGAGATTAATAAAATTGAAATTAAGAAAATTATTGGCTGGAGGCATGGCTTGGCATGGCTCTTGAGTCAGTGGCAGTCGGGTCCATGGCAGTCTGTAAGCATTGCAGCCCTTTTCTCTTCTCCACACACATTGCTTTGAACCAGACTTGAAGTGATCAGAAATGAGTGAACCATCTGAACCCGATAAGGAAAAAAATCAGCTCCACTCAAGAACATGCATACTCAAGTTTACCTGAGCGAGATTGTCAAATTGGACAGAAGAAACTACGAAAAATAGAGCGAGAGTTAAAATCCTTAGCATTTCAAAACCCAGGACCTCAGGCTGCAGACTTCAATCCCGAAACCAGAAAGCAGAAAAAGAAGGCCGACATGTTAAAGATGAATGAGTACTTTTCTGTGAACAAAGGGATGAAGAAATATGACAAGAATGGCCGGCTGCTTTGTAATGGTGCAGACTTATGTGACTGTCTGGATAAGAACTGCTTAGGTTGCTTCTATCCATGTCCCAAGTGTAACTCAAACAAATGTGGACCAGAGTGCCGCTGTAATAGAAAATGGGTCTATGATGATATTGTGACTGAGTCTGGTGATGTTATTAACTCATTGCCATATAATGTTCCTGACTGAGGTCTTTGTGAGAAGATTTGTGCTTTTTTTACGCATTAACAAAGCACAGAATAGGCAGTTATTGGCTAAACTGTTTTCATCTTGTCTTCTCAAAAATGTCTGATTAATATGAAAAAGTAATTTCATTGTGGTGAACAACCAAAAAAGCACGCCTCCTTAGATGTGCTAATTCAGTTTTTCCTCGGTTACAGTTTTCTAAACTTTAGGATATACCGAATGCCAACAAGGAAATATTTGCTTATGCATAATGGGGTGGAATAATTTAATTTCTTTCTCATTTTATTTTTACTTTCATTTGTCAACAAGATACAGCTCAAAAATTGTCTTAAGATTTTAAAATTTGCATATTACTTAGACTATTTTCCATAAACAAAAATTTTATCTTTTATTCATATACACTAAGTAGTAGTAACTCAGTTTCTAAAGCAAAGAGCCCAGTGGCTTTTACTTTGTAACTACTACTTGAAAGTGAAAACAAAAACAAGAAAGTGTGAGTTGTGTTTTAAAAGAATGTTGTTTTACATATTTAAGCTATATAGTATATTAGTAAGTAGTTTCTTATAAGACATAGTATGTAACCAAGTACTTGACTGAAATACTCAGCTGCTGCAGAAATTATTCCGAGTTTCTTTTGTATTTTAGATAACACCATCTTCTGTATATTCTGAGTTATAGTAGAGTTAAGATTGTGAGAAATAGTATAGTGATTGTATATAGAAATATATAGAAATGATCAGTCATGGAATGTAGACTAAATAAAATATACTTATATAGTAAAAAAAAAGAAGAAAAGAAAATTATTGAACTAATAAATAAAACTAACAGTTGTTTGTATAAAAAAACAATAAAATAGATAAGCCTTTGGTTAATTTGACTAGAAAAAATTGTCAGTATCAAAAATTAAAAGGGTGAATTCACCACCAAATGAAGAGGAAATTAAAACTTAAATTTAAAAATTAAAATTAAAAAAATAATTATTTCACCAAAATGTATGCCAATAAATTTGACAATCAGCAAAATGAGCGAATATTTACAAAAATATAAATTGCTCAGATTAACAGAAGAGGAAATAAAGTATTAAAAAAAAAACCCATTTCAGGGGGCGGAGCAAAAATGGCGGAGTAGAAACAGCTCGTCCAAGCCTCTCTGCCCCCAGATTCTCCACAAACTATGTAAAAAAGGACTCTGAAAAACTTCTGGAGCCCCAGCACCCACAGAACGACACAGAGAAGCTAACCTCCCGCTGAGGACAGCCCAGCACCCTGCAGGAAGGACCAGCGCAGTGGTCTGGGAGCCGGCAGCACGCAGAGCGCAGGAGCCGAGCCGAGCCCAGGTCCACGTGAGCCGAGGTTTTAGCCCCAGGGCGGCAGGGCCAGCAGCCGGCTGGAGGAACCCCAGAACACCAGGAACTGTGGAGACTCCAGAATTATCAACATAGACTTGCCTAGGACAAAGTAAGAGGTTAGTGTCCTATGGACTTTGGGACCTGTATTGGGGGAATGCGTCAGCTCCCTCCCCTGGGGGCTAGAAGCCGCTGAGGAGACACGCCATTTTGTAGTTTTCAGAGGCATTTCTGGCTCCCAGCCTACAAATCGTGGGGAGATCCAGCGATCAGTCTTGGGGGGTAATCGCTCTTGCTTTAACCTCCCTGGATCTGGATTGTGATCTAGGGTGGAAGTCGTGGGTGGGTTTACAGCTTGCCAGAAACGGAAGTTGCCCCCCACACGTTCGGGACGAAAATTCCTCTATCTGGCCTTAAAGCCATAGTGTGGCAACAAGCCCAAAAGTCAAGCAATTAAGTGGCAACATGCCAAGGCAAAGGAAACAGAAAAATGCAACCCTAGACTCCTATTTTGGGGGCATAGAGCGGGAAAAGGACTGTGAGGTCAGAAGTCCTGCTCCAAAAGCCCCAGGGGAAAACATGAGTGGGTTGCAGGCCATAGAGGACCTTAAGAAGGACTTTAAAAATCAAATAAGAGAAGTGGAGGAAAAATTGGGAAGAGAAATGAGAAGGATGCAGGAAAAGTATGAAATGAGGGTCAACAGCCTGACTGAGGAAAACAACACCTTAAAAAATGGACTAACTCAAATGGCAAAGGAGGCCCAAAAGGGCAATGAGGAGAAGAATGCCTTAAAAAGTCGAATTTGCCAGATGGAAAAAGAATCTCAAAAGTTCACTGAGGAGATTCATTCCTTCAGAGTTAGACTGGAGCAAATGGAAGCTAGTGACTTTATGAGAAATCAAGATGCTGTTAAGCAGATCCAAACAAATGAAAGATTAGAAGGCAATGTGAAATATCTCATGGGAAAAACCACTGACCTGGAAAATAGATCCAGGAGAGACAATTTAAAAATTATTGGACTACCTGAAAGCCATGATCAAAGAAAGAACCTAGAAATCACCCTTCAAGAAATTCTCAAGGAAAACTGCCCTGATGTTTTAGATCCAGAGGGCAAAATAGAGGTTGAAAGAATCCACAGATCACCTCCTGAAAAAGATCCCAAAAAGAAAACTCCCAGAAATATTATAGCCAGGTTCCAGAATCCCCAGATCAAGGAGAAAATACTACAAGCAGCCAGGAAGAAACAATTTCAATATTGTGGAAACACAATCAGAATAGCCCAGGACCTGGCAGCTTCTACACTGAGGGATCGAAGGGCATGGAATATGATATTCCAGAGGGCAAAAGAACTGGGAATGAACCCAAGGGTCACCTACCCAGCAAAACTGAGTATTTTGTTTCAGGGAAAATATGGTCATTCAGTGGAATAGAGGACTTTCAAGCATTCTTGAGGAAAAAACCAGAGTTGAATAGAAAATTTGACATCCAGACACAAGAAGCAAGAGATGCCTGAGAAGGTAATCAGGAAAAGAAATCAAAAGGAACTTATCAAAGTTGAACTATTTACATTCCTATATGGAAAAGCAATAACTGTGACTGATGATATCTTTCTCACTATGAAAATAATGGAAGAAGGGTGTGTGGTCATATGAATACATATGTGAATGTGTGTGTATATGGTTACAGTTATATATGGATAGAGGGCATAGGTTGAATTTGTTGGGAAGGGAGAATACTCAAGGGATGAAATTATGAGGTGAGAGAGGAAAGTGGCAAGAGGAGATGAGGAGAGACAGGGTAGGGTAAACTATCTCATGTAGAAGAAGCAAGGGGAAGTGGTTGCAAAGGAGGGGGAGAATAAGGAAGGCTAAAAAGGCAAAACCACATTCACATTGAATTTGGTTCAGGGAGAAAATGACATACATACTAAATGGGATATCTCAACCTGCAGCAGGATAGGGGGAAGGGGGATGAGAGGAGGGATGATGGATGGGAGGGCATCCTTGGGGTGAGGGGAGGTTGGAAGTACCCACTATAGAAGAGGGACAGGATCATGTAGGGAATGGACCAGGTGGGGGGTGGGATGAGTGGGAGGGAATTATAAGCAGCCTTGTACAATATATCTACTATGATAATGTTTTGCATAGCTAGACATGTACAACATATACTGAATTACTTATCTCCCAAGAGGGAATGGGTGACAAGGGAGGAAGGAAATGGATCTGAAATTCGAGGTCTTAACATTAAATGTTTCAAATATATATATAAATACTATTATTAATACTCTTTTGCCTATAATTGGGAGATAAGATGTGCAGGCATTGGGACACAAAGATTCATCTTCCTCTAATGGAAAAGTCGATGGGGGTATGGGAGAAGGTATGGGAGAGAGCAGATTGGAGGAAGCGATATCTTGTGGGACTGCTATTCTGGGAGGTTGGGTAGGGGAATAATGGGGGGAAAATGATTGTAACTCAAAATCTGGCGGAAATGAATGATGTAAAACAGAAGTTAATAAAGTATTTGTTTAAAAAAAAAACCCATTTCAGCAAAAGAAATTAAACAATCTATCAATGAACTCCCTAGGAAAAAACCTCCAGGACCAGATAGATTTAAAAGTAAATTTTACCAAAAATTTAAATAACCATTAATTCCAATACTATACAGACTATTTGGGAAAATAGACAGTGTTCTACCAAATTCTATTTATGATCCAAATATGGTACTAATACCTAAACCAGGATGAGCCAAGACAGAGAAAGAAATTATAGGCCAATTTCCCAGATAAATAGAGATGTAAAAATTCTAAAAAAAATATTAAGAAAGAGATTCCAGCAATTTATATCAAAGATAATACACTATTACCAAGAAGTATTTACACCAGGAATGCAGGGCTGGAAAGCTATCACTATAATTGACCATATAAAAAATAAAACTAAGAGAAAACACACAATTATCTCAATAGATAAATAAAAAGCTTCTGACAAAATATAATGTCCACCCCATTAAAAAACATGATAGAGCATAAAAACAAAAGAAGCCTTCCTTAAAATCATAAGTACCATCCATCTAAAACCTTCAGGAAGCATTATATGTAAAGAGGATAATCTAGAGGCATTTCCAATAAGATCAGGGGTGAAACAAGGATGCTCATTGTCACCACTGTTATTCAACATTGTACTAGAAATATTAACTTTAGCAATGAGAAGAAAAATAAATGGAAGGAATTAGAATAGGCATAGAGAATACAAGTTGTCACCCTTTTCAGCTGACGTGATGGTATGCTTAAAGAATCCAGGAGAATCAAGAAAAAAACTACTTAAAATAATAACAAACTTTAGCAAAGTTGCAGGATATAAAATAAATCCACATAATTCTTCAGTATTTCTGTATATTACTAACAAAGTCCAACAGCAAGTGATCGAAAAAAAATTACATTTAAAGTAATTGTAGATATAATAAAAAATTTGGGAGTCTACCAATCAAAAGATGCCCAGCAACTATATGAACACAATTACAAAACACTTTTTACACAAACAAAGTCAGATCTAAATACTTGGAAATATCAGATACTCATGAGTGGGCCAAGATAATATAATAAAAAATGACAATTTTACTTTAGTTAATTTACTTATTCAGTGCCATATATATTGAACTACCAAAAATTATTTTTAGGGCTAGAAAAAATAACAAAATTCATCTGGAAGAACAAAAGATCCAGAATATCAAGGGAGTTGATGAAAAGAAATGCAAAGGAAGGTAACCATACCAGATTTCAAAATGTATTGTAAAGCAGCAATCAACAAAACTACTTGGTACTGGCTAAGAAACAGTGGTGGATAAGTGGAAGAGGTTAGATGCACAAGACACAATACTCGATTACTATAGTAATCTACTGTTTGATGAACCCAAAGGTTCCAATTTTGGGAATAAGAACTCATTGTTTAACAAAAACCACTGGGAAAACTGGAAAACAGCATGACAGAAACTAGGCATAGACCAATATCTTACACTGTATACCAAAATAAAGTTAAAATGGGTACAAAATTTAGATATAACACCTGATACTATAAGCAAACTAGCAGAGTAAGCAATAGTCTACCTTTCAGATTTATGGGGAAGGAAAGAGTTTATGACCAAACAAGGGCTAGAGAAACATGAAATACAACATGGATAATATTGATTATATTAAATTAAAAATATTTTGCACAAATACAATGCAACCAAGATTAGAAGGAAAGCTATGAGCTAGATAACACTTTTATAGACAGTGTTTTTGATAAAGGTCTAATATCTAAAATACATAGAGAACTGAGTCAAATCTGTAAGAATACAGGTCATTCCGCAATTGATAAAAGGTCAAAGGATATAAACAGGCAGTTTTCAGAGGAAGATATTAAAGCTACCTATAGTTATAAGAAAGAATGCTTTTAATCACTATTGATTAGAGAAATGCAAATTAAAAGAGCTCTGAGGTACCACCTCACACCTAACAGACTGACTAATATGAAAGAAAAGGAAAATAATAAATGTTGGAGAAGATGTGGTAAAATCAGAACACTTCTGAATTTTAGTAGAGTTGTGAGCTAATCCAACCATTTTGGAGAACAATTTGGAACTATGCCCAAGGGCTATAAAAATGTGCATCCCCTTTGACCCAGAAATATTACTTCTAGGTCTGCATCCCAAAGAGATCATAAAAAGGGGAAAATGACCCATATGTACTAAAATATTTATAGCAGCTCTTTTTGTTGTGGCCAAGAATTAGAAATTGAGGGGATGCCTATCAATTGGGGAACGGCCAAACAAGTTCTGGTACATGAATGTAATGGAATGCTATTGTTCTATAGGAAATGATGAGCATGGGCATTTCAGAAAAATCTATAAAGGCTTGCCTAAACTGATGCTTAATGAAGTGAGCAGATCAGGGAGAACATCGTACACAGCAACAGCAAAATTTCGTGATGACTAACTACGACAGATTTCTCAGCAATACAATGATCCAAGACAATTCCAAAAGACTTATGATGGGAAATGCTAACCACATCCAGAGAAAGAACTATGGAGCCTGAATGCAAATACAAGTAGAGGATCTTCACTTTTTTTTTTCTTTCTTGTGGTTTTCCCTATTTGCTCTGATTCTTCTTTCACAACATAACTAATGTGGAATATATCAGATTTCTTGCTGTCTTGGAAAGAAAGCAAGTGAAGTAGTGAGGGAGAAAAATTTGAAACTCAAAATTTTGCAAAATGAATGTTGAAAGCTATCCTTACATGTAGTTGAAAAAAAACAAACAAACTTAAAATGCTATTAAGAAAAATAAATTTAAAAGGATATCCAGGCTATTGGGATCTTGCAGTATGATAAGGTTTTCCTAGTAATGAGCTTTCTTGGATGTGGTGGAAAAGTCAGTGAAATCCTAAAGTAGTGCAACCAGGTGATAAAGATAAACACTGTATTAGATTATTTACCTTTCTTTGTTCTTCAGATATTGACTATTCTCATATTTTGACATTTTCATTCTCATTGTATGTATGTGAAGAGAACCATATATGTTTTGATTGACATTGCATTTACTGTTATTGATTTAAGGCAATCTTTACATGGTGTTTATTTGTTCATTTCTTCTTCTGACAAATAATCATTCTCATCCTTTGTCCATGAATATATAAAGAAATAATTTTCAGTCTTTTATATTTTCAGCAATTCTCAATATATCTTGGATACTAAAATTTCACCAGAGTTATTTTGATGAAAATGTTTTGTCAAGTCAAAAATGCCAGTTCTTATACTTGTTGCACTTATTTCATTCATGCAAAGGCATTTAAATGGATATTGCCTATTTTATTTTATTTTTAAAATTTATTTTATCCCTTCTTTGGTTAAAAATAATATATATTCAATCTATATATATTCATATGTAGTCATAATTATTATATATAGTCATAATAGCTTCCATTTCCCTTCATTAAAATGTGTTTTCAATTTAAGTTAAATATAAATTTGGAATTTCTTATGGTATATGGTGTGAGGTGCTTGTCTAAATCTATTTTATATCCAATTGCCTTCTAAGTTTCCTAGTAATTCATGTTCAATAATAAGACATTTCCCAATTAGGTAATTTCCTTGATTTTTTTGAACATTGAACTGTTGAGGTTATTTTGTTTGCCTATTTAACTTGTTTGTTACCTTAATCCAATTTTCTAATTTTTAATCCGTACCCAGCAGTTTTGATGTGTACTAATTTTCAATATAGTTTGACATCTGGAAGTACTGTTTTCTCATTTTCATTCTTATGTTTTATTTTAAATATGTTCAATCCAGATGTTTTTTTTTCTTTTCCTGTTTTTTTTATTATTGTTATTTTGTCTAGCTCTACAGTGTTGCTCCTTGGTAGTGTGATCAGCATTACAATAAACCTTTAAATTAATACAACTGGTAATAACACAACTATGAGCAACAAATACCTATCCAATTATGTAATCCTTTCTTGAATTCTTTAGAAAATATTTTCATATTTTTAAATATAATATTGAAGTGTATCATGGAAGTCTGATTCCCATGTATTTTATACATCGTGAAGTTACTTTGACCATGATTTTTCTATCATGCTATATAAGTTTTATTATTGCAATATGAGGGATGACAATTTTTGTGAATTTAATTTGTATCTCACTATTTTGCTAAAGCTGTTAATTATCGTACTTTGCTCATTGTCCTGCTATATTCCTGTGGGTTGATATCTGATTTGAACTTCAGATAGAAAAAGAAAAATGCTTGTCTCTCTAGACATTGTGTTCAAACCTAAATAGACTTCATTTGAAAGTCATGGGCATTCTATTTGGTGTAAGATATTGCATTTCTTTCTGAATTCAATATTTGGCACATGCCCAGCAGTCTTAGCAGTAAATATATTTTTACAAATTGGAAAAATAATTAAAATAATATCTCTTTATAGGGAGAAGTTAGAGAAGAAAAAGGAAACAGCCTCAAGTGTCTATTTGAGATAAGTTGAATACGCACTGCACTCTAATTTGAAAACACTATGTTCATTTTTCACCTCCTCCCCCATTAGAAATAAATGTAAATGTATATTTCTTTACTCAAGTTAAAGAGTAAGGAAAGTTATCAAGTAACAGCTTATAATTGAGATAAGGATTGGAAAATGTTTTCCAAAATTCCATGAGTTAAGAGGATCAGTTTGTATATGGGATGAGAAACAGATTTGGACTATCATGAATATTTTTTCCAGTGATGAAAAATAGCAAAGAAATTAGGTATTCCCTAAATAAATAAGGCTGTGTCTGCTATGTCTGCACACCAGAAGTTTTTCTAAGCACAGGCAACCAATAAATGGATTTATACTGTTCCTGAAACTTGTCCCTTATCCCTTGAACTTTGAATACAAGTCTATCCTTGAAAAATTTTCTTCTTCACAAAGTAAGGCTCATTTGGGTAATTTTTTATATGAGATAGGGTGGGAGGTTCTTGACCAACATGTTTTGTAGTTATGGCTATTACCATATCTCTAATATTTCTTTATCTTACTAAATGAAATCTCTTTAAAACTTTGGACTCTGTCATCTTGATATTCTATCTGCCTTGTACATTTTAAGTATTTAACAGACATCTATTAATCAAATGTGAAGCCTGTGACAAAAATGAGAGAGGAGAAATGGGTTGAGGGAGGAATATGAAGACCATAAAACCATAGGGTAGCAGTGTTTGGAGTTGGGAGGAGGATTTGCCACCAAAATTTAATCTTTCCTTCCTCATCTTTGCTGCTTGAAACAAATAGCATACTTAATGTATCAGATATCAAGTATGATACTTAGTATGAAGGACCCATCCTTGAACAAACCATTAACAGAGATGAAAAGAAGGGTATGGAGTTACAGGGGGAGTTGGGATTGACCACAAGATTTTAATTTAGATGGGGAAAGGGACTTCAAGTGCCTTGGTTAAACTGTCTCATTTTATAGATGGTGAAAATGAATCTAGAGAGTTTGTGACTTGATAAAAGTCACCCAGGTAGTAAATATTTGAGGCAGAATTCAAATTCAGATCAGGGACAATAACATCAAAAGAGCTCTCAACCACAAAGAGGGAATGAGAAATCCTCTGGCTGCCCACCTATCAACTCTAAATTTATGATGCTCTGAATTGTGATGCTCATTGTAATTTAAGAAAGTTTTGTTGTTGTTGTTGTTGTTATTTTTAGTCATTTCAGTCATGTCTGACTCCTTATGACCCCCTTTGTGGGAGGTCACCACTAGAATGGCTTGTTATTTTCTTCTCTGGGTCATTTTATAGATGAGAAAACTGAGGCAAACAGGATTAAGTTACTTGCCCAGGGTTACACAGCTAGTAAATATCTGAGATCAGGTTTGATATCAGGTCTTCTTGATTCCAGGACTGGTACTTTATCCACTAAGCCACCTAGCTTCCCTAAGTAAGCAAGTAATATGTACATCAATTGGGAACTGCCTACATGACCTCTTACCCCTGGCCTAATTATTTTTTGTATCACACAGATGCATACAGTCATCTACCAAAACTCTCTCATCATCACACTTACCTAGTAAACATGATCTCAGCATTCAGAAACTACAGATCTCATAGTCCTCAGTAGGCCTGCTGCTTCTATTGTTGACTATTCTGGTATCTCAAGGATGGTTGTAGTGCCCCTTATTGGTTTTTGTTCTGCTGAAAATATTTTGGGATTCATGTGCATTGGGTATGTGTATTGTGTATGTGTATTTCTGTTCTGGATGCAAGAAAGTATGCAAGCTTCAGTTTACTTAGAAAGAGAAAAGAAAATTCAAGTAATGCAAAGCAAGCAAACAAAAATTCCCCTTAAACCAGGGAAGTATACACACAGCATTTATGAGGGTGATCTGCCAGCTAAGGATGGGAGAAATTCACAAAACTTGATAAGGACAAAGATTTTCTACTTATGAATAAAAGTCTAACTGAACTAGAAATAGTATTGATTTGAGAAA
This sequence comes from Gymnobelideus leadbeateri, assembly GCA_011680675.1. Lineage (NCBI taxonomy): Eukaryota > Metazoa > Chordata > Mammalia > Diprotodontia > Petauridae > Gymnobelideus > Gymnobelideus leadbeateri. The sequence continues at coordinate 156,994 of WOXC01008605.1, forward strand.
TTTAGAGTACATGGGTTAAGGTTTGAGTTCTGATTTGGAGGTGAAAACCAATGAATCTGTGACCTTAATTTGCATATTTCCTCCCAAAAATGTAGATCCATTCTTTTCCATCCTGTATATCATATATATATATCTATATATCTAGGCATATATCTATATATCTAGATATATATCTATATATATATATCTATATATCTATATCTAGATATAGATATAGATATATATATCTTCTCTTATTTTGTTTTTAAATTTGACAAACTTGTAGTAGACAAAATTATGGACAAGTATGTCTATGTATTGGGAAAAATATAAAATAACCAACCTCTCTTTTCCTCTCTCTTTCTCTCTCCATATAGATATAGATAAAGATAGATACAGATATTTATATATCTATATTTACATAGAGATATGGATTATATTTATATATTTATATTTATATACATAATATTAAATTGATGAACAAAATTATACCCCTTCATATTTGCATTTTTCTCTACAATTTTGTAGGTAATTCTTCTATGCTTAACTTTACCCTGGAAATTTTGTTTTGCTTGTAGGAAATGTTGGGTTTTATTTATTTTGCTTATGGGCAAAGTTGGCTTTTGTTTTCTTCCATGTCCTCCTTTGGGATGGGATTAAAGGACTATAGTTCTTCAACTAAAGCTAACCCTGAAACAAAAGTCCTTCAAACTAGGATCACTTGACCTTGTAGAAATTCAAACTCAGTGAATACTGATTTCCCTCTTAGCTCCAAACTATTTTTCTTTACTCTGGTTCTTTTTTTTTTCCTGTAGCCTCTTCTAAAGGTTCTCTGGTTAAGGAATTGCAAGAGTCCTCTTTTTGTTTCCTCATTGCCATTTCTTAGTTGCTGTTTTCATGAGGATCTGCAATTTCCTCTATCATCCCTACATATTATGCAGCCCAGAGATGTCATTCAGGCTCCCTGACTATGTCTTTATCATGTATCTCCTTTTTTTTTTGCTTTTTGGAGGGCAGTTGGGGTTAAGTAACTTACCTAAGGTCACACAGCTAGATTTTTGTTTGTTTGTGTGTGTGTGTGTGTTAAGTGTCTGAGGCTGGATCTGAACTCAGGTCCTTCTGACTCCAGGGCTGGCTCTCTACTCACTGCACCACCTAGCCGCCCCAGATTTATCTCCTTCTTTATTTGGCTACATATAGGGAGAAAAAAAATTGACCAAAATGAATGCAAGTAATAATAACTGAATGAGAAAGTTGGGCTTGAGGATGCTGCATTAAGGGAACAAAGAAGGAAACAATAAGAAGGCAATCAATGATGCCAACATCAGTCATTCAAGATTCCAGCCAATCCCAGGACACACACATGAGAGCAGGAAACAGACAGTAAGTAGTCAAAATATACTAGAGTCTTCAGAAGCACTAGTTAAACCATTAAAGCTAGAACAACAAAAAAGATATTTTCTAAATTTACATCCTGAGCTATTCATTTTACAATATGAAGAAACATTTTGTGTCTATACAGCACAAAGTAAATAGAACATTTGGTAATTGTTCTGTCAATTTGATTAATGCAAGCAGACATTTAAGATAAGTCAGGCCCCCAAATGGAATTTTTGGTTGCAGATTATCCAGTTTGCTATTTCATGGTGCAAATTTTCCAAATATAATGCCCTTCCATTTTGTGCAATGCGTTTTTAGGCACAGCTATGCTTTAAGTAAGTTGGAGTGTTTGGGAATTCTTGTAAATATCTCAGGTTTTTCATTTTTTCTGAATTTCTTCTGTCTTCTGGTTCTTCCCCAGAAATGTTTATCTTTAGGTAGCCAGACCATGTTGCTCACAATTAACCATAAAAATTTTATAAAATTTTCTCAAGTTCAATTCAAAAGCACTACCTGATCTGTCAAAACATCTTTCCATTACAGTTTGGTCTGTGTTGTGGTGCCCTATAATCCCATTCTATGGGGGTGGGGGGGAAGAGCTAAGACTCAGAAGGAAACTTTCTGCTGGGAAAAAAAAGATAGCCCAGCATTGATGTCACAGAGGACTTCTTTAAACCAGCAATGTTTTCATTATTTGTGTTTTAAAATTATGTAAATGCATATTCAGACCTTGAGGCAAAGAGCACATTTTGAAAACTGAAATAGAAATTAATCTTGTGGATTTCTCTAATTACTTAAGACAAGGCAAGCATATTTCTCACTTCACTGTCAACTCTTTCTGACTTTAATGAATATTCTAGGCACCAAAAATTCCTCATCCTCTTCTCTTTTTCTACCCTTGAATAATCTTAGTATCTACTCTTATAGCTTAAATGATCCACAAGAGATCATCCCCATAGTTTAAATTACTACCAAGGAATTACCCCCATAGTTTAAATTATCCCCAAGTCCCACATACCCCAACACAGTTTTTGGGAGAACCCCCAAGCACCAGTCCCACATTTCCAGATGTCTATGAAACATTTCCTCCTGCTCTGACTCATACTCAAACTCAATTTATCCACAATTAGAAATGAACAAAAATCAGCAAGCACATACTATGTGTCAAGCACTGTGCTAGGGAATAGAAATATAAAGAGAAAAATATTTTTCCCATTAAACCTAATTCTCCAATCATATAACCATCATTATTCCAGAGTCAAAAATGTGTGATTGTTTTGAACTCTTCTTTTTCCCTCATTCCCTATATCTAATCAGTTGCAACATTGAGCCAGTTCTACTTCCTTCAAAAGTTTCAAATTTGACTTCTTACCACTCACATCACAACAAACTTTTTGGAGGATCTTGGTACATCTTACTCGACTATTATATTATCCTTCTAGGTGTTCTCCCTGTTACCAGTCTCACCATTCTGCAATGCATATTCCACATGTTACCAAGAGTCAGTTGTCTTTCTCCTTTTACTAATCCCTACCATGACCCCAGGCACTCAAATTTGCTGTAATATCCACCACCACTAGAAGCATCCTTTCCCCTTTCCTTTCCCTCTTTTTATTTCTCTTTAGCTTTCCTTTCCCCTTTCTTTCCACTTTCCCTTCCCTCTTCAATCTGTCTTCTAGGGAGGTCCACCCAAACTGATTCCAACTTCTCGACTACTCAAACAGCTTTGATAAAATCTAAGTCAAAAACTATATTTTTTCCAGTGAGATAAAAAGGTCTTTCAGGTTTTACCATCTGACCTACCTCTATATCCTGCTTATCACCTGATATTGTCATCAGACTTATTGACATAGCCTAAGGAATCCTGGACCTTGACATCTGTGAGTCAGATAAACCATTTTGATCTCTCACCTGTTCTGTTCACTTTATAGCTGAACTGTCTTATAGTTGTTGTTTATCCCAAGTAGAATGTGCATTCTTTGAGATCAAAGACTATCTTGCATTTTTCTATTCGTATCACTAGCACTTAAAACAGTACTTGATACATAGTACTTATTTAATGTTTTTCATTAATCCATTCATTCATTCATGCAAGCATGCTTGCATATATTCATGCATGCATTTGTTCATTCATTCATTTATGAATGATTCATGAAAACTACTAAAGTAATCTTCAAAATGCATAAGACTCCTTATGCTACAACCTTACCTTCAAACCTTCAGTAGCTAGAGGATAAAATGAAGATTTGTTAAACTTTCATTTAAAAAGATAACTGCAATATGATATCAATCTGTCTTTTCAATCTAATTTCACATTATACTCCTTCATAATGACACTTAGTTATCAGTAGGTGGTGTGGTAAATAAAATTCTGGGCCTAGAGTCAGGAAAAACTGAGATCAAATCCAGTTTTAGATATTATCCCTGTAACTTTGAGCAAATCATTACATATCTATGCCTTAATTTCCTCAATGTTAAATGAGGATAAAAATAGCATCTACCTCCCAGAGTTGTGGTGATCAAAAGAGAGATTGAGGTAATATTTGTAAAGGGTTTAAACACAGTTCCTGGTGCATAGTAGGTGCTTAATAAATAATTAACTCCATTCAAGTACTCTATATTCCAGCTAAACTGCAGTTATAAATTCAACAGGCCATCTTATCTCTCAGTGATATCACATATCATCAGTTATGACAGGCTAGAAATGTACTTTCTTCATCTTGGCCTTTCTTATCTTCTCTCAAGGTGCATGAATTCAACTCTAATCACTTCCCTCATCATACACACACACACACACACACACACATAGAGACACACATACACACACTCATGATTTTTGACTTTCTCTTCTAATTTTCCTAAAATCTTTTGTCTGAATCTATTTGATTTTTTTTCCTTATCAAATTATGTTCTCAGATTCTAGAGAAGTGATTTCAAATTTTCATGTAATGTTCACATGCATTGTGACAATGACCAAGTTTCCTCATTCATAGAGCAAGGACAACAAAACATGTCCACCTCATGGATTTATAAGAAAAGAAAGTCCTTTGTAAATCTCATCATGATAAATAAATATGAGAGAGTAATATTAACATCATTATTGTGACCTTGCATCATACTTTCTCTGTATATAATGTTTTCCCCTCCTCCCTTTTCCCCTCTAAAGAAGTCAAGGACTATGGCATTTTTTGAACCTCATTACCAAAGTGTTTAGCATAGGGCCTTGCATGTAGTACAAGCTTAATACATATTTGCTGAATTGACTATAGACTGATGATATTATCCATATTAATATCACATAGAACTTAAATTGGGGGGAGAAGAAACACACTAGGTGGTACAAAATAGAATAGGAGCTAGTCCTGTGATTTCATTGGTATAGGAAACTCCTGCACATGCAAGATGGCACCTTACCACAACTTATAGACTAAAAGTTACCTAGAAAACTAAGAGGTTAATGGACTTGCCCAAGGTCACACAGTCAGTATATGTCATAGGTGGTACTTGAATCCAGGTTTTCCTGACATCAAGACTGGCTATGTACTTATTAGTCCCTCTACATCTCACAATATAAAATATTTTTATGAATAGGTGCTGAACATTACCATTCAAACCATAGTTACTTCAAATTAATTTTTGGTCTGCATAGCCCCATTCATACTAAAGAAGCACTTCATATTTGGCCAGACTATAACAATGCTTCAAGGTCATATGTTCAAGTCTCACACATTTTGCTTGTCCTATGTCTTTAGATTATATCAAGGGAATCATAGTTCTAGAAATGTAAAGTGCTTCAGAGATGTTATATTCTAATATTATTCTATTCTAATCATCTAATTTTACAGAAAAAGAAAAAGACCTAGAGAAGTTAAGTTACTTGCCCAATATCATAATGTCAAAGGATCACAGAAAAAGAAATCTAGAACAGGAAAGGTTCTCAATGGCCAACAAAAGATCCAATCCTTTAATTTCATAGGTGATGAACTGAGGCTGATAACAGTTAATTGACCTGCTCAAGGTCACAGAGGTAAGAAATTTAAGAGATGGAATTGGTTTCAATGTAATCTTATCAAGATTTTATATGTCTTTAGGTGATTATGGGCTTTATAAAAGAAAGTATACAAAGCCATCATGAAAGAAAAAGTAACTCAAAGAGAATGACATGTTGATGGAATTTCAATAGCATAATTTCCATGTACAAAGGCAAACATTTCGTTTTTAGAAGAGTCTTTTCGGGGGCGGCTAGGTGGCGCAGTGAATAGAGCGCCGGCCCTGGAATCAGAAGGACCTGAGTTCGGAGCCGGGCTCAGACACTTAACCCACACAAACAAAAACCTAGCCGTGTAACCTTGGGCAAGTTACTTAACCCCAATTGCCCTAAAGGGGCAGCTAGGTGGCGCAGTGAGTAAGAGCGCCGGCCTCGGAGTTTGGATGACCCGAGATCAAATCCGGCCTCAGAAAATGAGCACCCACACATAAATAATGACTAGCCGTGTAACCTTGAGCAAGTTACTTAACCCCAACTGCTTATTAAAAAAAAAAAAAGTCTTTTCGTTTTTGCATTTAATTTCAATTACTTGTATAGATGTAGCCTAAAGTCATATACTCATCAGTATAATGATACCTCATTCTATTTAAAGAGTTAATTCAGTTTCACAATGCACTCTCTACATTTCCATTTCAGAAATAAGTGCAAATTAATCATAAATTAGTTCAATCCTACAAACATTTATTAATAAAGCTTTTGTTCATGTTCTAATCCTATATATCCCAATTTAGTATAGGGTGAAAACATCCTGATATAGACCATGATGACCAAGTTTTCTTTGTTATGGTACAGCAATCAACTGCATTTAATGAAGAGTGTTCCCCTTAAACTCTCACTGAGTGGTCATTATCCCTACTCTCAAGACTACAATACATATTGGGATTGAGAACAATTCTCCAAAGACAAGTGTGTTTTCTACATCTGCTTTCCTCTCTCAAGAATTGTGGGAGATTGAGTCAATTCAAGAGCCTGAAAAAGCTTTTTTTTTCTTTAAAAACTAAACCTGTGAGAATCAAATTAGCTTTAAAACTCCTGGGCTGAGAACTGTGAGGATTTGAGTGGCCCTGCACATTTACACATAGCCCTTAAAAAGGCTGGTATTCTTAAACCTATCACAAATGTCAGGTTTGTTCCCTTCCCCCTGCTCCTTTTTCCTCTCCAATTAGGTATTACGATCTAAGAATTATAAACCAATTTAATTCAGGATGTGTGGAGGCTAAAATACAAAAAGGGTGTTTGTTTATTTTATGGTTGTGTCCTATACGAAATACTCCTATTGGTAATAGTATGACATTATAAAATGCTTAATAATACATGAGAAAAGAAAAAGTCTACTAAATAAACACTTGTGTTTTTTTTTCCCTCTGTTGTAAAACATTCCCATCCTATTAATATACTTCTATATATGCAGCAAGTTTAGAAAGGAAGGAAGGAAGAAAGGAAGGAAGAAAAGAAGGAAGGAAAGAAGGAAGGAAGGAAGGAAGGAAGGAAGGAAGGAAGGAAGGAAGGAAGGAAGGAAGGAAAGAAGGAAGGAAGGAAGGAAAACTATTTTTAAAATTTCTGGAAGGTATCATGTTAAGCATTAGAGATGTTAAAAAGAAAAAAAATCAAAATCAAAATAATCCTTACCCTCAAGGAACAGATTTCTAATAGAGAAGACAAAACATATAGGGGAGGTGGGAAAAGAAAACTGTTTTAGGTCTGAAAAGTCACAGTCATGTTGACTGAAAACATTGGGCTATGAATTGACACATACTTGGTAAGAACTACCACCAATCAGGAGTTCAAGTCTCAAGGCTAGAACTTGAGTGCTGGGCCTTGTCTGAGAAGAGTAAGAGGATAGAAGGGAGACATACAGCACAAAAGTGACCTGGAGAGTACTGTGCTCCTTATAAATAGTTTGAAAGTAAAAGAAACAGCAATCATTTTATTTTGAAGATTCTTTGCTTTCATTCACCGTTACCTGGATATGAACATACAGTTCTCAAAGGAAGAAATCCAACCAATCATTAAACATATGACAAAAATATTCTAAATCAGTAATAATTAGAGAAAATCAAATTTAAACAACCTTGAAGTTCTGCCTCACTCCCATAAGATTGGGAAGAATGACAAAAAAGAAAAACAACAAATTTGGAGGTACTCCTGAAAAGGTCCTGTTAATACAATTTTTGAAAACGTAAATTAGCCATGACATTCTAAATAGAGACTTAAAACTATGCCACCAAATTACTAAACACATCATACCTTGCAACCCAGTATTATTCCTGTTACTACTATTCAACTGTAGAGATAAAGAGGAAGAATAATAATAGTTACAATTGTTATAGCAGTTCTTTTTAAAATATTTATTTACTTTTAGTTTATAACATTAAGTTCCACAATCCCTTGAGTTCCCAATTTTCTCTCCCTCCATTCCCCCCCCCCCCACAAATGGCAGCATGCAATCTTGTATAGATTCTACAAATACCTTTGCATTAAACATTAGTCAAGTTGTAAAGAAGAATTATAACCAACAGGTTAAGGAATGAAATGCAAGAAAACACAAGACAGAGAGCAAGTAGTGTGCTTCAATCTGCATTCAGACTGTAGTTCTTTTCTTTGGATATGGATAGAGCTTTCCATCGAGAATCTTTTGGAATTGTCATAACCTTACCTTGCTGAGAGGAGACCACTCTATCAAAGTTAGTCATCACAGATAAGATATATCTGTAATTGTACACAATGTTCTCCTGGTTCTGCTCCTGTCACTCTGTATCAGTTTATATGTCTCTACAGGTTATTATGACGTCCTTCTGCTCCTCATTTCTTATAGCACAATAGTATTCTATTCCATTCATATACCACAACTTATTTAGCCATTCCCCCAATTGATGGGTATCCCCTCAATTTCCAGTTCTTGGCCACCACAAAAGGAGCTGCCATAAATATTTTTGTACATACCGGTCCTCCTCCCACTTGTATGATCTCTTTGGGATACAGTCCTAGAAGTGATATTGCTGGGTCAAAGATTATGCACTTTTTTTCCCAGTCCTTTGGGCATAGTTCCAAATTACTCTCCAGAATGGTTGAATCAATTCACACCTCCACCAACAATACATTAGTGTTCCAATTTTTCCACATACACTTCATCATTTATTGTTTTTCTGTTTTGTCATCTTAGCCAATCTTACTGGTGAGATGTGGTACCTCAAAATTGTTTCGATTTGCATTTTGCTAACCAATAGTAATTTAGTGCCTTTTTCCACATGCTTATAGATATCTTTAATTAATTCCTCTGAAAACTGGCTGTTCATATCCTTTGACCATTTATCAATTGCAAAATGACTTGTATTCTTATAGATTTGACTCAGTTTTCTGTATATTTTAGAAATGAGACTATCAGAGATACTAGTTGCAGAAATTCTTTCCCAATTTTCCACTTCCCTCTTAATCTTGGTTACATTGGCTTTATTTGTGCAGAAACCTTTCAATTTAATGTAATCAAAGTTATCCATTTTGCATTTCATAATGCTGTCACTTGTTTGGTCATAAAACCTTCCATTCTCCATAAATTTGACAGATAAACTATCCCTTGCTCTCCCAGATTGATTATGGTATCAGCTTTTATACCTAGATTGTGCATTAGACTTTATTTTGGTATACAGTGTAAGATATTGGTCTATGTCCAGTGTCTGCCATACTATTTTCCAGTTTTCCCAGTGGTTTTTGTCAAATAGTGAGTTCTTATCCAACAAACTGGGTCTTTGGGTTTATCAAACAGTAAATTACTATAGTCATTGCATGCTGTGTCTCGTGTCCCTAATCTATTCCACTGATGCACTACTCTATTCTTCAGTCAGTACCAAGTAGTTTTGATGGCTGCTGCTTTATAATAAAGATTAAATTCTGGTACGGCTAGGCCACCTTCCCTAGCATTTCTTTTCATTAATTCCTTTGACATTCTGGGCATTATGTTCTTCCAAATGAATTTTGGTACTATTTTTTCTACCTCTACAAAATAATTTATTGGTAGATTGGTTGTTATGCTACTAAAATATGTAATTTAATTTAGGGAAAATTGTCATTATTATTATATTAGCTCAACCTAGCCATGAGTAATTGATGTTTTTCCAATTATTTAGATCTGACTTTATTTGTGTGAAAAGTTTTGTAATTGTGTTCATATAGGTCCTGGGTTTGCTTTGGCAGGAAAATTCCCAAATATTTTATAATGTCTACAGTAACTTTAAATGGAATTTTTCTATTGCTTGCTGTTGGATTTCATTCGAAATAAAAAGAATTGCCAAATATTCATGGGGGTTCATTTTATATCCTGAAACTTTGCCAAATTTATTTATTGTTTCAAGTAGTTTTTTACTTGATTCTCTAGGATTCTCCAAGTATATCATCATATCATCTGCAAAGAGTGAAATCTTAGTCTCTTCTTTACCTAATTCAATTCCTTCTTCTACTGCTAACATTTCTAGTACCAAACTGATTAAGAGGGGTGATAGTGGACACCCTTGTTTCACCCCTGATCTTATTGGAAATGCTTCTAGCTTATCTCTATTACATATAATATTTGTTGATAGTTTTATATAGGTGCTGCTTATTGTTTTAAGGAAGATTTCATTTATTCCTATACTTTCTAGTGTTTTTAATAGAAATGGCTGTTGTTATTTTGTCAAAAGCCTTTTCTACATCTGTTGAGATAATCATATGGTTTCTGCTTGTTTTGTTGTTGATATGACGAATTATGCTGATAGTTTTCCTAATACTGAACCATCCTTGCATTCCTGGAATAAATCCTACCTCATCAAAAATTATAATTCTGATGATAAGTTGCTGTAGTCTTCTTGCTAATATTTTATTTAAAATTTTTGCATCTATATTCATGAGGTAAATTGGTCTATAATTGTCTTTCTCCATTTTGTCTCTTCCTGACTTACATATCAGCACCATACATGTGTCATAAAAAGAACTTGGTAGGACTCCTTCTTCTCCAATTTTTCCAAATAGTTTGTAAAGTATTGAAATCAAGTGGTCTTTAAAATGTTTGATAGAATTCAATAGTAAATCCATCTGGCCCTGGAGATTTTTTTTAGGGAGTTCATAGAAGTCTTATTGAAATTGTTTTTCTGAGATGGAGTTATTTAAGTAACTTGCTTCCTCTTCAATTAATCTGAGCAGCTTATATTTTTGTAACAATTCATCCATTTCACTAAGATTGTCAAATTTGTGGGCATACAGTTGGGCAAAATTATTCCTAATTATTGTTTTAATTTCCTCTTCATTGAAGACAGATTTACTCTTTTCATTTTTGATACTCATAATTTGGTTTATTTCTTTCTTGTTTTTTTATCATATTGACTAAAGGTCTACCAATATTATTGTTTTTTTTTCATAAAACCAGGTCTGAGTTTTGTTTATTAAATTAATAGTTTTCTTAATTTTAATTTTATTAATCTTTCCTTTGCTTTTTAGTATTTCATTAGAGATTGTCAATTTGTTCTTTTTCTAGCTCTTCCAGTTGCATGCCCAATTTATTGACCTACGTTTTCTCTATTTTATTCATGTATTCATTCAGAGATATAAAACTGCCCCTACAAACTGTTTTTACTGCATCCCACAAGTTTTGGTATGTTGTCTAATTATTGTCATTCTCTTGAATGAAGTTACTCATTATTTCTATAATTTCTTGTTTGACTGACTCATTCTTTTTTTTTTTTTTTTGCTTTTTGGAGGGCAATTGGGGTTAAGTAACTTGCCTAAGGTCACACGGAAAGGTTTCTATTTGTGTGTGCGTTAAGTGTCTGAGGTCAGATCAGAACTCAGGTCCTTCTGACTCCAGGGCTGGTGCTCTACTCACTGCGCCACCTAGACGCCCCCTGACTCATTCTTTAAGATTAAATTCTTTAGTTTCCAATTAGTTTTTATTCTGTCTTTCCATGGCCCCTTATTGCACATTTTTTTTATTGCATCATGATCTGAGGAGGATGCATTTAATATTTCTGCATTTCTGAACTGATGTATTTATGTGCTGGCATATGGTCGATTTTTGTGCATGTGCAATGTACCACTGAAAAAAAGGTATATTCCTTTTTATCCCTATTCAGATTTCTCCATAGGTCTATCATATTTAGCCTCTCTCAAATTCTATTCACTTGCTCAACTTCTTGTTTATTTTGGTATTAGATTTATCAAGTTTAGAGAGGAGGAGATTGAAGTCCCCCACTGGCATAGTTTTGCTAATTTATTTCTTCTTCTAACTTCTCCTCTAGGAATTTGGATACTATACCACTTGGTGTATATGTTTAGTAATGAGATTGCTTCATTGTCAGTGGTGCCTTCTAGCAGGATGTAGTTTCCTTCCTCATCTCTTTTAATTAGACCTATTTTTCTTTTGCTTTGTCTGAGATAAGTATCATTACCCTTCCTTTTTTTTTTTTTTTTTTTTTTTTTTTGCTTTTTTGGAGGGCAATTGGGGTTAAGTAACTTGCCCAAGGTCACACGGCTAGGCTTTTTTGTTTGTGTGTGCATTAAGTGTCAGAGGCCAGATCCGAACTCAGGTCCTTCTGACTCCAGGGCCGACTCTCTACTCACTGCGCCACCTAGCCGCCCCCAGACGGCTACCCTTCCTTTTTTTTAACTTTAGATGAAGCACAATATGTTCTACTCTGGTCTTTTACCTTTACCCTGTGTGTATCCCCGTTTCAAATGTGTTTCATGTACACAGCATATTGTATGATTATGGTTTTTAATCCATTCTGCTATCTGTCTTGTTTTATGGGAGAGTTCATCCCATTCACATTCAAAGTTATGATCACTATATATGTGTTTCCCTCCTTCCTATTCCCTCTCATCTTTATGCTTTTATTTCTTCCTTCTCCCTTCCCCTCCTTAAGAGTTTTCCTTTTGACCACCACCTCCCTCAGTACTTCCTCCTTCTCCTTCTCAACCCCCTTCCTTTTTTTACCCTACCGCCTTACTACTTCTTCCTTCCCTTCTAACCACCCCCCTTTTATTTCCCCTTTCCCTTCCTCCTGCCTGTAGGTTGTGATCAATTTTTATACTTAATGAAGTATGTTATTCTTTCCTTGAACCAAATCCAATGAGAGTAAATATCATACAATGTTCATCTCTCTTCCTTCTTTCCCTCTATTATAATAAGTTTTTGTGTCTCTTCATGATAGAATCCTATACTTAACTGATTATGTTATTCCCTCCTTGAACCAAAACCAAGGAGAGTAAAGCTCATATAATGTTCATCTCCTTCCTTTCTTTTCCTTTACTATAATATGGTCTGGCAGCTTCAGGTTTCAGAGACAATGCTGCGCTCTTCCAAAAATGCTTTTTGGGCTTGAGACGAGTTCATATTCCCATTTGTGGATTCAGAGATGGCTATAGAGACAATGCTGCCCTCTTTTGAATTTGGTTCTTGCTTGCTATAATAGGATTCAATTGTTTTTGTTTTTCCCATTTGCTTCTTTCCCATTGTGATGCCTATTTCCTGACTTTTAAAGTGGATTTCTGCTTCTGGGGTACAGAGGGCTCTGACCCATGCTTATTATACTAGGAGCTATGGGCCTGGTTATTGATTTTGTGTGCTGTGGCCTCTGAGGATTTAGACTGATGCCAAGGCCAGGACGTTTGGGGTATCTCCAGGGTTATTGAAGCTTTCATTTTAAGGTGGGGGGGTGAGGTGGTCTGGAAGCTTCAGGATTCAGCCTCTGCAACCCTGGGCTCAGGCAGGGTTAGTTCTTGGTGGCTGGGGTCACATTGGTATCTGCTGATTCCTCTGATTGTCCAAAGGCAGAACTGGGGTTCTAGTGTGAGCACTTACTGTCTCTATCCCCTGGGGTTTGGGATCTCTCACCAGTCAGTTGAAATTGGACTTGTTGGGATGCCTCCTGCCCTGCACTTTAACCTTGGCCCAGCCACAGCCACTCCTTTCCTCTAGGACTTCCAAGCCTGCTGCTGATTCTACTATTTCAGGATTTTACACTAGGGCAATATTTTCTGGGTTTGGGGGGTCAGAAAGGGGGATTAGAACAGCTAGGGTTTACTTTGCCATCTTGGCTGCCAGAAGTTCAGGTAGATGATTTTTAAACATCCAGGCTGTGTGTTGATAGCCCCATGGGGTAGGGTCTGTTGCTGCCGTGGAACCTGTACCTTTCTCTTACCAAGTTTCAATAGACCCCTGTCCTGTGTTGACAGTTCCCTAGCACTTCTTTTTGAAGTAACAAAACACTAGAAGCTAAGATGGTACTAATCAATTGGGGATTGGTTAAACAAACCATATATGTAATGGAACATTATCACATTCTAAGATATTTTTAAAGAGGATGGTTGACAGGAAAAGCAGTGAATACTTGTATAAATTGAGTCACAGTGAAATGATCCGAGCAATGATAACAATGTATATGATGATAACAACATTATGAAAACAAGCAAAAACAAAAGACTTAGGAATTGTGTTCAATGATATGATCAACTGCAACCATAGAGAACCTGAAATAAAATATGCATCCCATCCTATGACAAGGGGAATAAATGACCTAATATTCAGAATAACACATACAGTTTTGAATTTGCAAATACATGGATTCATTTCTTTGACCCTGTTGAATAGGTAGTTTGTAGGTTTATCTCATCATTTCTGAAGATTTTAATTATCATCTCTATACAGATAACCCAATTTCACACTAGTTCCTTTCCTGTGCTACAGTCAAGTATCACCAATTCATTTCAAAATAGGTGACATATAGATATCTCAAAGGCAACTTCACTCATTCATCTTTTCTTTCAAAGCCTTCCAGTTTGCTGAACTTCTTTTTTGTTGTGAAGGAGACCAATATTTTCCATCACCTAGATCCACAATTTCATTTTCAACCTTATCCCTGTACTCCAAATCACTCCACAAACCCACGGTTCAATTGTGTTCTTTCTACCTTTACAACATCTCTTCAATTTCTTACCCCTTCCACCATACATCCACAGTCCTAGCTCAAGCCATCAACACATATTGCCTGGTCTATTTTCAGTTTTCTAACTGGTCTCCCTGAATCACATCTCTTTATTCCAGTCGATCAAACACTCACTTGCCTAGGTGATTTTTCTAAGCATAGGTTTGTCCATGTCAATGTACTCTTATGACTCCCTCTCATTCCTTCCAGGATCAAAAAATAAAGTTATTTTGTTTGGTTATTAATGTCCTTCACAGTATGATTGAATTCTACCTTTACAGTCTTCTTAAATTTTGTTCCCCTACATGCCTTCTACAAATCAGTAACACTAACCTTCTCATAGCTATAATAAAAATAATAATTTTATCTCCTGCCACCATTGATTTGTAAAGTCTATCCCATATGTCTGGAATATTCTGTCTCCTAACCCCTACATTTTAGTTGCCCTGACTTCCTTGAGGACGTATCTCAAATCCCATCTCTTTTAGGAGGTTTTTCTAGGCCTCCAGTTACTATTGACATCACTTAGATTTCCTTATACCTATTCAGTATATATTTTACATGTACCTAATCATTTACATGATTTCTTCATTAGTATATAATCTTCTTTTTTTGAATCCCAGAATATAGCATGGTGACTGATATAAGTGGTTAGTGAATTAGTGCTAATTGACTTTAAGAAAAAAAAAAGCAGTCATTGAAGAATTTCTTTTTTAAATGCTCAGAAGAGAATACAAGGAAGTATAGAGAAAAACAAACAGGACAGCCTTGAAAGTAACATGCAGAAGTTGCATAAATTGAAAAAATGGGATGGTAAGTATAGTAGATATTCATTTTCAAGTAGATTTCTTTTTTCTTGTCTAATGTGTACTTGTGTATCTTCTCTTTATTTTGATACACATATATTTCAGAATAATTTTAAAAGGAATTTTTTTCTTGGAAATAAACATCTAAATTAAAAAATATAACCAAGTGTAAACATGAGAATATAGTTTATAATATTTGCAGTGTTTCAAACTGTTCAATGTTTCAGGGGTGGGGGACATATATATATGTGTGTGTGTGTGTGTGTGTGTGTGTGTGTGTGTGTGTGTTGACTGAGTCTAAGTTTTACAGAATAAATCCTTTTATTAAGGGGATTTCTTCTGGGACATATGGATTCAGTCAAAGGTCCACACTTGAGGCCCTAGAGGGATACAGACAGCCCTGAGGTCAAAGGTTTCCCACCACTGGTTAAATAACCATTTCAAAAAATAAATCTCTAAAGTATTTTCTTTTTTCTTTTTTTTAACAAATGCTTTATTAACTTCTGGTTTACATCATTCATTTCCACCAGATTTTGAGTTACAATTTTTTCCACATTTTTTCCCCTACCTACCAGCCCAGAATAGCAGTCCCAAAAGATATCCCCTCATCCAATATGCTCTCTCCCATACTTTTCCCATACCCCCTTTGACTTTGCCATTAGAGCAAGGTGAATCTCTATGCCCCAATGCCTGCACATATTATCTCCCAATTACATGCAAAATAGTGTTAATAATATTATTTATATACATTTGAAACATTTAATTTTAAGACCTCGAATTTCAGATCCATTCTCTTCCTCCCTTGACACCCATTCCCACTGGAAAGATAAGTAATTCAGTATGTGTTGTACATGTATAGCTATGCAAAATATTACCATAGTAGTTATGTTGTAAAAGACTGCTATTAATTCCCTCCCACACATCCCACCCCACACCTGGTCCATTCCCTACTTTGATCCTATCCCTCTTCGATAGTGGATACTTCCAACCTCCCCTCCCCTGACAATGCCCTCCCCTCCATCATCCCCTCTCTCATCCCCCCTTCCCCTACTCTCCAACAGGGTAAGATATCCCATTTAGTATGTATGCCATTCTCTCTGAGCCAGATTCAATGAGAATATTGTTTTGCCTTTTTGCCTACCTGTTCTTCCCCTCCCCAGTAGCCACTTCCCCTTGCTTCTTCTACATGAACTAGTTTACAATATCCTATCTTTCCCCATCTTCTCTTGCCACTTTCCTCTCTCACCTCATAATTTCATCCCTTGAGTATTCTCCCTTCCCAACAAATTCAACCTATGCCCTCTATCCATATACACACACACATTCACATATGTATTCATATGACCACACACCTTTCTTCCATTATTTTCATAGTGAGAAAGATATCATCAGTCACAGTTATTATTTTTCCATATAGGAGTGTAAATAGTTCAACTTTGATAAGTTCCTTTTGATTTCTTTTCCCTGATTACCTTCTCAGGCATCTTTTGCTTCTTGTGTCTGGATGTCAAATTTTCTATTCAATTCTGGTTTTTTCCTCAAGAATGCTTGAAAGTCGTCTATTCCACTGAATGACCATATTTTCTCCTAAAACAAAATACTCAGTTTTGCTGGGTAGGTGACCCTTGGGTTCATTCCCAGTTCTTTTGCCCTCTGGAATATCATATTCCATGCCCTTACATCCCTCAGTGTAGAAGCTGCCAGGTCCTGGGCTATTCTGATTGTGTTTCCACAATATTGAAATTGTTTCTTCCTGGCTGCTTGTAGTATTTTCTCCTTGATCTGGGGATTCTGGAACCTGGCTATAATATTCCTGGGAGTTTTCTTTTTGGGATCTTTTTCAGGAGGTGATCTGTGGGTTCTTTCAACCTCTATTTTGCCCTCTGGATCTAAAACATCAGGGCAATTTTCCTTGAGAATTTCTTGAAGGGTGATTTCTAGGTTCTTTCTTTGATCATGGCTTTCAGGTAGTCCAATAATTTTTAAATTGTCTCTCCTGGATCTATTTTCCAGGTCAGTGGTTTTTCCCATGAGATATTTCACATTGCCTTCTATTCTTTCATTTGTTTGGATCTGCTTAACAGCATCTTGATTTCTCATAAAGTCATTAGCTTCCATTT
Organism: Gymnobelideus leadbeateri; assembly: GCA_011680675.1. Lineage (NCBI taxonomy): Eukaryota > Metazoa > Chordata > Mammalia > Diprotodontia > Petauridae > Gymnobelideus > Gymnobelideus leadbeateri. The sequence goes on from WOXC01008605.1 coordinate 174,275, forward strand.
GCTCCATTCTAACTCTGAAGGAATGAATCTCCTCAGTGAGCTTTTGAGATTCTTTTTCCATCTGGCAAATTCGACTTTTTTAGGCATTCTTCTCCTCATTGCCCTTTTGGGCCTCCTTTGCCATTTGAGTTAGTCTATTGTTTAAGGTGTTGTTTTCCTCAGTCAGGCTGTTGACCCTCATTTCATACTTTTCCTGCATCCTTCTCATTTCTCTTTCCAATTTTTCCTCCACTTCTCTTATTTCATTTTTAAAGTCCTTCTTAAGGTCCTCTATGGCCTCCAACCCGCTCATGTTTTCCCCTGGGGCTTTTGGAGCAGGACTTCTGACCTCACAGTCCTTTTCCTGCTCTATGCCCCCAAAATAGGAGTCTAGGGTAGCATTTTTCTGTTTCCTTTGCCTTGGCATGTTGCCACTTAATTCCTTGACTTTTGGGCTTGTTGCCACACTATGGCTTTAAGGCCAGCTAGAGGAATTTTTGTCCTGAACGTGTGGGGGGCAACTTCCGTTTCTGGCAAGCTGTAAACCCACCCATGACTTCCACCCTAGATCACAATCCAGATCCACGGAGGTTAAAGCAAGAGCGATTACCCTCCTAAGACTGATCACTGGATCTCCTTACAATTAATTGCAGGCTGGGAGCAGGAGCTGCCTCTGAAAACTACCAAATGGAGTGTCTCCTCAGGGGCTTCTAGTCCCCAGGGGAGGGAGCCATTGCATTTCCCCAAATACAGGTCCCAAAGTCCATAGGACACTAACCTCTTACTTTGTCCTAGGCATGTCTATGTTGATCATTCTGGAGTCGCCACAGCTGCTGGTGTTCTGGGGTTCCTCCAGCTGGCTGCTGGCCCTGCCACCCTGGGGCTAAAACCTCAGCTCACACGGACCTGGGTTCTGCTCTGCTCGGCTTCCTGCACTCTGCGCGTTGTGTGCTGCCGGCTCCCAGACCACTGCGCTGGTCCTTCCTGTAGGGCTGCTGGGCTGTCCTCAGTGGGAGGTTAGCTTCTCTGTGTTGTTCTGTGGGTGCTGGGGCTCCAGAAGTTGTTCAGAGTCCCCTTTTACATAGTTTGGGGGGAATCTGGGGGCAGAGTGGCTTGGATGAGCTGTTTCTACTCTGCCATCTTGGCTCCGCCCCGAGAAATAATCTTCGGTAAGTAAAATATAAAGGACTTTATAAAGCCTCTTACATTTCTTGAAATATAGTTATTGAAATCAGGTGAAGGAGAAATCACTCTGATAATTAAGTGTGAATTGTTACTAAATTAGATTGCTGCTGAGATTATAACATCATTACATTGACTGTAAGACTGGTACTCCCTTTGTTTTACTAAAAGAACTCATCCTGGACTCCATCCCTCAACTTTAACTTTTATCCTTTTTTATTTTTCTCCCTTCTTATTATTAGGTAATCTCATATATTCCCTTCAGTCTCTTTTACCCTTGCCATATTCAATCATTATTTTATGTGACTCATTATATCTACAGTAAATTCCTATTTCCCAACCAACTAGATGTCATGTATGACTGGTAACCTGTCTTTTGGTCCTAACAATACCATTAAACTGTTGTGTGACTTTGGGTAAATTATTTCACCTTTTCTGACTGTATTTCCTCATCTATGAAATTAGGGAGCTTTAATTCCATAATCACCAGTTTCCTTTTGGGTATTTCAAACTGTATATCCCACATGTAGCTCAAACTCACCATATTCCAGACAGAATAATTATATTTCAACTGTATCTTCTCATTTCAAAATATTTCTATTTCTATTGTAGACAGCACCATCCTTCTACTCTTCTAGGTTTTATAAACTCAGAATTATCCTTGACTCCTTATTCTCCTTTACCCACATATCCAATCAGTTTCAAAATATTTTTCTTTCTATCTCTGTAACATTTTTTCACATCTTCCTTCTTAAGTTTCATATAGCTACTACCGTATTTCTTCAACCTCTTAATCAGTTAAGTCTCTGAATTCCAGTTTATCTGCTGCTCTTATGCCAAAATTATTTTCCTTATGTACATCAGATCTGACTATATCACTCATCTACTCTATAATATCCTATGCCTCATTTTTACCTCTAGAATCAAATATGAATGCCTCTGTTTAGTCTTTACAAGCTTATCCCAATCTATGTTTCTAGATTTATTTTAAATTACTCTATTTTGCATACTCTGCAATCCAGCCAAACTTGCTTTCTCTCTGATCCTCATTGAAAGTAATCCCTATTTGATCTCTGGATGTCCCCCATACATTTAAATCAGATTTTATTCATCTGCAACACATTGAATATCTCTCTTCCCTCAAGACTTATTTCAAAAAACATTTTAAGATGAAACATTTAATGATATCCCCAACTGCTAGTGTTCTTCCTTCCAAATTGTATTAGCTACTTGGCATTTAATTGTATGCATGTATGTGTAGGTATGTGTATACATACATACATATATACATACACACATGTATATCTATATGTGTATATATAGATATACATGTGTATGTACACACATACATATTTATAGGTATGCACACACTCACACACATACACACACATACTTGCTTTCTTTCCCATTAAAAAGTAAGGATCCTAAGAGTAGGGTTTATTTCATTCATTGTATTCATATCTCCAGCATATAATACAGAGTCTAGCACATGGGAGATGATGATTACCATCCTATTCCTGCCTTTTAAATATCTTTACCTTCACTCTGGCAAAATTTTCTCAAGTTCCCTTGCTTCTAGACAAGGGAGTAAATTATTTTTCTGTACATTGAGACTCAAAGAAGGTAAAATGTTATGATATATAGGAAAGAACACTAGAACCAGAGAAAATATATCTATGTTAGAATACTAGCTCTGCTATTTACTGACTCTGAGATGATTACCATGCCACTAATCAGGACTTCAGCTTCTTCTTGCTTAAAATGAAAGGAATGGACTACATGATTGCTAAAGTCTCACATAGTTTGGAATCCCTTGAAACAGTCATTGATTGAGCTTTGTTGACTTACCAGTAGCTTTACATATTTATCTTATACCAATAACTGTTAAAGTTTCCCATCTCTTCTCATGCAATGACATAGCTTCCAGATGAAATTGCAGAACTCCAAAGGATGGACATTTTTTTCTGTTGCATATTTTCTATTTGCTTCTTTGCTTTGTTGAAAATGAATATGCTTAGAATTTTATTCTAAGCAGCTTTTGATGTGCCAGACTTTAAAGGGGGTATAAAACAACAACAGACCAAACTCTAAAAAAATTGCTCCTTGCTAATTCAAAAGAGAAATAATGTAGCTGTTGTTGTTGGATAGGTTTTGACAGGAGATGGAGGACAATTACATGAGAAATGGAACAAAAAAGTAATAATGATGAAAATAGGTCAACAATTTCCAAAGAAAAGAAGCTATCCATTGCCAGTTGAATAACCAAGGAGATCCTGTGTGCATTACTCTTAGAGATATAAACTCATGCATTATTCTAATTTACTCTGTCAACATTTAGCTCTTTTACAAATGCAAAGTGCTCTGAGGTTCTGAAATCCTTATGCTAATACTTTAAGGTGTGATATACAATGTTAATTTATTCTAAAGGTTTTTTTTTTTTTATTACAGAGGTTATTCTTCTGGAAAACTAAGATGCTATTAGGTGATATTCTACTATTAAGTTTACCTGACTGTCCTGGGTGAAAATATTAATTTGGGCTAATTTCAACAGATACAAAAGTTCCCCATTTAATTTTTCATGTTAGCAAAATCTCCACAAAGACCAATCAAAGGAACTTTCAAATTTTAGCTGGTACATAAAGTTCATGAATTGGAATTGGACAAGTAGAAGCTAATGACTGTATGAGACATCAAGAAAGAATCAAAGTCAATAGAAGAAGAAAAAAACAAAGTGAAATATCTCCTAAGAAAATGATTAATCTAAAAAAAAAAACAGACTGAGGAAAGATAAATTAGGAAGTACTGGACTACATGAAAGCCACAAACAAAAAAGAGCCTACACATCATATTTCAAGAAATAAAGGAAAATTGTCCTGATATCTTAGATACAAGGGGCAAAAGAGAAATTGAAAGAATCCAGCAATCAGCTCCTAAAAGAGATCCCAAAATGAAAATCCACAGGAACATTATAGATAAATTCTGGAGCTCTCAGGTCTGAGTATGATCTTTCAGAGGGAAAAAAAAGTTGGATATTTAAAGAAATAAAGGACTTTCAAGCATTCTTGAAGAAAGTATAAGAGCTGAATAAAAGAATTGGCATGATAACACAAAACTCAGGAAAAGAATAACAAAATAGGGGCAGCTAGGTGGCGCAGTGAGTAGAGCATCGGCCCTGGAGTCAGAAGGACCTGAGTTCGGATCCCGCCTCAGACACTTAAGGTACACACAAACAAAAACCTAGCCGTGTGACCTTGGGCAAGTTACTTAACCCCAATTGCCCTACAAAAAAGCAAAAAAAAAAAAACTCTAAAAAAAAGAATAACAAGATAAACATGAAAGAGAAATGGTAAGGGACTGAATGATGTCGAGTTGTTTCTATTCCCATATGGGCAGATGATGTATGTAACTCCTAAGTACTTTATCATTATTAGGGTAGTTAGAAAAGTTATACATAAACAGAGGGCTTGGTTGTGGATCAATTATATTGAAGTGATCTAAAAAATGCAAAGGAATGCATTGGGAAAAAGGAGAGGAAAATGGGGGGAAATTCTCTCATATAAAAAAGACATGCAAGGAAGAACTTTTACAGCTGAGAGGAAAATGTCAGGGACCAGCAGGTAAGACTTGAACCTCACTCTCCTCTTAATTGGTTCAAAGGGAAGGTTATGCATATAAACTCAGCTGCCACCAGGGGACTAAAAGAAGAAATAGGTAGAGGGGTAATAAGAAAAAGAATGAATTAAGGGCATCTGTGCTCCTAAGTAAACAGGCTTTTGAGAAGGCTGGGTAAAGAATAAACAAAAGAAAATAGGATGGAAAAGCATACATAGTAATCACAATTGTGAATTAGATAGGATGAACTCATCCAAAAATAGAAACAACAAAATGGATTAAGAAACAGAATTCATATGTTGGTTACAAGAAACACACTTGAAACAGAAAGACGGACAGACAGACACACAGTTAACATACGGGGCTTAAAAAGATTCTATTGTGCTTCAAATGATAAAAAAGTTGGGGGTAAGCATCACGATCCTCAAGCAAAGGAAAACCAAATCTAAAGCTAATTAAAAGAAAGAAGGAGAACTTCATCTTGCTAAAAGGAGCCATAAACAATAAAGTCATATCCATGCTAAACTCATATTGCCACATGGCATATTATCCAAATTATTATAGAAATAGTTAAATGAGTGATAGGAGGAAATAAGGAATAAAATTATGCTAATTACCTCAAATTTCCCCTCTCAGAACTAGATAAATAAATAAATAAACTAGATAAAACTAGATAAATGAGAAAAGTGTTAAGATGAGTAGTATTTCAGAAAAGTTAGATGATAAATGTCTAGATAAAATTGAATGGAAATAGAAAGGAATATACATTTTTCTCTGTTGTACATGGCATCTTCACAAAAACAGTCATGTATTAGATATAAAAACCTAACAAATAAATGCAAAATGGTACAAATAAGAAATGCATCATTTTTAGAAGGTATTGCATTAAAAATATTCAGTTTATGGCCCAGGAATCAGAGATTAAAAATTATTTAGAAACTAAATAATCAAATCTTAAAGAATTAATGGGTCAAAGAATGACTCATAGAAACAATAAATAATTTCATTAAACAGAATGACAATGATGAAACAATACACCAAAATTCTTGCGTTGCAGCCAAAGTAGTAATGAGGGGAAAATTTATGTCTCCAAATGCTTATGTCAATAATAGTAATAATAAACAGAAACAGAGCAGATCAATAAATTAGACATACACTGAAAAGAACAAGAAAAAGAATAAATTAAAAATACCCAATTAATTCCCACTCCCCCTCCCCCACGGGGCCTGTGTGACACATCCCTGGTTGCAGAGCTTCAGGATGCACATGGGGGGGGGGGGGCAGTGACGTAGGGGGAATGTGCCCTCTATATGAGGCTGGGGAGCGGCTGACTCGGCCTTTTCCGCCCGCTCCCCCCTCCCCCCAAAAGTTCCGCTCAGGCTGCATCGCGCCCACACTGAGCTCTGGGCCCCCGCGCTAACGCCGCCACCGCCGCCTTCCTCCTTCTGCCGCCATGGTCATCTACCGGGAACTCATCAGCCATGATGAGATGTTCTCAGACATTTACAAGATCCGGGAGATCGCGAACGGGCTGTGCCTGGAGGTGGAAGGGAAGATGGTCAGTAGGACAGAGGGTAACATTGATGATTCACTCATCCGTGGGGATGCTTCTGCTGAAGGTCCTGAGGGTGAAGGAACAGATGCCACTGTAATCACTGGAGTTGACATAGTAATAAACCATCAGCTGCAAGAAACTAGTTTCACAAAAGAATCCTACAAAAAGTACATCAAAGACTATATGAAATCAATCAAAGGCAGACTTGAAGAACACAAGCCAGATAGAGTAAAACCTTTTATGATGGGAGCTGCAGAACAGATCTAACACATCCTTGCTAATTTTAAAAACTATCAGTTCTTCATAGGCGAAATACATGAATCCAGATGGCATGGTGGCTCTGTTGGACTTCCGTGAGGATGGTGTGACTCCATATATGATTTTCTTTAAGGATGGTTTAGAAATGGAGAGATGTTAACAAATTCAGCTGATTGCTTTGAATCACCTGTCATCATAACTGGCTGCTGCTTTTTGTCATCTACACAACACCAGGACTTGGACAAACTTGGACTGATGTCATCTTGAGCTTTATTCATTTATTTTTGACCTTGATTTATTTGGAGTGGAGGCATTGTTTTTAAAAACATGTCATGTAGGTTGTCTAAAATAAAACGCTTTTAACCCCCCCCCCCAAAAAAAAGAAATCCCCAATTAAAAATCAAATTGGAGATCCTGAAAATTACAGGATAGATTAATAAAACTGAAAGTTAAAAATATTGAACTCCTTCCCTCTTTCTCCTCGGAGCCGGTGGCAGAGTGTCTCTTCTGTGATCATGGCAAAAATCAAGGCCCGGGATCTTCGTGGGAAGAAGAAGGAGGAGCTACTCAAGCAGTTAGATGATTTAAAGGTGGAACTTTCCCGATTGAGAGTGGCCAAGGTCACTGCGGGAGCTGCATCCAAGTTATCTAAGATCCGAGTAGTTCGAAAGTCTATTGCCTGAGTTCCGACTGTCATCAACCAGACACAGAAAGAGAACCTCAGGAAATTCTATAAGGGCAAGAAATAGAAGCCCCTGGACCTTCGGCCCAAGAAGACCCGTGCCATGCTCAGTAGGCTTAATAAGCACGAGGAAAGCCTGAAGACCAAAAAACAGCAGAGGAAGGAACGTCTGTACCCCCTTCGAAAATTTGCTGTTAAGGCATAATTTGTTAAGGTGCTCAATAAAAAGACATTGTTATAAAAAAAAAAAATAAAAAAAATGTTGAACTAATAAAAAAGCTAGGAGATGGTTTTATTAGAGATTTAATGATTAATTTGATGTAAAAAGGAAGAAAAGCAAATTACCAGCATCAAAAACATAAAAGGTGAAAGCAAACCCAATGAAGAGAAAATTAATTATTAAGAATTTTTTGCCCAATTATATGCCTACAAGGATGACAACAAACATCAAATGGATGGGCATTTATAAAAAAATTATAAATTGCCCAGATTAACAGGAGAAAATAGAATATTTAAACAATCCTATCTAAGAAAAAGAAACCGAACAAGCCTTCAATGAGTACCCTAAGTAAAAATCCCCAAGATAAGATGGATGGCAAATAATTCTAGCAAACATTAAAGGAATAATATTCCCAATGTTATGTAAACTATGTGGAAAAAATACATGAGGACAGAGTCCTACCAAATTACCTCTATGACACAAATGTTGTTTTGATACCTAAACCATGGAAAACACAGAGAAATGAAATTATACAACTTCCTTAATGAATGCTGATACGAAGGCTTGAATACTAACAAGGAGATCATAGTATGGTATCATAAAATCATATATGATGACCAAGTGATATTTACATGAGAAATGCAGGACTTGTCAACATTAGCATAATTGACCATATCAATAACAAAAATAGTAAGAATCATAATTATATCAATACATATAGAAAATAAATTTGGATAAGATAGAATACCCTATCCTTTTTTTAATACTAGAAATCATAAGAATCAAGATTTTTTCTTAAAATAATACCTTTTGTTGTTGACTCATTTCAGACTCTTCATGACCCCATTTGGAGTTTTCCTGGGAAAGATACTGAAGTAGTTTTCCATTTCCTTCTCTATCTCATTTTACGTATGAGGAACTGGGGTAAACAGGTTAGATGAGTTTCTCAGGGTCACAGCTGGTAGATATAAGAGACCAGATAAGTTTTCCTGATTCCTAGACTGGTACTCTATCCTCTGCACCATCTACTATCAATCAGAAATGTGTGATACTGATAAATTAGAACAAGGGTGAAGCAAGTGTGTTTATTATCAGCATTATCGTTAATCATGTACTAGAAATGCTAGCTACGGTAATAAAAGAAAAAAAAGACAATGATAAAATTAAATAATCACTCTTTACAGATGATATGATGTTATACTTAGTGTATGATCCAAAATAATTTCAAAGGATTCTTCAAAAAATGCTATGTCTATCCAGAGAGGAACTAATGAACGGAGTATAGATTGAAACATACTTTTTTCACTTATTTTATTTATTTATATATATTTTTTGCAGCATGGCAAAAATGAAAATATGTTTTGTTTGACCTCAGATGTATGAGGTGATGAGGGCCAGCACCAGAATGGTGTCAGTGTCAGAGGAGAGAAGGGAGCCTATTTGAGAGATGTTGCAGATTATATGAATAAGCTTCAGTGACAGATGAGAAATAGGTAGTGAGAGACAGTAAGAAGTTAAGAATGACACCTAGGTTGCTGGTTTGAGGGACTGAAAAGATGGCGTTTCTTTCATTACTAAGAAAGAAGTAGAGTGTTGGGGGTGGTGGTGGAGTGAAAGCAGGGATTCCCCTGATATCTCCCAGAAATTACCTCAGATACCTATAAGGAGTAGATCTGAAGAAATTTTAAAGTGGCAGAATTGACAGGGAGACAGAGTATGGCAGATTTTCAATCTAAGACAGCCTAGAAAGTTGACAGGAAGGATCTGTTGCACTGGACAGGGAAAGGAACACAAAAGGTGAGGGCTATATCACCACAGACTAGATCATAGCAGGCCCAGAGCAGACCCCAGCTGACTGAATCACTGTCAGCAGTGGTGATTTTCAGACCTCTCAGCACAGGGTGGGGTTCTGTCAGAACTGTGTGAGAGAGAAGTGCCATCCTGCACAGGGCCTGTCACAGAGAAAGAAGCTACTTTCTGGGGATTTAAGCCAACAGACTAAAGTATAAAAGTCACCTCATTAAATTTCCAGGAATCAAGATGGTGGAGTACACAGTAAGTGCTCTAACTTTCCTTTCTTGATCTTGAAAAACCCAGAAAATATTGCCACAAGAAAAATCCTGGAATAGTAGAGCCAGCAGAAAGTGCACAGCATTCCCTTAGCTTCAGAGGCTTGGTAATTAACAGGAAAGTTCCCCCTTACTCTGGCTGAAGGGAACCAGTATAGGATGAGAGGCATCCCAGTAAGCCCTACCTCAGCAGACTAGTGGGAGATCCTGCTCCCCAGAGTGGTAGAGCCAACAACCACCAATACCAGGCCCCCAGGTGTGCTTTCAAATAGCCAAGGGAATCAGCAGAAAACAGCATGGGCAAGCATTCACTAGTGGATGAGCCTCCCTGTGCTCTAGTGCACATCTAGATCACTGGGGAAGAGGGGACCTCCAGTGGTCAGATGACCCCCACCACCACATTTTAAGTGACCAGGTTCAGCATAACCCTGCGGAAACACAGGAAAATTGCACCTGGCTTCAGCACACACCTGACAGCTCTAGCACAGCACCAGGTAAGCTACATCATTATATAGCTTCCCAGATCCCAGAACTAGAGGCTACAGGGGACAAAACCAGTCATCAAGCCCCTAGTCCCCAGGACAAGAAATGAAGGACAGAGCCCCCTATATCCCAGACCAGAGAATCCACTTGACAAGTCAGGGAAAAAAAAAACAATCACGATGAGAAAGAAGCAAATTGGAAAAGCAAAGACCATAGATTCTTACTATGGGGACAGGGAAGATCAAAATATGAATTCAGAAGACAGCATTGACACTATTCCCACATCTGAAACCTCAAAAAGGAATATGAACTGGTCTCAAGTCTAAAAAGCATTCTTGGAAGAGTTCAAGAAGGATTTTAAGAGTAAAATTGGAGAGGTATAAGAAAAATTGATCAATTCTTAAAAAAATACAATTGACAGAGGGCGGAGCCAAGATGGCGGAAAGGAAGCAGTAACCTCGCTGAGCTCCTTGGTCACTAAGTCTCAAAGGGTGAATCTGAGTGGATTCCGGAGTGACGGAGCCCACTGGAGGGCAGAATGTGGCAAAGTCCAGCCCAGGAGGTTGCCCAGTGTGTCCGGACAGGTCGAGCACAGAGTGCGTGGGGTCTGCACAGCTCAGACCTAAGAGCAGACAAACAGACTACACCAGAGAGAGGAAAAGCCCCAGCCTGCAGACTTACCAAGGACAAATTGCAGTCATCTCGAAGAGGGAAAGGATCATTGGAGCCAGGTAGGAGAGCCGGGCTCCCAGTGGAGAGAGTCTCTTCTCTGGCTGCATTCGGCCCCCAGCCTGGAAGTTTAGAAACTGCCTGCCTGTATAATGCAGGGTCTGGAATGGCAAAGTAAATTCTAGCTGCTCTGATCCTCCCAATCTGTGCACATCAACAAACCTCTCTAAGATTCCTGCCTTAGCCACAAATTAGACACCCAGAGGTGTCTAATGCTACAGCATTTAAAGTCAACTACCAGGCCCTTAGCTCACAGCCTGAGAAATTAAGAAATAGGAAATCACAGTGGGAAAGAAGGAAGCTGAGAAGGAGAAGGGGGAGGCTCGAAAATTGATCCGACCTTAATATGTAGGTCAAGAACAACCAAAAACACAGGATAATTTGGACTCTTTACCCACAACTGAGACCATAGAAGGAAATATGAACTGGTCTCAAGCCCAAATAGCATTCTTGGAGGAGCTTAAGAAATATTTGAAAGCCCAAATCAAGGAGGCAGTGACCAACCTGGAAAAAAAGTCTCAGTGAAGAAAACAAATCCTTAAAAAGTAAAAGTAGTGAAGTTATTGGAGAAAATGCCTCCCTAAAAAGGGGCCTTCAAAAACTAACTGAAGACTATAATACCCTAAAAATTAGAATCAATCAAATTGAAACTCAGAACTCTGTGATGCACCAAGAGTCAATCAAACAAAACTAGACAATTGAAAAATTGGAAGAAAATTTAAAATATCTCACTGGAAAAACAACTGACATAGAGAACAGATCCAGGAGAGACAACTTAAGAATTATTGGTCTACCAGAAAGCCATGATGAAAAAAGCAGTCAAGACAACATCCTCCAAGAGATTGTCAAAAAAAAAAACTGTCCTGAGGTCCTGGATTCAGAAGATAAAATAGTTATTGAAAGAATTCACCAGACTCCTCCTGAAAGAGATGCCAAACTGAAAACTCCAAGAAATATAGTAGCCAAATTCCAGAATTACAAGATTAAAGAAAAAATTCTACAAGCAGCCAGAAAGAAACAATTCAAATATTGTGGGACTACAGTTAGGATCACACAGGACCTAGCAGCTTCTACATTAAAAGAGCGGAGGGACTAGAATTTGATATTTCATAGGGCAAGAGAGCTAGGACTACAAACCAAGGATTAACTAACCAGCAAAACTGAGCATAATCTTTCAGGCAAGGAGATGGATGTTTAATGAAATAAAGGACTTCCAGACCTTCCTGATGAAAAAGCCAGAACTCAATGGAAAATTTGATCTCCAATTATAAGACTCCAGAAACACATAAAAAGGTAAACAAGGGAAACACAGACTCACACATGCATAAGTGCACACACCCACACCCACGCTCATTACATGGGATGCAACAGGAGCAAAATGTTCACATCCCTATATGTGGAGCTGATAACTGTCAATATTTGAAATCTTTATGATTATCATGACCTTCAAAAGGGTTATACTTAGATAGAGGGTGTGGGTATGAATGCACTAACCTGATGTTTGAAAAAAAAAAAACTATTAAGGGGATCAAAGAGACTGTAATGTGTAAAAGGAAAAGATGAGCTAGGAAAAGGTAAAATATGCCATCTGAAGAGGCTTCAAAACACACTATAGAAGAGGGGAAAGAAAGGGGGAGAAGAACATCATTTAAACACTATTCTCACTGGTTCTGGTTCAAAGAGGGATCAAATTAATCAGTGAAGTTTAAGATTCTAATGTGAATAGACTCATAAATCCATTAAATAGAGGAAAAGGAGGGAGGGAGAGGAGCACTGTTTGAAATTTACTCTCATTGGTTTGGAATCAAATGGGGGGTAATTTACTCTGATAAGCATAAAAATTTATTGTGTCCTATAGATAGTGGAAGGGTAAGGGGGGTGAAAAGGAGAAGACTAAAGGGGGGATTAGAAGGGAGGGTAATAGTAGTAAGGGGAGAGGGTTGGATAAGAAGGGGGGGTCACTGAGTGGGAACACTGAGGGAGGGGGTGGTCAAAAGGGAAACTTGAAGGAGGGAATGGAGAAGGAAGAAACAAAACCATAAACAGGGGAGGGAATAAGATGGAGGGAAAGAGACAGATAGTCATCATTACTGTGAATGTGAATGGGATGAACTCTCCCATAAAACAGAGGCAGATTGCAGAATGGATTAAAAACAATAATCCTAAAATATGCTGTCTACAAGAAACACATTTGAAACAAAGGGATACCTACAGGGTAAAGGCAAAAGGTTGGAGTAAAGTTTATTATGCCACAGCTAAAGTAAAAAAAGCAGGGGTAGCAATACTTATCTCAGATAAAGCAAAAGCAAAAACAGAGCTAATTAAAAGAGATAAGGAAGGAAACTATATCCTACTAAAAGGCACCATCGAGAATGAAGCAATATCACTACTTAATATATATGCACCAAGTGGTATAGCATCCAAATTCCTAGAGGAGAAGTTAAAGGAATTAAAGGAAGGAATAGATAGCAAAACTATACTAGTGGGGGACCTTAATCTCCCCCTCTCTGAACTTGATAAATCTAACCTCAAAATAAACAAGAAAGAAGTTAAGGAGGTGAATATAATCTTAGAGAGACTAGATGTGATGGATCTCTGGAGAAAACTGAAAGGGGATAAAAAGGAATTTACTTTCTTCTCGGCAATGCATGGTACATACTCAAAAATAGACCATGTACTAGGGCATAAAAACCTCACAATCCAGTGCAAAAAGGCAGAAATATTAAATGCATCATTCTCAGATCATGATGCAATAAAAATTATATGCAATAAAGGGCCAGGGAAAGATAGACTAAAAACTAATTGGAAATTAAACAATTTATTCCTAAAGAATGGATGGGTCAAAGAAGAAATTATAGAAACAATCAATGATTTCATTCAAGATAATGATAATAATGAGACAACATACCAAAATTTGTGGGATGCACTAAAGGCAGTTCTCAGGGGAAGTTTTATATCCGTGAGTGCATACTTAATTAAAGCAGAGAGAAGGGAGGTCAATGAATTGGACATGCAATTGAAAAAGCTAGAAAAAGAACTAATTGAAAATCCCCAATTTAGTACTAAATTAGAAATATTGCAAACCAAAGGAGAGATTAATAAAATTGAAATTAAGAAAACTATTGAATTAATAAATAAAACTAAGAGATAGTTTTATGAAAAAATAAAAAAAATTGATAGACCCTTAGTCAATATGATAAAAAAAAAAAGAAAGAAGAAAACCAAATTATGAGTATCAAAAATAAAAAGGGTGAATCTACTGCTAATGAAGAGGAAATCAAAAAAATAATGAGGAATTATTTTTCCCAGTTGTATGCACATAAATATGACAGTCTTAGTGAAATGGATGAATATTTACAAAATCACAGGTTGCCCAGAATAACTGAAGAGGAAGTGAATTACCTAAATAACCCCATCTCAGAAAAAGAAATCAAACAAGCCATCAAAGAATTCCCTAGGAAAAAATCTCCAGGGCCAGATGGGTTTACTAGTGAATTCTATCAAACATTTAAAGAACAATTGATTCCAATGCTCTACAAACTATTTGGGAAAATTAGTGAAGAAGGAGTCCTACCAAACTCTTTCTATGACACAAATATGGTACTGATTCTTAAATCAGGAAGAGATAAAACAGAGAAAGAACATTATAGACCAATTTCCCTCATGAATCTAGATGCAAAAATTCTAAATAAAATATTAGCCAAAAGACTCCAACAACTTATCACAAAAATAATACACTCTGATCAGGTAGGATTCATTCCAGGAATGCAAGGATGGTTTAATATTAGGAAAACCATCAGTATAATTGAGCATATCAACAATAAAACTAGCAGAAACCACATGATCATCTCAATAGATACAGAAAAGGCTTTTGACAAAGTACAACATCCATTCCTATTAAAAACACTAGGGAATATAGAAATAAATGGAGGCTTTCTTAAAATAGTTGATAGCATCTATTTAAAACCATCAGCAAGTATTATATGCAATGGGGATAAATTAGAAGCTTTTCCAATAAGATCAGGAGTGAAACTAGGGTGTCCACTATCACCCCTCTTATTCAATCTGGTACTAGAAACACTAGCAGTAGCAATTAGAGAAGAAAAAAAAATCAAAGGAATCAAATTAGGCAAAGAAGTGACCAAGCTGTCACTCTTCCCAGATGATATGATGATATACTTAGAGAATCCTAGAGAATCAAGTAAAAACTACTTGAGACAATAAATAAATTTGGCAAAGTTGCAGGGTATAAAATAAACCCACAGAAATCCTCACCATTCCTGTACATCTCTAATGAAACTCAGCAGCAAGAGATAGAAAGAGAAATCCCATTTAAAGTCACTGTAGACATTATAAAATATTTGGGAATCTACTTGCCAAAACAAATCCAGAATCTATATGAACACAACTACAAAACACTTCTCACACAAATAAAACCAGATCTAAATAGCTGGGAAAATAACAATTGCTCGTGGCTGGGTCGAGCTAATATAATAAAAATGACAATTTTACCCAAACTAAACTATATATTTAGTGCCATACCAATCAATTTACCAAAAAACTACTTTGTAGAGTTTGACAAAATAATAACAAAGTTTATTTGGAAAAACAAACGGTCTAGAATATCAAGAGAATTAATGAAAATAAATACTAGGGAAGGTGGACTAGCTATGCCAGATCTTAATCTGTATTATACAGCAGCAGCCATCAAAACTGCTTGGTACTGGCAGAGGTGTAGAGCAGTGGATCAATGGAGTATATTAAGCACAGGAAACCCAGCAGATAACGAATATAGTAATCTATTGTTCGATAAACCCAAAGACCCCAGTTTTGGGGATAAGAATGCACTATTTGACAAAAACTGCTCGAAAGACTGGAATATAGTATGGTAGAAAGTGGGCATAGACCATTATCTAACTCCATATAACAAAATCAAGTCTAAATGGGTGCATGATCTAGGTGTAAAGGATGATACTGTAAGCAATTTGGAAAGCAATGAATAGTTTACCTGACAGATTTGTGGAGAGGGGAAGATTTTAGGACCAAACAAGTATTAGAGAGCATTATAAAATGCAAAATGGATAATTTTGATTACGTTAAATTGAAAAGCTTCTGTACAAACAAAGCCAATGTAACCAAGATCAAGAGGGAGGTGAGAAATTGGGAAAGAATTTTTACAACTTGTGTCTCTGATAAAGGACTCATTTCTAAAATTTATAGAGAATTGAGCTAAATCTATATGAATGCAAGTCATTCCCCAATTGATAAATGGTCAAAGGATACGAACAGGCAGTTTTCAGAGAAAGAAATTAATGATATCTTTAAGCATATGAAGAAATGCTCTAAATCACTATTAATTAGAGAAATGCAAATCAAAACAACTCTGAGACACCACATCTCTCCAGTCAGATTGGCTAAGATGACAAAACAAGAAAGTGACAAATGCTGGAGAGGATGTGGACAAATTGGAACACTAATACATTGCTGGTGGAGTTGTGAACTTATCCAACCATTCTGGAGAGCAATCTGGAATTGAGCCAAAGGATTATAAATAATTTCATACCCTTTGACCCTGCCATATCACTTCTATGGTTATATCCCAAAGAGATCATAGAAGTGGGAGGAAGGGTAGAAAGAGCTCATCCGAGCCACTCTGTTTCCAAATTCCCCTCAAACTATGTAAAAGAGGACTCTGAACAACTTCTGGAGCCCCAGCACCCACAGAACAACACAGAGAAGCGAACCTCTTGCTGAGGACAGCCCAGCAGCCCTGCAGGAAGGACCAGCACAGCAGTATGGGAGCCAGTGGCACTCAGTGCTCAGAGCGCAGGGAGCCAAGCTGAGCGAAGCCCAGGTCCCCTGAGCCTAGGTTTTAGCCCCAGGGTGGCAGGGCTAGCAGCTAGCTGGATGAACCCCATAACACCAGGAGCTGTGGCGACTCCAGAATTATCAACATAGACATGCCTAGGACAAAGTAAGAGGTTAGTGTCCTATGGACTTTGGGACCTGTATTTAGGGAATGCGCCGGCTCCCTCCCCTGGGGGCTAGAAGCCACTGAGGAGACATGCCATTTGGTACTTTTCAGAGGCAGCTCCAGCTCCCAGCCTTCAAATCGTAGGGAGATCCAGCGATCAGTCTTGGGGGGTAATCACTCTTGCTTTAACCTCCCTGGTCATATGAATACATATGTGAATGTGTGTGTATATGGTTACAGTTATATATGGATAGAAGGCATAGGTTGAATTTGTTGGGAAGGGAGAATACTCAAGGGATGAAATTATGAGGTGAGAGAGGAAAGTGGCAAGAGGAGATGGGGAGAGACAGGGTAGGGTAAACTATCTCATGTAGAAGAAGCAAGGGGAAGTGGTTGCAAGGGAGGGGGAGAATAGGAAGGCAAAAAAGGCAAAACCACATTCTCATTGAATTTGGTTCAGGGAGAGAATGACATACATACTAAATGGGATATCTCAACCTGCAGCAGAATAGGGGGAAGGGGGATGAGAGGAGGGATGATGGATGGGAGGGCATCCTTGGGGGGAGGGGAGGTTGGAAGTACCCACTATAGAAGAGGGACAGGATCATGTAGGGAATGGACCAGGTTGGGGGTGGGATGAGTGGGAGGGAATTATAAGCAGCCTTGTACAATATATCTACTATGATAATGTTTTGCATAGCTAGACATGTACAACATATACTGAATTACTTATCTCCCCAGAGGGAATGGGTGACAAGGGAAGAAGGAAATGGATCTGAAATTTGAGTCTTAACATTAAATGTTTCAAATATATATAAATACTATTATTAATACTCTTTTGCTTATAATTGGGAGATAAGATGTGCAGGCATTGGGACGCAAAGATTCATCTTCCTCTAATGGAAAAGTTGAAGGCGGTATGGGAAAAGTTATGGGAGAGAGCAGATTGGAGGAAGCGATATCTTGTGGGACTGCTTTTCTGGGAGGGTGGGTAGGGGAAAAACGGGGGGCGGGGAATGATTGTAACTCAAAATCTGGTGGAAATGAATGATATAAAACAGGAGTTAATAAAGCATTTGTTTAAAAAAAAGAAGTGGGAGGAAGACACATATGTACAAAAATATTTTTAGCAGCCCTTTTTGTGGTTGCAAAGAATTGGAAACTAAAGGGGTACCCATCAATTGGGGAATGGCTAAACAAGTTGTGGTATATGAATGTAATGGAATATTATTGTGCTATAAGAAACGAGGAGGTGACAGATTTCACAATTACCTTGAGAGAGTTATACAAACTGATGCTGAGTGAGGAGAGTAGAATCAGAAGAAATTTGTATACAATCACAGACATACCATATCTGTGATGACCAATTATGACAGACTGGACTCTTTTCAGCAATGCAGTGATATAAGTCAATCCTGAAAGCCTCAAGAAAGTGAGAAATGCACCATCCAGAGATATAACTAAAAAGAACTGAGCCTGAATCCTGATGGAAGCAAACTAAATGATCTTTTCTTTTCATTGTTTGGTTTTATTTCTTCCTCACCATCGTTCATCCAACCCAGTACAATATGCCTTTGTAATTGGAATAATGTCTAATATGAATGCATTTGCAGATCTTATACTGCACTACATGCTGTTGTGGGGGTGGGGGAAGGGAAGTAAAGGGAATTTGAAAATCAAGGAACTAAGGAACTGAATCTTGTTAACTGAAACTAAACTAATAAATTAATTAAAATATACAATTGACAAAATTAAAAAAAAATCACTAAAGAGATCAACTCCTTAAATAGTACAATTGGTCAGGAGAGCTAGGTGGTACAGTGAGTAGAGCACTGGCCCAGGAGTCAGGAGGAGCTGAGATCAAATCTGGCTTCAGACATTTAACACAAAAACTATCCTTGTGACCCTAGGCAAGTCACTTAACTCCAATTGCCCTCCAAAAAGAAAAAAAAAAGATGTACGATTGGTCAAATGGATAAGAAGTTAGAAAACTTAACTGGAGAAAATAACTCCTTAAAACGTAAAATTGGCCAAAAGAAAAAGAAGGTACAAAAGCTAGCTGAAGAAAGCAATTTCTTAAAAATTAGAATTGGGAAAGTAGGAGCTAGTGACTCTATGAGGCATCAAGAATCAAAGAAAATCTAAAACATGAAAATATAGAAGAAAATATAACATATCTCATTGGAAAAACAGGTGACCTGGAAAACAGATCAAGGCGAGATAATATAAGAATTATGGGTGTACCAGAAAGCCATGATGAAAAACAAAAAAAGAACATGGACAGTATTTTTAAAGAAATGATCAAGGGGCCGGCTATGTGGTGCAGTGAGTAGAGCATTGGCCCTGGAGACAGAAGGACCTGAGTTCAGATCTGGCCTCAGAAACTTAATGCACACACAAACAAAAACCTATCCTTGGGCAAGTAACTTAACACCAATTGCCTCCAAAAAGCAAAAAAAAAAAAAATCATGAAGAAAAAATGATCTGAGGTCCTAGAACCACATGGTAAAATGGACATCAAAAGAATCCTCTGTTCACCTCCTGAAAGAAATCCCAAATTGAAAACTCCCAGGTAGACTGTAGTAAAATTCCAGAATTATCAGGTCAAGGAGAAAATACTGCAAATAGCTAGAAAGAAGCAATTCAAATATCACAGAACTCCAAGTAGGATCATACAGGTACTGAAGCTTCTACATTTAAAGATCATGGGATTGGAATATGATATTTGGTAAGGCAAAGGAGCTTGTACTACAACTAAGGATTAACTACCCAGCAAAATTGAACATAATGTTTCAGGCAAGGAGATGGATATTCAGTGAAATAAGGGACTTCCAGAACTTCCTGATGAAAAGGCCAGAGCTCAGTGGGAAATTTGATCTTCAGAGGCAAGACAAAAAGAGAGACATAAAAAGGTAAATAGGGGGAAAAACTTGTTATTCAATAAGGGCAAACTGTTTCCATCCCTAGATGGGAGGATGATACTTGTAAGTCTTGAGAATTGTCTCTTTACTATGACATTTAAGAAGGATATACAAAGATAGAGAATTTGCATATAAATTGTCTGATGTGATGATAAAAAACCTAATTAAGGAGTGCAAAGGCATTATAAAGGGAAAAGAGGAAAGGAGGACCAGAAAAGGGTAAATTACAACATATGAAGAAGCACAAAAACCTTATAGTAGAGGGAAAGAAGAGAGTGAGAGGAGCATTGTTTTAACTTTACTGTCATTGAATTTGATACAAGGAAGGAATAACATACTCAGTAAGTATAGAAATGTAATGGCCCTACAGAAAGGAAGAGAGAAAAGGGGGAAAAATGGAGAGGGTAGTTAGAAAGGAGGGAAGAAGTATTAAGGAAAAAGGCAAAGGAAAGGGAGGAGGGTTGATAGAAAGAAGGGAAGATTGAGAGACACAATGGTCAAAAGCAAAACATTTGGGGGTGGAGCCAAGATGGTGGAGTAAAAGCAGCATTTCCAAGGCACTCCAGTCCACACCACTATTAAACCATGTAAAAGGTGGACTCTGAACAACTTCTGGAGCTCCAGCACCCATAGAACGAACCAGAGAAGTTAACCTCCCACTGAGGAAACCCCAGCAGCCCGGCAGGGAACAGCCAGTGCAGTGCTCTGGGAGCTGCCAGCTAAACATTCTGGGAGCCTAGCCCAGGCCTGCCTGAGTCTCAGTTTTAGCCCCAGGGTGGCCAGGCCAGCAGCTGGCTGGAGGGACCCCAGAACACCAGCAGCTGTGGCAATTCCAGAATTAGCAACACAGATAAGTCGGGGACAAAGTGAGAGTTACTGCCCTATGGACTTTGGGACAAGTATTTGGGGAATGTCTCTGCTTTTTCCCCTAGGGGAGAGAAGTGTCTGAAGAGACACAGGAGAGAAGCCATGTTGCAGCTTCAGTGGCAGCTTCAGCTCCTGGCCTGTGAACTGTAGGGAGATCTAGTGATCAGTCCTGGGGGGTAAAAGGGTGGGTATCCAGCTTGCCAGAGCTTGTGGAGGCTTCAGAGAGGCCACCCAACTAATACCTCTGGAAGTCGTGAAGACACCAAAGTTTGCGATGGAAGTTCCCCTGTCTGATGGCAGAGTCCTACTGTGGCAACAAGCCCAAAAGTCAAGTAATTAAGTAGCAACATGCCTAGGCAAAGGAAACAAAATAAAGAGAAAAATTCAACATTAGACTCCTATTTTGGGGGTAAAGAGGATCAAAACATGGGACAGGAGGAGGACTGTGAGGTCAGAAATCCTGCATTAAAGGCCCCAAATGAAAATATGAGTGGGTTAGAGGCCATAGAGGACATTAAGAAGGGTGTCAAAAAACAGATAAGAGAAGTGGAGGGAAAACTGGGAAGAGAAATGAGAAGGATGCAGGAAAAGTATGAAATGAGAGTCAACAGCTTGACTGAGGAAAATAACATCTTGAGAAACAGACTAACTCAAATGGCAAAGGAAGATAAAAAGGGCAATGAGGAGAAGAATGCCTTAAAAAGCCAAATTTGCCAGATGGAAAAAGAATCTCAAAAGCACACTGAGGGGATTCATTCCTTCAGAATTAGACTGGAGCAAGTGACTTTATGAAAAATCAAGATGCTGTTAAACAGATCCAAACAAATGAAAGAATAGAAGGCAGTGTGAAATATCTCATGGGAAAAACCACTGACCTGGAAAATAGACCCAGGAGAGATGATTTAAAAAATATTGACTACCTGAAAGCCATGATCAATGAAAGAACCTAGAAGTCATCATTCAAGAATTTCTCAAGGAAAATTGCCCTGATGTTTTAGAACCAGAGGGGGAAATAGAGGTTGACAGAATCCACAGATGACCTCCTGAAAAGATCCCAAAAGATAACTCCTAGGAATATTATAGCCAGGTTCCAGAATTCCCAGATGAAGGAGAAAATAGGACAAGCAGCTAGTAAGAAAAAATTTCAATATTGTGGAAAAACAATCAGAATAGCACAGGACCTGGCAGCTTCTACACTGAGGGATGGAAGCATATGGAATATGATATTCCAGAGGTCAAAAGAGCTGAGATTAAAACCAAGAATCACCTACCCAGCAAAACCAAGTATCTTGTTTCAGGGGAAAATATGGTCACTCAGTGGAATAGAGGACTTTCAAGCATTCTTGAGGAAAAAAACAGAGTTGAATAGAAAATTTGACATGCAGACACAAGAAGCAAAAGATGCTTGAGCAGGTAATCAGGGAAAAGAAATCAAAAGGAACTTATCAAAGTTGAACTATTTACATTCCTACATGGAAAAAAAAAAAACAATAACTGTGACCGATGAAACCTTTCTCACTATGAAAATACTTGAAGAAGTTTATAGGGGCATATGAATACATATGTGAATTTGTGTATATATGTTTACAGTTATACATGGAGAGAGGGCACAGGTTGAATAGGTTTGAAGGGATGATAATTAAGGGGTGAAGTTAAAAGGTGAGAAAGGAAAGTGGCAAGAGTAGATGGGGAGAGACAGGGTAGGGTAAACTATCTCGTGTAGAAGAGGCAAGGGGAAGTGGTTGCAGGGGAGGGGAAGAACTGAAAGCCAAAAAGGTGAAACCGTCTTTTTATTGAATTTTGCTCAGGGAGAGAATGACATACATAATAAATGGGATACCTCACCCTGCAGGAGAGTAGGGTAATGGGGCTGAGAGGGGGGATGATGGAATTGGAGGGCATTCTTGTGGGAGGGGAGGTTGGAAGTACCCAGTATCAGAGAGGGACAGGATCAAAGTAGGGAATGAACGAGCTGCAGGGGGATGGGTGGGAGAGAAATATAAGTAGTCTTTTACAATATATCTACTATGGTAATGTTTTGCATAGCTATATATGTACAACACATACTGAATATCTTCCCAAAGGGAGTGGGTGACAAGGGAGGAAGGGAACGGATCTGAAATTCAAGGTTTTAAAATTGAATGTCTCAAATATATATAAATACTATTATTAATACTATTTTGCATGTAATTGAGAGATAAGATGTGCAGGCATTGGGGCTCAGAGATTCACCTTGCCGTAAGGGTAAAGTCGAAGGGGGTGTGGGAGAAGATATGGGAGAGAGCAGATTGGATGAGGGGATATCTTTTTTTTTTAAAACAAATGCTTTATTAACTTCTGTTTTACATCATTCATTTCCACCAGATTTTGAGTTACAATCATTTTCCCCCCATTATTCCACTACCCAACCTCCCAGAATAGCAATTCCACAAGATATCGCTTCCTCCAATCTGCTCTCTCCCATACCTTCTCCCATACCCCCATCAACTTTTCCATTAGAGGACGGTGAGTCTTTGTGTCCCAATGCCTGCACATCTTATCTCCCTATAACAAGCAAAAGAGTATTAATAATAGTATTTATATATATTTGAAACATTTAATGTTACTACCTCAAATTTCAGATCCATTTCCTTCCTCCCTTGTCACCCATTCCCTCTTGGGAGATAAGTAATTCAGCATATGTTGTACATGTCTAGCTATGCAAAACATTATCATAGTAGATGTATTGTACAAGGCTGCTTATAATTCCCTCCCGCTCATCCTACTCCCCACCTGGTCCATTCCCTACATGATCCTGTCCCTCTTCAATAGTGGGTACTTCCAACCTCCCCTCACCCCAAGGATGCCCTCCCATCCATCATCCCTCCTCTCATCCCCCTTCCCCCTATCCTGCTGCAGGTTGAGATATCCCATTTAGTATGTATGTCATTTTCTCCCTGAACCAAATTCAATGTGAATGTGGTTTTGCCTTTTTAGCCTTCCTTATTCTCCCCCTCCTTTGCAACCACTTCTCTTCTACATGGGATAGTTTACCCTACCATGTCTCTCCCCATCTCCTCTTGCCACTTTCCTCTCTCACCTCATAATTTCATCCCTTGAGTATTCTCCCTTCCCAACAAATTCAACCTATGCCCTCTATCCATATATAACTGTAACCATATACACACACATTCACATATGTATTCATATGACCACACACCCTTCTTCCATTATTTTCATAGTGAGAAAGATATCATCAGTCACAGTTATTACTTTTCCATATAGGAATGTAAATAGTTCAACTTTGATAAGTTCCTTTTGATTTCTTTTCCCTGATTACCTTCTCAGGCATCTCTTGCTTCTTGTGTCTGGATGTCAAATTTTCTATTCAATTCTGGTTTTTTCCTCAAGAATGCTTGAAAGTCCTCTATTCCACTGAATGACCATATTTTCCCCTGAAACAAAATACTCAGTTTTGCTGGGTAGGTGACCCTTGGGTTCATTCCCAGTTCTTTTACCCTCTGGAATATCATATTCCATGCCCTTCGATCCCTCAGTGTAGAAGCTGCCAGGTCCTGGGCTATTCTGATTGTGTTTCCATAATATTGAAATCGTTTCTTCCTGGCTGCTTGGAGTATTTTCTCCTTGATCTGGGGATTCTGGAACCTGGCTATAATATTCCTGGGAGTTTCCTTTTTGGGATCTTTTTCAGGAGGTGATTGGTGGATTCTTTCAACCTCTATTTTGCACTCTGGATCTAAAATATCAGGGCAGTTTTCCTTGAGAATTTCTTGAAGGGTGAT
Organism: Gymnobelideus leadbeateri; assembly: GCA_011680675.1. Lineage (NCBI taxonomy): Eukaryota > Metazoa > Chordata > Mammalia > Diprotodontia > Petauridae > Gymnobelideus > Gymnobelideus leadbeateri. The sequence continues at coordinate 198,588 of WOXC01008605.1, forward strand.
TTCTAGGTTCTTTCTTTGATAATGGCTTTCAGGTAGTCCAATAATTTTTAAATTGTCTCTCCTGGATCTATTTTCCAGGTCAGTGGTTTTTCCCATGAGATATTTCACATTGCCTTCTAATCTGTCATTTGTTTGGATCTGCTTAACAGCATCTTGATTTCTCATAAAGTCATTAGCTTCCATTTGCTCCAGTCTAACTCTGAAGTAATGAATCTCATCAGTGAACTTTTGGGATTCTTTTTCCATCTGGCAAATTCGACTTTTTAAGGCATTCTTCTCATTGCCCTTTTGGGCCTCCTTTGCCATTTGAGTTAGTCTATTGTTTAAGGTGTTGTTTTCCTCAGTCAGGCTGTTGACCCTCATTTCATACTTTTCTTGCATCCTTCTCATTTCTCTTTCCACTTTTTCCTCGACTTCTCTTATTTGATTTTTAAAGTCCTTCTTAAGGTCCTCTATGGCCTGCAACCGACTCATGCTTTCCCCTGGGGCTTTTGGAGGAAGACTTCTGACCTCACAGTCCTTCTCCCGCTCTATGCCCCCAAAATAGGCGTCTAGGGTTGCATTTTTCTGTTTCCTTTGCCTTGGAATGTTGCCACTTAATTACTTGACTTTTGGGCTTGTTGCTACACTATGGCTTAAAGCCAGATAGAGGAATTTTTGTCCTGAATGTGTGGGGGGCAACTTCCGTTTCTGGCAAGCTGTAAACCCACCCACGATTTCCACCCTAGATCACAATCCAGATCCAGGGAGGTTAAAGCAAGAGCAATTGCCCCCCAAGACTGATCGCTGGATCTCCCTATGATTTGTAGGCCGGGAGCTGGAGCTGCCTCTGAAAACTACAAAATGGCATGTCTCCTCAGTGGCTTCTAGCCCCCAGGGGAGAGAGCCGATGCTTCCCTAAATACCAGTCCCAAAGTCCATAGGACACTAACCTTTTACTTTGTCCTAGGCATGTCTATGTTGATAATTCTGGAGTCGCCACAGCTGCTGGTGTTCTGGGGTTCCTCCAGCTGGCTGCTGGCCCTGCTGCCCTGGGGCTAAAACCTCAGCTCATGCGGACCTGGGCTCGGCTCGGCTCGGCTCCTGCTCTCTGTGCGCTGCGCGCTGCCATGTCCCAGACCACTGCACTGGTCCTTCCCGCAGGGCTGCTTGGCTCTCCTCAGTGGGAGGTTAGCTTCTCTGTGTTGTTCTGTGGGTTCTGGGGCTCCAGAAGTTGTTCAGAGTCCCCTTTTACATAGTTTGGGGGGAATCTGGGGGCAGAGTGGCTTGGATGAGCTGTTTCTACTCTGCCATCTTCAAGGGTATATCTTGTGGGAGTGATATTCTGGGGTGGTTGGTAGGCAAAAAATGGGGAAAAATTGTAACTCAAAATCTGGCAGAAATGAATGATGTAAACCAGAAGTTAATAAAGCATTTATTCAATTGAAAAAAAAAATAAAAGTAAAACTTGCTCCAAAAGCAAAACATATGAAGTGGGTAAAGGAAAAGGGGAAAATAAAAAATAAATGGGGGCAAATAGGTGGGAAATAAGACATAAAGAAAGACTCTGATAGTAATCATAATTGTGAATGTCAATGTGATGAATTCTCCCGTGAAACAGAAGAAGATAGCAGGATAGATTAAAAATCAAAATCCTGGGGAGGGGGGAGGCAGAGCCAAGATGGAATAATAGAAAAAGGACTTCACTGTGGCTCCTGCTTCGACCTCCTATAACCAATGACTCTAAATGAACTTTTGGGCAACAGAACCCACAAAGTGACAGAGAGAATGTAACCTCCCACTGAAGACAGCCCAGCAGGCCAGCAAGAAGGGGCTATTGCAGCACTCTTGGAGCAGAGCCCAGCCTTGTGTGAGCCCAAGTTTTTTGCCTCAGGGTGGCCACTTCAGGCAGGGCTGAAGGGACTTCAGGAGCATGGATTACCAGTAGCTGTGGCAGTTTCCAGAATTATCAACCCATAGATGCTAAGGACAAAGTGAGAGGTCAGTGAGGACTTTGGGAACAAGGAGTCCAGCCTCTGCCCCAAGATGGAGAAGTGGCTAAGGAGTCACAGCCCTGTAGCCACTACAGCATGGCTGCTTCAGAACTCCTGGCCTGCAGATTGTAGGGGGACCAAGCAACCAGTCTGAGGGTTCATCACTCTTGCTTTAACCTGCTTGGATCTGGATCACTGTCTAGGGTGGAGGCACTGGGGTGCTGTTTTAGCAAGCATCCCAGCATCCCCAGGGTGGCTGCCAACACAGGTTCTTAGATCTGCTTTTTTAAAGGAAAGCAACTCAAAATGGGTTAACAATCTTGCTTTTATCAATTAAACTTATAATTTACCTAGGTCATAGGGAAAAGGTGAGCACTCTGAACTTCATAGTATACAGACCGAAACATTTCAAGCAGACAGGCATCCAAATGATCAACCATTACATCCATACCAGATCACAGTTACCAGAGAGGGAAGCATTAACATCTGGGTTTTTCAAAGATGGATGGCTCTCAATGGCTGCCCAGAGTCTCATCTGGCCAAAGCACACGACATTTCTCAAAGTGAGCCCCAAAACGAAGTCTCACATAAGGCATTATATAGTGTGCTCCTGGGTCACAGATTTTAACAACCCTCTTGACCCACTGCCCAATCACAAAGTATCTACTGAAAAAAACAATCATCTCATCACAGGCTCCAGGTGTACTTAAGCCTAGGGCCAGGGAAGATCTTAAAACTTTATATTGCCATTACATATGCATGACAAGTGAGGTAGAGCATTCAGAGGCTTCAGAGAGGGCAGCCAACTAATAGCTCCAGCAGTTGAGAAAACCCCAGAAATTTGGAATAAGGCTCTCCTCTCTGGAAGCAGAGTCATACTATGGCAAAATGCTCAAGTAATTGAGTAGCAACATGAGCAAGCAAAGCAAGCAAAGCAAGCACAGCCATCCAACTTTAGACTCCTATTTTGGGGACTAAAAGTATCAAAGCATGGAACAGGTTGAAGACAGCAAATTCAGAACTCTTGCACCAAAAGCTTCTAAGAAAAATATGAATTAGTTACAGGCCAAAGAGGAGCTTAAGAGGGATTTGGAAAACATAAGAGAATTAGAGGAAAAATTGGGAAGAGAAATGAGAATGATGCAAGAAAATTATGAAAAGAGAGTCAACAACCTAACTGAAGAAAACAATACCTTAAAGAAAAGATTAATTTAAAAGGCAAAAGAGGCTCAAAAATCCAATGGTGTGAAAATGTCTTAAAAAGCTGAATTTGCCAGATGGAAAAAAATCTCAAAAGCTCACTGAAGAGAACCATTCCTTCAGAATTAGAATGGAGCAAATGAAAGCTAGTGACTTTATGAGAAATTAAGATACTATTAAACAGATCCAAAAAAATTTAAAAAATAGAAATCAATGTGAAATATCTCATTGGAAAGTCCTCTGACCTGCAAAATAGATTCATGAGTGATAATTTAAAAATTATTAGACTACCTGAAAGCCATGATCAAAAAAGAGAACCAAGAAACCATCCTTCAAGAAATTCTCGAGGAAAATTGCCCTGTTGTTTTAGAACCAGAAGGCAAAATAGAGATTGAAAGAATCCACCAATCACCTCTTGAAAAAGATCCCAAAGGGTGGAGCCAAGATGGTGGAGTAGAAACAGCACTTCCAAGGCGCTCTCCCCCATGCCACTTCCAAAGCATGTAAAAGGTGGACTCTGAACAACTTCTGGAGCTCCAGCACCCACAGAACGAACCAGAGAAGCTAACCTCCCACTGAGGACAGCCCGGCAGCCCTGCAGGGAGCAGCCAGCACTCTGGGAGCCGACAATGCTCTGGGAGCCAAGCCCAGGCCCACCTGAGTCTCAGTTTTAGCCCCAGGGCAGCCAGGCCAGCAGCAGGCTGGAGGGACCCCAGAACACCAGCAGCTGTGGCGATTCCAGAATTAGCAACACAGATATGCCTACGTCAAAGTGAAAGGTTACTGCCCTATGGACTTTGGGACCAGTAGTTGGTCAAATTTAATAGGAAGGGATGATACTTAAAAGGTGAAATTAAGAGGTGAGAGAGGAATATAATGAGAGGATATGGGGAGAGACGGAATGGGGTAAGCTATCTCATATAGAAGAGGCAAGGGAAAATGGTTACAAGGGAGTGGAAGAACAGGAAGGCAGAAAAGTAAAACCTTATTCTCATTGAATTTGGATGAGGGAGGGAATGACATATATACTAAATAAGTTATCTGACCCTACAGGAGAGTAGAGGGGAAGGGTATGAGAGAGGGTATGATGGAAGGGAGGGCAGCAGGGAAATGGGGGAGGGAATTTGGAAGCACCCACTTTTGCAAAGGAACAGGGAAAATGTAGGGAATAGACCAAGTGGGAGGTGGGATAGGAGGGAGGGAAATATAGTTAGTCTTTTACAATATATCTACTATGGTGATGTTTTGCATAGCTGCACTTGTACAATATATACTGAATTGCTTATCTTCCCAGTAAGGGTGGGTGACAAGGGAGGAAAGGAATGCATCTGGAATTCAAAGTTTTAAAATCAAATGTTTAAAAATATATAAATACTATTATTAATACGATTTTACATATAATTGGGAACTAAGATATACAGGCATTGGGGAACAGAGATTCAACTTGCCCTACTAAAAAGTTGAAAGGGGTTTGGGAGAAGATATGGGAGAGAGAAGATGGGATGAGGGGATATCCTGTGGGACTGCTATTCTGGGGTGGTGGGTAGGGGAAAAGTGGGGAAACATTGTAACTCAAAATCTAGAAGAAATGAATGATGTAAACCAGAATTTAATAGAGCATTTGAAAAAAATAAAAGAATACAAGTCATCCCCTAATTGATAAATGGTCAAAGGAGATGACCAGAAAGTTTTCAGAAGAAGAAATTAAAGCTGTCTATAATCATATGAAAAAATATGAAAGGAGGGCAGATTAGGGGAGAGGGTAATTGGAAGCAAAAACTTTTGAAATGGGACAGGGTAAAGGAGGAAATAGAATAAGTAGGGAGAGGGATAGCATGGAGGGAAATATAGATAGTCTTTAACAATATAACTACTATGAAAATACTTTGCATAACTACACATGCACAACCTATTTTGAATTTCTGGTCTTCTGACTGGGGGTGGCTGAGGAGGGAAGAAGAGAAAGACTCTGGAACTCAAAGTTTAAAAAAATAAATATTGCATGTTACATGGAACTGGGAAATAAGATACACAGGCATTGGTGTATAGAAATCCATCTTGCCCTACTAGAAAGTTGGGAGTGGGGCATGGGGGAAGATATAAGAGAGAACAGATTAAGGGAAGGGTATTCAGTAGGTTCACTATTTTGGGATGGGGGTAGAGGAGAGTTATGGAGAAAAATTTATAACTCAAAATCTTGTGGAAATGAATGTTTACAAGTAAAAATAAATAAATTGGGAAAAAATAAGTGTTGGCACAATGCCGCATTAAAACATTAAAACACAATTCAGTTATTAAAACAAATGAGATCTTTTCACTCTACACCACTACATTGAAATTTATCTTATTAAGTCACAAATGTATGGGGCTTTTCATATAACCAAGGCATTTTCCTTATCTGTAAATGGGTCAAAATTATTATAGTGTTTTTCCATTAACTTCCTTCTGATAATGGGAATGGAAAAGAAACTCATAATGTACTTGATTGTCAATATGTATTGTGGTGTAAAATGCAGAGCAAAGGAATAGAAGTCAAGAAACATGAACTCTAAGCAATGAGCTGTGCAATCTGGCATAAATCATGTAATATCTCCGTTTCAGCTTATTCTTTTGCAAAATAAGTGAGCTTAACTAATTTGTTTAAAGCTCAAATTTCACATTTTCATCAAATTCTTCTATTAGTATAATACTATCTAAATTTTTATCTTCAAAAAATATTAATCCAAACATGTAACCACTTGAGCAAAGGGACAAAATAGGGAGCAAATATAATGTACACGGAGAGAAATAAATAAATAAATATGTATATATACACATACATATATGCATATATACATATGTGCATATATATACATATATGTTTATATTTACCATTGCAAATAGACAAATGTAACCCTGAATTAAAAGGACTCTAAATATTAGAAGACAGCCCTTAGGTTTCCAGATAATTCCCCTAAAGATCTAGGAAATTCAATAACCTTGACATTGACAATAATATGATTTAATATATTATACACATTTATTTGATAATAATTAAAGAAATAATCATTAGCATTTATATTCTGCTTTACATATTTCATTTACACATTTGATTCTCTTTAACAACAACCCTAGAAGCTAAATACTATAATTATCATCTTCATTTCACAAATAAGAAAACTGAATTCACAAAGATTAAATGAATCTATTAATAACAATCCTTTATTATAGTAGACTCATGAGGTTACCCTGAGATTTAGAAATGGAAGAGACATGGCCCTGGGTCTAGAGTGAAGAAAATCTGAGGTCAAATCTAGTCTCACTTACAAATTGTGTAACCCTACATAAGTCTCTTAACCTCTTTTTGCTTCATCTTCATCAACTGAGAAATGGAGATGGTTTAATGTCTTTCTCACAAGGCTGTGAGAACGATCATAAGGATCAAAAGAGAAAATATTTGCAAAATTCTTACTATAGTTCTGGCAGTATAGTTTAAAAATGTTTATCACCTGCTTTTCCCACCCTCCCCCAACCTTTTCTCAAGTACTTTATATTTCGTGGGGTTATAAAATATGAGCATAATCTAGCTAGTTACCATATATCTGTCTAGCTTTCTCCCAAGTATTACATCTTATTCACTCTCAGAAGCCTTCTACTTGAAAATTGGTGACATAATTTCTTAATGCACTTTGATTCTTCACTGCCTCCAAAATCTCATCTGTGTGGACCAGTCTCTCTCTACCAATACAAATGTTAACCCACATAGAATTTTTAATCATATGCACTTCTTGCCAGTCAGTCAAAAAATTTTAAAGAGCCGTCTTAGTTACAGTAGTTGTAACAAATGCTGGGGATACAAAGAAAGGCAAAAAAAATCTTTTTAACCTCAAGGAGTTTACAATCTAATGCCCATCTCTCTCTGTGCATTGTGGATTTACCCAATCATATGGAGATGTACCTTTGATTGTTTTAGCATTTCATAGATATCAGTGTAACATTTAGGCTGCCCATTATTTATTCCTCATTCTTTTTTATGATCATATACAACCTTTGGGAGATATGTGTGTGAGTGTTTGTGTATGTGTGTGTGTGTGTGTGTGTGTGTGTGTGTGTGTGTACCAGTAATCATTGGTATTTTGGATTCAGCAACTTGCTTACATTCAAATATCTTTTTACTGGGCTTTTGGTCACCTGTAATGTTTATTTAACACATAAACAACTAAAATAAAAATTGATAATCTTGGGGAAATATTAGTTTAAAAATATACTGCTCAAGCTATCAAATAACATCTATGCATAGGGTATTTAGCACTAATGAAAAACTCCTCAATATTCATTTACCCAAAGACATAAAAGGAGATTAAATTATATTGTCTCTTGCCCAAATCTATCTCCAAGTGCTACAAGAACCAAAGCACAAGATTGTAACTTCCACAACAGAGGCTGTATATATTTTTCCAAATGTTTTATTAACTTCTGCTTTACATCATTCATTTCTGCCAGATGTTGAGTTAAATATTTTTCCCCATTTTCCCCCTACCCATCACCCAAGAATAGCAGTCCCACAGGATATCCCTTTATCCAATCTGCTGTCTCCCATCTCTCCTCCCATACCCCCTTCAACTTTTCTAGTAGGGCAAGGTGAATCCTCATGCCCCAATACTTGCAAATCTTATCTCCCAGTTATATGCAAAATAGTTTTACACATAGTATTTATATATTTTTAAAAACTTTGGTTTTAAAAGGAAGTTAAACAACTCAGTTTATCCTGTACATGTGTGGTTATGTAAAACATTAACATAGCAGATATATTGTAAAAGACTGACTACATTTCCCTCCCTCCTATCGCAGCTCCCACCTGGCCCACTCCCCACTTTGGTCCTGTCCCTTTTCAAAAGTGGGTGCTTCCAACTTCCCCACCCCCAGCCTGCCCTCCCTTCCATTGACCCCCCCTTGCATCCCCTTCTCCCTTACTCTCCCATAGGGTGAGAAACCCTATTTAGTATGTATGTCATTCTCTCCCTGATCCAAATTCAATGAGGATAAGGTTTTTGCCTTTTTGCCTTCCTGTTCTTCCCCTTCCTTGTAACCATTTTCCCTTGCTTCTTCTATATGAGATAGTTCACCCCATTCTGTCTCTCCCCATTTCCTCTCATTATATTCCTCTCTCACCATTTAATTTCACCTTTTAAGTAACATCCCTTCCTATTAAATTCGACCTGTGCCCACTATCTATGTATACCTGAAAACATATATACACACATTCACATATGTATTCATGTGCCCATATACCCTTCTTCAACTATTTTCATATTGAGCAAAGTTTCATCAGTTGCAGTTATCATTTTGTCTTGTAGGAATGTAAATAGTTCAACTCTGACAAGTTCATAATGATTTCTTTTCCCAGTTTACCTTCTCAACCATCTCTTCCTTCTTGTATCTGAATGTCAGATTTTCTATTCAATTCTGGTTTTTTCCTCAAGAATGCTTGAAAGTCCTCTATTCCACTGAATGACCATATTTTCTCCTGAAACATGATAATCAGTTTTGCTGGGTAGGTGATTCTTGGTTTTAATCCCAGCTACATTGCCATGCAGAATATCATATTCCATGCCCTTTGATCCCTCAGTGTAGAAGCTACCAGATCTTTTGCTATCCTGATTGTGTTTCCACAATATTGAAATTGTTTCTTCTGCTACTTGTAATATTCTCTCCTTGATCTGGGAATTCTGGAACCTGGCTACAACATTCCTAGGAGTTTTCTTTATAGGATCTTTTTCAGGAGGTGATCTGTGAATTCTTTCAACCTCTTTTTTGCCCTCTGGTTCTAAAACATCAAGGCCATTTTCCTTGAGAATTTCTTGAAGGATGATTTCTAGATTCTTTCTTTGATAATGGTTTTCACATAGTCCAATAATTTTTAGATTTTCTCTCCTGGATCCATTTTCCAGGTCAGTGATTTTTCCCATAAGATATTTCACATTGTATTCTATTCTTTCATTTGTTTGTATCTGTTTAACAGCATCTTGATTTCTCATAAAGTCACTAGCTTCCATGTGCTCCAGTCTAATTCTGAAGGAATGATTCTCCTCAGTGAGCTTTTGAGATTCTTTTTCCATCTGGAAAATTTGGCTTTTTAAGGCATTCTTCTCCTCATTGCCTTTTTGAGCCTCTTTTGCCATTCGAGTTAGTCTTTGTCTTAAGGTTTTATTTTCCTCTGTCAGGCTGTTGACTTTCATTTCATACTTTTCTTGCATCTTTCTCATTTCTCTTCCCAATTTTTCCCCTACTTCTCTTATCTGCTTCTTAAGGTCCTCTATGGCTTATAACCAGCTCGTATTTTTATTTGGGGCTTTTGGTGCAGGATTTCTGACCTCACAGTCTTCCTCCTGCTCTGTCTTTTGTCCGCTTTGCCCCCAAAATAGGAGTCTAATGTTGAATTTTCTGTTTATTTTGTTTCCTTTGCCTAGGCATGTTGTCACTCAATTACTTGACTTTTGGGCTTGTTGCCACAGTAGGATTCTGTCACTAGCCAGGGGAGCTTCCATCCCAAACACTGGGGTTTTCCCAACTGCCAGAGGTATTAGTTAGGTGGCCTCTCCCAAGCCTCCACACACTCTGGCAAGCTGGTCATAAACCCCAAGACCTACTAGGACCCAGATGGCAATCCAGGTCCAAGAAGGTTAAAGCAAGAGCAATTACCCCCCAGACTGATTGCTGGATCCCCCTACAGTCTTCAGGCCAGGAGCTAAAGCTGCAATGTGGCAATGTGGCACAAGCTTCACAGGTTCCTCAGAAGCTTCTCTCCCCCAGGGAGAGACACACTCTCTTAACCAGTCCCAATGTCCAAAGGGCACTGACCTCTCACTTTGTCTTAGGCTTCTATGTATTGATAATTCTGGAAACACCACAGCTGCTGGTGTTCTGGGGTCCTGCCAGCTGGCTGCTGGTTAGGTCACCCTGGGGCTAAAACCTCCAAATCACGTGGATGTGGTCTCAGCTGCCAGAGTGCTGTGCTGAGCGCTCTCTTCTGGGCTGCTGGGCAGTCCTCAGCAGGTCATTAGCTTCTTTGTGTCATTTTGTGGGTTCTGGAGCTCCAGAGGTTGTTCAGAGTCCCCCTTTTACATAATTTTGAAGTGGTGTAGGTGAGAGCTCTGTGGGAGTGCTATTTCTACTCTGCCATCTTCACTCTACCCCCCTGATCCTTTGAGGCTGTATACTTTCAACTGACATACTCAGAGAGATAAGAAGGGCACAGTACTTCCCACCTTGGCAGTGTGCCATCTACTAGAGAGAGAAAATATGCTACTATTTCATCCCTTGAGGACCACTTAGAACTACCAGGTAAAATGCAAATCTACCCTTTATTTATATTTCTCCGTTCTCTTAATCTAACAAAGATTATGCCATCTACATCCTAATGGTCATCTTTCTTTCTACCAAACCATGGGTCCTAGTAGTTATAGACCTTTTCTTCTGTATGCTTTGCTGAACGAAGAGGTGTGATTGCACTTTCTGGCAATTGTCTCTGCTTTTTCCCACCCAACAAAATGAAAGATCTTTGGGATAGTTAAGGTGACAAATTATCTGCAAGGGGGAAATTCATGTAGGATCAGAAAGATCTTGTCTTGACTAGTCACAGAAAGTAATAACCTAGAATTCAGTCTCTCTACCTTAAGTGCATCTGTTCTTTGGGCCTTTTTTTTAAAACAAGTTGTCCTCTCTAGGTATCTAAACCTTAGGAAGAAGTTGATTAGCAAATCAATATTAATAGTATAAATCTCCTTATTCTATCACTACTTCCATTAAACTCTAGGATTCAGTGACATCAAATTGCCAAGATGAAATCTGAGTGTCAGTAAACAATTTGGATACCTTGCCAAACTTCTTGATAATGAGGTCACAAACTTTCACTCAAAAACACTTACCTAACACTCTTAATGTGTCCAACACTATGTTAGGCCATACAATGACCAAAAAAATTGGTATCTTGTGGTATCTACTTATAAAAATCTTAGATCTTATTTGGAGAAAACAAGGTCTATACAAATTTAAACATTTAATCACAATCTAAGGCAGAATGCAAAAGGAAGGGGGGAAGAGAAAGAATCAGCGTTTCTATAGCACCTACTATACACCAGGAAATATATTAAAGCACTTGATAAATATTATCTCATTTGATCCTCACAACAACTGAATGAGATAAGTGCTGTTATTATCCTCATTTTACAGTTGAAGAAACAGACAAACAAATGATTTGCCCATGGTCATACAGCTAGTAGTATCTTTGATGGGATTTGAGTTCAGGTCTTCCCTACTTCCAGCCCAGCACTCTATCCACTCTGCCATTTAACTGCCAGGAGGCAGCATGAAATGTTAGATAAAGAGCTCATCTTGAAGCCAAGAAGACACTTTCCAGTCCTTCCTTGACCCTGGACAATTCACTTAATTTCTCAGTTTTCTACATCAGAGGTGCCAAACACAGCTGTCCAGTTGGCCATGTGGCATGTAACAATCTGGAGGTGGTACATATCAGAGTAAGATGCAATTGTGAGATATTGAATAAAATATATTAAAATAAAATGGAACATAAGTCATGTTAATATGTGGTTTTCTAAGTGAATACATAATCCTTTGGGATCCTTATATGGCATTTAGTGGCTTGCTGTTTCTATTTGAGCTTGATACCTCCTCTCTAGGCAACTCTCTAAGCTTTCAACTTGAAGAAACATTGTTGATCTGCATTGGAAGAGGGAATTTCCAAACTCAGGAGTTCCCAATAAACTCATAGTTTCAGTTCCTATCTCTTAAAACACAGTATATAATACCTGTTTTCTGATGAATCTTTGACATCATTGATTTTGGTACTCCAGTTTGTGTTTTCCTTTGTGGATAGTTAGGCCGACTCTGCTACAGAAATTGTCAAAGGAGGGGCAAAAAAAACATAGGAGCTTTTAATGATGGCAGTAAAGGAGATGAAGTTCTAATTTTAAAATGTATCTTTTATCAATCCTTAAACTTTATTATTTTCTACTTAAGGGCTTTGTAAGGCAAGAAAAAGAAAATAATGAAATATATACATATTTATGTATATGTATATGTAATTATATGTATACAAAAATGTGGAATTGGCTTATAAAGCTACTACCAATTTTAGTACACATAAATTTAAGTTTTAAAATGAGAATATCACAATATTCAAATAGTAGCAATTGCAATCAAGTGGCTCTTAAATATGAATATGTACCTATTTAGCAAACTTGAAGTGACAAAATCAAAATGAGACAAATTATAAATATATGATGTTTCAAGTTTATCAGCACTTGTATCTTATTTATGCTAGTCTATGGATCTTTCTCTAAATTGTGCTGATTCATTTTCTTTCTGCAAAAACAAAGAATGCTTATATAGTTTGTTTTGATAACATTGGCATTTCCCACTTTATTCCCCCTCCTCCCTAGGAACCCTTTCTTATAATAAGGTTTTTTTTTTAATATGAAGAATAAATGTAAACAAATTTAATAAATGTAAGAAAAAGTTTGATTTCATTTTCAGTGTTTCACACTTCTGACCCTCCCCCCAATTCTACAAAGAAATATAAGGAGGCATATTCTTATATCACTCCTTTGGGGATTGTTTGGTCTGAGTGATTTTCAGCTGAACCAACCAGCATTTACATGGTAACAGAATTCGTAGATTCTAAGATTTTAGTCAACTTTACTACTTTATAGAAAGCCCTTTTCAGTCAATTGGACTCAAATTCATGAAAGAATAACTCTTACAATAATCTTGCCCACATATATATATATAAACCCAATCTTATTCTGCACTTGAGATTAGAGATACTATGTAATTTTTGAAGTAAAATGGACAAAAAATTATAGAAGTACAATATACCTTTAATTCAGTCCTTATGACATGCTATCTGTTTCCAGTCTTCCACTTTGGGGACTTTGAAATGGAAATGCATCCATTTGGGGTGCAAATGACAATGTTATATATCTGGACAGAAATGAATAATCAACAACTTCATATTGTTCAACTTTAGATCAACAACAAATTCAAAACATGTCTCCAAAGTGGGAGGACATATTAGCATGATGTTTCTTCCATTCTGTCTCATACAAATAGTTACTTAAAAGATTTATGTTGTTAAAGCAAATATGACAGCATAAGACAAAAGTACAATTGATATGGTAGAATTATATTTTCTTTGCTTACATATAAAATATAAATGCAATATATATATATATATATACATATATATACATATATAATTCTTTGCTTAAGCAAATTAATTCATAATTTCTGATGTACATTTAAGTACTTTTAAACAGTGGTCATTAGTCCTTTCTGTTATAGAACAAAAGAGCTCTAAAATAATAAGTGTTCTTTACTTTGGTGACAGTTACTGAATATATATTTATTTGGTAAATGTTATATACCAGTAGGGGTATCAAATAATTACTTCTGCACAGTACTGGATAGATAGTAATGACTTTGGGATTAAATGTCACATTCTATGAACCTGTACACATAACAGCACCTTGCTGATTGCTTTCAACTAATCTCCAAACCCTGTAATTCCTCATGCAAAACATGGTAGCTTTGCCTTAACTTTGCCCAAATATTTAAACAGCGGGGTTCCAACAGGGAGATTTCATACTACTTAGATGTTGTCAAGTATCATAATAATTAAATAAATTTGCATTTATTAATATAAACTCAGTTCATATGTCCATCCTCAAGCATGTCTGTAGATAAGCATCCTGTGGGGTTGCTCAACCAGCCACACCAGCCAAAAAGCACATTAATTAACTACCTTTCAATAGCTAAGTTGAAGTAAAATTATCATAGAGCAATTCAATGGGAATCATTGACAAAAATGGACTCCACTTATTGTGGTGGTTTTTACCTTCTAACCAGTCAACCACATCCTGTGTCTTCATCCCTTCTATGGAAAAACAGTTTCCCAAATATCTGTCTAGTACTTTCTATTCATATGAATATTATGAAGTTTTCCAGATTACAAAAGAGGGCATTTGGAAAGAAGCTAAAATATTGGAAAGAACAAGGGTCAAGCTAATAAAGGGAAGTTTTATTATTTATTTTTAATGCTCCATTAGAGATTTCTTAATTAAGTTTTTTTGTTTTTGTTTTTGTTTTTTCCCCACTCATTTAAGGCACAGAGTCAGACACTTATGTTGTTTAAAGGGAAGAAAAATAGAGGACTGCAGAGTGGAAATTTTCATCTGACCTTAGTGCACTAAAAAGTCTACCAGATTTTTTCCTTTGATTAACAGGGCCTATGTTTAGATATCTGCCTGTGGGATGAGTTTGCATATCTGCACTTCTGAAAACCACACAGTCAGTGTTTAGGCAATTCATACTGTCTCTTTTCTGGGGCAAGTATTATTTTTCCTCCACTCCAAGTACTCATACTGCTTTGAAATTTTCCTTTAGTCTCCATAGTAATCTTTTGACCTGGAAGTAATACAATCTGAAATATCGTCCTTATTTGTTCTGTAATCATGGATCCTATTGTCTTTCTTATTGTTTGATGATTACAGAAGAAAATGCAAAAAATCTATATTAGCCCTAGAAATATAATATCCTTCTGTTGCTAAATGGATACAAATTTTCTAACTACAATCTCATATTCTCTGACTTTGCAGGATCATTTGGGGAAGAAGGTAGATTGATCATAGAGTGCTTCCTTGTCAGATTGAGTCAAGTTGAGGAGGCCACACTGCTGGTTATACATAATTATTCAGACTCACAAATATTTTCTGGTCATGGTGACCCTACTCTCTAATTTTCTCCTCTTCTAGAAAGGAAAGATGAACAACATAGAGAAAAAAATCATAAATATTAATTATTGTTTGAATCTGATTAATCAATTAATAAGCATTTATTAAGCACTTCCTATGTGTCAGGAACTGTGCTAAATATGGGATACAAACACAGAACACTTACTTCAAGGAGTTTATATTCTCTTGGAATGTAAAGAATTAAGCTTGAAGGTAATATAAATTAAGCAAGAGTATGTGTGGGAGTGGGAGAAAGCAAAGTTGAAGAGAATAAGCAGGAGAGTGATTGTGAAGTGTATCTAGGTTTAAGAAAGAGTTGCCAACAGATATGCAAATTATCCAATTACAAACATAAAATGATAGATCTGGTAGGGAAAATGAAGGTCATGTAAAACTCTCCTTCCTCATTTTGCACATGCAGAAATTGAAGTAATAAGTAAATAAATGACTTACATCAATAAAACACCAAACATAGACTGTCAGGTAAAGTTTTCACATTTATGAATGTGAATTAAATTTTAACCCTCTTATTTTGTCAGGTTATTCTCTGTGGTCAGATCACTTACTGAGGGAAAGCAGATTAGTCTCCAAAGGATAAAGTAAAAAGGGGGTTCCTAGACCAATGAGTGTTCAATCATCTTAAAATTATTAATTCCTGTCATTTCTTACTGTGATCATTTTTTTTTTGCTTTGATATTGTTAAAGGAAAATCAGCTTTCTAATCCCTAGGGACCCAATACTTGGTAAACGCAGATGTCAAAGATTTTAGAAAAAAGGATAGAATAGATATCAGGGACTAAAATGTCAAAAGGAAAGGCAGTGCAGAATGGATGGAAAACACTTCAGAATGAAATTCTGAACACATAAGTGAAGAATTACAAAGAGATATAAAGACAGGAGTTGTCTAAAGAAATGGGATGTTTGCCAAGCAATGTTGATTAAAAAAATAAAGAAAATGGAAGGAAGGGCATGTAGCAGAGAATGAATATAAGTGTGGCATGATACTATAAAAATTGAGTCAGGAATGCTAAAACTCTGAATTAGCTATGACAGACAAGGGAAGTTAAGGCCAAAAAAGGTGGGTTTTGTTTCTATTTTTAATAATATAGTGAGGAAAAGAGATTGAAGAAGGACAATATATTTCAAGTTGTAAGATAACTCACAGGACAACTAACCAAATGCTGTCATTTTACACATGAGGTATGTAAGGTCCAGAAACATTAAACCAGCTATTTATCTAATTTTTATCTGGGTGCTCTTGTTTTAAATTAAATGATCTTCACTGTGCTACACTGTTTCCTCTATTGAGGAGACTACTACTTTGGTGATTGGGTAAATAAAAACAGAAATTAGACTTCATTAATTATTAATTTGCTGTTATTTTCCCTGTCAAAAAAAATGGCCCTTGAATGGGAAATGTCAGAATAAAATGGCTAAAGAAGAGTTGATACTCAAAGATAACAATGAAGACATAGAAAAGGAATGCATGGTTGACCTTATTACATTCAAGTCACTTGGCCCAGCCAACCTATGGTCTCAGGGTCTGAAAGAGCTGTTCTATGGGTTGGTGAAGTAAATGTCAGTGATGTTTAAAAGACTGTGGAAAATGGGAGGGAAACCACAGAACTGAAGAAAAGCAATTAAGACTTCCAACGTTTTTAAGTAAAAAGTTAAGTGAAGAGCTTGAAGTTCAAGTTCAATGAGCTTGACTTCAATCATGGAAAAAATATAGAAGAGATATTATTATTGATAATATTAACTTTATATAGTGATTTAAAGTTTACAAACTGCTTGACATATGCTATACCATTTGATCCTCAAAAAAAAAACTCTGGGAGGTAGGTATTATTATTATTACCCTTAATTTCCTGATGATGAAATTGAGGCAGACAGAGGTGCAATAACTTATTTATGATCCCATAGCTATTATGTGTCTAAGATTTGAACTCAAATTGTCTGATTCTGGGCCCAGTGTCCTATCCATTGCACCAAAGCAAATTAGTGACAATCTAGCAAAGAATAAGTTATAAAGAGTCAAAATGACTTTTTCAAGAACCACTCTTCTTCCTTTTTTTTTAATCAACAGAGCCCCTAAATTGATAGATTTAGGGGAACACAGCAATTATAGTTCTGTTGTTTAGTTGTTTTTCCATTATATCCAACTCTTCATGACTCCTTTTGGGGTTTTCTTGGTAAAGATACTGGAGTGGTCTACCATTTTCTTCACAGCTCATTTTACACATGAGGAAACTGAGGTAAACACATTTAGATGACTTTTCCAGGTTCACAGAGCTAGTAAATATCTAAGCCTGGATTTTAATTCAGGAAGATGAGTCTTCCTGAAGAACATTGAAAGATATGGACTTGATGGTAATACAATAAATGTATTCATAAATGGTTACATTATTAGACTCAATAAGAAATAATTAGTAGTTCACTAAGAATGTGGCAGGTATTTGACATTGTGCTAATTAAAAATTTTATTATTGATAAACGAATTGATGACATGTTCATCAAACTTGTACATGCCACAAATCTAAGAAGATGTAGCGAACTCACTGACTAATAAGATCACGATGTATGATTCTTTGAAAGTAGAAAAGCAGTGTCATAAGAAGTAATAGGATTTTTCTCAATGGAGGTTTTCAAAGACATGCTAAATAACCACTTGTGGGCAATTTTGTAATAGTGATTGCTTTCAAGTATGAATTGGAGTTCTGAGGTCTGTCCATTCTATAAATAATTCCATCTTTCTATTATCAAAACAAAATAGGATAGAGAGTTCAACAGAATTTATTCTTTGGAGATCATCAGTAATTAATACAACTATGACTTCTAACCTCAAGAATGAGACATTAAAATAAATAAAAACTCCAAATCTCCAGATGATATTCCCAATATTTATGACTTTATATCGCATGATCCTTGGTAATGCTAAGTGATTGAGTACTAGCTGTTTGAATAGGGTATGGGAATAATTTCTTAAAACTTCAGTCTACGTGAGGGAAAAATAACACTAGTGTTAAATTAATAATCACTAAGGAAAGAATTGGAGACTCTTCTATGGTGCAGTGCAAAGAGCTTGGGATCTAGAATCAAAGAAGCTTGGTTCAGTTCCTGACTTTGAACCAACTGTACAAACTTGTACAAGGGACTTAGCCTCTCTAAAGTTTAGTTTTCCTTACTGTAAAATGAGGGGGTTGGACTAGATTACATCTGCATTTACTCCTTGCTCTAAATGGCTCATCCTACTGTCCTAACAACTAAAATATTTAGAGATTCTAGTATGTTCCCTGAGACTTGGAAAGAAAACATAAAAATACTTGAAAATGGTACAATGGCATTCCCAATTTTATTGTTGTTCAGTCATATCAGTTGTGTCTGACTCTTTGTGACTCCATTTGGGGTTTTCTTGGCAGAGAGATACTAAAGCGATTTGCCATTTCATTCTCCAGCTCATTTTGGGTGAAGTGACTTGCTCAGGATCACACATGCAGTAAGTGTCTGAGGATGGATTTGAATTTAGAAAGATGAGTCTTCTGGACTCCAGATTCTATTCACTGTACCATCCAGTTGCGCTTTATACCTAACACCTCTATATTTTTACCCTTGTAAGACCTCTGTTGGAGTACTATGTTCAGTTCTGGGAACCACTTAATAAGAACATTGATGAGCCATAGGGTACTTAAAGGGCAACCAGAATTGTTTGCTTTGAGATGCAGTGAATCTCCCGCTCTTTGGATTTCTTCAAGTAGATGCTTAGATGGCCTTTTGTCAGATATGTCAAAGTGAGGATTCCTTTGTTTATTTTTTATTCGGACTAAATGGACACCAAGTTCCCTTGCAACTCTGAAATTCTGTAATCCTGATTCTATACTTGTTTGCTATTGGGGAGAACATTTTTTTCTTACTGTCCTGAGCATGTTTATACAACATATACAAAAATAATGAGAAATTATTATTATATAACAGCATTTTCACCAAGTATACACATTAGGAGGAAATTGTTTTTTTGGTCATAGTTTGTGATTTTTATATCTGTAGAATACTTCCAGGGAGGAAAGTTCCTCTAGAAAATAGAACAGCACTACCTCTGCACCCTCCCATTTTAGAGAGCTGCCCTTGGCATTGAAAGGTTAACTGACCTGCCCAAGGGGACATAGGTACAATGTGTCAAAGGCAGGACTAAACCTAGTTCTTCTTGTCTCTGAAATGCTCTGTCTCTCTGTGTGTCTCTGTCTCTGTCTGTCTTGTCTGTCTTTCTCTTTTTTCTGTCTCTGTCTCCTTGTCTCTGTCTCTCTGTCTCTGTCTCTCTCTGTCTCTCTCTGTCTCTGTCTCTCTCTCTGTCTCTGTCTCTCTCTCTCTCTCTTTTACTCTCTCTTATGCAATACTGCCTCTAATGATATAGTTAGGCTTGTCAAAAGTCTTCCTTCCTTCATTCCCTATATTTAACCTTCCATTAAAAATAAGCAAAAACAATAATCACAGCAGAAGCAAATATGGTAACTTTAAGGGTCTTAATTTTTCAAATAATTGGATTTGTAATTCAGTAATCAAACATGACAATCATATGATGTTATAAACAACTGAATGAAAAACTTCATAAGTTTCTAGATATTCTTATTACTCATGTAGAACTCCCTCTCTAATTGTCAACTTTTAAATACAATGATCAAAATTCTAGTGTAAGCAGTAGTGGCTTAGTAACAACCTTAGTGGCTTAGTGACAACCAACTCTCCAGAAAGAAGTATGTAAAGTATATTTTAAAATTTAATCTTTTAAGCTTATTAACATTTTCTCCATCATTTTTCTTGCTTTTTGGAGAGGCAATTGGGGATAAATGACTTGCCCTAGGTTTCATGGATAGTAAGTGTTAAGATTTGAAATCAGGACCTCTTGACTCCAGGACAAGTGTTCTATTCACTTCACCACCTAGCCGCCTCATCTCTATCATTTTCTTAAGTCAACAATCAACAAGTAAATTAAGTTCTCATTTGTAGCATTTACTAATTTGGAAGCTGCAATTACTCACACTAAAATTTAAAAACTGGCTCTTTATATCCTGGTACATCCTAGTGCAGAAAGAAGGAAGTAAATATGTGAGAACTTTCACAATTAGGGGTCTAAACTCCTTGGTAATGAGAGCTTTTAAGGGTCATTATAGTTAATGGCAAATATATCAGTAAAGAAAAAGAGGGAAGGAAGGGCTTTTTTTTCTATCTGAGCAAAGAAAATTGGGAAATATTTCTAAATGTCATTGGGAAATGTTAGGTTTCTATTTTAAAAGCAAATGAGAGGGGCTATTAGGAGAGCTCCAAAGCAATGTCACCGATACAGTCTATGAAGTAGGACCAAGTACCAGATGTGAAAACAGTCCATTTGGTCAACGGAAGTCGATACCCATTCTAGCACTGAACCTTTGCAAATCATCAAAATGTCTATTACTTAGTGGTTCAGACTGATAGCATAGAGCAGATGCTAACTTTTAGGAAGAAAATAGGTTGCAGAGTAAGCAACAGAAGTTTCTGTTTAACTGCCTGTGAAGAACTGATTTGAAATAACTGTTTTTATGGATCGTTGAAACTGAGATGGTTCTGGAAGGTCTCTTATCAGAGGGAGTTCTAATTTGGCTTAATCACAGAGCAGTTTAAATGGCTTTTGGACACAAATCCCAGATGGTATCACACAACCCCCTTAAACTGCCAATATATAATCCTTTTGGTACTATGTCTTCTTTTGGGAAGGAAGGATATGTGGTTTCCTTTAAACTGAGTCCAGGACATTTCAAAATCTCTGTGGTTCATAAAATCATTCTTTCAGCCCAACTATTTCATAAAATGTGGCAGCTAGGTGACACAGTGGATTGAGTGCCAGTTGTAAATTCAGGAAAATTCTTCTTCCCAAGTTCCAATCTTAGATATTACTTAGCTGTGTGACCCTGGGCAAATCATTTAACTTTGTGTGCCTCAGTTCTTTCATCTGTAAAATAAAATGGAGAAGAAAATGGCAAACTAGTCTAGTATTTTACCAAAAGAACCCCAAAGGGATGATGAAGAGTGGGACACTGAAATGATTGTACAAGTTTCATACAAAAGAAATACATAATTAGCATTCTCTATGTTCCCTTTCATAGTCTCAAGTAGATTAAGAATGCTTAGAGTGTGGACAATGTCCAGTGCTTTTTGTGTTTCCCCTATAATTTCTAGCAAGGTGAATGCTTGTGAACTAAATGATCAATATCAATAAATCTTTATCAAATTTCTTTTAAGCATAAGATGCTATTACACTATTCTCCACTATCTTTATTTTTCTTTCCAAGTACCCAAAGAGCATACCAAGAAATACCATAATTTTAGTTGTTAGAATAGTAGGATCAGTCACTTAGAACTTGGGAGGAAATTTGGAGGCAACTCAGAACAGCTTCCTTATTTTACATCAGGGAAAACTAAGCCTTTCTTTGCTCCTGGAATCTTTGTCCCTCTTAATCAACCAAAGATGGCATCAGCTATTCTTTGACTGCCTTATATTAAATTGACTCCATGTTAAGTTTGCAATCTGCTTCAACCCCTTCATCCTTTTTTAGAATAGCTGTTGTCTATCTATGGTTCCTCTATCTTATGTTTGTACAGCTGAATTTTGTGCCCCAGTGCACAACTTTACATTTACCATTATTGAATTATATGTCATTAGATCCAGTATAGTGCTCTAGCCCAGAGAGTTTATCAAACTATAGCCCAAGAACCAAATCCAATCTATTCTTTTTTTTTCTCTATTACCCTAGATATAAAAATAGGTTTCTCATTTTAAGATACAATAAGAATTTATTTTAAAATGTAAAAATAGAATAGAGTTTTTTTAGCAAGATAGAAGAGTAGGTCAGAGGGGCGGCTAGGTGGCACAGTGAATAGAGCGCCGGCCCTGGAGTCAGAAGGACCTGAGTTCGGAGCCGGCCTCCAGACACTTAATCCACACAAAACAAAAACCTAGCCGTGTAACCTTGGGCAAGTTACTTAACCCCAATTGCCCTAAAGGGGCGGCTAGGTGGCGCAGTGAGTAAGAGCACCGGCCTCGGAGTTAGGATGACCCGAGATCAGATCCGGCCTCAGAAAATGAGCACCCACGCATAAATAATGACTAGCCGTGTAACCTTGAGCAAGTTACTTAACCCCAATTGCTTTAAAAAAAAAAAAAAGAAGAGTAGGTCAGAAACATTTTGCCTACCCAAATTTCTCCCACAAAAAAGACAGTATATGACCTCAGAGCAGCAGATATAAACACCAAGTAAAGCACTTGTCCTCTTAAGACAATTTGAGAAGACCCTGGGAAAGAGCCAAATACCAGGGATGAGGTTTGGCCTGAATGAAGTGCAAACACCTTCAGGCTGACTCTGTGGAATCAACAAATAACAAGTCCTGGGGACTGCTAGATTGAGAGGCAGTTTCATCCTTAGAAACTTTCACCTCAAATAAAGTGTGTGTGTGTGTGTGTGTGTGTGTGTGTGTGTGTGTGTGGTGGAGAATCTGATGGCTTAGCAAGAGAAGACTGAAGGACCTTCCACTGTCAAGGAACACCAAGCAGAGTTCTGCTGATAAGATGCATCTCTGGCTTTGACTCTGGGGAGAATGAGGTAGCACAAATCTGGTGAGTTATAGTGAGGAGTGGGGAACCTCATGACTTTGGGTACTTGTAGGAGAGCAGAGACTCTGGTTTCAGTTCCAGGACATAGAGGACAGCTGTAGTTTACAGCCACTGGAGGGTCTGCATGGAGCAAGATATTCTATGGAACAGGGTGACTGGGTGCCCTAACTGTGTTTTAGGAGTGGAGAGGAGAACCCAAGTTTGGACTCCAAGACAGACCTAAGTAAATAACAATTAGAAGACCTGAAACTTGGAGCATCATTTCCCATACCTTGGAAATACAACTTGATTACAATAATAGATGCTAAAAAACAAAGCAGAACAAGAAAAATAAACAAATAAAATGAATAAGCAAAGGAGAAAGAACCCAACGATAAGTAGTTAATACGGAATTAGAGAAGATATAGGCTCATATTCAGAGAAAGATAATAGAGCTAAAAAAGCAATTCCTTTTTCAATAAGAGATGTCAAGTGGTCTCAAGCACAAAAAGAGTGCTTGGACGAACTTAAAAAGAATTTTGAAAATCAAATAACATCAACCAAGGAAAAATTTGAAAAAATATAAGCACAATCAAAGAAAATTAGGAAAATTCTAAAAAGAAGTCATCCAACTGGAAATAGAGAATCAAAAACTCAATGAAGTGAATAATTCCTTGAAAACTAAATGGGAAATGTAAACTAATGATGTTCAAAAATACCAAGAAATCATAAAACAACATCAAAAGAGTGAAAAAAATAGAAGAGAAACTGAAACGTCTCATCAGAAAAAAAAAGCTGTCTAGAAAAGAGATTGAGAAAAAATAATCTGAAAATAGTCAGACTGCCTGAAAATTACAATAAAAATAATCTTAACACAATATTATAAGAAATTATTGGGGGAAAATACCCTGACATTCTAGAATATGTAGGAAAAGCAGAAATAGAAAAAAATCCACTGTTCATGACCTGAAAGAGATCCTAGGAGGAAAATGTATAGGAATATCATCACCAAATTGCAAAGCTCCTAGGAAGGAAAACAAAATATTGGAGGCAAGCAGAAAAAAGAACAATTTTAATATAATAGAGCTATAATAAGGATTACATAAGACCTAGCAGATACTACTTTGAAGGTCTTGGAATACTATATTATGTAGAGGAAAAGAGATGGTGTTATGACCAAGGGCAATTTACCCAGCAAAGTTAAGTATAATCCTGAGTAGGGGAAGAAATGCACATTTAACAAATTCAAAGACTTTCAGGATTTTGTGGAAAAAGAAAACAGAACTCAAGGGAAAATTCAACATATAACATCTAGGATAAATGTAAGGTAAATATTAAGGACCAGTTATAAGAGACTCAATGAGGTCAAACTGTTTACTTCACATATGTGAATATATTAGTAGTATTCTTATAATTGTCACCATTATTTGTATAGATTGAAAGAAAGATTTGGACTGAGCTAAGTATGATGGGGGAGATTCTAAAAAATAAAAATGAGTAGAGTGAGATAAAAAGGAGTAATCATCTCAGAGGAGACATAAAAGAAAAAATCATACAAAAGAAGCTAGTAGGGGGGAGGGTGAATAGCACTGGAACCTTACTCTCAGCAGTAATGGGTTAAAAAGGCAACAATATATTCTTCTATAAGGATATAAAAGTCATCTAAATTCAGAAAGAAATAAGAGGGCAAGTGTATAGTGTTGAGGGAGAGAATAAAGGAGGGTCTCTTAGAGGGGTACATAGGTTAAGGAATAGGAAGGCAAAGTAGCAGGTAGAAGTAAAGCCAAGGAGTGAAGAGAGATAGGGTAAATAGGGTGAGAAGCACAGTGAGAAAAAAATTGGAAGGAAGAAAATACACAGCAAGCAATTGTAGCTTAGAATGTAAGTGGGGCAAATTTACCCATAAAATATAAGTGGATAGCATATTAAAAGTTTAAATTCAACAATATGTTGCTTTCAAAAAGCATTATAGAAATAGAGATAGAAGCAAAGATAAAATAATGACAGGAGCAGAGTTTAGTATGTTAAAAAAAAAAACAAGTATAGGAACCATGATCTCAGACAAAGTTAAATATATTTAATCTAAAGTGAAAAATAGAAACTATACTATGAATCACCAATATTATTCAATATTGTTTTAGATAATTCAAAATACCTTGACAGTATAACATACCTGAGCATATACCTGCCAAAACAGACACAATAACACAAACATAAAACACATTTTATACAAATAAACTCAGATCTAAATAACTATAGTAATATTTATTGTTTATGGGTAGGTAAAGTCAATAAAAATGACAAATTTACCTAACTAAGGTATTTATTTAATGTGGTATTCATTTAATCTAATCCCATTTAGATTACTAAGTGAGTTATAAAAATAATAACAATGTTCATTTGGAAGAGCAAAAGATCAAGAACTTAAAAGAAACCAAAGGAAAAAATATGTAAAGGAAGTAGATTCAGCAGTATCAGACCTTAAAGCATATTATGGGGGAAGAGTATTGCTGAAGTGTAAAGAGAAATTTTGATTTTTTTAAATTAAAGTTATCTTGTATAAATAAGACCTATGTAGCCAAGAATAGAGGGAATGCTCAAAATTGGGGATGGGGAAAGGAACACTTCCATAGAAAATTTTTCATATAGGACATGATTTGGATTGGAATATTACTGTGGTGTAGGAAATGATGAACTTGTTGATTTAAAAAAAAAACATGGAAAAACTTGGACTTATGAAGGAAGATACAATCTATCTTCAGAGAAACAAGATAGGAGGAAATAAACATAGCATGGTCTTACAGATATGTGTATGTCTCTATATGTGTATGTTCATGGATACCTCTGTGTGTGTGTGTGTGTGTGTGTGTGTGTGTGTGTGTGTGTATTTAAACTTAATTATAGCCTTCTTTAGGGTGGTTGGGGGTAAGGGGAAAATAAAGTAAAAAATGCACAACAAAGAAAAAGAGAAAACCACAGTAAGCAAAGAAAAGTTGTGTGGTTCTGAAAACAATGTGTAGTATTTATTTTATAAGTTTTCTTGAAATGGAGATGTATTGTTTTATATTGAATCCTCTCTTATGGTCTTCTGTGTACATGGTATTTTCTCCTCATTGTGTGTTTAAGTTTAGAATTTAAAAATCATAAAAAAACAACAATAAAATTTAAGATGACATTCTACTTCACTAACCATACAAAAAGAGATGATGGGCTAGCATTAGCCCACTAAAAAATTCTTCTCTAGTCTACAGAAATTCTTTTGGAATATGACTTTCATCCAGTTGGTTAGATATTTCTCTCAACTTTGCATCATCTACAAATTAGATAGGCATACCACCTATAGCTTTAGTCAGTTACTCAGACTTTTTGCTATGTTCGAAATAAATCATTACAACTAATTATTCCTTGAGTCCAGCCAACCAACTTGTTTCATATCCATATAAATTGTTTTATTGTCTAACATTTTCCACTAAGAGATTATATGATAACTCATTAAAAGCTTTGCTACAATGTCGATAAACTAAATCTGGAGCATTCACCTCTTCTGCTATTTAGTAATACTGTCAAAATAGAAATGAGATTAGTCTGACATGATTTGTTCTTTATGAAAGCACTCTGTTTCTTTTTTTTATCATCACAGCTCTTCCTTGATATTTACCAACTGTGTCTCTAATTATCGTTTGTAGAATTTTCCCAGCATTGGAAGGTAAGTTGACTGGATTATAGTCTACATCTTCTGTTCTCTTCTGTTTTCCCTTTTAATTAGGATATTTGTCCTTCTCTAATCTTATTGTACCTGTCCTGTTTTCAATGAGCTTTCAAGTAACCCTGCAATCACAGAAGCCAGTTCTTTCAATACCCATTAAGGTAGTTCTCCTTGGTCAGCTAACTAGCATTCATTAAAGTCAGGTAATTGCTTTCTATTTATCTCTTTACTTATCTGCAGTATCAACTACATGCTACTCATTTTTATTCTGTTATTTCCAATATAAAGGCCATTTTCCTTGTCGGAAAAACAGACTCAGAAAAAGAACTAAGTAATACTAAGGGAACTGTATTGTCAATTATCATCATACCATCTCCTCCCTAAACAAGATCCTATATCTTTTAAAATTCATTAATTTGCAATTCTTTTTTAATTATTTTGTTCTTTATTAATTTGTTCATTTACTTTTAGTTTACAAGATTCAGTATCACAATTCTTTGAGTTTCAAATTTTCTTCCTCACTCTCCCCTCCCTCCCCCTGCCCATGACATCATACAATCAAGTATAGGATCTGCAAGTACTTTCACATTGGACATTAGTTAGGTTATGCAGAAGGATTGTAACAGATGGAATGAACAATGGGAAAGAGGAAACAAAACCAAACAAGAAAAAAGAAAGACAGCAGGTAGTTTCCTTCAATCTGCATTCAAACTCTGTTCTTTCTAGTTCTTTATCTGAATGTAGACATCTCTCTCCATCACGAGTCTTAGGGAGTTGACTTATATCCCTGCATTGCTGAGAAGAGTAGAGTCTATCAAAGTTGGTCATCACACATGTTGTGCCTGTAATTGTATCCAAATTTCTCCTGGTTCTACTCTTCTCACTCAGCATTAGTTCATCTAAGCCTCTCCAAGTAAATATGAAATCCATCTGCTCCTTGTTTCTTTTCTTTCTTTTTTTTTTTTTTTTTGCATTTTGGAGGGCAATTGGGGTTAAGTAACTTGGCCAAGGTCACACGGCTAGGTTTTTGTTTATGTGTGTTGTGTCTGAGGTCGGATCCGAACTCAGGTCCTTCTGACTCCAGGGCCGGCACTCTACTCACTGTGCCACCTAGCCGCCCCTGCTCCTCGTTTCTTATAGCACAGTAGTATCCCATCATATTCATATACAATAACTTGCTTAGCCATTACCCAGTTAATGGGCATCCTCTTAATTTCCAATTCTTTGCCACTACAAAAGCTACTATAAATATTTTTGTACATATGGGTCTTCCTCCCACTTCTATGATCTTTTTGGGATACAACCCTAGAAGTGGTATTGCTGTGTCAAAGGGTATGAAATTACTTATAGCCCTTTGGGAGAGTTCCAGATTGCTCTCCAGAATGGTTGAATCAGTTCACAACTCCACAAGCAATGCATTAGTTTTCCAATTTTTCCACATTCTCTCCAGCATTTGTCATTTCCTGTTTTGTCATCTTAGCCAATCTGAGCAGTGAGATGTGGTACCTCAGAGTTGTTTTGATTTTCATTTCTCTAATCAATAGTAATTTAGAGCATTTTTTCATATGCTTATAGTTATTTTTAATTTCTTCTCCTGAAAACTGCCTGTTCATATCCTTTGATGATTTATCAATTGGGGAATGATTGGTATTCTTATAGATTTGACTCAGTTCTCTGAAAATTTTAGAAATGAGACCTTTATCAGAGACATTGTTCAAAAAAATTCTTTCCCAATTTTCCACTTCCTTATTTATCTTGGTAACATTGGCTTTGTTTGTACAGAAGCTTTTCAATTTCATGTAATCAAAATTATCCATTTTGCATTTTATCATGCTCTCTAATTCTTGTTTGGTCATGAAGTCTTCCCATCTCCATAAATCTGATAGGTAAACTATTCCTTGCTTTCCCAGATTGCTTACAGTATCAACATTTATACCTAGATCATGCACCCATTTAGACTTAGTTTTGGTATATGGTGTTAGATAATGGTCTATGCCCAGGTTCTGCCATACTATATTCCAGTTTTTCCAGCAGTTTTTGTCAAATAGTGCATTCTTGTCACAAAATCTGGGGTCTTTGGGTTTACCAAAGAGTAGATTATTATAGTCATTGACTATAAGATAACCAAGATCCTATATCTTTTGAAATTCTTTAATTTGCATTTCTTAAGTGCCCATTAGTTGGTTGTTGTCCTCTGTACTCAAAGAGGACCAAAAGGACATCACTATGTCAGATGAATAGTGTGTGTATGACTATTGGCTGTTCAGACCAATATGAGGTCAGAATGCTCTACCAACTACAAGTCTGTCCCAAATAGTCCTTATGAACATTTTTAATGGTGATGTATCTAAATTTGTGCATCTCCTATTTCTTTTGAGCTAATACAACTCTTCTTTGCTCATAGATGATTTAGCACCTTGTTAGTGTTTCCTAGGTCTCACAACCAATATCAAAGTTCTTCAGGATGACCTTGAAAATGTCCTTGTATTTATTTTTCTGACCTCCATGTGACCACTTCCCTGTGTGAGCTCTCCATAACATGGTTATTTGGGCAAACATGCATTAGGCATCAGAAAAACATGACCAGCCTATAAAAGTTGTGCTCTCTGCAGCAGGGTTTGGATGTTTGGCATTTCAACATGAGAAAGTAATTCATTTTTAGGTACCTTACCTTACAGGTGATTTTCAGAATCTTTCTAAGGCAATTCAAATGAAAACAATTCAGTTTCCTGAAATATCACTGTTATATTATCCAGGTTTCACAGGCTTATACCAATGAGGTCAGTACAATGGTTCTGTAGACCTTCAGTTTTGGGGGGCAGCCAAAACCTCTTCTCTCATAAAATTTCCTTTAGAGTGTCACAAATACTGAGCTAACTCTAGCAATGCATGTGTCAACCTCATCATCTATGTGCACATCCTTGGAAACTATACTGCCAAGGTAAATCAATTTATTCACAACATTCAAAATTTCTCCAGTTGATGTAATTAATGTCTTGGTCAGAATCGTTTTTGTGTCATGAAAGAAAGTTGTTAGGACACCTTCACATATTTCTTCCAAATACTTTATATGGTATTGGAATTAATTCTTCTTTAAATGTTTGGTAGAATTCATTGAAAATCCATCTGGCCCTAGAGATTTTTTTTTTCCTTAGGGACTTCATTGACGGCTTGTTCAATTTTTTTCTAAAATAGGGCTATTTTCTTTTAATCTGAACAATTTATATTTTTCTAAATATTACTCCATTGCACTTGAATTATCAGATTTATTGACATGCAGTTGGGCAAAATATCTCTTAGTTATTTTTTTTAATTCCTCTTCATTGGTGGTGAATTCACCCTTTCACTTTTGATACTAGTAATTTGGTTTTCTTTGTTTTTATTAATCAAATTAACCAAATGTTACCTATTTTATTTTTTCATAAAACAGTTCTTAGTTTTATTTTTTCAGTTCAATAGTTTTCTTACTTTCAATTTTGTTAATTCCTCCTATGAGTTTCAGAATTTCTGATTTGATGCGCAAGGAGGGACTTTTTAATTTGTTCATTTTTCTAGCTTAATTGCATGTTCAATTCATTGATCTCCTCTTTCTTTATTTTATTCATGCAAGCATTTAGAGACATAAAACTCCCTATAAGTGCTGCTTTGGCTACAGTGATATGTTCTCTCATTATTGTCATTCTCTTTGATCATACTATTGATTGTTCAAGGGAATTAATGAAAAGAAATGCAAAGGAAGGTAGCCTAGCCATACCAGACCTAAAATTGTATCATAAAGCAGAAATCATCTAAAGTACTTGGTACTGGCTAAGAAAGAGAGTGGTAAATCAGTGGAAAAGGTAAGGTACAAAAGATGCAATAGGTTATGATTATAGTCACCTATTTTTTGATAAACCCAAAGATTCTAGATTCTGGAATAAATAATCATTATTTGATAAAAACTGCTGGGAAAACTGGAAAATAATATAGGAGAAACTAGGCATAGACCTACATATACCAAGATAAAGTCAAAATGAAAATTTGATTTAGATGTAAAGGGTGATAATGTTAACATATTAGGAGAACAAGGAATAGTTTACTTGTAGTATCTATGGAGAAGGGAAGACTGTATGACCAAATAAGAGATAGAGAACATTTAAAAATGCAAAATGGATAATTTGGTTACCTTAATTTTTTTTTTTAAAACATTGTTGCACAAGCAAAGCCAATGCAACCAAGATTAGAAGGGAAACGGAAATCTGGGAAGTGTGTATATATATATATACACACTTCCCAGATTTCCGTATATATATTTTGCTTTTTGGAGGGGCAATTGGGGTTAAATGACTTGCCCAAGGTCACACGGCTTCTAAGTGTTAAGTGTCTAAGGCCAGATTTGAACTCAGGTCCTCCTGACTCAAGGCTAAGTGCTCTATTCACTGGGCCATCTAGCCGTCAGTGGGAAATACTTTTTAAACTCAGTGTCCCTGGTAAAGGCCTCATTTCCAAAATATATAGAGAACTGAGCCAAATTTGTAAGAATATAAGTCATTCCCCAATTGGAAAATAGTCAAAGGATATGAACAGGCAGTTATCAGAGAGAAAAATTAAAGCTCTCCATAGTCGTAGGAAAGAATGTTCTTAATCACTATTGATTAGAAAAATGCAAATCAAAACTCTGAGGTAGCACATCACACCTAGTGGATTGGCCAACATGACTAAACAGGAAAATGAAAAATGCTAGAGAAGATGTGGGAAAGTGGGAACACTAATGCATTGTTAGTGGAGTTGTGAACTGATCTAACAGTTCTGGAGAACAATTAGGTACTATACACAAAGGGCAACCAAATTGTGCATACCTTTTCATCCAGCAATACCACTTCTAGGTCTACATCCCAAAGAAATAATAAAAATTTGGCAAATACCCACATTTACAGAAATATTTATAGTAGCTCTTTTTGTGGTGGCCAAGACTTGGAAATTGAGGGCATGTTCATCAATTGGGGAATGGCTGAACAAGTTGTAATATATGAATGTAATGGAATATTATTTTTCCATCAGAAATGATGAGTAGGCCAACTTCAGATGAACCTGGAAAGACTTACATGAACTGAGTAAAGTGAGTAGGAAAACAATGTAGACAGTAATGTCAACATTTTACAATGACCAATTTTGATAGTCTTAGCTCTTCTCAGCAATACAATGACCTAAGACAATTACAATTACTATCTACATCCAGACGAAGAACTATGGAGTCTGAATGCACATGGAAGTATAATATGTTTTTCTTTTTTTTTTCTTTCTTGTGGGTTTTCACTTTGGTTTGAATTCTTCTTTACTACATGACTAAGGTGGAAATATGTTCAATATGATTGTACATCTATGGCCTAGACCCAATTACATATCCTCTTGTGGAGGAGAGGGAAGAGGGGGAGAAAATTTAAAACTCAAAATTTTATAAAAGTGAATGTTGTTGGGGCGGCTAGGTGGTGCAGTGAGTAAGAGCACTGGCCTCGGAGTTCGGATGACCCGGGATTGAAACCGGCCTCAGAAAATGAGCACCCACATGTAAACAATGACTAGCCATGTAACCTTGAGCAAGTTACTTAACCCCCATTGCTTTAAAAAAAAAGCAAATGTTGTAAACTAAAAATAAATTAAATTATGAATTGTTGTTTGACCCACTCATTCTTTAGCATTAGATTATTTAGTTTCCAATTAATCTTTAGTCTATCTTTTCATATCCCTTTATTTCTTGTAATTTTTATCACATCATGCTCTGAAAAGGATGAATTTAAAATTTCTGTCTTTTTGTATTTGATTGTGAAGTTTTCATGCCATAATACATAGTCAGTTTTTTTTTTTTCTGCAGGTGCTATGTACCACTAAGAAAATGGTATAATACTTTCTATTCCATTCAATTTTTTTCAGATGTCTATCATATCTAACTTTTCTAAAAATCTTCTCACCTCCTTAACTTCTTTCTTGTTTATTTTTTGGCTAGTTTATCTAGTTAAGAGAGGGTGAGGTTGAGGTTCCCCACTCATAAAGTTTTGCTATCTCTTCCTGCAATTCACCTTACTTCTCTCTCCCCTAAGAATTTGGATGCTATAGTGCTCAGTGTGTGTTTGTTTGTTATTGATATTGCTACATTTTTATGGTGCCTTTTTAGCAAAATGTAGTTTCCTTCCTTGTCTCTTTATTTAGATCTATTTTTACTTTTGCTTTGTCAGATATTGATTGCTATCCTTGCTTTTTTTCCCCTTCAGTTGAAGCATATATATTCTGCTCCAGTCTCTTATCTTTATTCTGTGTGTATCTCTCTGCTTCAAATGCATTTCTTGTAGAGAACATATTGTAGGATTATGTTTTTTTTAATCCACTCTGTTATCTGCTTCTGTTTTATGGGATATGTCATTTCATTCACATTCACAGTTATGATTACTAGCTGTATTTCCCTCCATCGTCTTTACCTCTGTACTTTTCTGTCTCTTTTAACCCTGTTTTGACCACTGTTTGTCTCAGTCTGCCCTCCCTTCTATCAGCACACCCTTTCCCCCCTCTGTTTCTACTTCCCTATGATGTAAGAGAGATCTCTTTAGCCAACTGAGTCCATATATCATTCCCTCTTAGAGCCAAATCCAATGAGAATAAGGTTCAAACAATGCTCACCCCCTTTTTCCTCTACTATAATAGGTCTGGCATGCTACTTCATGTATTATAATTTATGACATACTACCTCCCCCTTTCCTCTTCTCCCAGTACAATCCTTTTTTTAACCCCTTAATTATTTTTTATCATCCAATCAAAGTAAACTTATACCCACACTCTCTAAGTATGCCTGTTGTAAGTGACCTCATACAGATACAGTTCTTAATAGTTACAAGTATCATCTTTCCATATGTATCAACAATGCAGTATTTACAATGCCTACAGTAACTATAAATATGCTGATATAGTTATTAATCACAAAATATGCCAGGCTCTCTACATGGGGAATAAAGCTAGAACATTTTTCCAAATACCAGAAAACCGAGTCCCCAAACCAGAAAGTCAAAGTCATCACAATAGTTATGAAGATGGCACACATAGTTAATGTAGGAAACACCAGTGCTGCTGCTGCCTCTGCACACACTCCAGCTTAGCTTCCTCTTCCTCTTGCCCCATCCCTTCCTGCTATGTCAGCAAATTCAAGGGGCATGGAATATCTTTAAATCCCATAACCATTACATTTGTCCCCAAGATCTTTCATGCCCCTTACTTGGCAAAAATACATTAACAATACATTTCATTACATAGGTTAATATGAGTTTTCAGAGTAACTGGTGTCAACAGTATTTATAACAATATAACAAGGATAGCACACAATAATCACAGAAAACAATATTTTAAGATAGGGCTTGAGCACAAGATCCCCATCATTGCCCCCTGAAAAAATGGGGCCCCAAAGTCTTGGGGTAAGGGGTGAGGGTCTCTTCTTCCATGGCTACTTGCTGCTGAAATCAGACATAGAGCTGTCCCTGTCCCAAGGTATCTGATTTGAGAGGTCAGTTTTTAATGTGCTTGATGCCATGTCCAGGGGTGACACATCACAGTTGCAGACAGGGAGTGACATCCAGCTTAAGCTATCAGCATCTACAGGTGGAGGGTACCAAGCCTGTGGAAACAAATCTAGCAAACAAGGTAAACAGACAAAAAGCCAAGAAGAAGCAAAGAGACAATAACCATACTACTGTAGCCTCACTCACAGTAGAATATATGAGTTAAGGGTACAATTTTGTAATCATCTTCTCAAGAATAAACAATAGTTACAGTTTTATCCCTCCCATGTGGCTATAATCACCACAGCCTCTGCAACATCATCTGGCTTCTGTTTTAACCATACTTTAGCTCCCGATTTTATTCTATCAGTAGAACCAAATTCTTCATCTCCTCTGATAGTTATTTTGGAAGGAGGGTCCATTTTTACAAGTGGTATTGTTTTACAAGGAACAATAATCACTTGAACTATCCTATCAGTTTTATGAATCTGTATGGGCCCTTCACCTAAATTATGGAATGTCACAACAATTTCTCCTTGATAATTAGAATCTATTACTCCAGCCAATACATGTATTTCTTGATCTGCTAATCCTGATTTGGGTAAAATCTGTCCAATGTGATTTTTAGGGATTCTTATGCATATCCCAGTGGAGATTTTTCTTATTTCTTTTCTGTCCAACCAAAAGTCCTCTAAACAATGTAAATCATACCCCACTGTATTAGGTGTTCCTACGTATGGTGCTGGGACATCTGGTCTCAAAGTCCAATATTCAATATTTGGGATCTTATGTGTTTGTTGTTTTCTAATTTGCAGATTTGGGGTCATCATTATGGTTAGAGGTGCAATTCCTCCCAAAAGCCTATTATTCAAATTACATAAAGCCATGAACAAATTATCCTTCCAATGTTGATATGAATTATTGGAAATTAACTTCCTTAACTATTCTTTCAATAATCCATTCATTCTTTCAATATACGGTTAAACCAACATGGGGTCTGCAATCTCCTCTCTATATTTTTTTACTCTGGGCTGTGGCTAGGCCTATTTCCTATTCTCCCTGAAGGTGTGGCAAACTTGGATATAATGATTCAGGAGTACCTGCAGGGGTGGTTCCTGCTTCCCTATTCATTCTAATGTTAAGTACCTTTTCTGGGTACATCTTATGCAGCTCTTCAGTTGGAATACCATCTATTCTTCTAAAATCCACCCCTGCTCTCAATACAGCAATGAACAGTTCCTTTCCTGTTTGTCTATTTTGTCTTTGAATCCTCTGGCTGTTTACTCTTCTCTCTTTTATTTATCATGTTCCCATTATCCTAGGTCACTTAATTGTGAAATATTACCCAGAACCTCCAAGAGAGGGTGCCCTATTTCTCAAATTAATAGAGTCAGAATTACGTGCTTATAAGCAGGAGGAGCTGTCTTCAGAAGGATATTTCTATGAGGAACTCCTGGGGGGGGGGGTATCACGATATGCATTTGTATCTCCAACAATGATAGCAGTTTTAATTACCTCTTCCTTTAGTTTTCTCATACAATCTCTAAGTGAGCACCAGGTCTGTCCACCAGCTCACAAAGAGTCAGTAGGATGTTGCTTTCTGTATCCCTCTTCAGCTAAAGCTAACAGATTATTTCTATTGAGGCCTCCTCTCATATGGTGATCCCTAAAAGCTTGGTGTACAAAAGCATTCTGACTGAAACTTATGAGTTTTAAGCAATCTACACTGTACAGTGTTATTCCTCAAGCACCTTGATCAGTGATTCTTACTATCCAAGACACTAAAGGCTCTTCTTTGGGTGAATCTACTCAATATATCAATAATCTCATTGAGTGAAATCCTCAATTATCTCCCAGGATTCTGTTTGGCCCTGGCGGTTCTCCTGTCTTCTTCATATGGGGAGAACTTCTACATTAGAAGACTCTTCATCTAACCTTGTTTCATTCTCCACACATACATTCTCCTGGAAGCTGTCAGGGCAAATCTGCCCAGCCTGTACAAAAGATGCATGCACATTCCTTCTGCTAGTTTTTTGCTTCCTTTTAGCTTCATGAACAGTACCTTGTTTCTGGACTACCTGAGTCCCTCCAGTTTGCTCTTCTGAATGCTGTGGAACTAGCCATCTGGGCTTTTTCCTCTAGCAGCTTATCCCTACTTTTACACATAAGGCAATAACTTGTTAGTATTATCCAGCATCTCCTGCACACTCCTGCCAGTTCTTTGCCTTGTTCTATGGGTATTCCTTGCAAACATCTTTCCAAATCTCCAGGGTCTCCCTCTTTTAGCCTTGGTTCCCAGTTTTCACAGGGCACTGTGCTTTTGGCTCATTCTCTGGCTAGAGAGGAATAAGGAAAATCCTCCCATCCTGGGATAGTCATTTCTCCTTCTAAAGCCTCTCTGCTTACAAATAGAGGCCTGACATTTTGTGATCCCACCCTTGTCAATAAATGTATCAACAATGCAGTATTCACAATGCCTCTAGTAACTACAAATACGTGAATATTAACCACAAAATATACCAGGTTCTCCACATGGGGAATAAAGCTAGAACATCTTTTCAAATACCAGAAAACTGAGTCCCAAAACCAGAAAGTCAAAGCCATCACAGTAGTTATGAATTTGGCACACATAGTTAATGTAGGAAACACTCACATTCTCAAGTCTTCAAAAGAGAACAGGCTACCTTAGGCAAAGGTCCTCCTCTCTCCACTCAGGGTAACTGCTCAGTGTCCAGGAAGCATGCTCCTAGCAGCTCCAGCCTCCCACTGTTCCTGTCCCTGGAAGTCCTCAGCAGGAGTCCTTAGCAGAAATTCTGGCTGGCTCAAAAAAAACAAGATATTGAGGTGCCGCCACTGAGGCTGCTGGTGCTTCTGCTGCCTCTGCACACACTCTAGCTTGGCTTCCTCTTCTTCTTGTCCCACCCCTTCGTGCTATGTCAGCAAATTCAAGGGGCATGGAAGATCTTTAAATTCCATAACCCTTACTGATCCGACCTCCAAGGTAAGGGCCAACTGGGTCTTACCTTATTCCAGCCTTCTTTGTACATACACCTGGTCGTAGTCCAGCTATGCTCCCCAAGAATGGAGTTCCAAGCCAGGAGAGTCAAAGAGTAACAAGACTTTATTCAGCAGCTTCTTATGTGATTACATTCTAATTTCTACATGATCAGCTAAGAGTTCAGAGTATATAGTGTATAACTGCATAACCATCACAAACAACTATCTTTGGGAGTACAACATTGTCCTTGTTCCCATACGCCTCTTATGTCACAGCCAAGTACTCTGTATCAGGCTCTGAGTACTGGGCAGGATGTTCTAAACCTCTCTAAACCTCCCCAAACCTCCCTGTAATCTCAAGGCTTCTCTTCCCTTGAAGACCCTATTGGTTGGCAACTAGTCAGAAGGTCATGGAGCTCCCTTCCTGGAACAGAGCTGTCTCACAGAATGTCTGATTTACCTCCACAGTGTTACTGTAGAGTCAGTATGCTCTGGGTCTCATGCCTCCAGGGGAACTGCATATATACCCCCAACACCTTACACTACGTAGGGATGTAAATTGCTAAAACTTATTTAATACCAAGTTTTGTTTTGTTTTTCTTTCCTGTTTATCTTTTTAAGCTTCTCCTAAATCTTTTATTTTAAGGTCAATTTTTTTGTTTAGCTCTGGTCTTTTCACCAGACAAGTCCTCCCATTTCATTGAATATCCATCTTTTCCCTTGAAAGATTATGCTCAATATTTCTGGGTAGTTTATTCTTGGTTGTAATACAAGGTCCTTTGCCCTCTGGATTACCATATTCTGAGCATTTTGGTCTTTTATGTTGCTAAATTCTGTGAAATCCTGACTGTGCCTCTTTAATCTTTGAATTGTTTCTTTCTGGTTGCTTATAGTATTTTCCCCTTGGCCTTATATTTCTGTTATTTGGCTACAATATTCCTTGGAGTTTTCATTTTGGGTGCTCTTTCATGAGGTAATAGGTGGATTCTTTCAATGACTTCTTTACCCTCTGGTTCAAATATATCATGGAAGTTTATCTTGATCCATTCTTGAAAATTCCTGTACAGGCTCTCTTTTTGATCATGGCTTTCAGGTGTCTAATAATTCATAAATTATATCTCCTGAATCTATTTTTCCAGGTCAGTTGTTCTTCCAAAGAGATATTTTACATTTTCTTCTAGTTTTTCATTCTTTTGATTTTATTGGGCTTATTCTTGATGTCTAATAGGATCATTTGCTTCTACTGCCCAAGTCTAATTTTTAAGGAACCATTTTCTTTAGTTAGCTTTTGTACCTTCTTTTCAATTTGACCAATTCAACTTTTTAGGAAGTTATCTTCTGGGAATTTTTGTATCTCCATTTCCATTTGGTCAATTCTATTTTTAAGGAGTTGCTTTCTTCAGTCAATTTTTGTGCTTCCTTTTCCAAGATGTTGATTTTTTTCATAATTCTCTTGCATAACTCTCATGTCTTTTCCAAATTATTCTTCTGTTTTTCTAACTTGATTTTTAGAATCCATTTATGCCCTCTTCTAAGAGGAATTTTTCAGATTGAGACCAATTCATATTCTCCTCTGAGGCTTCACTTGAAGATATTTTGATATTGTTGTCCTCTTCTGAGTTTGTATTTTGATCTTCTCTGTTTCCATAGTAGCTTTCTGTGGTCAGGGCTCCTTTTTCGCTCATTTTTAAAGGCTAAGCTCTGCTCTCAGGGTATAGGGATCACTGCCCCAAACTTTTTGCACTGGTGGTCAGGGGTGTGGCTTTCTGTGGCAGGACCACTGGGGTTGCTGGCTTGCCCACTGCACTGGGAGGCCCTGGGATCCAAAAAATGGCAATTTGCCTCCTGTACTGGCACTATATGCCTCACAACTAACTGAATGTGCCACTGGACTGCTGAATTCAGACTGTATGGCCTTGGTTGCTGATCTTTACTGTGACTAAGAGCCTCCCTCTGGCTTACTTTCACACTGTCTGTACTCTGCTACACTCCCCTTTTACTGAAGTGAAAAATGTATCTTCTGAAGTCCTTCTAAGTTATCTCGGGCTAGAAAATTGCTTCCTTCTTTCTTTTTGTAGATTCCGTCACTCTAGAATTTTTTAGAGTCTTGATTTATCCGTGTATCCAACGGAAACTGGGGAGAGCTCAGGCAACTTCCTGGCTTCTCTGCCATCTTTAGATTACTGTTGTTCTTTTTTTACATTTAAATAGCTTTCCTTATGTGAAAGCAAAATGTCCTACAATTTCTTTGGGTGAGAATATTTGTTCCTTAAATAAACAAATACCTCATATTCTTTGCTCTATAGGAATTGAGAAAAGCAAAGAAAAAGTCCTTTCTCCCTTCTCTCACTTCTTCCCTGGTTCCAAAAAATGATTTAAGGGTTGTTTGTTTTTGTTCCATGTTACTTGTTCTTCCCAGTTCCAAGTCCCAAACCTCTTTCAGGCTTCAGAGCCAGGGATACTGGCTTCTCAGAGCTTCCATACTAGATCTGCTGGCTACACCATTCTGTGTGGAATAATGACTTCAAGGCCATCATGGCTCAAACTTCAGGGTCCTATGGGAATCACCCCCAGCACCTGAAACCAAGTAGGACAAATAACAGAACAGAAAAAATTTCCCCAGATTCACTTTTAGTGTAAAAGATAGAACAGACAGAAGGAAACCTTTCCCTATCATCCCCTCAGTTCATATCATCCACACTGTGGATGGATGTGATTTTTACTTTTTGTAAGTGATTAGAGAGTAGTGACAGAAAAGAGAATGACCTTCTCTGTTTCACCAGTTTTAAAGATACACACAGTCAATTAAAGCAGGCTAAACCAATCCATGTGATAGGAGATGTAGAAGTCTCCCTATTAAACAACATTGGCATGCTATAAAGGTGCCTACAAGTGCCTCCTTGATGCTCAAACTGGACCTGTCCAGATAAGCAAGAGTTATATAAGCAAGCAGAACCTTAGGAACACAGAAGCAACAAAGTGACAGTGCTATCAAAGACACTGGGACCAAGGAAACATGAAAAGCCAAAAGGCATGAGAAATAAATAGTAATAACTAAAACACTGCATTTACCTTTGACATTTTAGCTCCCCCTCATAGGCAGTTAATCTAACCTAGCATCAGCAAAATCAGAGGAACGAGGCATAGCAAATTGAATTTGGTCCACCTGCTCACTTTGGTGTTATGACTGGGGCAAATTATATACTATGGTAGGAAAAGTCAATGACTTTGTAAGAAGCTTGAGGAATCTATAGCACCAAGAAAACTTTACATCCTATGATAAGTTTGGTGTTCCATTCTTTATTATATTATATGTCTTTTCTTGAGTCCTAGCATGCTGATTTGGCATCTAAGAAGATATGTCTTGTGTCTGTTTCTTAGAGATGAGAGATTTGAGATTAAGAAACAGATAGCTGGAGATATCTAATTGCTTATGGATTGATGATCCATATCCCCAAATTAGGCTTTGTAAACTCATGTCTTGAAATGTTTACCTTGATACTGGGCTCGCTAGGACTAGATTTGATCTTGAAGACTACATAAAAAGGTGAGATTCTCTATGGCTCAGTATGCCTCCCTATAGTTATTCTGGGAAATCTCAAATGTAGTTTATTCATAGTTCCTTTCTAGATTTCTAAAGGTGTGACTTAAAAATCAAAAGAGGTAGACAATCACAATCTCTCTCTCTCCTTCTCTCTCTTTCTCTCCCCCCCCACATACATATGTATGTACATATGTACATATACATGTATACATATAAACATGTATACATATATGTACATATACCTATATATGTATATACAGATATACACATGTATATACAAGCACTCAAACTAACAAAGACATTCTGTAGAGAGAGGGTAGAAAACAAAGAAAAAGGTGAAAAATATTCAAAGATACTCACAAACTACAAACCAGAGAGAGAGAGAGAGAGAGAGAGAGAGAGAGAGAGAGAGAGAGAGAGAGAGAAACTGATGATAGTCCATAACAGTACAATTCCTTTTCTTGTACACTTACCGGGCAGTTTTCACTTTTCCAGAAGGTCCTAGATTCCTTTATATTCCATAAGATCCCTTAGTTTGAACTTCTCTAGGAAGAGTAATGCATTTTCATTATGGTAGAAAACTACACCTTTGCCATTAGATTACACTGTCCAAAATATTTATTGAAATGGTCAAGAATAGAGTCAATGCATTTTTTCATGTTATGGCACATGGACCTCCCATACAGTTATGATTGAAATGAAGCTGTTAATGAATTGTGGAAGGAAAGGAA
Source organism: Gymnobelideus leadbeateri (assembly GCA_011680675.1). NCBI lineage: Eukaryota > Metazoa > Chordata > Mammalia > Diprotodontia > Petauridae > Gymnobelideus > Gymnobelideus leadbeateri. The sequence continues at coordinate 239,666 of WOXC01008605.1, forward strand.
TAAAATCATCCCTTCCACCAATACATGGCTTACCCTTTTTAGGAAGAAAAAGAGAAAGAAATAGGCAAAAAGCAACCAAAAATATCTGAACAATTTTTTGGTTAATTTATGTGTCAGCACCAAGTCTGGCACCACCCAATTGAGTGAAGTTACTAGAGTCCAATCAATACTATTTATCTTGGGTACAGCTCTAATCACTGAAACCCATCTCCTAAGGGGCATAAAAGGTATAGCTTCAACCCAACCAATTCATCTTGTGATAGCCTTAGTCATTGAGAATTAATGAAGAGATTCTTTTATCCTTTTAACAAGGTGCCAATGGGCATGGTAACATCTTTTAATAACAAACAGATGGACAAATAATCAGAGGTTCTAAACAATGAATCACTACCAGTGAGTTCATCAAATTGATTAGGAAACTCCTGTAATCAATTCTACCTTGTAGGTATATTGCTGAAGCTCCTTGCTGTATCCATTCCACTTTTAAAGTATATCCTTCAGGGACAGCCTCACATTTACATAACAATCTAGGACCACAGAAAAAAATAAACTTGTGTCCTTAATGACATAATTGAAAGGAAATTTCAGGAAGATGATGGAGAACTGAAAATAGAAAATCTGTATTTCTTCTGAAAAGCCATAAGATGACATAGATCAAAATAATTTAAAAAATGGAAAGGAAAGAAATCCTCAATGGTAAACTCTCTCTCACATACACAAACATACACATAAAATTAAAGATAAAAAAGGATTGAGGAAAGTACTGAGCAAAAAAGAAGATATAAATATCACCATAAAAGGTAAGTATAAATATGCACAAAAGACAAATAAAATATGCATAAACATGAGGATAAATATCTGGAGAAATACCAATGTGAAAGCAACTAGACACCTAGAAGATATAATAGAGCAACTGTAAGAATTTTCAGAATGGGGGTGAGGGGGCAGAGCCAAGATGGTGGAGAAGAAACAGCAGGTCCAAGCCATTCTCCCCCCAGATCACCTGCAAACTATATAAAAGGGGACTCTGAACAACTTCTGGAGCCCCAGCACGCACAGAACAACACAGAGAAGCTAACCTCCAGCTGAGGACAGCACAGCAGCCCTGCAGGAAGAACCAGCTCAGAGCTCTGGGAGCTGGCAGCGCAGTGCACAGTGCATGGGGAGGCGAGCACAGGCCCTCCTGAGTTGCGGTTTTAGCCCCAGGGTGGCCAGGCCAGCAGCCAGCTGGAGGTACCCCAGAACTCCAGCAGCTGTGGTGATTCCAGAATTATCAACATAGACATACCTAGGGCAAAGTGAGAGGTTAATTCCCTATGGACTTTGGGACCAGTATTTGGGGAACGCATCGGTTCCCTCCCCCGGGGGCTAGAAGCCGCTGAGGAGACGTGCCATTTTGTAGTTTTCAGAGGAAGCTCCATCTCCTGGCCTGCGAACTGTAGGGAGATCCAGCGATCAGTCTTGGGAGGTAATCACTTTTGCTTTAACCTCCCTGGATCTGGATTGTGATCTGGGGTGGAGGTCGTGGGTGGGTTTCCAGCTTGCCAGAAACGGAAGTTGTCCCCCCACACATTCAGGACGAAAGTTCACCTGTCTGGCGGCCCAGCCATACATTGGCAACAAGTCGAAAAGTCAAGTAATTAAGTGGCAACATGCCAAGGCAAAGGAAACAAATTAGACCAAAAAAATGCAACCTTAGACTCCTATTTTGGGGGCAAAGAGGATCGAAGCATAGAACAGGGGGAGGACTGTGAGGTCAGAAATACTGCTCCAAAAGCCCCAAAGGAAAATATGAGCAGATTACAGGACATAGAGGACCTTAAGAAAGACTTTAAAAATCAAATAAGAGAAATGGAGAAAAAATTGGGAAGAGAAATGAGATGGATGCAGGAAAAGTATGAAATGAGGGTAGACAGTCTGAGTGAGAAGAACAACACCTTAAAAAATAGACTAAATTAATGGCAAAGGAGGCCCAAAAGGGCAATGAGGAGAAGAATGCCTTAAAAAGTCGAATTTGCCAGATGGATAAAGAATCTCAAAAGCTCACTGAGGAGATTCATTCCTTCAGAGTTAGACTGGAGCAAATGGAAGCTAATGACTTTATGAGAAATCAAGATGCTGTTAAGCAGATCCAAACAAATGAAAGATTAGAAGGCAATGTGAAATATCTCATGGGAAAAACCACTGACCTGGAAAATAGATCCAGGAGAGACAATTTAAAAATTATTGGACTACCTGAAAGCCACGATCAAAGAAAGAACCTAGAAATCACCCCTCAAGAAATTCTCAAGGAAAATTGCCCTGATGTTTTAGATCCAGAGGGCAAAATAGAGGTTGAAAGAATCCACAGATCACCTCCTGAAAAAGATCCCAAAAAGAAAACTCCCAGGAATATTATAACCAGGTTCCAGAATCCCCAGATCAAGGAGAAAATACTACAAGCAGCCAGGAAGAAACAATTTCAATATTGTGGAAACACAATCAGAATAGCCCAGGACCTGGCAGCTTCTACACTGAGGGATAGAAGGGCATGGAATATGATATTCCAGAGGGCAAAAGAGCTGGGAATGAACCCAAGGGTCACCTACCCAGCAAAACTGAGTATTTTGTTTCAGAGGAAAATATGCTCATTCAGTGGAATAGAGGATTTTCAAGCATTCTTGAGGAAAAAACCAGAGTTGAATAGAAAATATGCCATCTAGACACAAGAAGCAAGAGATGCCTGAGAAGGTAATCAGGGAAAAGAAACCAAAAGGAACTTATCAAAGTTCGGCTATTTACATGCCTATATGGAAAAACAATAACTGTGACTGATGAAACATTTTCAGTATGAAAATAATGGAAGAAGGGTGTATGGCCATATGAATACATATGTGAATGTGTGTACCTATATTTACAGTTATATATGGATAGAGGGCACAGGTTGAATTTGTTGGGAAGCAAGGGTACTTAAGGGGTGAAATTATGAGATGAGAGAGGAAAGTGGCAAGAGGACATGATGAGAGACAGGGTAGCGTAAACTATCTCATGTAGAAGAAGCAAGGGGAAGTGGCTGCATGGGAGGGGAAGAATAGGAAGACAAAAAGGCAAAACCACATTCCATTGAATTTGGTTCAGGGAAAGAATGACATACATACTAAATGGGATATCTCAACCTGCAGCAGAATAGGGGGAAGGGGGGACGAGAGGGGGTATGATGGATGGGAAGGTATTCTTGGGGGGAGGGGAGGTTGGAAGTACCCACTATAGAAGAGGGACATCATCAAGTAGGGAATGTACCAGGTGGGGGGTTGGATGGGTGGGAGGGAATTATAAGCAGCCTGGTACAATATATCTACTATGGTAAAGTTTTACATAGCTAGACATGTACAACATATACTGAATTTCTTATCTTCCCAGAGGGAGTGGGTGACAAGGAAGGAAGGGAATGGATCTGAAATTCGAGGTCTTAAAATTAAATGTTTCAAATATATATGTATGTATGTACATACTATTATTAATACTCCTTTGCTTGTAATTGGGAGATATGATGTGCAGGCATTGGGACACAGAGATTCACCTTCCTCTAATAGAAAAGTCAAAGGGATTATGGGAGAAGATATGGGAGAGAGCAGATTGGAGGAAGTGATATCTTGTGGGACTGCTATTCTGGGTGGGTGGGTAGGGGAAAAATAGGGGGGAAAATAATTGTAACTAAAAATCTGGCAGAAATGAATGGTGTAAAACAGAAATTAATAAAGCATTTGTTTAAAAAATTAAAAAAAAAAGAATTTTCCTAATGATCAAAACATTCAACGAGATAAATAATACTATCTGATATTGTTATTGATCTGTGTTGTTACCTAAGAATAATGAAAGAAGAAAACATAAAGAATGATTAGAAGGCAATGATATTGAATAGTGGGTAGAAAACTCTATTTGAGATAAAGGAACAGTCAGGGAAAATATCTGCAGGGGTTAGATGGACTATTTTTTATAGGATATCAAAAAGGAAGCTAGTGTCACTAGATCACAAGATTTTTGTAAGGAGGCATAAGGTAGGGTGGTAGCAGGTCTTGGAAGAGGTGGTACAGGGCTTTAAACAAGAAAAGAAGATCATTTTATAATTGGTCCTGGAGTTTCTATGGTATCACTGGAATTGGATGACCTAGATGGGGCAGGCAGTGAAGTGACATTAGGCACTTTAGGAAGATAACTTTAGCATCTGAGTGCTGAATGGACTGGAAAGGAAAGAGACTTCTGAGTTGAAACAATCCAGCATACTATCATAATAGTGAAATGTGAAGTGCTGAGGGCCTGCACCAGGGAGGTGGCAGTGTCAGAGGATAAAAGAGAGAGTATATGAAAGATGTTTTATAGGTACAATCATTAGGCCTTAGCAATAGATTCAATAGGGGTTTGTGTGTAGTAGAGTGAGTAGTCTAGGATGAGACCAGGTTTGGTTCTTGGAGAATGAAAGTATCAACCACAATAAAGGGGAAAATAGAAAAAGTAATGGTTTTGGAGGAAAGATTATGATTTCAGTTCTGAACATATTGAGTTTAAGATGTCATCCATATTTATACATGTAATAGGCAGCTGGAGACGCAAGACCTGGGGTTAGCAGTGAGTTTAAGTTTTGATAATTAGTGTTGAGAATTATTGGAATAGATATAATAATTATATCTCTAGGGACTTATGAGATCACTAAAAGAAATAGTATAAAAGAAGAATAGAAGAAGGCTTAGGAGACCCTAATGGAAAACCTTCTATTAGCAGCTGTGACCTGGATGAAGATCTAGCAAAGGGGCTTTTCAATAATTAGGAAGACAAGTAGGAGAGAGTTGTGTCATAGAAACCTAGTGAGAAAAGAGTATCAAGGAAAAGAGAATGATGGATTATCAATGGCTGTTTGAGATAATGAGATAATAAATGTAAAGTACTTAGCACAGTGCTAGGTAGAGTGCTGAGTCTGAGTTCAAATCAGGTCTCAAAAAAACTTACTAGCCATTGTGACCCTGGTAAGTCACTTAACCCTGTTAGCCTCAGTCTCCTCATCTATAAAATGAGCAGCAGAAGGAAATGACAAATCATTCCAGCATCATTGCCAAGAAAACCCCAAATGGGGTTCTGAAGAGTTGGACAGTACTGAAAAATGAGTGGAAAACAAACAAAAATTCATAAGTTCTTTATAAATGCTTATTCCCTTCCCTGTCCCAGAGATATCAAGAAGGCTGAGAATTGAGAAAAGGCAATTAGCTTTGGCAATTAAAAGAGAGATGGTAACATGGTAGTGAGTGGTTTTGATCAAATGATCAAGTAAGGAGACAGACTACAAATATTTAAGAAGAGAGTGAAGGGAAAGGATATGGAGGCATCTATTATAAATGACCTTTTCAAGGAGTTTGAGCATAAAGGGGAGATCAATGGGGTAATAGCTAATTAAGATGTATAGATTAAGTGAGGAAACCCTAACTCTGAGGATGGGGGAGATAAAAATGTATGTTTAGGCATTAGGGAACTAGACAGTATAAAAGGAGAAAAAAAGAAGATTCTTGAAAGAATGATGATAATCTGGTGGAGAAGATGAGGTCATACGGGAATGGATGATGTATACAGTAAGCATAATTTTGTGGTTTTCCTCCAGATTCATTTGGCTAGTGTTTTATTTTTATTTTTTGTTAATCCCTACCAAGAACAACAATGGCATCAAAAGAAATCACAGTACAGAACTTAGGAAATCTGAAAATCATTGGTATCTAAGAAAAATACAAAGAAGCAAAGGCAATTTGGTGTTTAAATAAAATGTTTAAATAAATACAAAACGAGAGAAGCAAAAAAGGTGGTAGGTATGCAGCAGACCACAAGAAAGGATTCAATATAGAACAATAAATTTCCATTTCAAGGAAACCTATATAACAAATAATATACATTATTTTCAAAGCTGCCCACAAGAAAACTTTAACTTAAATAATCAAAATTATTTTATTTTTACATTTCAACAGTGTTCTCACCTCATAATATAGTCAAGTTCTGATACTGCTGAATCTACTTCCTTTACATTGTTTTCCCTCCTGGTTTCTTTAAAGTTGTTGAACTTCTGTTCTTCCAAATGAAATTTGTTATTATTTTTCTAACTCAATACAATGACTTTTAGTAATTTAATTAGGATAACATTGAATAAATAGATTGGCTTGGTAAAATCATTGTTTTTGAAATTATATTGACTTTACCTACCCATGAACAATAAACATTACTGTGGTTATTTAGATCTAGCTTATTTGTATAAAAAGTGTTTCAATTTTATGTTCATATGTCTGTTTTGCCAAATATGTGTCTGTTTTTGGCAAATATGTGTCTTTTCTGTGTCTGTTTTGGCAAATATGTGTCTTTTCTGTGTCTGTTTTGGAAAATATACATGTGCTCAGGTATTTTATCTTGTCTAGTTTTTTTCTGTTTGTTTTTTTTGTTTTGTTTTGTTTTGTTTTGTTTTGGAGGGTGGAAAGCAAGTCAAATGGGGTTAAGTGACTTGTCTAAGATCACACCACTATTAAGTTTATCGAGTGTCTGAGGCTGGATTTAAACTGACTCCAGGGCCAGTTCTCTATTCACTGTACCAACTAGCCCAATGTCTGGTATTTTAAAATGGTCTAAAACAGTATTTCATAATATTGGTGACCTGTAGTGTAGGCTCTCTATTTTTCACTTTTGATTAAATCTCTTTTAACTGTAATTTTGTTTGAGATCATGATTACTATCCCTGCTGTTTTTTACATATTAAATTCTATTCTTGACCTCTATTTTATCTTTCTATCTCATATTTTTATAGTTTCCTGAAAGCAACATTTTAGTTAATTTATTTTTTAATCTGTTATCTATTTCCATTATGAGTAAATTTGTTCCATTCACATTCTTAGCTACAATTGCTTGCTGTGTATTTTCCTCCTTTCCAATATTCCTCTTTGTGCTACTCACCCTTTTTACCCTATCTCTCCTCATTCCTCTGCTTTACTCCTACCTACTACCTTACCTTCATATTTCTTAATCTACTCCCCCTCTAAGAGTACCTCCCTTATCCTCTACCCCTCTTTAATCCAGTCCCAATGAGAGTAAAGTTCCAATATTTCCCACCTTCCCTGTATTAACATCTTCTGTATCATATTCCTCTTATTCTTCATTTGTATAAGATGCACACTACTTTTTATCTCTCCTCAGTCAGGTTCTTTAGAATCACCCATCATACTCAGCTTAGCCCAAGACTTTCATTCAAACTGCTCAAATAATGATGACAACCATAAGAGTAATGCAAACATTTTCACATATATGAAATAAATAATTTGACCTTATTGAGTCCCTTGTAATTAGTTTTTAATTTTTACCTTGTATTTCTCCTAGATGTTATATGCCAAATTTTCCATTAAATTCTGTGGGTTTTGTCACAAAAAAACTGAAAATCTTTGAATTCATTAATTATTCATTTTCTTTTCAATCAGGATTACACTTAACTTTGTTGGTTGTTACACCAGCTCTTTTCCTCTACAGAATAGCTGCTAGTTCTTGTGTAATCCTTTTTGTAACTCTATGATGTTTAAAATATTTCCCTTGTTTCTTCCAATATTTTTGCCTTAAGCAAGGAGCTTTGAAACTTGACTATAATGCTCCTGCAAGTTTTACTCCTGGGATATATCAGATGGTGATCAGTGGGATTTTTCTATTTCTGTTTTTCCTCCTTTTTCTAGAATATCAGAGCAATTTTCCTTTTCTTTTATAACTCTTATCAATATTTTTATCATAATTTTTAGGCAGCCCATTTTTACATTATTTCTCCTCTACCTGATCTCCAGATCAGTTTTCTTTTTTTCTCTCTTTTTTCTTTTGACTTTTATTTTCTTTCATTTTTTCTTTTTATATTTTTCCCAAATTTTTATTTTAGACTCAAATGCAAGAACAGAAATATAGAATAGAAAAAAGAAACAAAAGCAAATCATAAATTTAAATATTGGAAATTAAATGCAAAGTTAGAAAGAAATAAAAGTATGTCATGTGCATAGCAGAACATAAGAGAGGATTCAAAATATGTAGCAATAACGATTTATTCCAAGAAATCCTATATGATAAACAAAACTCTTTGTATTGAGAATTGTCCAACTTTTCTTTGCTTTTTTGTGAGTTTTCTTTTGTTATCTGCTGTGCACTCTTTTACTTTGTTCTTTTTTTCCCTCCCTCCAACCCCTCCCCCAAAAAGGCCACAGTAAAGTTTTGATATGCTTCTCTACAGCTATAAACATATACATACACATATACATATATACATGCACATATAGATGTATGCATTCCCAAACCTATCCTACTCCTGATCTTTGTTTTATGTATATGCATATCTCTTGTTTTCTATCCCTCCTGCCTCCTCTACTTTACTTTTACCCACTACCTTGCTCTCTGTGACTTACCTACCCCTCTCCAAGAGTCCCTTCCATATCCTCCCATCCCACAAATCTAAACACCCTTCTATACCCTGGTTCACCTATTCTCTCACTCTCCCCTCTAAAGATTCCTCCATTTTCCTCTCCCACCTTACTACGCCCCTACCATTTTATTTCTTCTGAATTCTGAAGACTTCTACACTCTTTTGAATATATATGTATTGTTCCCTCTTACAGCCATTCCCAATGAAAGTAAGTTACTAGTATTACCAGCCCTCCTCTCCCATCTAATCGTTATGTATTAATTCTTCCTATTGTGCCTCATTTGTATAAAATACTTTTTTAGCCATTCCTAAATGGTTTTACTTTTTCAATTCATATCGTGCTCAGGTTTTACCCAATCTTTCTTATGAACTGCCATCAATTATTAATAAGAATATTAGACACACATTTTACATATATATAAAAAGCAAACAATCTATTCTTATGGATCCCTTATAATCAGTCTTTGTTATGTACCTTATATTTATATTGCTTATTCTATGTTGAACCTTCTATTAATTTCAGGATCTTTTAAATGAAGTCTTGAAAATTTGAGAATTCATCAAATATCCATTTTTCTTAATTTAAGGTAATAGTTAACTTTGCAGGATATGATATTTTTTGGCAGAACCCAAATTCTTTTGCTCTTCAATATGTTGTATTCCAAGAACTGTGTTCCTTCAATGTTTCTACTGCTAGGTCTTGTGTAATACTAATTGTGGCACCATCATATTTAAATTGTTTTAATCTTGATGATTCTAAATTTTTTTTTTCTTGAGCTTGGGATTTCAGAATTTGACTTTGATTTTTTGATTTTTGATTTTTTTCTATTGCTACTCTACCCCTTTGTTCTAATGCTTCAGGACAATTTTCTTTAATTATATCTTGTATTATTATATCAAGATACTTTTTTATCATAACTTTCAATTAGTCCAATTATTTTTATATTTTCTCCTCTTTATCTCTTCTCCAAATCTGTTGCTTTTCTTATAAGATGTTTCACTTTCTCTTCTATTTTTTTCATTATTCATAATTTGTTTGGTCATTTATTGATCTCTTATAATTTCACTGGCTTTACTTTCCCCAGTTCTAATGTTCAATGTGTTATTTTCTTCCTTAATATTCTGAATCTTCGGGGGGGGAGGGCGGGGGCAGAGCCAAGATGGCGGAGTAGAAACAGCTCATCCAAGCCACACTGCCCCCAGATTCCCCCCAAACTATGAAAAAGGGGACTCTGAACAACTTCTGGAGCGCCAGCACCCACAGAACAACACAGAGAAGCTAACCTCCCACTGAGGACAGCCCAGCAGCCCTGCAGGAAGGACAAGCACAGCACTCTGGGAGCCAGCAGCGTGCAGCATGCAGAGCTTGGGGAGCCGAGCCGAGCTGAGCCGAGCGGAGCCCAGGTCCCCGTGAGCCGAGGTTTTAGCCCCAGGGCGGCAGGGCCAGCAGCCAGCTGGAGAGACCCCAGAACACCAGGAGCTGTGGCGATTACAGAATTATCAACGTAGACATGCCTAGGACAAAGTAAGAGGTTGGTGTCTTATGGACTTTGGGACCAGTATTTGGGGAATGCGTTGGCTCCCTCCCCTGGGGGCTAGAAGCCACTGAGGAGACACGCTATTTTGTACTTTTCAGAGGCAGCACCAGCTCCTGGCCTGTGAATTGTAGGGATATCCAGCGATCAGTCTTGGGGGGTAATAGCTCTTGCTTTAAACTCCCTGGATCTGGATTGTGATCTAGGGTGGAAGTTGTGGGTGGGTTTACAGCTTGCCAGAAATGGAAGTTGCCCCCCACACATTCAGGACAAAAACTCCTCTATCTGGCCTTAAAACCATAGTGTGGCAACAAGCCCAAAAGTCAAGTAATTAAGTGGCAACATGCCAAGGAAAAGGAAACAGAAAAATGCAACCCTAGACTCCTATTTTGGGGGCATAGAGTGGGAAAAGGACTGTGAGGTCAGATGTCCTGCTCTAAAAGCCCCAGGGGAAAACATGAGCGGGTTGCAGGCCATAGAAGACCTTAAGAAGGACTTTAAAAATGAAATAAGAGAAGTGGAGGAAAAATTGGAAAGAGAAATGAGAAGGATGCAGGAAAAGTATGAAATGAGGGTCAACAGCCTGACTGAGGAAAACAACACCTTAAAAAATAGACTAACTCAAATGGCAAAGGAGGCCCAAAAGGGCAATGAGGAGAAGAATGCCTTAAAAAGTCGAATTTGCCAGATGGAAAAAGAATCTCAAAAGTTCACTGAGGAGATTCATTCCTTCAGAGTTAGACTGGAGCAAATGGAAGCTAATGACTTTAAGAGAAATCAAGATGCTGTTAAGCAGATCCAAACAAACGAAAGATTAGAAGGCAATGTGAAATATCTCATGGGAAAAACCACTGACTTGGAAAATAGATCCAGGAGAGACAATTTAAAAATTATTGGACTACCTGAAAGCCACAATCAAAGAAAGAACCTAGAAATCACCCCTCAAGACATTCTCAAGGAAAATTTCCCTGATGTTTTAGATCCAGAGGGCAAAATAGAGGTTGAAAGAATCCACAGATCACCTCCTGAAAAAGACCCCCAAAAGAAAACTCCCAGGAATATTATAGCTAGGTTCCAGAATCCCCAGATCAAGGAGAAAATACTACAAGCAGCCAGGAAGAAACAATTTCAATATTTTGGAAACACAATCAGAATAGCACAGGACCTGGCAGCTTCTATACTGAAGCGTCAAAGATCATGGAATATGATAATCCAGAGGGCAAAAGAGCTGGGACTGAACCCAAGGGTCACCTACCCAGCAAAACTGAGTATTCTGTTTCAGGGGACAATATGGTAATTCAGTGGAATAGAGGACTTTCAAGCATTCTTGAGGAAAAAACCAGAATTGAATAGAAAATTTGACATCCAGACACAAGAAGGAAGAGACGCCTGAGAAGGTAATCAGGGAAAAGAAATCAAAAGGAACTTATCAAAGTTGAACTATTTACATTCCTATATGGAAAAGCAATAACTGTAACTGATGATATCTTTCTCACTATGAAAATAATGGAAGAAGGGTGTGTAGTCATATGAATACATATGTGAATGTGTGTGTGTATGCTTACAGTCATATATGGATAGAGAGCATAGGTTGAATCTGTTGGGAAGGGATAATACTCAAGGGATGAAATTATGAGGTGAGAGAGGAAAGTGGCAAGAGGAGATGGGGAGAGACAGGGTAGGGTAAACTATCTCATGTGGAAGAAGCAAGGGGAAGTGGTTGTAAGGGGGGGAAGAATAGGAAGGCAAAAAGGCAAAACCACGTTCTCATTGAATTTGGTTCAGGGAGAGAATGACATACATGCTAAATGCGATATCTCAACCTGCAGCAGAATAGGGGGAAGGGGGATGAGAGGAGAGATGATGGATGGGAGGGCATCCTTGGGGGGAGGGGAGGTTGGAAGTACCCACTATAGAAGAGGGACAGGATCATGGAGGGAATGGACCAGGTGTGGGGTGGGATGAGTGGGAGGGATTATAAGCAGCCTTGTACAATATATCTACTATGATAATGTTTTGCATAGCTAGACATGTACAACATATACTGAATTACTTATCTCCCCAGAGGGAATGGGTGACAAGGGAGGAAGAAAATGTATCTGAAATTCAAGGTCTTAAGATTAAATGTTTCAAATATATATATAAATTCTATTATTAATACTCTTTTGCTTATAATTGGGAGATAAGATGTGCAGGCATTGGGACACAAAGATTCACCTTCCTCTAATGGAAAAGTCGAAGGGGTTATGGGAGAAGGTATGGGAGGGAGCAGATTGGAGGAAGCGATATCTTGTGGGACTGCTATTCTGGGAGGTTGGGTAGGGGAATAACAGGGGGAAAATGATTGTAACTCAAAATCTGGCAGAAATGAATGATGTAAAACAGAAGTTAATAAAGCATTTGTTTAAAAAAAAGATTCTGAATCTTCTTTTCTAGTTGGTTGACTTTCCTTTCATACCCTTCCTGCTTTTCTTGGTTTACCCTTATTTTCTTTTTTAGTTTTTTCTCCATCTCTGTCATTTGATTTTTACAGTTTTTTAAAGGCCTTTTTTACATTCTTTTTGGGCATGTGGCCATTTGACATTACTCTTTGGGGGTTTCTTTACTTCAATTTCCTCTTCTGAAGATGAAGCCTGGTCATCTCTATTCCCATGATAGGTTTCTAGAGCTGGATTCTTCCTCCTTTGCCTGTGCATTTTTTGTGATGATAGCTTAGCTATTTGTAGCCACCTCTAGCCCTGGGGTATAGGAAATGGCGCCTCAGATCACTTGTTTTCTTAGGACATATTTCACTTTTTCTTCCATCTTTTCATTCTTTTTATTTTGTTTTTGAGCTCTTGGTATCTTAGAACAGCATTAGTTGCTTCTTGTCCAATTAAAGTTTTCAAAGAATAATTTTTCTTAAGTTTTTTTATTCTCCATTTCCAGTTGGTTGACTTTCTTTTCAAAATTTTCTTGATTTCTCTGATTGCTTTTATTTTTTTTTTCTGATTCTTCCCTGATCTCTCTAATTTTTAAAATCATTGTAAAGTTCTTCCAAGAACTCTTTATGCTTGGGACCATTTGACTCTTCTTGAATAAGGAGGTTTGTTGTTGTTGTTTTTTAGCTCCATTATCTCCTTCTTGATATGAAACCTGTTTTTCCCTATCTCCATAATATCTGACTATGGTTGGATTCTTTCTCCTTTGCTTACACATTTTTAAATTTATTTCTGGATTCATTTTGTTTTTAATAGCTATTAATAAAATCAGGTTATAGTCTCAAGGTATGGGTAATGATGCCCCAAGTCTCAGACCTTACTGTTATTTTCTTACTATTGTTTTCTTAGGTGCCTCTTGGGGTCTAAACTTGGGCCCTCCTCTCCAGTTCTAATCCACAGCTAGGGCCCCCAGCTACACTGTGCCACAAATGATCTTGCTCCCTGCAGTCCCTCCAATGGCTGCAAGCTACAGCTGTCCTCTCTGCCCTGGAACTGAAACCAGAGACTGCTCTACTGTAAGTACCCATAGCCAACAGGTTCTCTACTCAGAAGTACAGCACTCACCAAGTGTGTGCTAGCTCCTTCTCCCCACAGCCACAGCCAGGGATCTATCTGGTCAGCACAGCTCATCGTCCCTTAATTGTAGAAGATCCTTCAGTCTTCTGCTACTCAGTGATCAGAGCCCCACGCTGTCTGTGAGGTGAAAGTTTCTAAGGATAAAGCTGACTCTCAACCCAGTTGCCCCCAGAGCTTGTAGTTTGTTGATTCTGCAGAGATAGCCCAAATCTCAGGAGGTTGGATCTTTCCTAGAATCTTCTCAAATTGTCTTAGGAGGACAAGTGCTTTACATGGTGTTTATTTTTGCTTCTCTGAGGTGATGATCTATCTGTGTGCGTGTGTGTGTGTGTGTAGGAAATTTGGAGAGCTAAAAGTTTTCTGAACTACTCCATCTTCTCAGAATTTTCCCTAGGGCTCAATTTTATCTTCCAGGAAATTATACAAGGACAAATAGCTGGAAGTAATAGAAATGATGGGAAAATAGCATATATACTGAATTCATAAATACCATCTTAGAGGAAATCATCCCAAATTGTATTTAACCCAAATCAAAAGGATAATACAAAAAAAGTAAAATCACCTTTCTTCTCTAAAATACTTAGCCTACAAAGGGGAAGAAGGTATTGAAAATAATCTTGCACCAAGTAGAGTTGATACCAATAATTTAAGGATGATAAACAATAGAAAACATCTAATATCAAAATTACATTAAAATAAAACACTAACTATTAATTATCATTTTTGTGACAACTATGTCATATTAATGAAATTAAGAAAAAGTCCAACAAAATTTGGGATTTATTCCTGCTAAGATGACTAATAAACATAATAGCAAAGTAATCTATCTTTAATATGTTCTGATGCATTTATCTAAAACCATAACCAAAGCTTATCAAAATAAAAGCCTAATGCTCAAAATGTATTTGACAACTGTCCTCTTAATGATTATCAAAAGGTGGGAAATTTTCAAATCAATTTATACAAAATATCGGTGACAATCTGAAAAGTTTTTGGAATCACTAACTAATCTGAGTAAAACAAATTAAAATGATTCTGAAGTGTCAATTCTCCCCACCAAAGAAAACTATTCCCAGTTGAAGGGTCTCTGACAATAAAGCAATACTAATTTGCTGTTGATAAGACTGTGAATTATTCTGCTTGGGAAAACAATTTCAACTTTTTTTTACCTTTGATACTATTATTAGGTTTAAATCCCAAGGAGGTTAATAACCTAAAGAAAAAAAGATACCTTTGTAAAAAGATTCATGAGAACAACAGTCTCAAAAAAAAAAGGTGAAAACAAACCATATACTACCAAATATGGGAATGATTGAAAAAAAAATTATGACATATGAAGAAATGAAGAAGCACTGTTCCACAAGGGAAGGTGTAATAAAATTTTGAGAAATATAGGGAGACTAGTATGAGGTAAAAAAGAGAGAACTATAGCCAAATAACAACAAAAGAAATGACAATGGTTTAAATAAATACAGCAGTAAATGTTCTTCTCCAGCCACCTCAGAAAAGGCCTTAGGACAAATATTATATCTAACAATGGTACTAAATCATTGAGGTTAAAGCATATATCCTTGTTTCTCCTTAAGAAATAATGAATAGGGGCGGCTAGGTGGCTCAGTGAATAGAGCGCCGGCCCTGGAGTCAGAAGGACCTGAATTTGGAGCCGGCCTCCGACATTTAATTCACACAAACAAAAACCTAGCCGTGTAACCTTAGGCAAGTTACTTAACCCCAATTGCCCTAAAGGGGCGGCTAGGTGGCGCAGTGAGTAAGAGTGCTGGCCTCGGAGTTGGGATGACCCGAGATCAGATCCGGCCTCAGAAAATGAGCACCCACGCATAAATAATGACTAGCCGTGTGACCTTGAGCAAGTTACTTAACCCCAATTGCTTTAAAAAAAAAAAGAAATAATGAATAGTAAATTGTGAGGGTATTATATGTTCTGCTTCAATTCTTGTTTCTATTATTATTATTATTATTATTATTAGGAATACACTTTGCATATGGTTTGTGAGTTGGTTTTTTATTTATTGTTTTTGTTCAGTCAAAATAAAAAGGTCGAATATAAATGTATAGTACAGCTAAAGTACAGATAAAGTAGGCTTTTATGGCTGTACCTGAGAATAGAATTAATGTGTTAAAAAGTATATTTAGTTCCAAACAAATCTCTTACAAACTATTGAAACATAACTACTTTGAAAGTTGGGGCCTGACCAAAAAAGGTTATGTGTGTTTCTTTGCTTGCTTGTTTGTTTTTATTGTGATGAACCAGTATCTCAAATTATCCCACTTCTTTATATAATTATGCAGATTAAAAAATTCTTTCATTGGATACTGCTCAAGAAAGCTACCATTTTCCACAAGACATTTTCATATGAAATATGCAACCACTAGACCTGGGCGGCCAACTTTTGAGAAGGTCTTTTCAAATAGGGCAAAAAGCACCCTATATAGAAAATCAATGTTGAAAGTAGATTAACATGGAAAAAAATCCTAATAATCAGAACTATCCAAAAGAAAAACAGGATGTTTCAGGAGATAAGTGCCTCATTAATGAAAATCTTTAAGAAGAGGGTAATTTATTACTCTCAAGGCAACCTAGAGTCTAGAAATTTTTTTTTCCATCCCCCAGTCTGATTGACCCCATTTTCCCTTTTGTAGCTTTCTAGACTGGGGTCATCAAAAATCCCAGCCATATGTAGTCATAGTCTTTCAGACTTGGTAGGTACCCAAGAACATGCAAAATGCCATACTTTGTTGACTGACTAACCAGAG
Source organism: Gymnobelideus leadbeateri (assembly GCA_011680675.1). Taxonomy (NCBI): domain Eukaryota; kingdom Metazoa; phylum Chordata; class Mammalia; order Diprotodontia; family Petauridae; genus Gymnobelideus; species Gymnobelideus leadbeateri. The sequence goes on from WOXC01008605.1 coordinate 255,979, forward strand.
GAAATTTCCAAATGGAGACAAGTCTGGCTGTATTTAGAAATATGAAGGTGTCACTATATTCTTGTTATACATCTTTGATATGTTAGGGCAAAGTAAATCTCTTCTCTGAAATGTTTAGTGACTCATGATTGTCTCACTTTGTTTCCTTATCAAACATGAAATAATATGGTACTAGCTTTAGACAGCACTTACAACATCTCCATAAATAGATTATAAGCTCCTTGAAAGCAGTTTCCTTTTTTTTCTTCAGATCCCAGCCCCTCTCACAGTGTTTTGAAGATTATACTGTAGGTACTTAATCAGATGTTTGTTGAAGTTGGATTTATGTCATAAAAGTCATTAAACTGTTCATACACTTTAAATCAATAATTCTATTATTGTACATTTTTCCTAAGTAGCAGAACAAAAAAATAAAGGTCCCATGAACTTTAAATTATTCATAGCAGCATTTTTATAGTAGCACAAAAGTAATTAAAACAAAGTGGACTCCCGTCTTTGAAATAACAGCTAAAAATATGTTGTCTGAATATGAAGTAATAAAAATGTACCATAAGAATGTAGGATTCATAGAAAGATGGAAAGAATCATAAGTAATGATGCAGAGTAAAGAAAACAAAAAAATATAAAAGAACATAAGTAAAAATAACACTGAAAGAGAAATGAATTCTGATGACTTATAAAGACAAAACTTGGTTCTGGATAATAAAACTCATTTCTCTCCACTGTGTAAGGGAATAAGGTGGTTGTAGGGGCAGAATTTTGCATAGGTTGATAAATGCAATTTCTGTGTTTTCAGATTTGCTTTAACTCATCCTATTTTATGTAAAAAAGGCTTCAGTAGGTAGTGGGAATGTGAGGACTTACTAAAATATGAAAATAAAAGCTTCAATAAAAAGACATAAAGAAAATGTATGTGACATTCTGAAAAGGAATAAATAAATAATTATTTAATAGTTTTGCCTGTTAATGTCATCCATCAATCTTTAGGCCCTTTGCAGATAGGAAAGTATTTTACAGCTTTACATTTCCTGTCATGCCTAGCCTGGGATATGTGTGTATACATACATGCATATATATATATATATATATGTATATATGTGTATATATATATACACATACATACATGTCTGTATGTGTTTTAAGTGGATTCTATTCCTCCAACCATGTGTGTATATATATATATGTTTGACATATATTTATATATGTGTACATTTGTGTATAATTATGTAATAGAACCAACTACAAAAGGTAGTACAACTACTCAATAACTCAAAGGCATGCACACACAACCTATATAGGTTACTAGATCCTGGTAGCATTCTGTTTCACCAAGTTATATATCTTCTGGACCAGAACCATTTACTGAAATAGTGGGAGTAGTTCATATTGTTGTTAATAAGTCATTTTTCAGTCATGTCCAGCTCTCTCTGACTGAATTTGAGGTTTTCTTGGCAGAAGTACTAGAGTGGTTTGCCACTTTCTTCTCCAGTTTATTTTACAGATTACCAACTGAGGCAAACAGGGTTAAATGACTTGCCCAGGATCAGACAGCTAGCAAGTGCCAGAGGACGGATTTGAACTCATGAAGACCAGATTTTCTGGTTCCAACCTCAGTGTTCCACCTAACTGCCCCTGAATAGTTCATAAAATAATTCAAAGACTAGTTCATACTGTTCCCTAAGACACTTATTATTTAATGAGCATCTTTGCCTTTTCATCAATTTCTGGTAGCACCGTCCTAAAGCTTCATAAACCTCTTGAATGTTTATCATGTTCCCAGTTTTCTTTTCAAACAATTCCTTCATTGATATTCTTTTCACATTCTACTATATTAGATGCCAATCTCATATCTACTTACATTTCTAGTAAAAAAAAATGGCTATACTTTTGTTCTAAATCTATTATAGGCTTCACATTACATATTGGAAAATAACTTAAAAAAATAAGTCCTTATCATTTAATACATACAAAATGTAATTAGAATGAATGAAACAAAAGGAAAGATCCTTGGGAAAACTCAGCCATTCATTGAGATGATGATAAAATAAGATATACTCCATACTGTAGATGAGATATGAAGCAATTCAGAGTTGATTTCTTATTGCTAGACTTAATACTATTTTTGGCCTCTCTTCATTTATTAACATCACTGTAGGAAATGAGACAGTCATGGTTGTAACATCACAAAGAAAGAAAAGACTGGTCTTTATCAGTAAATAAAAGGGATATCAGATCTTTGCCCTTACACAGACAGTGCTGCCTTTCCCAGCCAGCCAAGGATAAATCTTGCAGATTCTTTTTGTCCATATCAAAATACCCTAAATCTAATATAACATAGAATCTGGATCATACTCCGAATGTATAGACCCTATCCTCCCAAATTCCACCATAGATTTTAGGTATGCTGTAGGTATAGTAAATGTATGTTGAAACCATAGTTCATGCACCCCCCAAAATGTATTTCTTTTACCAACCAACCAGAGTGCAAATAAGTTTAGAGCAAAACACATTTAATTAAGGAATAGAGCAAGTGATAACAAGAAAGAATATTTCTATATAAAAGAGATGCATTCCCACATAAGTTACTACATCAACACTGGTTGGGAAAATCTACATGTGTCCAGGGTACATTCATAGGAGACAAAAATAGGGAAGATATGCTTCTAGAACACATGTAATTGGGGCAACTAATAACCTTTGACTCTTAGGTACCACTAATGCTCTCTATGTCCTCAATCATGCTTTTTTTCCTGCTGAGCTGTTGTTTTCTATTGCATTATTTTTTTGCCACATTGGTGAACTCTCCTGGGTGTTCCCATTACAGCTCATGCTGCTTCTCTCTGCTATCATCTATTAGTCTTCATTTGTGGTGGAGCATATCAATTCTGTAGAGCATATATTAAAGAATTACCTAGATCTTTTGTGAAGTAATCTTTAACTTTGTCTTTGAATGTACTCCTCTGCTGTTGTTTCGTTGGAGCTCTTAGTTGAAAGCTTTTCTGAGCTACAGCCAAAAACTTCCTTTTAATTTTTATTATACTTTGGTCTCAGCAAGTCATTTCCTAGGACTTCACTTAGTAAAGTATAAAATAAGTGAGGTGTTGTTCCTCCTGGTAAGGGTGCACACAATATCCTCATGGTTCCCAAACTGTCAGGATAATTAGTTAAGAAAACTGCTGCTGCTGCTCATTTCCCAATGGTTTGTAATTACTCAAGTATTTGTTATTCCTAATGCTGTGACATTGAATCCAAAACTACTAAAGAGCATATGACTGTCTCCAACTCCTAATTTCTTCTGTTTTGTCTTCATCAATTCAAAACTTACACCAACTATAGCAAGTCAAATAGAAACTTGTGTAGTAAAGGATATGGATAGTAATTTCTACTGTTGTAGTCTTCTCACACATTACTCCCTTAGATATATTGTATGATTCTAACAAATTATCTTTTACACACACACACACACACACACACACACACACACAACACTATACTATACTTCATCCTTTCACCCTAACTTTTGATTATCTGTCTCTCATTCCCAGAATGTTTTGACTCCTCAATTCTACCTCTTGGATTTCCTTTAAGATTTATCTTCTCATCGTCTGTGTGAATTCTTCCCCTCTCCCTCAAACTATTAGTGCACTAGTCCCCATAACCATCTCATATTAATTTTGAATTATGTATTGTACTTATGTATGTATTGTAAATATTATGCATGTACTTAAACACATATTTACTTCACTATAAGAATGTAGGTTCACTGAGGGAAGAGCTTTTTTCATTTCTGTCTTTTTATCCACAGTGCTTAGCACAAGGACTAGAGTATAGGAAGCAATAGACATATGTGTTGATTCATTAAGTGAGTGAGTAAAACTATAGTGGAGAGATTGCTTTCACGCCCCACCATGACAGTTCTTGGGTTCAATGTGAATCAAAGGAAATATTCACGATAAAGAAGAGTGAAAATTTTGTCACTCATTGGCCCACTCTCCTTCAATAACAAAATCATGTTCTTTTGTTCTTCATTCCAACCAGCACATAATTATTAGTCTCTCTACTGTGATAATATAATTTTTAATTAAAAATTGAAGAAATTAGATAGGGTCTTCTAATTGAGTTCAATTAATTCAACTTTTATTTTAATTCACCCACCATGTGCCTCAGCAAGATATCTAAATGAAGACTAACATCACTCAAGTCTTAGTACAGGTGCCATGTCCTATAGAACTTCCCCCCTGACCCAGTGAGTAGAACACCGTCCCCAGAGTCAGAAAAACTTGAGTTCTTAGATACTTAATGCACACACAAACAAAACCTAGCCGTGTGACCTTGGGCAAGTTACTTAACCCCAATTGCCCTCCGAAAAGCAAAAAGAAAAAAAGAAAAGAAATTATCCCCTGAAACCTTCAGTAATTAGTGTTCCCCCTTCTATAATAAAGTATATATGTATCTTAAGTGTGTATATAAATGAGTACACAAACATATATACACTATTTATGAATATATTTATATATGTATGTGTATCTATGTATGTATACACATAAACATTTTTATACAAATGCACACCTACACATATATATTACTAGAAGATGGAGGTGAAAACAACTGAGAGGCTGAGAGACTGGGACTATATTAAAGATGTGTCTAGATATAATATATGTGTATATATTCTTGTCAAATTGTGCTTTTTTCCACTTCTAAAATACCTCACACAGCCTGTTTCTTATCATTATTCACCCATCCACCACTTTAGTTCAGTCCCTTATCACCTTTCCCTTGAATTATTACAATATCCAAATTGGTCTTAGTCCCTTAAGTGTCTCCCCATTCCAATTCATCTACACAACTGACAAAATGATTTTCCTAAGTAAGGTTCAGGTAAGACTATGGCATAGCTCTATTCAGAAAACTCCATTCATTCCCTCTAGGATCAAATGTAAATTGTCCTGTTTGTTATTCAAATACTTTGTAATCTGATTGTCCTCTATTCTTCCAGTCTCTAAAATTCCACCACTTTCCACACACCATGGGTAACCCAAAATTTCTTTTTTTTTTTTAAACTGTGGTTTGTTTATGCTATTTTAAGCTTGTCTCAGTGCCCTTGCACTGAGAGTCCCACATTCCAGGAATGTTCTCTCTGCTCACCTCTTCATCTTAGAACCCCTTACTTCCTTTAGGATTGAATTCAAACACCACCTTCTAAAAAAAAAAAAACTTATCTTGATTACTAGACACTTCTAAAGCAAGATGCATATACTTCAGCCCTTATCATCATCTTTCTAATACCCCTCCAACTAGACTTTTCTCCTACAATGATAAGTTCTGATATATGAGTTTTTGCCTTATCTCCACTGGAACCAGGCATCCATGCCACCTCCATATCATCTGTCTAGCCACCTCCTTTGCTTCCTCTCCTTTATGTGTTATCTTTGCTCATTAGAATGTAAGCTCCTTGAAGGCAGGAACTAAATTGCTTATTTGTATTCTCAAGATTTAATGAGTGCCTGGCACACAATAAGGACTTAATAAATGTTTGTTTTTTCCTTTGACATTCTCTAGATACTACTAGTGCATTCCCACCCTAAACCATCTTCTATTTCCTTTGCATATTCCTCTATATGTCTATTTGATCATGTTGTTTCAAATAAATTTAAGATCTTTAAAAGTAGGAACTGATTCATTCTGTACATGATACAAAATGGTATTTAATCAATCATTTGTTGACTGATAGATTTGATAGATAGATCCATTTGCATGTTTTATTCCTCTAGGACAGTGGTTACAATTTGATAGAGATATTGCAGGATCAGAAAGATGGTCTACAAGATTCACACTAAAATTATTTGACAAAAGTCTTAATTAGTAAGCAATTATATATTATTATGAGTACTATATTTAGTTACCAGAGAGATTCAAAAAATTTTTGGTTGCTGTTAAAAGAAGTTTGTGGAACAAAACATTTTGAGAACTCTAGGAGAATGGAGGCTATTAGAATGCAAGAATTTATTTTCATTTTGAATGTGTGTATGTATAATTATACATATGTATATAGTAATTTTATGTACATATATTTTATGTGTTTTAGCTATTATAGACTGCATACATTATGTATGCAGTATTTAATATACTGTATATAAATATAATATATAACTGTGCAATATATTGTCAAAATTCTGAGTCCCTAAGGAAATGCATTGTACAGATGAAGAAATTAAAGCTATCTGTAGTCATATGAAACAATGCTCTAAATCACTATTGATTAGAGAAATGAATATTAAAATAACTCTGAGGTACCACCTCACATTTATCAGATTGACTAGTATGACAGAAAGGAAAAATGACAAATGTTGGAGAAGATGTGGGAAAATTGGAACACTAATATATTGTTGGTAGAGCTGTGAACTGACCCAACCATTCTGGAGAGCAATTTGAACTATACCCAAAGAACTATAAAAATGTACATAACTCTTGGCATCTTCTAAGGCTGTAACTCAAAGAGATAATAAAAATGGGAGAAGGATCCACATGTAAAAAACAATATTTATGACGACTCTTTTTGTGGTGACCAAGACCTGGAAATTGAGGAGATGCCCATCAATGAGAGAATGGCTAAAAAAGTTGTGGTATATGAATATAATGGAATACTACAGAAAAACCTGGAAAGACTTACATGAACTGATGCTGAGTGAAGTGAGCAGAACCAAGAAAACATTGTGCATACTAACAGCCACAGTTTGAGAAGACTGACTTTGATAGACTTAGTTCTTCTCAGAAATGCAAGGACCTAAAACAATACCAAAAGTCTCATGGTAGAAAATGCCATCCACATCCAGAAAAAGAAATATGGAGTCTGAATGCAGATCAAAGCAGACTATTTTTTTTGTTTTGTTTTATGTTTTTCTTTCTCATGGTTACTCCCACTTCTAATTCATCTATACTACATGACTAATGTAAAAATATGTTTAATAGGAATGTATATGTAGAGCCTTTATTGAACTGCATGCCATCTTGGGGATGGGGTGGGTAGAGAGGATGAGAAAATTTAAAACTTATACAAGTGATTATAGAAGTTGAAAACTTAAAATAAATAAATTAACTGAAAAGATACAGATACTTCACTGATAGAGAACATAGTATCTAGCAGGGAAGAGACAAACACTCCAGACAAACATGGTTATAGAAAATCAGTCACTGGAGGAATGAAGAAATCTCCAGCAGCAAAGAAGAGAAATGGTTATAGACTCAAGAGATAGCCTGAGCAATCAAGACTTGGACCTCAGAGAGGATTGTAGGAGGAGGGAAAGAACTTCTAGATCCTGCAGCTCTGAAGCTATAAGTTGCCTTGGCACATGTATTCCCTATACCTCACTACCATTTGACTCTAAGTTTAAACATATTCATTCCATGCATTCATGTATATTTGTGGAAGAGTGTTTTTGCTATGGGGGTAGGGGGAGAAGAGATGTTTTGAAATTATTACTTTTACCATGCCACATTCATAAATGCCTTTACAAAAAAAAAAGTGTGTGTGTGTGTGTGTGTGTGTGTGTGTGTGTATGATCAAAGACAAATAATTATCAAATAAAGAAGCATGAACTATGGAGATTTTTTTCTTTTTTCCTTAATTCATTTTAAACAAATATACATTTATAAAAGAAAAAGAAACATATTATAAACTTAAATATTAAAATTTAAATACAAAAAAGAAAATAAAAAAAAATTGCCATGTGCAAAGCAGAACATAAGAGAAGATTCAAAATATACAGTAAGAAAATTTTATTTGGAGGCAAAAACAAGGTGGTGAAGTAAAAGCAGGGGCTTACTAGAGCTCTCCCCCAAACCTCTCCAAATTTCTGTAAAAAATGACTCTAAACAAATTCTAAAGCTACAGAACCCACAAAATGACAGAGTGAAATCCAGATCCAGTCTAAGACAGCCTGGAAGGTCCACAGAAAGAGTCTATCATACCAGACTGGGAGCAGAGCACAGTTCAGTGTGGCCTATGCCAGCACAGACCAGGTGAGAGCAGACCTCAGGGGACTAAATCACTGACAGCTGAGGTGGTTTCCAGACTTCTCAACCCACAAACAACAAAGACAAAAGTGAAGGTCAGTGGGGAAACTCTATTGGAACTAGGTGAGAGAAAAGCACAGTCTAGCCCCAGCAACTAGGGTGGTGGAGGTGGTGGCAGTGGCAGCAGCAGCAGCAGTGGCAGCAGCAATTGCTTCTGGAGTTCCAGGTCCACAAATAGTGGGGGATCGTGGCTGATCAGAAGGCAAGTACAGGGATCTATTTGCTGGTGTTGAGGCAGGATCCTCCTGCTTTGTACTGCTTGTATCTCAGTCACAGTCTTGGGTGGCTATCCTGGGGTGAGGAGAAGTGGAGTGCTGACCTGGTATAGCTTGTGGCAGTTGTGGAGAGGGAGTCCACCTCACAGTTCCGAGGCAGGAAAGAGTGTCACTTGCAGACCAGAGTGCAGGCCAGGAGAAGAGTAAACAACTTTCCTTTGATCATACCACCTTAGGAGAATTGAAAATTGGCAGGTGCCTAGAAGTAGCTCTGAAAACAGCTGTGCAAAATCCCTAAAAATTGGAACAGAGGAAACTCCACTCTGAAAGCAGAGTTCAACCATGACAAAGAGCTCAAAAGTCAACTAATTGGCTAGGAATATGAACCAACAGCATAAAAAAAAAAAAACCAGACCAATCTTAGAATGTGTGTAGAATTTTACTTTGGTGACAAAGATTAAAACATACAAGCAGAAGACAACAAAGTCAAAGCTCCTATATCCAAAGCCTCCAAGAAAAATATGAATTGGCTCAGGTGAAAGAAGTGTTCAAAAAGGATTTTGAAAATCAAGGAAAAGAAGTAGAGGAAAATATGAGAAGAGAAATGAGAGTGATGAAAGAAAATGATGAAAAATGGGTCAACAGCTTGATAAAGGATACCCAAAAAATACTGAAGAAAATAATACCTTAAAAAAGATACTTACCCAAATGGCAAAAGAGGTCCAAAAAGTCAATGAAGAGAAGAATGCCTTAAAAAGCAGTATTGGCCAAATGGAAAAAGAGGTTCAAAAGCTCATTGAAGAAAACAATTCCTTAAAAATTAGAATGGAGCAAATGGAAGCTAATGACTATGACAAATGAAGAAAATATACAATGGAACAAAAATAATGAAAAAATAGAAGATTGTGAAATATCTCATTGGAAAATTCACTGATGTGCAAAACAGATCTAGAAGAGATAATTTAAAAATTATTGAATTCCCTGAAAGCTATTATTAAAAAAAAGAGTCTAGATATCATTTTTCAAGAAATTATCAAGGAAAACTGCCCTGATGTTCTAGAACCAGAATGTAAAATAGAAATTGAAAGATTCTACCAATCACCTCATGAAAAAGATCCCAAAAAGAAAACTCGTAGGAATATTGTAGCCCAATTCCAGAGTTTCCAGGTCAAGAAGAAAACTTTGCAAGCAGTCAGAAGGAAACAATTTGAGTATTGTGGAAACAAAATCAACACAATCAAACAGCTTCTACATTAAGGGATAGGATGAAAGGAAATATAGTTGGTCTTTCACTATTATGGAAATGTTTTTCATAACTACACATGTATAACCTATATTGAATTGCTTGTCTTCTCAATAGGGGTGGCTGGGGAGGTTTTTAAAAACAAATGCCAAAAATTGTTTTTATCTCCAACTGGGTAATAAGATATAGAGGCAATGGGGTATAGAAATCTATCTTGACCTACAAGAAAATAAGTAGGAAGGGGATAAGAAGGAAGTGGGTGATAAAACAGAGGGCAGACTGCAGGAAGGAGTAAGCAGAATGTATTCCATCTTGAGGTGAAGGTAGGGGAAAGATGAAGATAAAATTTGGAACTCAAAATCTCTTGGAAGTGAAAGTTGTAAACTAAAAATAAATAAATAAATTCTGATTAGGAAAAAAAGAGAAATTACCATATCAAGAAAGCCCATAAAATAAATATCACATGTGTGTAGAGCTGTCCATTTTTTCTTTGCTTCCTTGTAAGTCTTCTTTTGTTCTGTGATATGTAATTTTTATTTTGTTTTTTCCCCTTTCTCCTTCCAAAAGGCTACAATTAATCACACACACACACACACACACACAAACATGTACACACATGAATATATATGAATATATACATATACACACAAACATATATACATATATGTATACATACACACACTTACTTACATATACATACTTGTGTTTAGATATCTATAATAGATGCATATGCATCTGTGTGAGATCCTACAATACCTATTTGTTCTCTGTTTCTCTGAGGATGGATAACACTTCTTTCATAAGTCAAAGTCTTTTCATATTTTTCTAAGTTCATAAATGCAGCATTTCCTATATGACAACAATATTCCAACCTGGTACTGTCTAGTTATTTTAAATAGTCTAAAAAAATGATTAATATGGCTGACATCTAGTGTAGTTTCCCTATTTTTCTCTTTTGATTAAATCTATTTTAGCTTTAACTTTGTCTGAGATAATGACTACCACCCCTGCTTTTTTTTTTTTTTGAGGGCAACTGGGGTTAAGTAACTTGCCCAAGGTTACATGGCTAGGTTTTTTTTTTTTTTTCTGTGTGTGTGTGTTAAGTGTCTGAGGCCAGATCCGATCTCAGGTCCTTCTGACTCCAGGGCTGGTGCCCCCCTGCTTTTTTTCTAAAAAATTCTACTCCTGATCCTTATTTTGTTTGTCTGTATCTCTTATTTCCGATCCTTCTTGAGTCCTCTATTTTACTTCTTTTTTTTTTTTTAAAGCAATTGGGGTTAAGTAACTTGCTCAAGGTTACACGGCTAGTCATTATTTATGCGTGGGTGCTCAATTTCTGAGGCCGGATCTGATCTCGGGTCATCCCAACTCCGAGGCCGGCACTCTTACTGCGCCACCTAGCCGCCCCTTTAGGGCAATTGGGGTTAAGTAACTTGCCCAAGGTTACACGGCTAGGTTTTTGTTTGTGCGGATTAAGTGTCGGAGGCCGGCTCCGAACTCAGGTCCTTCTGATTCCAGGGCCGGCGCTCTATTCACTGCGCCACCTAGCCGCCCCCTCTATTTTACTTCTATCTACTATATTGACCTCCTGCTACTTAACCTATGCCCCCTCCAAATATTTTTCCCTTATCCTCTCATTCCTGTTGGTCTAAACACCCTTCTTTAACCTTCCCTTATCCTATTCCCTTACCCTCTCATTTCTTTATAAATTTAGGAGACTTTTATTCCCTTCTAAATGTATATATCGTTGTCTCTTTAATACAGATCTGATATAAATAGAGTTAAATCTCAAAATTCCTCCCTTATCCTCTCCTCCTTCCCTATCTGCTTAATATTTTATTTCTGAATTTAGAAGATTTTTATACATATGAATCTATCTCTATCTATCTATCTATCTATCTATCTATCTATCTATCTATCTATGTTTGTATGTATTATTCCCTCTTTAACCCATTCCCAATGAGAGTAGGGTTTCAGAATTACCAGTTCTGGTTCCCCCTCTAATTCCTCAGTGCCAGTTCTTCCTCTTGTACCTTATTTGTATAATTACTTTTTTTACGTCTTCCTAAACAGTTATTTTTAAAATTCAAATCCTACTCAGATCTATGTAAATCTTTCTTCCAAACTATTTAATTACTAATAAATAATCTGCACTTCCTGATTCCCTTGTCTTTGATGTGTACTTTATATTCCTCTTGGATCTTGTATATCAACATTTGTTTTGAGTTCAGAGGTTTTTTTTTTTTTTGCAGCAAAATACTTAAAGTTTGACAATTCATTGAATATCCATTGTTTTGTCCACTGAGAATTATACTTAACTTTGCAGAGCATTATATTTTTGGCCACAAAACTAATTATTTTGCCCTTCAATATATAATGTTCTAAGACCTGCATACTTTTAGTGTCACTGCTGCTATACCTTATGTGATTTTAATTGTGAACCCACCATATCTGAATTGCTTTTTTTCTTGTTGTTTATATTATTTTCTCTTTGAGCTGGGAGTTTTGGAATTTAAATCTGATACTCTCATAGCTTTTCTTTATGGGATCTGTTTCAGGTGGTGATGTAATGGGAATGGGAATTAGAAGATCTCTCCTGCTGCTTAATAGATCAAATGTATTCACATGGAGTCTGTGGTAGAAGGAATTGCCTGAACAGGTAGAGCAGGAAGGGTGGAGCAGAGCCCAGAGGAATCTGGGAGTCAGAGCACATAGAACAGAGGGAGGAGAAAGGACACAGGCAAGGATGCCAGGTTTGTGAGTGTTTGTGGGAAGGTATTTGGAAGGTGTTGCTCTGTGCAGTGTTATTGTGAATAGATTTCTTTTGTTGCTATGATGAATTCTATTTTCCGGTGTTGGTATTTGGTGATTTCTGGTGTTTACCTAAATGTTTTGCTTCTGTCTTCCATATGGGGAGTCTGTTATATTTTGCGATTCAGACTTAAGCCAGCATATCCATAGTTACTACAGGATTCTCAATACTGTGTTGACAATACAGGTAATCACTGAATGTTTTCTATTTATACGTTCCCCTGTTGTGCTAATGCTTCAGGACATTTTTCTTTTATTATTTCTTGTATTATTATAGCAAGATTATTTTTTATCATAGTTTTCAGGTAGATAAATTATTCTTAAGTCTTCTCTTACTTATCTCTTCTCCATTAAGTTATCTCATGAGATGTTTCATATTCTCTTCTTTTTTTATTCTTAATAATTTTTATAATTATTTGGCCTCTTTTAACTTTGCTTGCTTCCATTTGTCCAATTCAAATTTTCAAGGAGTTTTTTCCTGCCTTAAGATTCTGGATCTCCTTTTCTAGTTGGCTAACTTTCTTTTCATAACCTTCTTGCTTTCGTTGGATTGTCCTTATTTGTTTTAATTTTCTATAATCTATCTCATTTGATTTTTAATGTCTTTTAAGTTCTTCTAGGGATTCTTTTCGGAAAAGTGAACATTTGGCATTATTACTCTTTGGGGTAGGAGAGGCTTTTTATGACTTCAGTATCCTCCTTTGAAAGTGAACACTGCTCTTTTCTATTCTCATAGTAACTTTTTATAGTTGGGTTCTTTCTCCTTCACTGGCTTTTTTTTTTCTTTTATTTGTAGCAGCTTATTATTATAATCACTTCTAGTGCTCGGGAGTGGGGGATGGGATCTATGGCCTCAGATCCTCTTTCAATTCTCCCCTGTGCCATGGGACTGAAATCAAGAACTCCACCCTTCTGTAACTGCCCATTGACAGCAGCATTGCCACCCCACTGCTTCTGCGATCACCAGGTATGTGCTGGTTCCTTATTGCCCAGGATGCCTCTCAGTAGCACAGCTGGGTCTGGTTTAATTATCAGCCAAGGTTCCCTCAATCTTCCACAAATCTGATGACCAATTCCCCACACTGTCTGGGAGGTAACAATTCCTGTGCCCAGGCCTGAAGATACCTCCCAACCGATGTAAACTCAGGGCTTACCACTTGCTATTTCATAGGAACTAGCCTGAAGGTATTTTACACTTCACAGTGACCAAATATTGATCCTGGGATTTTTGTTAGGATCTTCCCTGATTGTTCCAAGAAGACCCTTGCTCTGTCCCAACTCTTGTTCATCTTTACAACTCTACATTCACCCTAAGGTGCTATTTTGTCTTGTTGGGGGCGGGGGGGAATCTGGAGAGCTTGGAATTTTCTGACCTATTCCACCATCTTTTTTTTTTTAAATTAAACAAATGCCTTATTAACTTCTGGTTTACATCATTCATTTCTACTAGATTATGAGTTACATTTCCCCCCATTTTTCCCTACCTACCACCCCAGAATAGCAGTCCCACTAGATATCCCCTCATCCAATCTGCTCTCTCCCATATCTTCTCCCATACCCCCTTCAACTTTGCCATTAAGGCAAGGTGAATCTCTGAGCCCCAATGCCTGGACATCTTATAAAACATTTAATTTTAAAATTTCAATTTTCAGATCCATTCCCTTCCTCCCTTGTCACCCACTCCTTCTGAGAAGATAAGCAATTCAGTATATGTTGTACATGTATAGCTATGCAAAATATTACCATAGTAGATATGTTGTAAAAGACTGCTTACATTTCCCTCCCACCCATCTCACCTCCCACCTGGTCCATTCCCTACTTTGATCCTGTCCCTCTTTGATAGTGGGTACTTCCAACCTCCCCTCCCCCTGGATTGCCCTCCCCTCCATCATCCCCCCTCTCATCCTCCTTTCCCCTACTCAGGAGAGTGAGTGAGGGTAAGATATTCCATTTAGTATGTATGTGATTCTCTCCTTGAGCCAACTTCAATGAGAATATGGCTTTGCCTTTTTGCCTTCCTATTCTTTCGCTCCCCTGCAACTACTTCCCCTTGCCTCTTCTACATGAGATAGTTTACCCTACCCTGTCTCTCTCAATCTCCTCTTGCCACTTTCCTCTCTCACCTCTAGACTTCACCCCTTAAGAATCATCCCTTCCTTGGGGCGGCTAAGTGGCGCAGCGAGCAGAGTGCCGGGCCTGGAGCCAGAAGGACCCAAGCTCGGATCCGGCCCCAGTCACCCAACACACAAACAAAAATCCAGCCATGTGACCCCGGGCAAGTCACCTGACCCCAATTTCCCTCTGAAAAAAAAAAAGAATCATCCCTTCCCATCAAATTCAACCTGTGCCCTCTATCCATGTATATCTGTGAACATATGCCATGTACCCTTCTTCAATTATTTTCATAATGAGAAAGGTTTCATCAAACACAGTTTTTGTTTTTCCATGTAGGAATGTAAATAGTCCAACTTTGATAAGTTCCTTTTGATTTCCTTTCCTTGATTACCTTCTCAAGCATCTCTTGCTTCTTGTGTCTGAATGTCAAATTTTCTATTCAACTCTGGTTTTTTCCTCAAGAATGCTTGAAACTCCTCTATTCCACTGAATGACCATATTTTCCACTGAAACAAGATACTCAATTTTGCTGGGTAGGTGACCCTTGGGTTCATTCCCAGCTCTTTTGCCCTCTGGAATATCGTATTCCATGCCCTTCGATCCCTCAGTGTAGAAGCTGCCAGGTCCTGGGCTATTCTGATTGTGTTTCCACAATATTGAAATTCTTTCTCCCTGGCTGCTTGTAGTATTTTCTCCTTGATCTGGGAGTTCTGGAGCCTGGCTATAATATTCCTAGGAGTTTTCTTTTTGGGATCTTTTTCAGGAGGTGGTCTGTGGATTCTTTCAACCTCTATTTCCCCCACTGGGTCTAAAACATCAGGGCAATTTTCCTTGAGAATTTCTTTAAGGATGATTTCTAGGTTCTTTCTTTGATCATGGCTTTCAGGTAGTCCAATAATTTTTAAATTATCTCTCCTGGATCTATTTTCTAGGTCAATGGTTTTTCCCATGAGATATTTCACATTGCTTTCTATTCTTTCATTTGTTTGGATCTGTTTAATAGTATCTTGATTTCTCATAAAGTCACTAGCTTCCATTTGCTCCAGTCTAACTCTGAAGGAATGAATCTCCTCAGTGAGCTTTTGTGATTCTTTTTCCATCTGGCAAATTCGACTTTTTAAGGCATTCTTCTCCTCATTACCTTTCTGAGACTCTTTTGCCATTTGAGTTAGTCTATTTTTTTTGGGTGGTTTGTGGTGTTTTTGTTGGTGTTTTGTGTTTGTTTTGTGTTTTTTTTTGGGTTGTTTTTTTTTTTGTTTTTGTTTTTTTTTTTGTTGTGTTTTGTTTGTTTTTTGGGTGGGGTGTTGTTTTTTGGTTTTTTTTTTTTTTTTTTTGGGTTTGTGTGTGTTGTTTGGTGGTTGTTTGGAGAGTGATCAATAAGTTCCTTATCAACAGTTGGGTAATGAAACCAGGGTCCATCCCCTCTTCCTCGCATAAGTCTTTCTGTTTCCCGATATTTCAACCTCAGATCAGCCTTTTCAGCTTCCACCTGAAGGATCGCCATGGTTCTTTCATAATTCTTTTCAGGAGGTTCAAAAACATAACGAGCAATCCACCTGGTTATAGGATGCTTGAAGTACTCCCAGTGTTCTGGAACATAGCCTTCTGGGATTTCTGCTAATTCAGCTTCACCAACGAATATATTCACCAATGTTATGCCAATTGCTACTGGAATGCCAGTCAACAATAAATAAAATCTCAACAACTTCAAAAATCTCTTGTCATAAAATTCAGAAGGCTTGATGACGAACATTTTCTTCCCATGGCCTCCACTATGTCGGACTGGAGCCACGGCACCCGTGCCCGGGACGCTCCGGTTCAGCAAGCCGCCGAGGCGCAGCTGCGGCCCGAGCCCGCGGCGGGTCAGGGCCAGGCCGGCTCCCGTCGCCGCCGAGGCTGAAGCTCGTAGCAAGAGGCTCATCGCCACCATGGCCGCTCCCGGCTTTCTGTCCGAGTTAGTCTATTTTTTAAGGTGTTATTTTCCTCAGTCAGGCTGTTGACTGTCATTTCATACTTTTCTTGTATCTTTTTCATTTCTCTTCCCAAATTTTCCCCCACTTCTCTTGTCTGCTTCTTAAGGTCCTCTATGGCCTGTAGCCAGCTTGTATTTTCATTTGGGGCTTTTGGTGCAGGAGTTCTGACCTCACAGTCCTCCTCCATGCTTTGAGCCTCTTTGCCCCTAAAATAGGAGTCCAATGTTGAACTTTTCTGTTTATTTTGTTTCATTTGCCTAGGCATGTTGCCACTTAATTACTTGATTTTTGGGCTTGTTGCCACAGTAGGACTCTGCCACCAGACAGGGGAGCTTCCGCCCAAACGTGGGGTCTTCACAACTTCCACCAGTTGGGTGGCCTCTGTAAAGCTTCCACCTACTCTGGCAAGTTGGATGCCCACCCCAAACTTCCCCCCCAGACCACAATCCAGATCCAGGCAGTTTAAAGCAAGAGCGATTAACCCCCAGACTGATTGCTGGATCTCCCTACAATTTGCAGACCAGGAGTCAGAGCTACTGCTGATGCTGCAAAATGGCTTCTGTGCAGCTGTTTCTTCAGCAGCTTTTCATCTCCAGGGGA
Source organism: Gymnobelideus leadbeateri (assembly GCA_011680675.1). Classification (NCBI taxonomy): domain Eukaryota; kingdom Metazoa; phylum Chordata; class Mammalia; order Diprotodontia; family Petauridae; genus Gymnobelideus; species Gymnobelideus leadbeateri. The sequence goes on from WOXC01008605.1 coordinate 273,012, forward strand.
GGAAGCCTCATGTTCCCCAAATACTGGTCCCAAAGTCCATAGGGCACTAACCTCTCACTTTGTCCTAGGCATATCTGTGCTGATAATTCTGGAATCGCCACAATTGCTGGTGTTCTGGGGTCCCTCCAGCAGGCTGAAGGCCCGACCACCCTGGGGCTAAAACCATGGACCTGGGCTCGGCTCTGCGCTGTGCTGTCTGTTCCCAGTGCGCTGTGCTGCCTGCTCTCAGAGTGCTGTGCTGGCCGCTCCCTGCAGGGCTGCTGGGCTGTCCTCAGCAGGAGGTTAGCTTCTCTGTGCTGTTCTGTGGGTGCTGTGGCTCCAGAAGCTGTTCGTAGTTCCCTTTCACATTATTTGAAATTTGTGTGGGGCAGAGCACATTGGAAATGCTGTTTCTACTCCTCCATCTTGGCTCCACCCCCCCCCATTCCACCATCTTCCCAGAATCCTCTCCAAGCTACAATTGATTAACATTAGGAAAGAACATGCCAAGCCACTAATAAAAATGCAAATCCAAGCAGCTTTGCGAATTCAAGTCTCATACAGAAAACTGGCAAACGTGATAAAAAGTGGAATTGATCATTGTTGATGGAAATATGGAGTGGTGGGCCCTCAAAATGCTCTTCTTCTGCACTTAAATAGTCCAATTACTCTGTAAAGCAATTTGGAATTTTGATAAGAAGATATACTCAATGTCTTTACCTGTTTGTCCCAGAGATACAAGTACTAGGCACATGCTCAAAAGAAGTCAGTAATGATAATAAAAAGTGTCATATATACCAATGTATTTATAATAGAAATTGTAATAACAGCAAATACACCCAAAATAAATGCCCATTTATTGATGAATAGCTAAGTAACTTGGGTTATATTAAGTCAGTTAAATATTTCCATGTACCAACAAATGATGAACATGAAGAATACAGAGGAAAATTTGAAGACATTTAAACTGATACACTGAAATAAACAGAAGACAGAAAATGACATACATAGTGATAAGAATGATGAAAATAGAAAGAACAATTTTTTAAATGAAGTAAATATTCCAAATTTATAATGACAAAGCTTGGCCGCAAAAATGAGATTAAAGGAAATACAATCCTCTCCTCCCCCAACCAAACTAAATTTTTTATGTTTTTGGTTTTTTTTTGTTTTTTGCAGAGGTATGGAATAATGAGAGGAATTTCACAGTTTTTAAAAAATATGTTAGTTTTATCCAACTGTATTTTCATTTTCTTAATTATAATTTTTATAAGATATAACTTTCTGGGAATGGGATATAAAATGACAAGTGTAGATAAAATTTATTAATAAAATTTATTTTAGAATATTACACCATGAACATTATACTTATAGCAATGTGTTTTTCTAATATACTGTTGCTAAACATACAGAATTTATTTAGCCTATGGCTGGTGTTGAGCCAAGGAATATCAGCCCTCTAATTCCATTCTCAATCTGTTCCACAAATTTAAGTTAGTGAAATTACATAGCCAGTAGCTAAACTAAATGAACACAACTGATTGGATGGTCTCCAGTAGATTAAAGGATTATTAAAGGCCAAAAATCTGCTGTAAACAATCATAAGAAGCTTCTAAGTAGAAATAAGTTGTCATTTAGCTTTTTTGTGGATATAGGCAATCAACATATCATGACAATGAATATAAGGAGAGGCTCCACCTATAAAATACCTACTTGCCAAAGAATTTATTAGCATAATTCCTTTGATGCTTAGAGTTCATCAGTTTCTTCCAAATGAGGTATAACAATGTTAATAGGGGAATCTGTGTGAAATGTAAAGCTAGTAGTATGATGCTATGTATTACTTGGTTTTATTTCCTGAGGCTAATCAGTTGGATTGAAATAAATTAGATGACTAATTTCAATGTATCTCCAGTGAAATCAAAAACAATGCAGGAATTTCCCAGCTAGATATCTGAACAAAGCAAAAAAAATGTCAGGGTGGGGGAGACAGTGGTATTCAGAAGCAACATGTCTTAAGTATATGTCATTATGTCTTGTCTTTATACAATAAGACATTATTTAGGTTAAGAAACTTCCAAGGAGACATTTTTAGCAATATAATTTTCAAGAACCAAGTTGCTCCTTTCTTTATATTCAGAGAAGGAAGAAAGGAAGAGGAAACAACCTTTAAATATTTGAACACTTACTATATATATAAAGTCTCCCTAGTCAGTGTTGAACTTATAATGGGTAGATTTAGCACATGAGTTCATAGATGCCTAGAGAGTTCAAAATTCAGTAGATGTTGAGAATATGTTTTTTTTACAGCCTCTTTAAAGAGCTGTTTGTTTTAATGAGGGCCATTATCTTGAATAATGAAATTGCTTGTAATTTAATGCTTTTTCTAGTTAAGAATTTAGCTCAGCATTAGTATATGACCTTCAAATATCTTTTGTAATGGAAAATGAGATTAGTTCAAATTTGTGTAGCATTCTAAAGTTTATAAATTACTTCCCACACAAGAACTCTGTGAATTAAAAGGTACAAATATCATCATTCCCATTTTGCAGATGAAGAACTCAAGCTTAGTGAGGGGAATGTTTTGCCCATTATCAGAAAGCTAGAAAATAACTAAACCTAGAGTTTCTAATTCCATTCCCAGTGGAATGGAATCTTCTTCTCTTGTAATAATTTTTAAAAGTAATAAAACAAAACAAACACAACAAAATTGTTTTTAAGAATAAAATATGTCATAGAAGGAAGGAAGGCAAAAAAAGAGGGAAAGAGGGAGGGTAGGATATTTTCATTATTGATACAGCATAATTAAGCTCTTAATATGTGAAAACAAAAATGAAGCCAGGTCCTGCCCTAAATGAACTGATACTCTAAGGGGAAAGAAACCACATATATATATATTAGCAATGTCCATAGAGGAATATTTTGATTTGGAATGTTAGAGATGGTTAGTACATATATATATATATATATATATATATATATATATGTATGTATAGATTAACATCCTCTTTCTAGTAGCAATTCCCACAGCAAATCAAACAAATTGTAAGTCACTATTGTTGTTTTTTTAAGACCATATTAATATAGTGATAAACCATTTCTTAGTTATAACTTTATTGGAAACATGGCTCCTATGCAGGTCACTCACTGTCTTTTGTTAACAAAGTTATTTGTTTCTTGGTCAATGTTGCCTTCAGTCAGCATGACTACCTGCAATTTCCCACAGAATCTGGTTAACAAGAAGGAACCTGTAACATCACTTCTTAATCTAAATAGTGTATACTCTGCCTTCAGGAAAGTCAGCTCTTTCAACAATCATTCCCCTTACATTAAGATGCTAAAATCGTAGTGTCCTGAGTAATTGCAAATGATGGCTGCTGCAAGATTTTTGGAAATGACATCCACACCCAGAGCACAGAACACACAGGAATATTGCATTTATATATGTGTATTTCTGTATGTTTGTGTTAATAACACTTTTTCTTAGGGAATTCTGGTGTCTGACTATATGTAGGTTGAACAGTATAGAGTTTTGATGAGCATCTCCTAGCATAAACCATGAAAGTCTCAAAAAGAAATCTCTTCAAAGGAAAAGAAAAAAGAAATCCTAGAACTCTGGGAAATGTTTGATAGCTCATACTTCCTACCTTCCCCATGACTTTACTGATCAATAGTACTTGTATAGTGTATATATATATGTATATATATATTATATGATATATCATATAGTATATGGTATATATCATATCATATATGATATATATACATATATATATAGTATATATCAATACAATAACTACTCTCAGGAGACATTAGAAAAAGAGATGGTTCAAATATGTTATCTCATTTGAGTCTCATAAGATACGTATAAAAAAATAACATTACCTGTGCATGTGTGACCTTTAGCACTTGGTCAGTAAGTGAACATACTGCTAGAGGAATTGATATATATTAGTCTTTACATTCCTAGAACTCTCACCAATAAATAACTCCAAAATGCCAAATGAAATTTTAGCATATTGGAAGGTTGCAAAAGGAAGTAGCAACTCAGAGGCTCTCATTATTAGTCGAATAAAGGTAGAGTTATTTTTATCATATACGTAAAGAAACATAATTTCTTTGGACATTTTATTATATTTGTTTTTATGATAAGTACAAAAAGTATAGAAGGAAAGTCTCTACTCTACAATTCATTGCTCATTTATCCTATTGCTAATCATATTATATATTCAATTCCTTCTTTCCTAATACATTGCTTTTTTATCATCCCCACCCTCTCATTAATTTTCATTCTCTCCCTACCTACTGGCTACTTCCCTACTATTTATAATAATATGTATGGCTCTTCTAACCTAAAAGCAACAACAACAACAAAAAAAAACCCTTCCTTGATCTGACCATCCCTGAAAACTATTGCTCTATGTCTCTCCTCTTTTTTGTGGCTAACCTCCTTAGAAAGCAAGAAAAATTGTGTTGTCCAACTGGTCATTTCCAGTTGGGTCCTCAATGGAACAGTTCCTATTTCTACTCACAGAGGTTGTTGTTTGTTCTCCATTCTTGAAGAGGACTCTGGCTTCAGGGAGGTGATGCCATGGCATGCAAGTGAATTGGATTTAAGTGAGGGAAGGCTACGTAAAGTCACCATCTTTACTTTCTCGTCTGGGGCTGAGTCAAGTGGGGAGATATGCCAGTAGTAGGTCCCAAGCAAAGCCCCACTTGGTCAATGTGCGGGACTTGATTGTCTCAGAGTGAAAGTAAATAGCAATTGTCTATATAATAGATAGAGCCCACTCTACTTGTCTTTGTTTCTCTGCTTGGTTTCAACTCCACAGAACAAGATGCTCCCCCCCCCCCCACCATGTTAAGCTCATCATTTGAAATCTCATTCCCATGCTGCTAAATGCAAGCCTTGATTCATTGATTGACACCACTTCTCTCAACCTTCTCTCCTCTCTGATTGGAGGACTGTAGGGTAACCAAACTCCCCCTAATATCTTCCTTTATAGAGGGTAGAACATGAATCTCAGTCCATTCAATGTTGCATCAGCTGTTCTGTCTACTTTCACTCCAAGTAACAAGATGTTCTATCCAAGGCATCCCTTGATGTTTTCCCCCACTCCCATTTCTTGTATTCTAAAATTCAACACAAATGAAACTTAGCTTCTAGAATCCTATCACAAAGGATAACTTTGTGAATCCCTAAGATTTTTCAGCAGAGAAAAGAGAATAGTTTGGTTTTGGGGAGTGGGGAGGTTAGTGAGGGTGATAAAGGGAATATGCTAGAGGTATAAGAACTATTATGGAAATGGTATGAAAATTTTTGGAGAAAGTGAAGTTTGATTGGGTTTGTAGCTTAGATGAAGGATATAGAGAAACTTGCTTAAAATAAGAAGTTTACCAAAATGTACAATGGAAAGGGCTCATAGAAAATCAGGTGAAATAGAAAGGGTAAGAACCTAAAATGAGTAGGGATTGAAGTAACAAAGAATAATGTACATGTATATGTGCTTGCTTGGGGGGAGGTAGCCTAGGAAGGTAATTGTGAATAAGGAAACAGGAGTCTGAATAGTAGGTTGGAGATTGTTTTCCTCTCACCCTAGAGAATAATTGAATTAATAAATAAGTTGTTTAAATAAATCATGGAAAGAGTGTTAGAAAAAAAGTTAGGAGTCATCATCTAGTTCTAGTCCAACCAAGGATTGTACAACCACTGAAAGCTTTTGAGCCATAGAAAATGTGAGTACATTAATGTTTTAGAAAGATCAACATAGCATTGGTATAGAAAATATATTGTAAATGGAAGAGCTTAGGTAAACAGATATAGGCTATTGTAATAAACTACATTAAGAGGTAATCGAAGTATACTTTAAGATGTTTATTGTTCATTCATTAATTTTCTTAAGAGTTGTATATAAGGATTTAAGGGTGTTTTATTAATTCTATTATTTTTGAATTAAACCCAATTTATAAAATATTAGTTCACTTATCATTCACCTTAGAAAAATGCCATCAAGTTTTAGCTTCTTACAAGTTTTCTTTTGTTATTTCCAAGGGCAATGGATTATTCATCTATTCATGCATGCATTGTGGATAGAGAAGTAGGCTTGGGGTCAAGAAGATCTAGATTCAAATCTTGCCTCTCAAAATTAACTATTTATATGATCCTGGCCCAATTATTAGACTTCAATTTCTTCATCTGACAAAGAAGTGCATTAGAAAAAAATGACCCTAAATCAATGCTTCTTGCCTTTCTTAATTAAGAAAAAAAGCTGCTCATTTGGTTGCATGGTGTTAGTAATTTACTAATATAACATTTTTGCAGACAAAAATAATAACTATGTGTAATGTTTTCAATTTTATTTTTTTCTATTTTCATTGTTACCAGTAAGACCAAAGAAATAGTTCTTTAGAAAAGAACTAGAGTGGTGCTTTAAAAAAATAACCAATTATGCCATAAGCCTATCTTGTGCCTACTGTTGAGAGTGAAAAGCAAATCTGCTTATAATTGCTTAAGTCTCCTAGGGGACCAAATTTATTTTATTCATAATGGGCTAAGGGCTTAAAAGCTGTACAATACAGAATTGTTTCCACAGGCAAGAATCAATAGGACAATTGCATCTTTCTGAATTGTTCTGGAGGATATGAGATTACTATAGAAAAAAATTAAAGATGACCCCTCCCCATTTAAACTTAGAAATAATTAAGAAATCCTTAAAGCAAAGGAGCTGACAGGGGCTTTGTTAATGGTTAAAGAGGTCAGAGGAAACTGGGTCATATTTCTTAAGGAATATAGAGGAAGTAATGAAATGAAATTGCCATCAGAGAACTTCCTGAAGGGACTTATCAAAACAAACATGGTTTTAGACAGCAAAAAGGGCCAAAAACTATACATTAGAGGTCCCTGACAGCTATGGAATAGACTCAGTGAATAGAGCAGCTAAATAAATCTAATATTTTTTTTTTTAAAGCAATTGGGGTTAAGTAACTTGCTCAAGGTTACACGGCTAGTCGTTTGATTTATGCGTGGGTGCTCATTTTCTGAGGCCGGATCTGATCTCGGGTCATCCAAACTCCGAGGCCGGCGCTCTTACTCACTGCGCCACCTAGCCGCCCCTTTAGGGCAATTGGGGTTAAGTAACTTGCCCAAGGTCACACGGCTAGGTTTTTTTTTTGTGTGGATTAAGTGTCTGAGGCCGGCTCCGAACTCAGGTCCTTCTGATTCCAGGGCCGGTGCTCTATTCACTGCGCCACCTAGCCGCCCCTAAATAAATCTAATTTTAAAAAAATCAGGTTACTTGTGGATTATAAGTAAGCAGAGCAGAATTTTCTTTTGGCCTGCTATTTGACTTTTTATATTCCTAGTGAGTACAACTATTTTTGCTTCCTCAGCAATTCATTGACCTTACCAGATAATGGTGTACTACTGATTTAAATCCACTTGTTTCCATTTCACTCATAACCTGTATTGACATTGTCCTAAAAGATAAGACAGGCTGAAAGTGATGATCTGCCAGTAGTATAGAAACTGGTTATGTTCAGGTTTTAACAGCTATCAGGTATCATCCTCCCAGTATAAAAAGCTATACATATTCTCCCTTCAAAGGTCATCATACTAAAGCAGTTTTCTTTGAAGACAAAACCTCACATCTCCAGGTAAACTCAGCAACTTATTTCCAGCTTCTATGTTTAGAAATTGAGTCATGGATCCTATATACATGGATATAATAAACTCTACTTTTAAAAAGAAGGTTCTAGGACTTCTGCAAACAGACAATGAATGAGCAAGGCTTCAATATGACGACAATGTTGTTGAAAAGTTATTCTGGGAAATTGTTTAGCCAAAGAAAATATAAAAGTTTGAAAATAAAGCTTAGTAAAGACAAGAGAGTTTTCTTCAAGCTTCCATAGAACTGCCATGTGGAATATAGATTAGGCTTGTTCTACTTGATATCAGAAGGCAGAATAAGACATAGTAGTTAAACAATAAAAGGAGTATTGATAAATGTTTCTGGGCAGCTAGGTGGCAAACTGAATAGAGCACTGGCCCTGGAGTGAGGAGGACCTGAGTTCAAATTGGGCCTCAGACACTTAACACTTACTTGCTGTGTGACCTTGAGCAAGTCACTTAACCCCAATTGCCCTGGCTTCCCCCCTACAAAAAGCAAAAAAAAAATGTTTCTAAAATTTGGAATATTGATAAGTATAATGAGCTGTATCTGAAGAAAATGAGTTCTTTTTCAATAGTATTCATCAGATAGAGGTCTTTACAGAGTTATCCCAAAGCCAGTTCCAAACAGCTCAAACTGTCAAATCTCTAGAGTGAGTCTTTAAACCTTGGAAACTGAAAAACTATAAATCTGGGATCAATATATCCCTTGGTGGATGTGTATTGTGCATGCATTTCTTTTCTGCACACCCCTAAGTTGTGAAAACCATTTATGAGAAACATTATGGGGGAAAGAGTTCCTGCTCTTGTACAAGCTGAGCTAAATCATCTTTTTCATCTCTGCCAATATTGAGATTCTACAATTCTCTAAATAATAATTTGCAAGAACACACACATATGTGTGTGTGTAATTCACCTTCATATGTTGCCAGTTAACATATGAGAACAATTTATCCCTTCCTTTTTTCAAAGAACAAAAAGGTAAGACAAAACAATTATGCAGAACATCACACATCGATCTAATCCAATAGTATCTATAGTATTACAAGTCTATAATACACCTCTGAAAAGAAAAGATGTACATTCTCATAGCTCTTCTTTGGTATCACCTTTGGTTGTTGTCATTACAGAGTTAAGTTTTGATTTTGTTGTTAATATTGCTCTTTCCATTTGCAATGTTTGTCATTCTACAAATTGATTTTGCTTACTTCACTTTGCATTAAGTCATATGTTTTTGCATATTTTTGTATTTTTCATCATTTTAAAGCACACTAGCATTTCATTACATTCTTTTACCACATTTTGGTTAGCTAGTCTCTAGTCTTTGTGTATCTACTTTGTTTCCAATTCTTTGTTAACACAAAGAACAAGAACCATAACTTAAATGTAAATTTATAATAATAACCTTCTTGGTTATGTGGATAGCTCAGTTAGGCTATTTTGAGTAAAAAAAAAAAAAACAAGGAAATTTTAGTCCTTTGATTTTGTGATTCCAGGATATACTTAATTCTTCCTCAACTTTTTTCTTGAAAAAAAATATAGGTTGGTTTGAGGATTTCTTTGGCACTAGTAAATCGGTCTATTCTGCCCTAGAATGCATAAATTGTTGGTGCCACCATAATGGAAATTCATGGCAGTAGAAAATTTGAAACAACTATTCTGTATTTCTTTCCTTTTAAAGATGAGAACAATAACAGTAGTCATGTTCCAAAGATGCCCAGGTGGAAATAGGAAAATAATTTGTTTTTCTCTTTTCAAAAGCAATAAACATTTTAGAATGTACAAAAGAATCAAGTTCCAAGTGTTATTGGCTCACCTTAGCTATCACATACTTCTTCAGGATCCAGCTGTAGGGACTTTATGATCACAGCTCGTTAAAATTCTGGATGAACTCTCTAGACGTTTATTTCTAGATGACTGCAGTGATTTCACACTAGTTAATCCTGGAAACATTGTTCTTCAAATAATTTCAAGATTATTGGGAAAGGGTGTTTAGGGGCTTATTGTTATATGGAGTTCAAGAGATTGTTTTTCTACTATTTGTATTGTTTTCCTAGTCATTTATCAATTTATTTTATATCCTTAAGTTGTTCTCAATCTATAGGCAAATGCTCATAGACAAGCAGAAGTCTTTTTTTCCTTTTAATTTGTTCATTAAATAAATGTCAAATTCTTTTAACCTTATCCTCTATCTTGATTTCTCCATTAGGCTAGCTATGCTTTTTGTTGAGTAAGGGGTTGATTTGTTTGTGTGGTCATACTATTCCTATACTTGGTTGTAAACTCTTTAGAACAGGTCTGAGTTTTATTTATTTTTGTATTTTTCACTGTTGCTAGCTAAATAGCATAGACCTAACACAATATGCCTGTTAATTATATAAAACTAAATAATTGAATGTATGTGTCTAAGTGAATTAATAATACAAAAATGCAAATAAAAATCAGAAAGTTAGTCAGCAAGCAATTTTTAAGCTCCTACTATATGCCAGACACTTTGCTAAGTGCTTGAGATAGAAAGGACTAAAACAAAATTTGAAAAAAAAAGCAGTCCTTGCCTTCAAGAAGTTCAAAGTCTATTGAGTTACATGAAAATGAGCACGAACAAAGAAGATATAACACAGGATATATTGGAGATTATCAACAGAGGAAAGGCACTAGCATTAAGTAGGATCAGGAAAGACTTCTTGAAATAGGTAAGAGTTTAGTTAGGACTTGAAGGATGCTAGGAGGCAGAGATGAAGAAGGAGGAGATTATAATTGTAAGCAAAAGCTCATGGAAATGCTAGGAATTGGAAGATGGAAAGTATTTTTCAAGGAACAGCAAGGTCAGTGACAGTGAATTAAATAATATAGCAGAGATTGATTGGAGTAAGGTGTTTAAAGCCTAAAAAGATTGAAGTGAAATAGATTGTAAAGGGTTTTAAATGTCAAAAGAGGATGTTATATTTGATTTTAGGAATTATAGGAAGCCACAGGAGTTTACTAAGTAGTAGACTGATATAATTAAATACATGGTGTAGGAAGATTAATTTGACTATTGAGTTAAGGATGGATTGGAATAAGGTGAAACTTGAGGGAGAGGCAAACCAAAGAGGCTACTGAAATAGTTCAAGCATGAGGTGATGGGGGCCTGCAATAAGGTGATCATGGTAAACTGTGAGGGTGCTAGTATCTTTAGTATTAGGAAAGGGAGGAATATTTGGAGGAGGAGAAAAGATAATGAATTATATTTTGGACATATTGAGTTTAAAATGTCTAAGGGACATGCGTTTTGAAATGTCCTATGGGCATTTGGTGATATGAACCTGGAGGTTAGGAGAGAATTTAAGAATGAAAAATGAGAGCTGAGAATGACCTGCATAGAGATCACTGAATGATATAACATAGAAGGAAAAGAGAAGAGGACTTGCATTCATCGAAAGTGTGCATGACCTGGATGAAGATTTAGCAAAGAAGATTGAGGAAATGTCAGAAAGGTAGGAGAAGAACCAGGATAGTCAGGACACAAAATCCTGAAAAAAGAGAATATAAAGGATATGAGGTGATCAACAATATCAATGGCTACAGAGGTCAAAAAGGATGAGCACTGAGATTTGGCAATTAACAGATCATTGGTAAATTTAGAGAGAGCAGTTTCAGGTAAATGATGAGGTCAGAATCAAGATTATAGAGAGCTTCAAAGAAAGAAGAAAAAGAAAGTGGAGCTATCTGGCGAAGACAACCTTTTCAAGGAGTTTAGCCCCAAAAAGAGAGGAAAGATAAGGAATGATACAGGGAAGGATGGCTAAAGTGAAGGATTTTTAAGAATGGGGGAAGCATGAGCATTATTATAGGCAGTAGGGAAGCAGTCAGTAGACAAGGAGAGATTAATAATTAGTGTGTGGAGATAATGAAGGGAGCAATCTTCTGAAGATGAAATGGAATGAGATCACTTGTGAATGTTGAAAGGTTTGTTTTGGAAACAATTGTGGCTTCCTCTTCACCTGAGATAGTAGCTTAGCAGGATTTCGTGACAAAAGTCATGTGGGTGATGTAAAATGAGAAAGAGTGGAGAAGAGAAAGATCTTGGCAAATGGCCTCAATGTTTTCAGTGAAATATAAGGCAACGTTCTCAGATGCAGTGGAAGGCGGAGACATTTGTTTTGTTTTTCATGCATTTACTACATTCAAATGCTTATTAATCTGTTATGGCAACTTCATTTCTTTATTCTGCAGGCATTTATTCAACTAAAATCTTGTGCCTTGTACAACTTACATGGACTTTACCAGCATCAAAATTTCAAAGGAATCAGTGTTTTATTATATGTACATGCTTATTATGATCCTGTAATCCTTTTCAGTTCTTATCTGGATTTACATTGCATCTAGCTTATTTCATACTTTATGGCAAAGGAAGGAATATTATAAAGTACTTAGGAGGTTGAAAATTGAGATTTATAGAAAATAGGGATATGATGGAGAGCCTTAGAGAGCAGAGAGTATAATTTATTTGCTTTTACTGTGTTTCTCACACTTGTTAATTAAAATGTGATAGTGCTATATAACAGGGAAGGAGAAAGAAACATTTACTAAGTACCTACTATGTGACAGGCACTGTGCTAAGCATTTTACAAAATTATCTAGATTGATCCTCACATGAATCCTGGGAGGTAGCTGCTGTTAATATCATCATTTTATATGTGAGGAAACTGAGTCATACAGAGGTTAAGTGATTTGCCCAGGATCATACAGCTAAGATTTGTCTGAGTCCTGATTTCAACTCATATCTTCCTAACTCTAGGCACAATTCTCTATTCACTCTATCACCTAGCTGAATATATTATGTGTATATTTTTATATAGCATTGAAAAAACAATGTACTATCTCCTACATCATATGCTATATTGGTGTGAAACCCTCCAAGAAAAATAAAGTAGCATATGCATCATTATATAATTAGAAAATTACTGGAAAACCTAAATATATAGTAATTATTAGATGTTTTTTCTCAAAATAGAGATCACATACATAGTTGAGAAAATGGCAGAGGAACACACAATCCATGGAATGTTCAATGACAGTGAAATAGCATATGTTTATAAAAACAGGATGAACAGACAAATTCAGATAAAAGCCAGATATATTTGTTCAATCCCTTCAATACTGTACTACTTTCTACTACTCCTCTTGCAAATTAATAGTTTCATCAGGTTCTCAAATTTTTTTAAACTGCCCCATGAATTCAGGGGATAGGAAGATTAAAAATAACATTGGCTTAACAAAGTGTGCTAGAGATGAAGATCCCAATGAATCATAAGGCAGAAAACAGTCTTATGTTTATCCTTAGCATATTATTCTTGTACAGAATCAATCACTCTCTAGTCAGGCAGATGTCAATGATGATGGTGGTCGAAAAGATGGTGAAAGAGATTAGGAAAAAATGCTTTAAAATTATAACATGAGGTGGTGCTATATAGGAAAACACTGACCCTGGAATTAGAAGATTTGAGTTTGAGTTTCTATTCTGTCATTTACAAATTATGCAACTGTGGGTAAGTAAGTCTCTTAAACAGTGTGAACTCCAGATTTCTCCTCTTTAGAATTAAAGTGACACTTTACCTTACAGGATTGTTGTTTTATGAAGAAACTTATTTCGCTTCAACTTATCTATCTCCTTGTATATAACAATGATGTCCCTCCAACATAAAGTAGACTGATTCCCCAATCCATCCCTATAAGTCCCTCTTTCAAGAAGCTTTCCCTGAGTCCTGTCTCTTTTCTTTTTTCCTTGAATGTCACACTTATCCAAATTTCTCATCACACTTTGGAGATTATTTTTGTTTCTGTTGCATTCTATGATAATTCACAGAATCACAAAATGTCAAAGTTGGAAACTGATTCAGTGTGAAGTAAGAACCAGGAAAACAATTTATCCAATGCCAACAACATTACAAAGAAAAGTAACTTTGAAAGACTTGAAAATTCTAATCAATGCATTGATGAGCCACAATCCAAAAGGACTGATGATGAAACTATTTTGTGTCAGAAAATTAATGTATTTAAAATGCTGACTGAGACATATATTTTGGACATAAGCAATACAGGAAATTTTCTTGCTTGAATATGCACATTTGTTATGCAGGATTTTTTTTTCCTTTTTGTTGTTTTTGTTTAGTTGAAGGGTGCCTGGAACACAAAATCCGTGCTTATTAATTAGAAAATTAATAAAATAAAAAAAAATTTAAACTTGGAAAAGACCAAGGTAGTCATATAATCAAACCCTTAAATATTTATCCAGCCTCTGACCAAAGGCATAGGAAACCTACCACCTCTCAAAAGAGTCCATTCCATTTTATGACAACTTTGGTACTTAGGAAGAGTTTTCCTGTAATTGGGCCTACATTTGCTTTCTTGTCAGTTCTACCCTTTTCTTCTAGCTCTGCCCTCAGAGGCTAAACAGAATACTCATTTATATTATAGCTATTTGAATACTTAAAGAGAATAATCATATTCTCTTCTAATAATTTCCAATCAGAAAACAGGCTTCCCTTTTAGTGAGAGTCAGATCCAAAGTATAATTTCCCTGGTTACTTAGTTCACATTTAAATATGCAAAAATATCTTTTAAGCAAATCAAGACCTCATTAGCTGTTCTATTTGGCAGAGAGACCTTCAGAGTAGGTCCCACATTGATACCAGTCTTGCCTCTATGCTAGGCTTGTCCCTTATTTCACAAACTCCTCATCTAGTTATTTCTTCTGTCCAGGTGGTCTGTAGTATATTCCAAAGACAAAAATTACTTTCATGTCTTCCTTCATTAATCCTTACTTTCTGGTTCCTTAATTTTCTTACATTAGTACACTAACAATATAAAATATTACACACTCCCTGAAATATTTTTCTTAAATAAAGGATACCTATTTAGAATGATATTTTACTTATGGGATTTATCCCATCAAATCTCAGTGTTACATATGTAAGGACAAATTTGCTTCCTCACATTAGAACCTTTGTTCACTTTCTCTTGTTTTTTTTTTTATCTTAATTTTGTGCATTTGTGTAAGACACTTGATACCATGACTCCTTTATTAGACTCTCTTGTGAATTTCAAATTTTGTCAATTGTTCTTCTTTCTTCTTTGTAGTTGCACTTAATGGATGGAGTTCTTAGGCTATGTATTAATTTCTTTTATAATTACACTTTAATAAAATGTGGGTTTTTTGGTAATCTCATATCTTTTATTTCATGCATTTAACTTTACCCTGAGAAGACATCCATATATTTCATCAGACTGACAAAGGGGTCTAAAACACATAAAAAAATTTAAGAACCCTTGTTCTATCATATCTAATGTGGGGGACATATTCAGGAAGCATGTTGTAATCTCTCTTCACCATCCTCTTTTTATTTTGTTTTTAATTTGTAGGATAAAACAATCATTTCCACAACACAGTACCATAAAATTATAATTGTACATGAAACTGCAGATCTGCTATACCCCCACTTGCTATTCCTTTCAAATATGCAAAAAAATTATCATGATGCAAATTTATTTTTTCTTCTCTCCCCCCACCCTATAGATGACTACCACTGAACACGAATATGTGTGTATGTGTGTGTAAAATTACTCTGTAGATACTTCAATTTATCAGTTCTCTTTCTGGATGCAGTTAGCATCTTTCTTCATACATCCTCTCCAGCTAATTTGGTTACTTATAATAAATGACAAAAATTTATTCACTCAAAGATATTCTTAAAACAATATTGCTGTTACTCTATACAATGTTCTCTTTCTTCTGCTCATTTCACTCTTTATTATTTTGTACCATTGACTGGATTTGTAAGACACTTGGAAAATGCAATACTACTAGTCACTGAACAGGAATCTATCTTCCTGATATTCTAAGCCATGTTCTAAAAATCCAAATTCCATTCTCTTTTGCTATTTTCTTTGCCATTCTCCCTTCCTACATTATTTTTTTTTGTCTTCTGCATTATTTGCCTTTAAAGGAAAATAGTGATGAAAATATACCCAATCCCCCGTGGGCTTCATTTCTTACCCAAGACTTTATAATTATTGGAAATACTTTTTAGATATCCTACTGCAAACATCATTTATCCACATATAAATAACTAGAAGAAGGTAAATACAATCTATTTTTAAAAATTTCTTGAGAGAGTTTGTCATGTCTTGGATGTATGTCCTAGCAAGTCACAAGACCTCTCCACTGTTGTCACATTCACATATAGCTAATTCAGTATCCTAGACAGGGAATCAAATTTGATGCTTCTTTTTTTCTTTCTCTAGATGATATAGCATGATCATTCACCTGACAGTATCTGTGGCTCTACTAAATCATCCTTTGGAAGACAAGAAACTTCATTCTCAAAACACATAAGTCTCTCCTCTTTAATAAGAGTCTTAAATATCTTTTTTTTTTCAATTTTAAGTTAATACTTATGTTTTTCCTTCCCCTTCTCTTCTATATGACTTTAACAATATATTGAAAAGTGTCATGTCTTCCTTCCTGTACCTCAAGTCTCTTTGTGTACATATTATATCCTGCCTGTTAGATAGTAAGATTCTTTTGAGCAGGGGAAAAAAACATGATTTTTATTTTATTTTTTGCATCCTCCAAAGCTAGCATTGTGCATTTGCTGTTTGGAGAATTAAATTAAATAGTGTAATTTACATTGTTTGAAAGTGATTTTACTTGCCCTTTCTCATATAATTCTCACAATAACAATGTGAAGTAGAGCTATAACATAAGTAGTTGTGATATGGTAAAAGAGGCAATGGACTTCATATTAGGAGAATGAGATTTGAATGACAGCTTTGTCACTTTCAAATAACATGACTTTGGACCAAACATTTAATCTCTGAAGCTCAGTTTCTTTATCTATAAGCAATAGGAAATAGTTTTTATACTACCCAATTCATGCATTTTTCAGCAACCTCAAAAAGTAATGCATCTAAAGCATTTTGTAACTATAAAGTTCTGTATAAACTTCAACTCATATTCCATCTACTTTGCAAAAGAAAAAAATAGGCAAAAGAAAATTGAATGTTGTACAAGATCATACAGTTCATTATTAATGGACAGAATATCTTTTATTTTTAAAGTAACTATGCAAAGAAAAATTAACCTTATATATCCTTAACTCCAACCCCTTCCTTTCATAGATGAGGAAATTGAAACTCAGGAAAGCTGAATGGCATGCCGAACATCATATAGCTGTTTAATGGTACTATGGAAAAATCACTGACTCTAAAGAAACACAAATTCTTGAATTCAAGCCCTCCATCTGATGCTTAATTTTCTGTGTGGTACTGCATTTCATTGGATTACTCTCAGCCTTGGTTTCCCCATCTTTAAATCAAAGGACTTTTATTATATTGCCTCTGAATTTACTTCCAGTATTAAATTGATGATAAATGGCAGGACTAGAATGTGAACCCTGATTCACAGAGGAATCATCATCATCATTAATATTTATATAGCATTCACTATGTGCTAACCACTATGCAAAGCACTTTACAAACCTGTCATTTGATCCTCATAGCAGCCCTGAGAGGTAGGTGCTATTATCATTCCCATTTTACAAATGGGGTAAAGTGAGGTGAAAAGGAACTGGTTAAATGAATTGTCCAGGGTCACCCAACTAGCAAGTGACTGATGCCAGATTTGAACTCCTGGTTTTCTTGACTCCAAGTCCAGCACTCTATCCATTTTACCATTTGGAATCCACCTTTCTTTCTACTAAAATCTATATCAGTTATCCAACCCAATATTAAAAAACTTTTATTTAAATTATTATCAATGGCCAAATGAAATCTCTTGCATTATACTTTAAGTTCCTTTCCAACAGCACAAAACTATGGAAAGTTGTAAAATCTAGAAATGTTTAAAGAAGAGTTAGATATGTATTTATTTGGCTTTGTATAAATTCTTTTCATACGTGTGAATCTCAAGACTGCATTATCAAATTTTCCAAAAACAAGGGGTATTTGGTAGGATGAAATGCAAATTTTCCTCCAACTTGTCAGGGAGGCCTATGGCAGACAAGATAAATGTATTTTATTAACTCAAGAAAGGTCATTTTTGCTATTTAAAATTAGACTTCTGGTTTGAAATTGATCAAGGGTGCAAATGTTTTGTTTTTTTTTAAGCAATTGGGGTTAAGTAACTTGCTCAAGGTTACATGGCTAGTCATTATTTATGCGTGGGTGCTCATTTTCTGAGGCCGGATCTGATCTCGGGTCATCCCAACTCCGAGGCCAGAGCTCTTACTCACTGTGCCACCTAGCCGCCCCTTTAGGGCAATTGGGATTAAGTAACTTGCCCAAGGTTACAGGGCTAGGTTTTTGTTTGTGTGGATTAAGCGTCTGAGGCCGGCTCCAAACTCAGGTCCTTCTGACTCCAGGGCCGGCGCTCTATTCACTACGCCACCTAGCCTCCCTGTTTTCTTTTTTTTTAACTACTTGATCTTTATATTTGTTCTTCTACCAACTAATACATGCCAAACCCACATAAACACAAAAACAGTAGAATCTTCCCAAAATTATTCTTGTAGCCTAAATTAATAAACTCTAAAGGAACTCTGTGTTCAATAATCTCTCAATAAATACTAGTTTACTAGGACAATATGTTTCTGCTTGTAATACTAAATATTATATATATATATAATGTACTATAAAAAGATTTTCAGTGAGATAACATTAAAATATGTATTGGACCTGTGATTTCATCAGTAAAGGGAATTTCTGGTGGGGTGCCTCCCTTTAATAATGCTAGATAACAATTGTTCTGGTGAGCTGACTCCCTTTACCAATGCTAGATAACAATTGTTCTTCAACTTGCAGGTTTAAAGACGTGCCTGGGAGGGCTGAGAAGTTATGACTTGTTCAAGGTGGTACAGATGGTATATGTCAGTGGTAGGATTCAAATCAAAGTTTTCCTTATTCCAAGACCGGTTCTCTGTGCCACATTGTCTCTCCTATTATTATTTTTCAACTGGGTAAATTTGCATCTTAGGCCAGTAGCATTATAATCAAGTGACTATAATTCAAATTATGACTGGCTTTTTAGGCTTGGTATGGCACAATAAAAAATCAGACAAAATATATTTCAGTGAGGAACATAAGCAATTTTATTTCTTTTCTTTCTTTTATTTAATTTATTTTAACATTTTTAATAAATAAAAATTTTTACGTATTTTTCACCAGATTTAAACTGCTTTTAAATGCCAGACTCCAAAGTCACTTCAAACATTTATGCAAAAAGATATATTTGAGGTCCCCACTGTAGCAATTAGCTATGCAACATTAACCTTTGAAACTATTAATAAGATAATAACAATTTTAACCCAATCATCTATTGTGAGAACACAGAAGAAAGGAAATAAGAGGTGTATAAAGAAACAGATAATCAAAGGAGGATGGGGAAGCTGTAGGAGAGAAAAGCTAAATAATGTGCCCAAGGTGAGCCTGAATTTGAATCCAAACATGACTTCTCCCAATAAATTTTAATATTTATGTGTGTATAAGTAATTTAATTAATAACTTTTGGGCTTTTTTCCCATTTCAAAAGTAAAATCATGGGAAATGACCACAAAAAAGGGAAAAAAAGAATGAGGAGGATTAAGAGAATATGGCTCATTAACAAGAATCTAAACATTTCTGTGATGACTCAGACTCAAGAATTTGCAACTCAGAGGAATAAGGGAGAAGTCACATGTAACTGTGTCCTGGGATATCTATCAACCAAAGGAACTAGAGAATAAATGTCTGGAGAGAGAAAAGTGATGAAAAATTCTGTAAATATAGCATGTCTGGAAATGAAAGAATTGTGTCACAATGACAGAATGCATGTGAGTTGAGTGTGGGAAGCAACTTCATTTTACCAAATTTTCAAAAATCCACAGGGTTTGTTTCAGGAATAGCTATTAAACTGACTTCTTAGAAGTTCTCATACATTCCTTCTTTTGTGTTTGAATTCTCCCTTCAAAATTTGGTAAAGTCATAGTGCTACTATGGGAAGAAAACCTCAGTGTGAGAAAAGCATGATCTTCCCATGTTACCAAATACCATTTAAGGGTAAAAGGAGTCACAAGAAATAAGGAACTCAAGATATAGTAGGTCTCAGGCTTGGTTTGTCATAGGTGGGTTTCTACTAAACATATCTCTGAAAATGACTGTAACACTGAAAGCAAATCTTGCAAGAATCCCATGAATATATAGACATGTGATATTAGAGCAGGGGTGGGAAATATGTGACCTCAAGGCCACATGCTAGGTCCTTGGGTGCAGTCCTTTCACGCAGTCCAAGTTTTACAGAACAAATCCTTTTATCAGGGGAATTTATTCTATGAGGTTTGGATTTAGCCAAAGGGCCACACTTGTGAGGACCTGGAGGTCCACATGTGGTCTCAAGGCCACAGGTTCCCCACCCCTTCATTAGGATATTCAGATATTTCATTGGAAAATTTTGTGCCTGCAATTAGGGTCAAATGATGTGGTTGGAAATACTAGGATTAAACATTTAAAATAAAATCTTGGAGGCCATGATGGAAAGAAAAAAAGAGGAAGGAAAGAAGGAAGGAAAGAAGGAAAAAGGAATGAAGGATGGAAAAAAGGAAGGAAGGAAAGAAGGGAGGGAGGGAGGGAAAATTTTATTATGCACTTAATAAGTGCAAAGTACTAGGCTATGAATTTGGGATGAAAATTGGAAGTAAAAGAAAGATAATCAGTTCCCAATCTTCAAGGATCTAAAGTAAATTGGGAAAGGGGGACTGAAAAGTTGGGGAGAGGCAAAGTGGAGCAAGGATCCTGACCTGGAATGGGGCATAATGAAATATAATGAAGGCAGGCATGCCTGGACCCTTCCACAAAATGGAACCATATTTTGTGATTCACCAATGGAAGAAAGAGGGGTGGGTCCAAAGCAGAATAAGTTATTCTACAATGAGAATTAGTTCTTATGATGAAACCTGAGGTAAGATACTGAGATGCCCTCTAAATGATTAGTAGTAAATTACATTTTCTTTGGTCCAGTTTTAGGGTCAAGGACAATATGTGGTGGTTGCAAACGATAACACTACCAATTAGAAAACCCCCATTCAACCACTCAGAAGACTGAATATGAATAATTCACACAGGGCAAAAATCATTCTGTATAGCTAACATTATATAGTATAGTATGACCAGTATCAGAACATTTTTCTTAATGTTTCTTGATAATGATGAGAAACATGACAATTTAATGCAAAATTATTCTGAGATTTCTGAGATCCATGAAATTTTGTATCGGACCAAAGGTATCGGACATACTTCCTGAGGCCCATATATAACCCACCACACTCTGAGTGAAGCCAGAAGGATATTAAAATGTTTATTTTCATATTTAACAAAATAATTAACAAAATATTTTATTTTTTATATTTCACAATATAAATATATAATAGGACATAGTTTTCTAAGTTAAATATGGCCTGTAGGGATCCTATATGGTTTAGTGGACTCATTTCTATTTGACACTACTGTACTATATTATAGCACTTGCATTACAACATGTAATATATCCTTGTTTTAATCCTGATATTTCCTTAATTAAGAACCTGAAAGGATCCCTGGATTCAGTGCAAGTCAAGATCTCAGGCAATGCTGTTAAGAAAGAGTCTTCCTTCATACTTCCTCTAATGAGAGAGGGTGAAATAAACCACTCATTACTTTTCACATAAACTTCACAACCATTGAGCTATGAATTTTCTACGTGTCATATTGTTAGTGATACTTATCTTCTATCCTTGGGTCAACATATAAAGTTTTCAATTATTTGATTTTTTTATAGTTAACTCATGAGCATAAAACGATCATATGAAAATAATGACCAAACTAATTTTCCTCATCTTCATTACCCCAAAATTGTTTCTGAATTTGGAGCTAAATATTTTCAAATGTTCCTACACAAAATAGTAATTCCTCAATAAAGTTCAAGCAACTGAAAAGGAAATTATAATGAAAGTCATCTTTCAAACTTGCTACATCACTTACCTATTCCCCTGAACACAATAATAGGTAGTATACATTTACACAGCCAGGTATAAATGTCTCTGCTATGCAGGCAAGATGAAACAATTCCCATGACCTAAATACATCCTCACCTGCATAATAGAAAGAGAACATGCTGATAACAGCAGTTAAAAACATATTTTTCCTCTATCACTTGGACAATCAATGTTGACCAACTTGTTCTGAGTTATTTCTGCTGCCCCAGAAGCTACGCTATAACTAGATCAGCCCCTCTGAAAAGTATAAGCCTGAAAATACAGACCTGGACATTACTTGTTGCCTCTGGGTGCTTGATGACAGCAGGCCCTAGAGAATATCTCACATGGGAGTCAAATTCAGCCAAGCATAACTCATAGCAGCGACTTGTATACATAAATTCTCAGGAACAGAGTCTCTGGAGCAGTTTGCTAGAAATATTTTAGAATTTTTCACACATACACATGTGCATATGCACACACACAAAAAAAGTCATAACATCTTTTTCCAGATAAAAGAACAGAGGGTTTTTTTAAAGTTTGATAATGTTTAGCTTCTGAAATTATGTGCATCAGGAAGTGAGTCCTCTGCATTGCTTTCTTTTTTATTTTTTGGAGGGCAATTGGGGTTAAGTGACTTGCCCAAGGTCACATGGCTAGCTTTTTGTGTGTGTGTTTTAAGTGTTTGAGGATGGATTTGAACGCAGGTCCTCCTGACTCCAGTGCCAGTGCTCTATTCACTGAGCCACTAGCTGCCCCAAGTCCTCTGTATTTCAAATAATAGTATCAATTCTATTTATAAGTAGATATATTTCTCTAGAATGTAGTATGCTTTAAGGCAGATGAAAACCCAGGATACTTACTTAATGGGTGAGGAGGCAAATTAGTCAGGTTACTTACATGTTAAATTAATACTCACATACTATGCAGATCAATGAGTTTGGTTAATGTCTTCTAAAGCGCAATTTCCTTAAGACTCATCACGTTGAAATTGCTCAGGGTGGGTTTATGTAATTCAATAGTGCACTACGAAGGAAAAGAATAAAGTGGTACCAAAGAGAGAGCAGAGGAGAAATAACCTAATGGTATAGTACTTCTTAAGAGTAACATATGGTATAAAAGCAATTGAAGGTCACCTGAATTTAAATGTATATTTGGAATGGACTTCAGAGGTTATCTACTCTGATCCCCTCAAATTACATATAAGGTTTAGGGACAGGAAATGACTTACTCAAAAGCATTATGATAATAAGTAGCAGAACCAGGATTTGAATCCAAAGACACTGATTCCAAATCTAAAACTGTTTCAATGGAAGCACCCTGCCAATTTCTTGTGCTACCACAAAAAGAAAATGCCTTTAAAGTGAGATAGTAGGATCCTGAGTTCTAAACACTTATTTTACTTAAGATCTCTGTTTAAGAAATGGAAAAGCAATAGCCTTTTGCAGATGGGCTACCAAGAATGTACCTTGAATGGAGACCTAGCTGGTTGTTGGATATACTGGCCTCAGATGTCTTCAAGGATCCCTGATAATATGACATTTGGTGGCTTCATAATCCCTGGAAAATCACATGTAATCTTTTTGGAAAGGATGTGTAATACCAGGATAGAATGCTGGAAGAGTTGGTAAGGTTCTATTAACTTGGTCTAGAGAACTAAGCAGTACGAGTGATTTTATTGTGCTCAAAATTATATGATAAGCTTTCTTGAAAATTATTTGTCTAGAAAGTTCTCTGTTCTTGGAATATGTCCTATGTTCTCCAGCCTCCATGTCTTGACTCACATTTTCACTTATATGTGGAATGCCCACCCTCTCCCTATTCCCCTGTTGAATTCCTATTCATCTGTTATATTCGAACTCTAATTCTAGCTCCTTTGTGAAGATTCCCACTAATTTCCCTTG
This sequence comes from Gymnobelideus leadbeateri, assembly GCA_011680675.1. NCBI lineage: Eukaryota > Metazoa > Chordata > Mammalia > Diprotodontia > Petauridae > Gymnobelideus > Gymnobelideus leadbeateri. The sequence goes on from WOXC01008605.1 coordinate 296,585, forward strand.
TTAGTACTGACCTTCCCCCATGGACATCACATATTTTTTTTCAGCTTTCTAATGCTCTTATGGGATATTTTGTGTTACAATTTTGTATTCTATTTCCCTACTAATTTGCAAGCCCCCTAAAGGCAGAAATTACATCTTATCTGAGTGCAGCAGACTTACCCATATGCTTGACCTATATATAGTTAATATATACACATGAATATCATAATATCTTAGATCTCCTGATGGAAGGTACTTTGTCATTTTTCACTCATTCAGTCCAACTCTTTATGACCCTGTAGACTAACTGTCCATGGGATTTCCTTGGCAAAGATAGTAGAGTGCTTTCTCAGCTCCTTCTCCAGCTTTATTCAGGCAGAGGTTGTTACTTCACCATGGTTACACCCTAGTAAGAGTCTGAAATCAGATTTGAACCATGGTCTTCCTGACTCCAGGCCTAGTACTTTATCCACTATGTTACCTAGCTCCCTCAGAACATACTTTAGAGACCATCACATCCAAATATCTCATTTTATAGGCAAAGAAACTAAGACATAGAGAAGTTTAAATGATTTGTTCAGGTCACACAACTAGTAAATATCTGAGAAAGGATTCAAACCCAAGTCTTCCTTATAGCAAGCTTAGTGCTAACTCCACTGCATTATTATGTCTCACAAATTTGGGGGAAGAAAGAGTGAAGACATGAACATATTCCTTACTTGAGAATTTGAAAGATTAAACTTAAAATAAACCCTAGAGCTCACCTAGATGAATCCTCTCATCTTACAGACTTATAAAATGAAACTTAGATGAGACAACTTGTGTAAGGTCAGATAGCCAGGTAGTATTATATCCCAGCCTGGAATCTAGATCTTATGACATATTATCTGGGGCACTTTTCAATTCCCCATATTCACTCCCACTAACTATACACAGGTTTATGATCACTAGTGAGCAATGAATTTGGTGGTTATTGATTTCTTCCCAAATGTCCTCCTACCTCACAAACATTCCTATGATAGGAAAAATGTCTTTCAATTCACAAATGCTTAAGGTTAACATGTGAATCCTCCTAAACAACAAACCTGCAATAAGGAACAAAGATAGCATGGTGGAAGGAGTAGACAAATTGACATAAAATAAGGATGATTTGGATTTGAAGCCCTACCCAGACATTTACTGGCTGTGTCATCACTTAGCCACTCTTAGTAGTCAGTTTCCTCATCAGTCAAAAGAGGGAATTGGACTCAATGAATGTCTAAGGACTCTTTCAGCTCTAAATCTATGATACTCTGATAATACATTTACCTAAGCTCTCAATAAGTTTATTATCTGAGAGTCAATAGGAAATAGATACAGTCTACAGAAATACCTGGATGGGTAGTTGAAATGTAAAAGGTAGATAAAGGGAAAGCACCATAAAAATTCTAATGTCCAACATGTAAGTTATAACATTTGGAATTCCTGTCATCTTCTTTACTAGTTCTATTCTTTCCTTGCTCTTACCTTACCCCACTTTTTCTGCTCTGCCCTGATAAGTGTTCTCTCTCTATTCTTTCACTCTCTTGCTTTCCCTATCTCTTTATTCACTTTTCCTCACGTACTAGGAAATATTTGGGGTTTAGGAAGGAGAGAAAGAAGGTCTTAGTAGTCTACACTTAATGGCAATACACACCACCCTGTGGAAGCAAAGAGCAAAAAATAAAAGGATATGTTATATAGAAAACAGAACTGGATAACTACATCAGCTACCACATGTCTGAAAAGATTCTGTAGACATGAGAGAAAACCTAAGAAATATAAGGACTCCTCGAAAAAGAACTAAAAATGTTAATTCTTGACATAATTTATTTTGAAGTGTATACTACTTAATTTATATACTTTTGATTTCAGAATCCAATTCACACAGACAGGTCTGGAGTGGAAACTAGGCTGCTTTATGGCAGCCTTATATATCCTGTAGAGGGGAAATAGCAGTAGTGTATAAATCCTGCATTCCCTGGTAGTAGTATTATAAATCCTGTTCTATAAAAGAATTTACAAGGCCTTAAGGAAAGAAATCAAGTCTTTTACTTCTTCCTATCTCATGAAGTACCTAGCACAATGTGGGACACAAAGTAAGTTTACCCAAGACATATTCCCTGAATTAATGGAGTAGAATGCCAACCCAAGTAAACTGTTTGGGGTGGTTGCCCAAACTATCACATTTTCTGAGAGAGGCCCATACCATTCCCAGTTTTGTCAAATGATCTTCCTTTGATGGGCATCTAAGTGGCACAAGGAATTGGGTACAGGGCCTAGAGTTAGGAAGATATGAGTTCAAATCTTCCCCTAGACACTTACTACCTGTATGACCCTGAGCAAGTCACTTAACCTTCTTTGCCTCAGTTTCCTGAACTGGAAAAGGAAATGACAAAACCACACCAGTATCTTTGCCAAATACCCCAAACGAGGTCTTAAAGAGTTGGACATGACGGAAATAACTGACCAACAACAACTTTGTTTGACATGAATCAAGAAACCCTGCCATTTTTGAGAAAATTATGTTCCCAAAATATCCTATTAGTCAAAACTGTGAAATGTGCTTTCACAGAAACAATTTTAGATCAATCAATCAAAAAGGATCACATATTATGGGTAAGGTTCTTTACTAGGTACTAGAGATTCAAAACCAAAAGTGAGAGACTATGCACCCTCAAAAAAGCTTATATTCCACTGAAGGAGACACATTCATGTATACATTTGTAAAGTACCAACACTTTAACTACTGCCCTTTCATGTGGAACAGTTTGGTGCTAAGAAAAGAAGAAAATTGCTTTTTCATAATGAAAAAATATTCAACTGGCAAAATATTTAATATGTTGCCTCTATTAACAGTGAAGAGTTTAGCACATAGGAATAGTAGGAGCAGAACTTTGATTTAATAAAACCAGCTAAAATTTGTGAATAAAAGATAATTTTCAGTTAGGCTCTGAGCAGTTTAGTTGGAAAAATGGACAATGTATGGTGGCATAAATATAAATATTTTAAAACCTTCCTGCAATTATTTTACGATGATGAAGAGCAATATGTTTTTTATATTCATGGTTTTATGGCATAAGGTTGCAGTGAAACAACTTTTAGTAATTAAAAAATATTCATATGATTAGATATAAATACAGTTGTCAGAAGAAAACAAATATGGTCTTCATTAACATTGGATTTTAAAGTGACCTCTGAGAATTCTACAGAATGGTTGACACTACATGGAATTATGATTCTTCGGCTCATGTGTATGTAACTTTTAAGATTTCAGAATAATGGGTGGCTAGGTGGCGCAATGAGTAAGAGCGCCAGCCTTGGAGTTTGGATGACCCGGGATCGTATCCAGCCTCAGAAAATGAGCACCCACACATAAATAATGACTAGCTGTGTAACCTTGAGCAAGTTACTTAACCCCAATTGCTTTAAAAAAAAGATTTCAGGATAAAACTTACAAAATGAAAAATAACATTTTGTAAACTAAGGGATGGTTAAGTAGAGACTTTTGATTTCATAGAATTCATTTGGTGAGTTTTTGCCATTAGATGAGTCATTGAATATCAGGAGATTCTAAATTAAACCACTGAAAATAGTAATGTTTGAAGGTTAAAGAAACCATGGAGTAAAAATTGAAGAAAAAGCAGGGGATCAAATGCCTAGCTCTGTATCTGGCTCTGGCTATGCCAACAAAAGAAGAAAATTTCAATTACAAGAATTCTTAAAAGGTTTACAAGGGAAAAAAACAAGGACAAAACATAAGCATTATACTTGATTTGCTTAGAATTATGTTTGCTATAAACTGTTAGGTTGATGCAGCATCCTGATGGGCAAATAGCTGACTGGGCTTGTTTGCCTTGTCCAGAGAGCTAACTTGAGCTGATTTATAGTGATTTTTCATCTGATACAATTGAAAGATGCAGCACCTTAATGATCGAATAATTGACTGGAATTCTCTACATTGCCTAGAGAGAGTCTATTTAATGAGCTTTTCAGTTCTCTTGCTGACAGCACCACCACCACAACCACCAACTGCCACCACCCAGATCACTGCCTTGTTGTAGTGAAGAATCTTGCATAGCATAATGAAACTATAAGCTATGCATGCTGTAACTAAGACAGACAGGTTGTAGTGGAGAGTTCTGATAAAAAGTGATGCAGTGGAGAAGGAAATGGTAAACTACTTCAGTATCTTTGCCAAGAAATCCCCATTGACAATAATAAAATGATAAAAGAGATGCCATCAGAAGATGAGCCCCTCAGTTCAGAAACTGTCTAATATACTCCTGGGGAAGAGCAAAGGACAACTACAAGTATCTCCACTAGTAATTAAAGGAATTGGCCAAAGCAAAAAGTAAACTCAGCAGCAGATGCATCTGGTGACAAAAGGGAAGTCCAATGCTATAAAGATCAACATTGCATGGGAACTTAGAATATAAAATCTATGAAGCAAGGTGAACTGGATATGATCAAATAGGAAATGAAAACATTAAACATTGGTATTTTGGGTGTCAGTGAACATAAATAAATGGTAACAGTTGAATTAACTCAGATAATCACTATATTAATGTAGGCAAGAATACCTTAGACATAATGGAATGACCCTCATAGTCAATAAAAGGGTGAAAAAAAAAGTTGTATTAAGGTATAATCTCAAAACTATCCTTATGGTACCTCTTCAAATCCCAGGCAACCATTTGATATCACAGCCTACATAATCTTCTAGAAATAAAACAACAATCACAACTAAAAAAAAAAGATGTCACATTGATCATAGGAGATTGGAATGGTAAAGAAGGAAATTAAAAGGTAATTGGGATAATGAACAAGTTTGGCCTTGGAACCCAAAAAGAAGAAGGGCAAAGACTAAAAGAGTTTTGTCAAAAGAACTCTGGTCATAACAAATACTCTTTGTAAACAATCCAAAAGGTTTTAATCAGATTGATTATATACTTTGCAGCCTAAGATGAGGAAACTCTATATTCAGTTAGTCAGATCTGGAGCTATCAGTCAGATCATGCTCTTCTTATTGCAATATTCAAATCAAAATTGAAGAAAGTAGGGGAAAATATCAGACCATATAGGTATGACCAAAATAACATCCTTTGTGAATATGAAGTGGAGGAATAGATTTAAGAGATTAGATCTGGTAGAGCGTCTGAAGAACTATGAGCAGAGGTTCACAACACTGTACAGGAGGCAGCAACAAAAAAACATTCCAAATAAAAAAGAAAAGAAAGCAAAATGGCTATCTGATGAGATTCTACTTCTATAATTGAAGAAAAAGGAAAGCAAAAGGGAAAGATATATTCAACTGAATGCAGAGTTCCAGAGAATGGGAAGGAGAGATAAAAAGATTTTCTTAAAATAGCAACACAAAGAAATAAAATAATAGAATTGGAAAGAAATGTCTTCAAGAAAATTAGAGATATCAGGGGAAAATAATTGAAAAATAGGCATGATAAAAGACAAAAATGGTAGGAATTGAATAGAAGCAGAAGAGATTAAGAAGAGGTCACAAGAATACACTAAAGAACCACATGTGAACAATCTTCTTGTCACTGATAACCACATGTAATACCACATGAGCAGCTTTCCAGAAGAAGGCTACTGAGAATACCTTTTAATGTTCTGATTATACAGTATAGTGAACAATCTTTATTCCATAACAAATCAAAGCAAAATATTCATAGATCAAAGCATAGCATTCACAATATTACAACTTATCACAGAAAATCAAAATATAGCATCCATAACAACTTATCACAGAAAATGGTCACATAGTTTCTACTACAGTTGTCATGAAGATTTGAACAAAGCATTCACAAAATCTTTAATTCAATTACAAAGTACAATGTTCAAAGTTTTACACTCATGGAGCATACTAGATTACAAATCAATTACTTATTCAGTCATCAATCACTAAGCACAATTATTTAGTCAATAAATCATCCTTCATCATTTACAATTCAATAATCAGAAAATACACAGACCCACTACCCCTAGGTCACTAGTAAATTATAATCTTCTTGGTCAGTACACAGTATCTAAGTAGTCTTCTTTCAACTTCACTCAGCTTGGTCCCTCAGATTCCCTGGATCCCCTTCCATGGTCCCAGATCCTAGCTGGATTCACCAAACTGTCACCTGGGTTCAAAGGCAGACAGCTCCCAGGTCCTTGTCCAGCTCTCTGTGAAGTTCCTGCTCCACATTGGAGCTAACAGTGTTCAATCCATCTCAAATCCTTCACAGTATCTGTTCCTGGGAAGACAAGACTTTAAAAAGCCATTAAAGATTCATCCAAAGTACCAACATCATAGTCATGCTTCCTCAGTCTTTGGAAACTCTGACTGGCCCTCAGAAATCCTCAGCAGCTTTGGCTGGCTGTCAGACTCAGCAGAACTTTCAGCTCATTCCCAGAATCAAAATCAGTTCATCCAAGGTTCTCAAAATCAAATTCTTTCAGCCTGGGAGGGCTTTCCTCTTCAGCCTCCCTGGTGGCAGCAGCTTCTGCCTCCACAGAATCTGCTTCAAGAAGACCTAACTCTCCCTCTCTGTGGCTTCCCTTATACACACACAGCATTAGCTTCCTGTTTAAGCCAACCCATCCCTGTTACATCAGTAACAGTAGAAAGGAGTTCATACCTTCTGTTTCTCCAACAGAGGCCTGATCAGTTACTAAGCGCTAAGTACCTGCTACCTTTTCCAACACAAAGGGATCTTCAAATTCAAATTACATTACCGATATACCACTATGATGTGCTTACTGACCTAGAGCCAGAAATCCTAGAGAATGAAATCAAAGTGTGCCTTTGAAAGTATTGCTAACAATAAGGTTAGTGGAAATGATAGAATTCCAGAGGAGCTTTTTAAAATCCTAAAATATGATGCTGTTAAAAAACTATACTCAATATGCCAGCAAATTTGAAAACAAAATGGTCACTGGACCGGAAAAGTTCAGTTTCTATCTGATTCCTAAAGAAGTGCAAAGCTGAGGAATGTTCAGACTACTGAACAATTGCGCTCATTTCACAAACCAGAAGGGTTATGCTTAAGATTCTTCAAGCTAAACTTCAGCAATATGTGAACCAAGAATTGCCAGAAGGGGGTGGCTAGGAGGCGCAGTGAGTAGAGCATCGGCCCTGGAGTCAGAAGGACCTGAGTACAGATCCGGCCTCAGACACTTAACACACACAAACAAAAACCTAGCTGTGTGACGTTGGGCAAGTTACTTAACCCCAATTGCCCTCCAAAAGGCAAAAAAAAAAAGATTGCCAGAAGAGCAGACTTGTTTTCAGAGAGGCAGAGGAACTAAAGACTAAATTGGCAACATTCACTGGATTATGGATAAAGCATGAGAATTCCAGAAAAAAAAAATCTGCTTCATTGATTACACTAAAGCCTTTGACTGTGAGGATAACAACAATAAGTGATGGGAGCATCAGATCATCTTACTTGTCTCCTCAGGACCCTCTATATGGACCTAGAAGCACTGAAGATCGAACAACTGATTGGTTTAAGATAAGAAATGGGGTATTTCAAAGCCATGTATTAGCATCTTCTTTAATTAACATATGAAGAGTACATCATGTGAAATGTCATGCTGGATGAGTCAAAAGCTAGAATTCAGATATTGTAGGGAGAAATGTCAACAGTCTCAGATATGCAGACAATACCTCTCTGATGGCAGAAAATGAAGAGGAATTATACCTCTTGATCAGGGTGAAAGAAACAAGTGTAAAACCTGGCTTAAATTTTAACCTAATAACACAAAGATCTTGGCAAATGGTCCCATCACTTGCTGGCAAATAGAGGAAGAAGAAATGAAGAAGTGTCAGATTTTATATTCTTGGAATCAAAGATCATTATAAATGGTGACTGCAGCTGAGAAACTAAAAGACATTTGCTCCTTGAAAGGAAAGCTATGACAAATCTGGACAGTGTACTAAAAAGCAGAGGCATGACTGCCAACAATGGTCCACTTGGTTAAATCTTTGGCTTTTACAGTTTCAACGTATAGCTGTGAGAGTTGGATTATAAAGAAAGCTGAACACGACAGAATTGATGGTTTTGAATTGTGATGCAAGAGAAGAATTTTGAGAGTTTTCTCCTTTGGAGAGCAAGATCAGATCAGTCAATATTTTTTAAAAAGTTCGTTCAGGCAATTCACTAAAAGGTCAAATACTGAAGATGTAGATTAAATACTTTGGACACATAATGAGAAGATGGGATTCATTGAAAAATGCTGAGAAATGTAGAAGCAAAAGGAAACAGGGACAGCATAGGATGATATGGATAGATAGTATCATAGAAACAATGTACAACTTGGACAGACTTTAAGAGATAGTGGACAAGTCTGGCATACTATAATCCATGGGATCACAAAATCACATATGACTGTACAAGAGCAAACAATTACAATAAAGACAATGTGAAACTATTATACTTTCAGCACATCTTTTAGTTATTGAACTCTATAAAGCAACTTTTCTTTTGATATACTTTAGCTATAGATCTCCTAGATCAGGGGTGGAGAACCTGTATCCTCAAGGCTACATGTGACCTTCTAGGTCCTTAGGTGAGGTCTTTTGACTGAGTCCAAGTTTTACAGAACAAAGCCTTTCATTAAGGGGCTTTATTCTGTGAAACTTAGATTTAATCAAAGGGCACTTTAGAACCTAGAGAATATAGTAAATTCTTTCATTTACTTGAACATAAAAATATCTGTGATGTTATTATGATTTCTTTTGACACATTCCTAAGTGTATGGCTATGTTTAAGATCTAAAAGTGTCATAATTAGGAAATTGGTTTATATAAATGGAAGTGCATGGATGGAATCTTGAAAGCCATAGTAGTGAGTAGGGAGTATGTGTTCCTCTTGACAGTGTGTTCCCTAACACACTGAGTGAGTTTGACCATAAAGATGTATGATGATCCTTCTCTAGGACTATGGAAATGCCAATGTAAGGACAGACTGGAATAATACAAATCAGCTCAAGGGAATTAATCCATATGCTCAGTTCAATAAACATCAGGTGCCATGATGTGAGTGATCCATACTTGTGTTACATGAGTATAAATAACATACCTACAAAAGAGATTTAAGGTGACTAGAATAATGTTATTGCCAGAAGGAAAGATTAAGAAAGGCTTCATGTAGAAAATGACACTTGACCTAGGTTTTTAAAGATACTAAGAATTTTAAAGATGGAGGTCACATCTGAGACCAATTTAAAAAGGCCTAATTAATTAATAATATGCCTTTAGGTATAGTACTATACTAATGTTACTTCAAAATCTAACAAAGTTAAGTGTTTTGCCAAAGGTCACAACCCTCTGAAATTAAATAGAGCATCCTTTTTTATTAATACATACTCTATTACCAAGTATAATTATATTTCTATGGGACAATCCATTTGAATTTCTAAAATATATCACCTATCTCCTTTGGGGACTTGGCTTATGTCCATCCTCCTGTCTACATCATAAGGATTCTTACGGTTGGAATGTGTTTGTGTCTATCAGTTATACATGTGTGTGTGTATATGTAACTATCATCTATCACTTAATAATTTGGAAACAAATGTGCTCAACTTTTGGATTTCTTTTTGTTTTCTGCTTTAAAAAGGTATTAGGCAATAGATGGTGGAGTAGTAACAGCATTCCCGCACAGCTCCTGCTCCCACCACATCCAAATATATGTAAAAGGGGAATCTGAACAACCTCTAGAGCTTCAAAACCCACAAAATGACAGAGAGAAGCTAACCTCCCACTGAGGACAGCCCAGCAGCCCAGCAGGGAGCTGACAGCCCAGCATCCTGGGAGCTGAGCCCAAGCCCTAGTGAGTGGGAAATTTTAGTCCCAGGGCAGCCAGACTAGAAAGCGGCTGGAGAGACCCCAGAACACCAGCAGCTATGGCTTTTACTGAATTATCAACACATAGATGGCTAGGACAAATTGAGAGGTCAGTGTTGTATGGTTGGGAGAGTATGTCCACCCTTTTCCCCTGGGGGTGAGAGGCTTCTGATTAGCCATAGTGCAGCCCGCCATGTTGCAGCTTCAGCTCCTGGCATGCGGACTGTAGGGGGATGCGGCAATCAGTCTGGGGGTGGTGGTGAGATTTAACCTTCTTGGATCTGGACTGTGGTCTGGGGTGGAGGTCTTGGGGTGTGTGACCAGCTTGCCAGACTGTGTGGAGGCTTCAGAGAGGGCACCCAGTTAATACCTCCAGCAGTTTAGAAAACCCCAGCATTTTGGATGGAAGCTTCCCTGTCTGGTGGCAGAGTCCTACTGTGGCAATAAGCCCAAAAGTCAAGTAATTGAGTGGCAACATGCCAGGCAAAGGAAACAAAATAAAAAGAAAAACTCAACATTAGATTGCTATTTTGGGGGCAAAGAGGATCAAAGCATGGAACAGGAGGCAGACTGTGAGGTCAGAAATCCTGCACCAAAAGCCCCAAATGAAAATATGAGCTGGTTACAGGCCATAGAGGACCTTAAGAAGGATTTTAAAAACCAAATAAGAGAAGTGGAGGAAAAATTGGGGAGAGAAATGGGAAAGATACAAGAAAAGTATGAAAGGAGAGTTAACAGCCTAACTGAGGAAAATAACACCTTAAAAATAGACTAATTCAAATGGCAAAAGAGGCTCAAGAAGGCAATAAGGAGAATAATGTCTTAAAAAGCTAAATTTGCCAGATGGAAAGAGAATCTCAAAAGCTCACTGAGAAGATCCATTCCTTCAGAATTAGACTGGAGCAAATAGAAGCTAGTGAATTTATGAGAAAACAAGATTCTGTTAAGCAGATCCAAACAAATGAAAGAATAGAAGGCAATGTGAACTATCTCATGGGAAAACCACTGACCTGGAAAATAGATCCAGGAGAGATAATTTAAAAATTATTGGACTACCTGAAAGCCATGATCAAAGAAAGAACCTAGAAATCATCCTTCAAGAAACTCTCAAGGAAAATTGCCCTAACATTTTAGAACCACAGGGTGAAATAGAGGTTGAAAGAATCAACCAATCACTTCCTGTAAAAGAAAACTCCTAGGAATATTATAGCCAGGTTCCAGAATTCCCAGATCAAGGAGAAAATACTACAAGTAGCCAGGAAGAAATACTTTCAATATTGTGGAAACACAATCAGGATAGCACAGGATCTGGTAGCTTTTAGACTGATGCATTGAAGGGCTTGGAATATGATATTCTGGAGGGCAAAGAAGCTGGGATTAAAACCAAGAATCGCCTACCCAGCAAAACTGAGTATCATGTTTCAGGGGAAAATGTGGTCATTCAGTGGAATAGAGGATTTTCAAACATTCTTGAGGAAAAAAACAGAGTTGAAAAGAAAATTTGACACTCAGATACAAGAAAGAAGAGATGCTTGAGAAGGTAAACAGGGAAAATAAATTATAATGAGCTTATCAAATTTAATTATTTACATTCCTATATGGAAAAACAATAACTGTAACTGATGAAACTATTCTCAGTATGAAAATAGTTGAAGAAGGGTATATAGGCATATCAATACATGTGTGAATATGTGTATATATATTCACAGATATAACACAGATGGAGTACACAGGTTGAATTTAATAGGAAGGGATGATACTTAAAAGGGGAAATTAAGAGGTGAGAGAGGAATATAATGAGAGGAAATGGGGAGAGACAGAATGGGGTAAACTATCTCATATAGAAGAGGCAAGGGATAATGGTTCCAAGGGAGGGGAAGAACAGGAAGGCAAAAAGGCAAAACCTTATTCTCATTGAATTTGGATCAGTGAGAGAATGACATACATACTAAATAGGATATCTCACCCTATAGGAGAGTAGGGGGAAGGGGATGAGAGAGGGTATGATGGAAAGGGGGTGGGAGGGAAAGGGGGGAGGGAAGTTGGAAGCACCCACTTTTGAAAAGGGACAGGATCAAAGTAAGGAATAGACCAAGTGGGAAGTGGGATAGGAGGGAGGGAAATATAGTCAGTCTTTTACAATATATCTACTATGGTAATATTTTGCCTGTACATGTACAACTTATACTGAATTGCTTAGCATCCCAGTAAGGGTGGGTGACAAGGGAGGAAGGGAATGAATCTGGAATTCAAAGTTTTAAAATCAAATGTTTAAAAGTATATAAATACTATTATTAATACTACTTTACATATAATTGGGAACTAAGATATACAGGCATTGGGGCACAGAGATTCACCTTGCCCTTCTGAAAAAGTTGAAGGTGGTATGGGAGAACATATAAGAGAGAACCGATAGGATGAGGGTATATCCTGTGGGACTGCTATTCTGGGGTGGGGCACAGGGAAAAAAAATGAGGAAAAAATTCTAACTCAGAATCTGATGGAAATGAATGATGTAAACCAGAAGTTAATAAAGCATTTGAATTATAAAAAAAAAAAGGTATTAGGCATACCCAAACTCAAAGATGGGATCTCTGTGAAAATGAATGTATAAATCAAAAGTTAGACTTGATGTGTAGCTGTGGCTGTGGTGCCTGGAGTGGTGGGAGTGGCTGCTATGGCAGATGAGATCAGTAAAACTCAAACTGCCCAGCCCAGGGGAGACACCATCTTCGGGAAAATAATTTACAAGGATATCTAGGCCAAAATCATTTTTGAGGATGACCGGTGTCTTGCTTTTCATGATATTTGCCCACAAGTCCTAACTCATTTCCTGGTGATACATAATAAAACCATTACTCAGATATCTGTTGCAGAAGAAGAAGATGAAGATCTTGTTGGACACTTAATGATTGTTGGCAAGAAATGTGCAGCTGACCTGGGTCCGAAGAGAGGATACCGAATGGTGATCAACGAAGGTGCAGATTGGGGGGCAATCTGTCTATCATATCTATCTTCATGTCAGATGACACGGCCTCCTGAATAAATTATTGGAATGATTTCTTTTATTTAGGGAGCAAGGCATGTTTACAGCATATATGTTAAGCTGAGTATACTTAATGATTTCTGTGAAACAAGAAATTGGGAAATAATTTCAAACTGTACACAATAAAAGGCACTTACCTTTATCCCATGGGAAAAATAAAGTGATGTCTTCCAAACTCATACTGATGCATTCAACACTGAGTCAGTTATAGTCACAGAATTGAGAGTTAGAAGGGACTTTAGAAGTCATACAATCAACTTCCCTTAATTTATTAATAAGTAAATCAAGTAGCCAAGATTTTTAGTGATTTGTCAAAGGTCACATGGTAAGTAGAAGAGCCAGCATTTGAATCTAGGTTTTTAAAGTCCAAGTTCAGTATTGTTTTTTCTACCATACCATACTGAACAAAATAATTCTCAGGGACTCTTCCTTCCTTTTCCCTACTACCAATCTAGACCTCAAAGATAAGTGTGAGAGTGAGGAGATAATCAGAGTAAACAGGGGAAAAAAAGGAATGGAAGAAGGGAGAAAGGGGAAAAGTCAAGGTGTGGTAGCTGAGGGTAAGTCATTTAGCTAATAGGTTGAAAGGCTAGAAATAGGTTGTCTAGGCTAGATATGCCTATACTGAAATAAATGTTTCATACATAAGTACCTGTTGGGATTAACTTAAGACTAGTCTTGAAGAGAGTTAGGCTTTGAGGTTTTAAAGAGGTAACAACTGTATGCAAGTCTGTCTTCAGTTACTGCAAATATCATCCTTTACAAGCTTTCTCAGTTCTTGCCAGAGCCAAGAAATACAAACCTATTTTGGATTAATCCAAACATCAAGATTGTTTTAATAGAGAAAACATCCACTTGGCTTTGGCAGAGAGGATTTTCTCCTAATTCAAACTGATGAGAACTTTATTTTTGCTCTTCTGATGGAGAGATTGAGACTCCTTGGGGCTCTTCTTTAATCTATATCCATTTTCCTAATTGTCATTTAGGACAAAAAAGGATATTTTGTTCTTTCTGATCTAAAATCCACCTCTCTATCCATTACACTACACTACCTCTCCAAGAAGCTAAGTAATGATATAAAATACACTTCCTTAATTTTACACTCCCCTTTTCCCAAGTGATATTTATAGAATCACATGACATTAGATTTATAAAGGAAATTAGCTTTTTAGTACAACTTATTGGAGAAATCCCTTCTATATGCAATATTTATTCATTCAATAACATGCTATTTAAAAAATTGTTGGTTACTAAAGGAAAAACAAAGTTAAACAAACTGTCACACTTAGTATGGATCTTATAGTCTAGTAGGTCATATGACATATGTAATAGATGCATAGAAAACAAATAATGCAGAGTAAGTGCAAAACAAATTTAGGATACCTTATGGAAGGCCAGATCATTATTGACTATGAGAATCACGGAAACTTTCACTTTTTACTACCAGGCTTCAGTCCTCTGTATTTTTCTACCATAAGCCAGAAACCTCTTCATTCTGGAAGATTATCTCAGCTTTGGAACTGACACATCATAAGCATCTTCTGCCCCTCCCAACCATCCCAACCCCTCATTGCAGAGCTTCTCCAGTACCTATATTTAAGGGCACGAAAACCAACCATTTCTTCCATTTGCTCTGCTCCACATTTCTCTATCATGCCCCCACACTGTTTATTTTCTTCCCTCTAAATTTTTTCAGCTTCCTTTTATGTTATCTTCCCCATCATAATATAATGTCCTTGATGGCCAAGACTGACTTTTTCTCTTATATTTATACCCTCAGTGCTTAGTACAAGTACCTGGCAAATAGTAAAATGCTTAATAAATGCTTGTTGACTGACCCACTGACAAGAGGAAATGACATTAATTGGACAATAAAGGAAAGACAAAAAATCAATAGGCAAAGAAGGAATGATAAGGCATAAAGGAAAGAGAGAACAGTATAGAGAACAGTACTCTATTAAAGTAATAAAGCACAGTATACAGAGAACAAAATCATGGAGGTGAAAATGTTTAAAATACACTTGGGGGACAAGTTCCAATAAGACTGAAATACAAAGGGCATGGAGAAGAATAGTATGAAATAAGTCTACAGAGGAATAGTTATTCAAGATTTTGAATGGCTTTGAATGCTAGGCCAAATGTTTGTACTTTACTTTCCGGGCAATGTAGAGGGACTGATGACTTTTGAGCAGTGAAATGACATGGCTAAATAGTAGATAGAGAGATAGATTTAGGGATGTCTTAACCCTTTGATAGCATCCCAGAGATGTGTTCGCTTCCATTTCAAACTGAGGCATATAAATAAGATAAGCCCTAGGTCCAAGAGGAAGTTTAGGGTCGTGATTCTATGGAAACTAAGGGTGACATTTGTGGAAAAGAGCAGGACCTAGAAATATATTTTGGCATAACATTTTACTACTGAGAAAGAAGTAAAGAAGCATTCAATAGACATGAAAGAAATGTTCAAAAGTGACCTAATTACTAAGGTTTGTTTGAGCATGCTTCAGTAATGTCCCAAGAACCTATCCCTCTACCCCCCACTTCCAGTATCTTGAGGTCAGCCTTAAACAAGTCATTCTCAAAGAGGGTTAAGACTGGAAGATATGACTAGGAAAAAGAGTATAAGCAGTCTCAGGAAAGAATACTTTATTAGGAAAGAAAATGGAAGGAGCAAGTAAAAAAAAAAAAAACAAAAAACCTCTACCAGGATAAACAAATAAACATTATAGATTTAGGGACTAGAAAATGGACCTGTGATTCCATTGACTTAAGAAACCCTCAGATGAGAAAACTCCCTCTACCAATGCAGGCCAGAACCTTTTCTGAAGTCATATTTTAAAGAGTTGCCTAGAGCTCTGAGAGAATAACAGACTTGGACAAGGTCACACAGACACTGTGTGTGAGAGGGTAGACTGGAACTCAGGGATTTCCTGGCTATGTAAACAGTGTTTTTTTTTTTAATCCTACCAAATTAATTTTCAAAATAGCCCCCAGAATAACACAGGGTATCACACTATCTAACATTGTGTTTCAGTATAATTTTTCTCTTCTTGATTATCATCCATGGTCTCTTTTAATTTAACCACAAGAGGTCTATTCAAAGTTCTAAGTGCTTTACCTGGAATACAAGATACCAGTAGAACATATAATCTGTCCATCAGTTGTCTTCGACTCTTATGAGGTTAGTGGTCTATCATGCTTGCAGTACTATCTATATAAAATTAATTGTTTATAAAGTGCTGCAGCTTGATCATATCTACCATGTGCTATTCCATTTCTCTTTAAGTGATGCCTAACTTCAATCCTTTCTATTTCATGAAGGAATAGTATCCATAAAGATGATATAAGTAAAACATGCAGCCTTAAATAAATTCTAAAAGTGATTTCTGATCACAAGATAGCTAGGTTGCATAGTGTATAGAATTCTGGATAAGAAACAAGAAGACCTAAGTCCAAGTCCTGTTTCAAACTCTAACTATTTGTGTGACCCTAGAAAAGTGACTTCATGGCTTATCATCAATTACTTCTTCTACAAAATAGGAATAAAAATAATAGCAACACCACAAGGTTGTTAAAAGCATCAAATTAGAAGTAAATGAGATCAAATACATATAAAGAGCTTTACAAACCTTAAAGTACAATAAAATTCTATTATTACCTTAAGAACAACCGTGTTAAAGAAAAAATATTGCAGACAACTAAATTATATTAAAATCATGGAAATAACAATAACATAAATCAAAATTCAAGGAATAAGACCAGTGTACTTTTTATAGGAAAATTTATTTCAATTAATGCTTATGCTAAAGAAAGAGAAAAAAAGACAGTGAAGATAGATCTGTTTTTAAGTGTATTAACAAACAAATAAATTCAAAACAAACAAAAATATCTAAAATCAGAGACAAAATTTACAAAATTGAGAATTAAAAACCTAAATGAATAATCAAATTAATGAGCTATTTTGTAACTAATATAATTAATTAACCAACAGCTAGGTTGGCCAAAAAGAAAGTAAATCTACATTAGTATTTTTAAATGAGGAGGAAAAAAAGCACAATGAATAATGAAGACATAAAGAGAACTATTAAAGAGTATTACAACTTCATATTCCAAGAAAACTGGGAATGTAAAAGAAAAGGTTGAATGCTTATGAAATATGATAGGCAGCTGAGTGAGACAATGGATAGAGCACTGGACCTCGAGTAAAGAAATATTGAATTCAAATCTAGCCTCAGGCACTCATTATCTGTGTAAAACTGAACAAGCCATATAACCTCTACCTCAGTTTTCACATCTGTAAAATAGTGATACTAACACTATACTTATAACAATAAAGTTATTATGAGTATAAAGCAAAGTATTTTAATGTGCTTTGCAAACCATAAAGTGTTATATATTTATGTTGTTATTGTTGTTGTTGTTATTATTATAAAGAACTTGAAAAAGCAAGGGATAAATACTCTAAATATATCTTAAGATAAATGTAAGTAGGCAATTAATGACTACATTAAAACATTTCTGAGGCCCAATGAATTCATGAATGAACCCATCAAATATTAAAGAATCTATAGGCTGAAGACATCAACCATGAGCAAAAACAAAACAAAACAAAAATAACACTACTCAATTATTTCTACAAGATAAATATAGTCTTACTCTCCAAAATATAGAATAATAAAAGTAGAGAAAGATAAATTTAGATCAATAAAATTAATATTGATGAAAATATATTAAGAAAAATAGTAGCTAAGAGAGAACAACAACATTTTAAATTCATTATGATCAAGTGGGATATGGACTAAGAATGAAAAGATAACTCAATACAGGGAACTAATTAGTGTGATAAATCATCCTATCAATGAAAATAATTAAAACTGTTGATTTGAATTCCTCTTCTGTCATTTCTTGCCCATGAAACATTGGACAAGTCATTTATTCTTTTTGGACCTCAGTTTCCTCTTCTATAATATAAAGATCTTGGATAACCCTGTATCTAAATAACTATCCAAATAGAACCATTGCATCTTAAATGTATCAATAGATATGTTAATAAAAATATTTGAAGATAATAATAGTAGGATATTTTATTACAATAATAAAACACAAAGTATTTTAACTCACGAAATAGCAATGCATGTTTTTCTGACATTCTCAGAACTGGGCAGACACTGGCATATGCCACAGACATAAAAATGCTAGCTACAGTAATAAATCAAGAAAAAATTATTAAAGGAATAACCATTGATAAAGATGAGGATTAAGTATCTTTATGGACATAGCACCAATTTAATAATAAAGCCGAGTGTATTTAAAAGATAATATAAATAAAACCTTGCCTTATGTCAGGATATAAGAGAAACTCACAAATACATGTAAACCTTTCATCTATCATAAACAAAAATAAGCACTTATAAGAAATATAAAACATATTAGTATAATAGTTATGCTGTATTTATAAAAACTCATCTATAAAATAATATTAAAATAAATAAACTAAGAACATTGACTCCCAAGTAAGTCAAAGCTTGTAGAAATGTATATACACATATATGCATATACATGCATGTACATATACACATAGACATACACATGCACACACCTTTTTATATTTTAGCATCATAATGGAAACAAAGCATGTTTCCATCTTCTGAACAGATTGTTGCATTTGAATGTAATGTAATATCATTACATCATAAGATACAAGAAATTCAAAAAACCAAAATAAATTTGGAAATATTAACATGAATGGATGCAGAGTAAAATAAGTAGAACCTTAATTACACTAAAAATATCCTAATCCAGAAGAATTAAATGTCTATTCTTGACTCCAAAAGACTGATGATGAAAAATATACTTACGTTCTGTCAGTAGAAAAGAAATAAACTAGAAATTAGCAAACAAACAGACCATGTGTTTTCAAGTAACTTGCTTTACATATGCTTCTCTGAACAAAGATAACTTTTTTCACAAAATTTGTCTTGCAGGATGAAAAAAAATTCCCAGTACGAACATCATGTTTGGACTTGAACAGCTTCCAAATGGATGAAGCTCAACTAGAGCAATGAGGAGGAGGTTGAGAGGTCAGAGGAATCCCTCACATCAAGTAATATTAGGGAGGTTTATCAAATGTGGGGAAAAGTGCAAAATTTTGTTGAAAAACATTACCCAAATAAGGCTTCAGCATTGACAGCTAAATATTTTAACAATATATATTTTAACAATAATGCAATGTCACATTTCCCTGACATTCTGAACAAAATGTCAAAAACAAGTGTCATTATATAGGTTCTTAGTCAGAAGCTAACATAAAGAAGAAAAAAAAAGTCAATGAGTCAAAATATAAAAGTGATTCTAAAAAATGAAAAATAAATGAAGGCAGTTGTGTTAGTCTTACTTTTAATGAAAGTATCATAAGGGAGAACATTCCTGACATTGAAATCCCCAATGTCTCATGGAAGGAGATTCTCCTCCCAAGCAATAGTCCTTCCTCCTTTTCTTCCCTCTCATCTTTCTTATACTAGCCATGACTCATCTCAAAGGTAAATGCATGTTAATTTGTTTTATTTTTGGTTTATATTGTGTGCTAATCATTGCTATTATGTTTCAGGTGCATTATGGAAAAATACTTATTTAAAATTATAAATAATTATTTATGTATGAATATTTTGGGGAATGTGGTACTGATCATCTGACTTTACATTATTTCCTGTAGAAAAATTTGCTTGCAATAAGGACAAATCACATAACGATCAGAATCTCAGAATGAACTAAATTTGTAAACTGATGTCCTACTGTACTTCTTTGTTTAACATTCCTTGTTACAAAGGAAAATTCTATTTAGAGTGCTTGTTAGTGGGAAGTGATGGTAATTTAAAAAGCAAAAGTGAATCTTTGTGGAATTTTTCAAGAAATAAATGTGAAAAAATAGGGAATAATTGTAAAAACATTCAATGGTAATTTTTTCTAGGCCAAAATAATAATGATAAGGCTTCACCAAATATTTTATAAATTTAACTATATGTATACAAAAATGTCAAAGGAATACCTACTAGAATTAGAAAAAATGACACGTGGTAGAAGAACATTTAGGGAAAAGTATCAACAAAAAAAATAGATAGGAGGCTGACAGTCTCAGAACTCAGATAACGTTGTAAGAGAATAATCATGAAAATTATCTGAAACTGAATAAAAAATAAAAAGTCAATCATGGCATAGTCTAAACATAAACAACCTAACACCAGAGGCGTATAGTAAACCAGTTGCTTAGATCCTTACTGAGGATCATGAAATACTGGGAAAAGAAGCCATTATTCAGTTTTAAAAAAAAAAGTAAAGATTTGGTAGAAGTAGGATGAAGAATGAGAAACTTGTCAATAGATTCTAATACTGTAAATGATAATCAATCTGGGGGGATGGAGTCAAGATGGCAGAGTAGAAACAGGACTTCCACACAGCTCCAGCTACCACCACTTCCAATTTATGTAAAAGGGGACTCTGAACAAACTTCAGAGCTACAGAACCCACAAAATGACACAAAGAAGCTAACCTCCCACTGAGGACTGCCCAGCATCCAGACAGGGAGCGGCCAATGCAGCATTCTGGAAGCCAAGCCCAGGACCCTGTGAGTCCGAGGTTTTAGCCCCAGGATGGCTGGACCAGCAGCCAACTAAAGGGACTCCAGAACACTAAAAGTTGTGTCATTTCCAGAATTATCAACACATAGATGCCAAGAACAAAGTAATAGGTCAGTGCAGTATGGACTTTGGGACCCAATAGTTGGGAGAGCAAGTCAGCTTTTGCCCACAGAGCGAAAAGCCACTGAAACACTTAGGTGCAGCCTGCGCCATGATCAAGCTTCAGCTCCATGTGGATTGTAGGGGGACCCAGCAACCAGTCTGGGGGGGTGGTAATTGCTTTAACCTTCCTGGATCTGGATTGCTGGCTGGGGTGCGAATCTTGGAGTGTGTGACCAGCTTGCCAGAGTATGTGAAGGCTTCAGAGAGGACACCCAAATAATACCTCCAGCAGCTGAGAAAACCCCAATGTTTGGAACAGAAGCTCCCCTGTCTGGTGGCAGAGTCCTGCTGTGGCAACAAGCCCAAAAGTCAAGTAATTGACAAATTGGCAACATGGAAACAAAATAAACAGAAGGCAAAGGAAACAAAATAAACAGAAACATTCAACATTAGACTCCTATTTGGGGGACAAAGAGGACCAAAGGATGGAGCAGGAGGAAGACTGTGAGGTCCGAAATCCTGCACCAAAAGCTTCAAAAGAAAATACAAGCTGGTTACAGGCCATAGAGGACCTTAAGAAGCAGATAAGAGAAGTGGAGGAAAAATTGGGAAGAGAAATGAGAAAGATGCAAGAAAAATATGAAATGACAGTCAACATCCTGACTGAGGAAAACAACACCTTAAAAAATAGACTAACTCAAATGGCAAAAGAGGCTCAAAAAGGCAATGAGGAGAAGAATGCCTTAAAAAGCTGAATTTGCCAGGTGGAAAAAGAATCTCAAAAGATCACTGAGGAGAATCATTCCTTCAGAATTAGACTGGAGCAAATGGAAGCTAGTGACTTTATGAAAAATCAAGATGCTGTTAAGCAGATCCAAAAAATGAAATGATAGAAGTCAGTGTGAAATATCTCATGGGAAAAACCACTGACCTGGAAAATAGATCTAGGAGAAATAATTTAATAATTAATGGACCACCTGAAAACCATGATCAAAGAAAGAATCTAGAAATCATCCTTCAAGAAATTCTCAAGGAAAATTGCCTTGATGTTTTAGAACCAGAGGGCAAAACAGAGATTGAAAGAATCCACTGATCACCTCCTGAAAATGATCCCAAAAAGAAAACTCCTAGCAATATTATATCCAGGTTCCAAAATTCCCAGTTCAGGGAGAAAATATTACAAGCATCCAGGAAGAAACAACTTGAATATTGTGGAAATGCAATCAGGATAGCACAGGATCTGGCAGGTTCTACATTAAGGGATCAAAGGGCTTAGAATGCGATATTCTGGAGGGCAAAGGAGCTGGGACTAAAACCAAGAATTACCCCTATTACTCTATTCCACTGAATGACCATATTTTCCCCCAGCAAAACTGAGTATCATGTTTCAGGGGAAAATACGGTCATTCAATGGAATAGAGGACGTTCAAGCATTCTTGATGAAAAAACCAGAGTTGAATAGAAAATTTGACACTCAGATACAAGAAGCAAGAGATGCTTGAGCAGGTAAACAGGGAAAAGAAATAATAATGAACTTATCAAATTGAACTATTTACATTCCTATATGGAAAAACGATAATAGTAACTGATGAAACTATTCTCAGTATGAAAATAGTTGAAGAAGGGTAAATGGACATATCAATACATATGTGAATGTGTGTATATATGTTTACAGGTATACATAGATAGAGGGCACAGGTTGAATTTAATAGGAAGGCATGATAATTAAAAGGTGACCAAGTGTGAGTTGGGATAGGAGGGAGGGAAATACAGTCAGTCTTTTACAATATATCTTCTATGGTAACATTTTGCATAGCTATACATGTACAATATATATTGAATTGCTTATCTTCCCAGTAAGTGTGGGTGACAAGGGAGAAAGGGAATGAATCTGAAATTCAAAGTTTTAAAATCAAATGTTTAAAAATACATAAATAATATTATTAATACCATTTTACATATAACTGGGAAATAATATACACAGGCATTGGGGCATTGAGATTCACCTTGCCCTACTGGAAAAGTCGAAGGAGGTATGGGAGAATATATGGGAGAGAGAAGATTGGATGAGGGGATATCCTGTGGGACTGTTATTCTGGGGTGTTGGGTAGGGGGAAAATGGGGAAAAAGTGTAATTCAAAATCTGGTGGAAATGAATGATGTAAACCAGAAGTTATTAAAGCATTTGAAAAAAAAGATAATCAATCTGAAGGGGATAAATTATTACCTATTTTTTTTAATCTAAACACACACATATACATAAGGAAAAATATTTTTGAATGTACTTCACATACCATTACTATGTCCTCTCAGGTAGAGGCTGACTTTTTAGCAACATGAATGTTAAAACTCTATTTCAGGGTAATCACAACCTTAAAGTGGATTTATGAATCTAGAGAAACCATAGACTCATGATGGAAAATTCTAGCTCCTTGAGAGTCCTTTTTAGTAACATATAGGCCAGATATGGGATCTTGTCTAGTGTCCTTAGGGAAAATCCTAGGTCTACTGTCATGAGTCAAAGGGAATCCCCTGAGCTTAAACCTGTCATAGTAAAACCAGGGACATACTTTTAGGATACAGGCTATAGTAACAAATAACTTTATAAATTTCTCATTTCACTCTCATAATACCCTTATCAAATAGATAAAGGAAATATTTTTGTAATTTTACAGATGAGGAGACAGATATAGAAAAGTTGATTTACTAGTTTAAGGTTACACAGGTAATAATGGCAGAGCAAATTCAGATCTGACTCCAAATTCAATATCTTTCCATCACTTGATTGTCACCTTATCTGAAATCTGAAAGACAAGTATAACAAGACTCCATCTACATAATAAATATGATAGTGAAGTTTAATTTAAGATGAGATAGATTATATTTCTTAAGTATATAGTAAGATTTCCCTAAATATGATCCTGAGGTGCAGTGATTTTTGACTGCCAATTAGTATAGTAAACACTCAAATGGAATATGCAGGAAAGGAGAAGTGTTCATGATTGATAGTCCAAGTTCATACACTCGTATCCCAGTTAGGAACTCCCCTGAGATGAGGTTGTATAGGAATAAGAGTAACTCACTTGGAGATAGGTAAGGCTTTAATTTTAATGAGTAAATTTCAAGCAATTTTTTTTGGAGAACCTGACACATAGGAAATGTTTAATAAATGCTTATTGACTTGTTGGCTTGACAAAAGTATATATTATGGGTTTGTAAGACTGTCTTGGTAAACTGACAGTTCTAGAAAATAAAAGGTGCCCCTCCAATAATCTTATAAGACCAATTTTCCTCTAAACTAAATTTTAAAAAAGTTCATTCCTGCCTGTTCCCTATAATCTTCTAGTGACTACAAACCCTTTGTGCTCTTTGCAAGACAGGCATTGTAATAATACCCAGAATTATAAAATTGCTCCTGATAGAAACTTCTGTAATTCTCACAGATCCATCCAAATTACCTATTGCAGGAAACTGTGACCTTCTACCTCCATAAGCTGCTGATTCATTTCATCTCATAACACTTATGACTCAGGCTTATAACTAAGGAACTTAAAATTTGCTTTTTTGGAGTCTTCTTTGGATATAAAGGCAAAATTATTTCAGAAATAAATCAGTGAACTGACTAAACTCTAATGATTCTAAACTTGGTGCTTCTAGAGGTTAACATTTTTTATCTCTATAATAGTCTTGAATCTAGCATACTCATTTAAATCTGACACTAAATATTGGCATCTTACCCAGTACGCCTAATTCCATTGCTAAATATTTTCAAAGACATATTGCTTGGGTATCATTTTAATTTTCCACAGTTTTGTACTTTCATAAAGAATAGAGCTGTCTTCTCTAATATCCATGCAGAGATAGTGAGGTCCTCAGGGGAATATTCTCATATATAACTCTAACAAGAATTAAAAGGTTCATAGAATCATAGAATCTCAGCATCAGAAAGAACTTGAGAGGTCATCTGAGTCCAAAATGTACGTGAGCAGGAAAACGCTCCATAGCACCCAAAACAAGAGGTCCTTCAGTCATTAGATTACAACCTTCAAAGATAGTGAACTCACAAACTCATGAAGCAAACTATTCCACTTTTAGATAGCTCTCATTATGGTTGGGGGATGGGGTTTCGATTATAGTAAGCAAAAGTTTGGTCCCTCCTTCCCCATACCTCCCAGTATTTCTTGTATTTCAGCCCTCTTGAACAAATAAATTGTCTAATCCTCTTTCCACACGATATCTCTTCAGATGTTTGAAGATATATCTTATTTCTTCACTAACATATCCCTATTCAAAGCCAAAAATTGTCTCTTTAGAATATCTTCATTTCATGTGGTAGGAAGTCCCTTCACTATCTCACTGCTGCCACTCACATTCCTGATTATTTATATTCTTACTAATGTAGCACTCAGTACTCAATAGAATACTCTTTATATAGTCTGACTCAGGAGGAGCACAGTGGGGATATCACTTATTTCAAATTAGGCATTATAGTTATCCTGGTTCAGATTATCTTAGGGTTGTTTTTTTTTTTTTTACTGCCACTTTGTACTGTTCATACATATTAACTTTGTGGCCCACTAAAATCACTAGATTCTTTCCATAAGAATTTGTGTCAAACCATGGTTTATTATGGAAGAACTATAGAGCATAAATCCAGGCATTAGGATTTCACTTAATGACCTCATTCCTGGAATGATCTAAGGTCATATTTTTGAGATGATTCATTCTAAGATGCAGGGAGCAGCTAGGTGGTACACTGGATAGAATGTCAGGCCTGGAGTCAGCAAGACTAATTATCTAGAGTTCAAATCTGTGTGATTCTGGTCAAGTCAATTAAGCCAATTTGCCTTAATTTCCTTATCTGTAAAATAAGCTGGAGAAGGAAATGGCAGAACCATTCCAGTGTCTTTGCCAAGAAAACCTCATAAGGGATCACAAAGATTTAGACATGACAAAAAATGACTGAACAACAAAAAGGTTGAAATAATAACCCTTTAATATTCTAAGAATCTATTTCTTATTATATGGGTGTTATAGTAGGGTGCTTCAAATCCTCCCTAAAAATAAACTGTTCACCCACTTTCATGGTAAATACACAATTTTTTAATTGAAGAAAATATCCCCTTTTGGTCTCTATCCAACAAAACGAATCACCACAATTATTCTAGAATTTCAAATTATGTGGTAACTAAGGTAGAAGCAAAGACCTTTCAGTGATTCTCAAAAAAAAAAACCACATATCTTAAAACTATATTACTTGCAAGAAAAGAAGAAATTACCTGGTTTTCTTGGAAATGTGAGATCATTCATAAGAATAAATACAAGTGGCATAATACTGACTTCAGAAACTCAGCATGTCTCTTTTTATTTTTTTCACTTCATACAATACTAAACACATTATTCATTGAGCCCAATATGAGACTTAAGCAAAATTTGACATCTCTCATTGCTACAGTGGTCCATTTCTTTTCTCTTTTTCCCTTCTTCAGGGACTTGCTATATTCTCCTTCTTGTTCTCCAAACACCATTAATAGCATTCTTGTTGCTTCTTTGTGTTGAGCCTGAAATAAATTTATAAATGTTTTGGGGCAAAACAGAAATACAATACTTGTTTTATTAAACATGAGAGATTACTATACACTGGGTTTAATTAAAATGAGAAGAGCTGATGTGATGGAGAGACAGATAAACTAGGTCAGGCCACTTTCTATAAATTCCTACCCTACTTGCAGATCATGCCTCAAGAACAGGCTAGTGTACCTACCTATCAAAGGAAAAGGCCAGACCTTAACAATGAATCCTTGCAAAAGTATACGAACCGAGGACAATGTAATATCACTGCCACCTTTAGGAAAATAAGTGAAATCCCAGATTGCTCTTTTATCATACTTTTGGTGGACGAAAATAATGTTGGTATAAGCATTCCTGAACAATATCATTCAAGGATCTAATAATATAGAAGAGTTATGGATCTAAAAGATATTTTCAATGAACTCTTTTGTTTTCAGATGTGGAACATAAGGAAGTTATCATCCCCCATAATATATCCAACCAGACTGGAAGAGTGTTGCTAAAAATGCACCAAATTCTTATAGGTTTTCTCACATTCTGCCCTAAGACCTGAAGGTCTGCCATTTCCCTCTCCATCTAGCAAATTCCTGTTCACTATTAATATCCTATGTTAAGTACCACCTGATTTTTAAGGCCTTCAAAACCACACAAAATAACTCTTCTTTCAATCCTCACAATGTATCTAACTTGTAATATTACATTAGAGTGTTCATATAATTAATACATATCATATGGTGATTTTTTTTCTGTATGTGGTACTTTAATTGCATGATGTGATATTTTAAATACATTTTTTCATTACAAATATTCTTTATTCTACTAGAAATGGCATCTTTTTTTAATTAAACAAATGCTTTATCAATTTCTGTTTTACATCATTCATTTCCTCCAGATTTTGAGTTACAATTATTTTCCCCCTACCCACCCTCCCAGAATAGCAGTCCCACAAGATATCACTTCCTCCAATCTGCTCTCTCCACTATCTTTGCCCATACCCCCTTTGACTTTTCCATTAGAGGAAGGTGAATCTTTGTGTCCCAATGCCTGCACATCTTATCTCCAAAGTACAAGCAAAAGAATATTAATAATAGTATTTATATATATTTGAAATATTTAGTCTTAAAACCTCAAATTTCAGACTTATTTCCTTCCTCTCTTGTCACCCATTCCCTCTGGGAAGATAAGTAATTCAGTATATGTTGTACATGTCTAGCTATGCAAAACATTACCATAATAGATATATTGTACAAGGCTGCTTATAATTCCTTCCCACTCATCCCACCTCCCACCTGGTCCATTCCCTACTTGATCCTGTCCCTCTTCTATAGTGGGTACTTCTAACCTCCCCTCCCCCCAAGGATACCTTCCCATCCATCATCCCTCCTCTCATCCCCCTTCCCCCTATTCTGCTGCAGGTTGAGATATCCCATTTAGTATGTATGTCATTCTCTCCCTGAACCAAATTCAATGAGAATGTGGTTTTGCCTTTTTTGCCTTCCTATTCTTCCCCTCCCTTGCAACCACTTCCCCTTGCTTCTTCTACATGAGATAGTTTACCCTACCCTGTCTCTCCCCATCTCCTCTTGCCACTTTCCTCTCTCACCTCATAATTTCATCCCTTGAGTATCCTCCCTTCCCAACAAATTTAACCTATGCCCTCTATCCATATATAACTGTAAACATATACACACACATTCACATATGTATTCATATGACCATACACCCTTCTTCCATTATTTTCACACTGAGAAAGATTTCATCAGTCACAGTTATTGTTTTTCCATATAGGAATGTAAATAGTTCCACTTTGATAAGTTCCTTTTGATTTCTTTTCCCTGATTACCTTCTCAGGCATCTCTTGCTTCTTGTGTCTGGATGTCAAATTTTCTATTCAACTCTGGTTTTTTCCTCAAGAATGCTTGAAAGTCCTCTATTCCACTGAATGACCATATTTTCCCCTGAAACAAAATACTCAGTTTTGCTGGGTAGGTGACCCTTGGGTTCATTCCCAGCTCTTTTGCCCTCTGGAATATCATATTCCATGCCCTTTGACCCCTCAGTGTAGAAGCTGCCAGGTCCTGGGCTATTCTGATTGTGTTTCCACAATATTGAAATTGTTTCTTCCTGGCTGCTTGTAGTATTTTCTCCTTGATCTGGGGATTCTGGAACCTGGCTATAATATTCCTGGGAGTTTTCTTTTTGGGATCTTTTTCAGGAGGTGATCTGTGGATTCTTTCAACCTCTATTTTGCCCTCTGGATCTAAAACATCAGGGCAGTTTTCCTTGAGAATTTCTTGAAGGATGATTTCTAGGTTCTTTCTTTGATCATGGCTTTCAGGTATTCCAACAATTTTTAAATTGTCTCTCCTGGATCTATTTTCCAGGTCAGTGGTTTTTCCCATGAGATATTTCACATTGCCTTCTAATCTTTTGTTTGTTTGGATCTGCTTAACAATATCTTGATTTCTCATAAAGTCATTAGCTTCCATTTGCTCCAGCCTAACTCTGAAGGAATGAATCTCCTCAGTGAGCTTTTGAGATTCTTTTTCCATCTGGCAAATTCGACTTTTTAAGGCATTCTTCTCCTCATTGCCCTTTTGGGCCTCTTTTGCCATTTGAGTTAGTTTATTTTTTAAGGTGTTGTTTTCTTCAGTTTGGCTGTTGACCCTCATGTCATAATTTCCCTGCATCCTTCTCATTTCTCTTCCCAATTTTTCCTCCACTTATCTTATTTGATTTTTAAAGTCCTTCTTAAGGTGCTCTATGGCCTGCAACCTGCTCATGTTTTTCCCTGGGGCTTTTGGAGCAGGACTTCTGACCTTATAACCATCATCTCGCTCTATGCTTTGATCCTTTTTGCCCCCAAAGTAGGAGTCTAAGGTTGCATTTTTCTGTTTAATTTGTTTCCTTTGCCTTGGCATGTTGCCACTTAATTACTTGACTTTTGAGCTTGTTGCCACACAATGGCTCTGCCGCCAGACAGGGGAATTTTCCTCCCGAATGTGTGTGTGTGGGGCAACTTCCTTTTCTGGCAAGCTGAAAACCCACCCATGACCTCCACCCCAGATCACAATCCAGATCCAGGGAGGTTAAAGCAAGAGTGATTACCTCCCAAGACTGATCACTGGATCTCCCTACAGTTCTCAGGCCAGGAGCTGGAGCTGCCTCTGAAAAGTACAAAATGGCGTGTCTCCTCAGAGGCTTCTAGCCCCCAGGGAAGGAAG
Source organism: Gymnobelideus leadbeateri (assembly GCA_011680675.1). Taxonomy (NCBI): domain Eukaryota; kingdom Metazoa; phylum Chordata; class Mammalia; order Diprotodontia; family Petauridae; genus Gymnobelideus; species Gymnobelideus leadbeateri. The sequence goes on from WOXC01008605.1 coordinate 326,015, forward strand.
CTGAGGTGTTCCCCAAATACTGGTCCTAAAGTCCATAGCGCACTAACCTCTCACTTTGTCCTAGGCATGTCTATGTTGATAATTCTGGAGTTGCCACAGCTGCTGGTGTTCTGGGTTGCCTCTAGGCGGCCCCTGGCCAAGCCGCCCTGGGGCTAAAACCATGAGTCAGGAAGACTTGTGTTTGGCTCCCCATGCTGCGAGCTGCGCTACTGGCACTGCACTGGTCCTTCCTGCAGGGTGGCTGGGCTGTCCTCAGCGGGAGGTTAGCTTCTCTGTGTCATTCTCTGGGTGCTGGGGCTCCAGACGTTGTTCAGAGTCCCCTTTTACATAGTTTGTAGGTGATCTGGTGGAAGAGTGGCTTGGGCACACTGTTTCTACTCCGCCATCTTGGCTCCGCCCCCATATGGTGATATCTTTATGTGGAATCCAAAAGTTCTGTGAGGTTTTGTACTAAGTATGGAATCTCAGAATAGGCCCTTCTGTGGATTGTAATGAGATTAAAAAGAAATATCATCTCTAGAAATGCAGTCAAACCTCTTTTTCAAGAAGCTTCTCATCATAGAACAAAATCTTACTGGAAAGTTGATGCCACTGGGGATTATACCAAATGTAGAACCTGATACCTAATGAAGAGACCAAGGCATATATACCATCTCCCAGTATCCTCCATGATGATTAGTCCACTGGGGAAGAGGTACAATAAAAGCCAATCTCAGGGAAATTGTCCTTCAGGGAATCTAGACTTCACTATATTCTGCAGACTCATCTGAATCTTACTATTTTTCTTTTCTTTTGAATTAATCTATATATTTATTTTTAGCAATCAACATTCATTTCACAAGATTTTGAATTCTAAATTTCCTCTCCATCCCTTCCCTAACCCCCACCCCAGGAGGGCAAGCACACTGATTACACCTTCCCCCAGACTTTCCTCTCATAAACCTCCCCCCATTCCTTACCTTCTCCCTTTCCACTTTACTTTCTTGTAGGGTAATATGGGTTTCTATACCTCATTGTCTGTATATCTCATTTCATGTTGCATATAACAACATTTTTAACATTTATTTTTAAAACTTTGAGTTCCAAATTCTCTCTCTTCTTCGCTCCTCACACACCCCACTGGAAAGACAAGCAATTCGATATAGGTTATATGTCTGTAATTATGCAAAACATTTCCATAGTAGTCATGTTGTGACAGACTATTATTTCCTTCCATCCTATCCCCCCATTTATTTTATTTTCTCCTTTGACCCTGTCCCTTTTCAAAAGTGCTTGCTTCTGACTACCCCTTCCCCTAATCTGCCCACCCTTCTATTATACCCTACCTCTTATCCCCTTCCTACTCTTTTTCTTGAAACAGTACAATCCACCTAAAATCACAAGGATTGGCCAGCTTAATTAACCCTACCAGCTATGTTTACTTTTTCAATATTTTGCTACGCACCACTTAGATTAAAATGTAATTGATTTTGTACTTCTTTGTGTAAGCTTGAAATATTTATAAATGTTTTGGGGGCAAACCAGAGATACAATACCTGCCTTATTAAGTACCTTGTCATAGCAATGATTCAAAGAATAGTATTCTGGTGCTATTCCATTGCTGCTAGCCATGGTGCTGACCTCTTCTATAGCAATAGAAGTAATAGTATCTTATCTAAACTTTATAAACTACCCCAGAGGATAATAGAGAGATCTACATGCCATTTGCATTTTAAATGTTTGATATTATTTCTGCTCATTGGGAACACATGAGTTAGAAATATTACAGATGGAATTTGAACTAAGAACTTCTGACACCAAATTCAGTATTCTTTCCGTATCACTTACTACTTTCTTCAATGGATTTTGTTTTGAAGATTCCCATGCAAACCTATTCTGGTGCATTTAGTTGGATACAATGATCTTCAATAAGTAATGAATATTTACTGACATGTGAAATATGTAGGGAATCTAAAGACACCATTAAATGTATCAATGGGACTCTGCCTTTCACTTTAAGGTTATTCAGAATTACTTGATTTTGGTGTCAGCAAGACCATAAAAGAAAAGAGACTGAAATATTAATAGAAAGTTGCAGGTTTTAGCTTTTTCCTCATCTCTCTGAAGGCATCTGAAAAAAATTATGAAGTGTAGATGATAAGGAAAGCGATATATTTGCATAAAGAGAGATGTTAGAAAGAAAAGCAAAATAAAATATAAAAGTAGAAAACTCTATTTCAAGACTTAGAGAATACCTTTTCACTCTTCTGCTGCTATAGTAGCTCCCTGCCACCATGAATGACATTGTAACCATTAGAACCAAGAAGTTCATGAAAAACAGAATTCTTCAGTGTATACAGGTGGTTATAGATGTCATTCATCTTGGAAAGGCCACAGTGCCCAATTCCAAAAAAAATTTTTAAAGCAGCCAAGTTGTATAATACAACTCCAGACATCATTTTTGTCTTTGGATTCTAAATCCATTTTGGTGGTAGCAAAACAACAGGCTTTGGCAAGATTTATGATTCCCTTAATTATGCAAAGAAAAATGAACCAAAGCACAGACTTGCAAGGCATGGCCTTTATGAGAAGAAAAGATATCAAGAAAGCAGTGAAAGGAATATAAGAACAGAATGAAGAAAGTCAGGTGTACTGTAAAAGCAAAGTTGGTGCTGGTAAAAAGGATGAATGAAAGGCACTATGGATGATGCTTATCCATAAAGATAATTTTTTCATCAGAGCATAAATGAACTATAAAAAACTTCAAAAAAGACTCAGTGAATAAAAATATCTAACTAGCAACAAGTGATGCTGACCTCAATTTTATCTGGTAATTTTATCTGGTATTGCTAAATAGTCATCCCTTCAGTCTTTCCTCCATAATGCCTTTCTCTTCCTGCTTTTCCTTCAGCTAACACACAGAAGTTTCAGTTCTCACTATGAAAATGTATGTGTGGGTTTCTGTAAAAGAGAATAAAATTCAGTAATACATGTGAATGTATTTCATTCTCCTCTGGTCTCCTACTCAATCCTCAGAATTCTATAATTTCACAAAACACACAGAACTTAAAGGACTAAGCAATGGTGGGGCCCCAGGCATCAAGGCAAAATTGTAAAAAGATGTGTGGGCACTTACGTCATATTGAGTAGTGTTTTGGTATGAATTTTAGACCCAGTTAGGCCACTAATTATATAAGTGGCTTAACCTCTCTAGACTTCAGCCAAAAAATTGGATTAGGACTACTAAAAGGTAAATACAAAGAAGAATAATCAGGAGACAAAAAGGAGTTAAAAGTCTAATGTTTTAAGGGGAACTTAAATAATTTGGAGAAAAAGAAGGAAGAATTAAAATAATACCCTCCAGATTAAATCCTATAAACTCCAATAAGATAATATCTTCAGTTACAGAAATAGCATTGTGAAAAGTTGTGAAAAATAGAGAGGGAACACAAGTGCTAAATAGTAGGAGCTTGAACAATGTTTATTTATTGATTAAAATGATAAAGAATAGTTAGAACTACAACCGTACCTCAAGTCCACAGGTGAGAAGTGTGGGGATAGATAGATAGATGATAGATAGATAGAAAGAAATTTATAGATAGATAGATATAGATGATAGATAGATAGATAGATAGATAGATAGATAGATAGATAGATAGATAGATAGATAATAGATTACTTTTACCAAGGAGAAGGTGTATGGGGACAACAGTAAAGAATCAATGATGCAAAGGGATTGAGGTACGAAAAAATGAAAAATTCTTGATTGAAGTAGAATGGAAAAAAATATCATTAAAGAATATTGCCATGATCAGGAGGACTGCATGACTATTGTAAGAGAAAGGAGCTGAATAGTGGCTTTCACCTGGGAACCAGGTGAACATTAAGAGACAACCTTCTCAGTAATTATACAACCAGACTTCTTCTTTACCCAGGAGAAGAAATGCATGAGTCTCTAAGAAAGAGGGTAGTCAGAGTGGTAAGAAGTACATAGAACTACAGATCATCAAGTTATCTCAATCTTGTCCTCAATGTCAGTCACTCTGCCTTGTATAGAATTATTGTTTCCTTTTTTATCAAATTGTTTATTTTTAGTCTTCAGCATTCACTTCCATAAGTTTTAAATTTCCTTCCCCTCCATCCCTCCTTCCCTCCCCAAGAAGCCTAGCAATCCGATATGGGCTTTACACATACATTCCTAGTAAACATATTTTCATATGTAATACATGTTGCAGAGAAGAATTATGATGAATGGGAAAATATGAAAAAGAAAAAAAATAAAACAAATAAAAAATAAAATAGTCTGCTTTATTCTGAACTCTGACTCCATAGTTCTTCTGGATGTGGCTGGCATTTTTCATTATGTGTCCTTTGGAATTGTTTTAGGCCCTTGCATTGCTGAGAGGGAATTCGTTTTTTTTTTTTTCAATTAACATAGTCTCCTGTTTCTCTTCAAATTTTCCTCTATTTCATTATTTTTCTGTTCTAAATGTTATATTTTCTCAAATACTTTCAAATTCTTTGAATAGATTATATTTCATTTTTCCTACTCTAATTCTGTTTTTATTGAATAATTTTATATACTTTTAAGATTGTTTTATTTTCCAATTACACATGAAGATAATTTTAACATTAATTTTTATAAAATTTTAAATTCCAAATTTTCTCCCTCCCTAAAACAGTAATTACTTTGATATAGGTTATATATGTGCAATCATGTAAAACCCATTTCCATGTTAACTATATTGTGAAAGAAGAAACAGTTTGGAAAAAATAGCTTGCAAAAGAAAGATAAAGTAAAAATCGTATGCTTCAATCTGAATTCAAACTTCATCAGTTATTTTTTTCTAGATGTGCATAGCATTTTCCATCATGAGTCTTCTGGAATTGTCTTGGATCACTTTATTGCTGAGAAGAGCTAAGTCAATCATAGTTGATCATCATGCAATATTGTTGTTACTGTGTACAGTATCCTCCTCATTCTGCTCACTTCTTTTTCCATCAATTCATTAGTCTTTCCAGATTTTTTAAAAATCTGCCTGAACATCATTTCTTATAGCACAATAGAATTCTGTTAGAATCATATACCACAAATTCTTCAACCATCCCCCAGCTGATGGACATACTCTCAAATTTCAATTATTTGCCACCACAAAAAGGGCTGTGAATATTTTTGAACATGTAGGTCCTTTCCCCTTTTTTATGATCTCTTTGGGAGAAAGACCTGATAGTGGTATTGCTAGAAGAAGGGGTACGCACAATTTGATTGCCCTTTGGGCACATTTCTAAATTGCTCCCCAGAATGGTTTAATCAGTTCAAAACTCCACCAATAATAGCATTAGCGTCCCAATTTTCCCACATCTCCAACATTTATCACTTTCCTTTTCTGTCATATTAGCCAATCTGATGGGTGTGAGGTGGTACCTCAGAATTGTTTTAATTTGCATTTCTCTAATCAACAGTGATTTAGAACATTTTATATGACTATAGATAGGTTTGAGTTCTTCATTTGAAATTTGCCTATTCATGTCATTTGACAATTTATCAATTGGGGAATAACTTTTATTCATCTAAATTTGACTCAATTCTCTATGTATTCAAGAAATGAAACCTTTATTAGAGACACTTGATTAAAAAAAATGGTGCCCAGCTTTCTGCTTTATTCCTAATATTACGTGCATTAGTTTTGCTTATACAAAACCTTTTTAATTTAATATAATCAAAATTATCCATTTTACTGGTCAAAGAGTATTTGCAAGACATTTTCAGATGAATAAATTAAAGCTATTTATAGTTATATGAAAACTGTTCTAAATCACTGTTGACTGAAGAAATGCAAATTAAAACAACTCTGAGTACCATCTGACACCCATCAGTTTGGATAATATGACAGAAAAGGAAAATGATGAATGTTGGATAAAATGTAGGAAAATTGGGATACAAATACACTGTTGGTGGAGTTGTGAACTGATCTAAATAGTATGGGGAACAATTTAGAAATATGCCTAAAGAACAATCAAACCTTTTTATCTAGCAAGAACAATTCTAGATATATGAATCTAATGGAATGCTATTGTGCCATAAGAAAAAAAGATGAGCAGGGTGGCTAAGTAGTGCAGTGGGTAAACCACTGGCCTTGGAGTCAGGAGGACCTGAATTCAGATCTTGCCTTAGACACCTAACACACACACACACACACACACACACACACACACACACACACACACATACATGCAAACTATCCATGCGACCTTGGGCAAGTTGCTTAACTCCAATTGCCCTCCAAAAAAAGCAAAAAAGAAAGAAAGAAAGAAAGAAAGAAAGAAAGAAAGAAAGAAAGAAAGAAAGAAAGAAAGAAAGAAAGAAAGAAAGGAAGGAAGGAAGGAAGAAAGAAAAGAAAATAAAAAGAAAAAAATGAGCTGACCAGGTAGATTTCAGAAAAAAAACTTGGAATTACACGAACTGATCTGAGTGAAGTAAGCGGAATCAGAAGACCATGGTACACATTGTGCAGTGATCAACTTTGATAGACTTTGCTCTACTTAGCAACACAATTCTCTAAGACAGTACCAAAAGATTCATGATGGAAAATACTATCTACATCCAGAGAAAGAACAATGGAGTCTGAATTCAGATTGAAGCATACTATTTTCACCTTTTTGTTGTTCTTGTTTTCTTTCTCTTAGTTTTGCCTTTTCTGATTCTTTTTTCAGACAATCACTGTTGGGGAAATATGTTTAAGATGACTGTATTTTTATAACCTATATCAGATTGATTTTTGTCTCTCGGAGGGGACAGGGGAGAGAGGGAGGAAGAAAAAAGTAGGACCTCAAAATCTTATGAAAGTAAATGTTGAAAACTTTCTTTAAAATGTAATTGAAAAGAATAAAATAGTATTAAAAGTCAAAAAGAATTTACAGACAAAATGCAACAAATATGAATTTTAAGTGATCCAATTTTTATTATACTCATAGAAAGTATTTTTATTGTATTTCACCACTTTGGAAAATATTTCAGGGAATATGACTTCTTCAGAGCATAGAAAATCCCATCTTCATTTCTATACCTGAAGGATTGGTCATGCTCCTTGGAGCCCATTAGAGAGTTAAAAGCATCTCAGAAGTACTTTATAAATCTATCAGGATGGGAAAAGGGGCTTTTATCCAACCAGAAGCTATAACGTATCCCTTTGCTACATGTTCAAAGTTTGAGTGCACAGTGTTTTGGTATTTTTTAATATAATTATGGCTATTTCCCAGTCTTATGGCAGCATGGTGTTTCTGCACCAAATCTTACTTCACTATTTCAATAAAAATCCTTTAATTTTTTTTTCCATCTACATCTTGTAATGATCTCTATCTCTCTCTTCTTTGGTAATCAATTCTTCCCTTCTCCATAGATCTTACAGGTAAACTATTCTTTGCTCTCCTAATTTGCTTATGGTATCATCTTTTATGTCTAAATCATGTAAACTGTTTGACCTTATATTGGTTTATGGTGTAAGTTGTTGGTATATACTTAGTTTCTGCCATTACTGTTTTCCAGTTTTCCCAGCAGTTTTTATCAAATAATGTGCTCTTGTCCCAAAAGCTGGGGTCTTTGGGTTTATCAAACCCTAGATTGTTATGGTCATTTACTACTGTGTCTTGTGTACCTATTCTATTCCACTTATATATCACTCTATTTCCTAGCCAGTACCATATAGTCTTGGTGACTGTCACTTTATGATATAGTTTGAGGGATGGTATTGCTACCACCTTCCTGTGCTTTTTTTTCATTAATTTGCCTCATATTCTTGACCTTTTTTTTTCTTCCAGATGAATCATTATTTTTTTCTTTCTCTATACAAAAATTTTAGTAGTTTTACTGGAATGGTACAGAATAAGTAAATTAACTTAGGTAGAATTATTATTTTATTCTTTTAAATATCATCTTAGACTTCCTTGAAATTATTCCATGAATCCATAGGATTATATCTTTCATTAAATAGTATTGGTAAATTTTCCTTTATAGACAATAATATTTATTACACTCTGGATTTTCCTTATGGGTTTTGATAATTTTCTCTTTGGTCTTTATGATCTTCTCCTCTGGTATGATGTTTGTTCTTTTTGCTTATACTCTCAAAACTTTTACATCAGAATTTTTTAAACTTTTTGAACCCTCCCCTCTTCCATTATTGCAGAAACATTCCCTCAAATCCCAGTATAGGATATTGGTAGTCCTCAGTTTTATCAAATTAAGTGATATGAGAGCTTTACATATTCAAATCCCTGCAGTAAATCATTTTCCAGGGAAAGAGGACTAGCCATATCTGGGTGCCACTCCTTTTATATGAAGACTGGCATTTTATTTCTCTCTAACCATTGGTTTTGTAAACTATGCAAAAATAATTTTTATACAGAAACAATCATAGGCAAATTGGTGGTCTTTCCCCACTAAAATGGATGGAGGTTTTATTTTCCAGCTTGTGTGTAGTGACCCAAATAATCGTCACACAATGGTCTGTGTGGCCATGTATCTCCTTGCACTTAACTAGGTCGATATTCAGGGGATAGCAGATTCAACATGGCTCTCATTCTTTCCTTTTATGGAGACTTAGACATATTCAGCTCTCAAAGGCTTCCCCCTGGGAGAGAGTGGAAGTAAAGTGTGAGGGTGCTATAAATAGAGTGAGGGAAGAAGGGGGCAGATAAAAATTATTTTGAGTTTAGTATTTAATTAGTAGTTGTTTACTGACTACCTCCTGTGTACAGAAGACCACTGTCATAAAGACAGTGACCACATTGGTAAGGAAGTGTATGAATGTGTGTATGCATCGGTATGTTTACATACATGTGAATTTATAAACATTTTACATATATTTACATGTGCATATATAAGCAATGTATATGTATATATACATATATATTAACTATACAGTATGGATATGCATGTGTGTTATGAATAGGATAATCTGCAGTGGTGGAGGAATCTAATATGTGATACACACAATCAAGAATAAACAAGCATTTATTCATAGCTAATTTTTATTTATGATCACTTGCTCTGTAGTATAATCAATATTTGGTACTGACAAAAGACAAAAGTAAGATAATCTTGGCCCTCAAAGGGCTTAGATTCTAATGATATATGCCAAGTATCATTCTAGGAACTAAGGATAAAAACCCCAAACAAGACAGACTATGCCCTCAAGGAGCTTACATAAAAACAGAAAAATACATATATATATATATAGGCATATACAAGACATACACAGGATAAAGAGAAAGTAAAGGTAGAGAGGAAGGCACTAGTAGTGGGGAGGGCAATGAGAAAATCTAAAAAAAAAGTGGTATTTGAAATGAGTCTTCAAGGACCCCAAGGGTTCTGATGTCCTGAGGAGAACATTCCAGGCAAGATGGCAGAGTGTCACGTGTAAGAAATAGCCAGTAGGTCAGTGAGGATAGATTTACCTAATTGTCGTGTTTAGCTCTCAGAGTAAATCCTCTCAATTCCTATATGCCTGCTAGATCAATCTACTATTTAACACCTCATTCAGTTGCCCTGGAGAATTGGATCATTATTGTTCACCCTCCAAAGTTCTCTCACTATTTACTGATCTCATGGGCTAGAAAACTTCTTCTTTTTTCCTTTTGGAGGGCAGTTGGGGTTAAGTAATTTGCCCGAGGTCACACGGCTAGGTTTTTTTGTGTGTGTGCGTTAAGTGTCTGAGGCTGGATCCGAACTCAGGACCTTCTGACTCCAGGGCCAACTCTCTACTCACTGCGCCACCTAGCCGCCCCCAGCTAGAAGACTTCTATTTCATTTTTTTTTAACTTGTGGTAGCATATATCACTGACAGTGACCATATACCAACTGCATCACACATAAACATGGAGCTAAAAAGAAATCTAGAAAGTGTCCCCTCATCCTTGTAAATTCCCCTCATTCCTAAGACATAATATGGGATCTCTGTCATTTCATTTTCTATAATGCCCTAAGACTAATCAAATCCAAAATCCCCATTTCCTCAGAACACTAAAAAGGACAATCAACATGCAAACCCAAAGATTTCCTAAAATAAAACTAATTCAACATTTTTTTTTCAAAATAATACTTCCCATTGTCCCTTTCTTCTTTCAGGTGATCTGTTTTAAAAATCCAAATAATTACTTGGTATAGCTACAACATTATCAAGGAGGTCTGTATTAAACACTTACACAAATGAGTAAAGGAAAGTAATTTAAATTTTAACTGATATGTCATTATGATAAATTCTGATGTTGTTGTATCTGAATTCTGAGGATCAAAGAATTATATCATAGTAATTTAATAGTAATGATAACGATTATGTGAAAAGCCTGGTTGAAGTAACTGCTTTTTACATTCCACAAATCAAATTACTGTATTATGTATTTCACTTGTAAATGTCTCAGAATATATATTCCCTTGTCTTCTTCTTCTTTAACAATAATTATTACAGTAGTCTACAGCCATGCCTAGTAAAATGCATGATGAGAAAGAGTATAAGCAGAAAATCTTGACAATTCAGAGCTGGAAAAGGAAATAGTCTGGTACAGGGAAAATCATTAGGTTTGAGTAGATGGTCTGGGATCAAACATCAAATACCACATCTGTCACATAGATACCCACATCTCATGTGTGACATTAGGCAAATCATTAACATTTTTTAGGCCTCATCTCATTTTCTGTAAAATGAGGTCCTCCCCAAGTCCTGCTGGTCTACCACAAGAGTGCAACATAAATACTGATTTCCCCTCAACTACCTAACAATTTTGTTCTTTTTTTTGGGACAGAGAGAATTGTGATATTATAATTTATTTCATTTCATTACTGGGAAAGTAATTTAAAGGATCTGTGTTTAGTGAAGGATGTTTCACTGGTGTTATCCAAAGTATGATATAATGACAAAATAATGTTAATAATAATTAATACTAATAAATCAGGTTGACAGAGAATAATAAAATATGTTATTAAAGCTGGCATTTATCTAGTTCTTTAAGGTTCACACATTGTTTTATCTGCATTATACTATTTGGTCCTCACAAAAGTCCTAGAACATAGGTAGTATAATCATGTTCAGTTTATTTCTGAGGAAACATAGCTCAGAAGGACTGAATGACATATTCAAGGACACAGTTAATAAGTGTCTAAAATAGGATTCGGATGTAAGTTTTATTGACTACAAGTCTATCAGGTCATGAGATGTCTTTACTCTTCTCAATACCTTTCCAAATGCAAATGAAATTTTTCATACTGCTTTGTGATGGAACTCTGGGAGATTGGAGGAAAATGTCCTCAGATTAAACCTTTATAAGACAAATACAACAACTCAGTTCATCAACTCACTCATTTCCCATAAGCGACTCTACCCCATCTCAACCACTCACAATGATGATCATACCCTTAATTGTGCCAACACCCATAAATGCACCACTGCCTTGTTCAAGAATTCTTAAATCCCTTATCTAACCATAACCTATTAACTTTTCACCACTCCTGTTTTCCCTCACATAACCCTCCTTTTCATCCTCACCATGACCTTCGATCCTCTCTCCCAAGCCATCTTCCATGCACTAGCCACTCTCTCCTCTTTTTTTTCCATTCTAACTCCTTGACGAACCCATTCAACTCTAGCCTATCCTTTCTTGAATCCCTAGTTCCCTTATTCTATTGCATATTAAACCCTGCCAGCTCTTGACCTTGAATCACTTTCACCATTTGTGGCCTTTGAATATTCATATGTGTAGCTGAATAAAGGTAAAGAAAATCATGCAACCATTCTTACTGAGTCCACTATAATGTTATATAACTACTTCATATATATATATATGTATATATATATATATACACACATATATGACGTCATATATATACATATATATGACGTCATATATATGAAGTCATTTATATACATATATGTATATATGTATATATACATATATACATATATATATACATATATATAAAGAAAATCATGCGACCATTCTTACTGAGTCCACTATAACGTTATATATATATATATATATACACATATATATACTTCATATATATGTATATATATGCATATGTATATATACATATATATGAAGTTATATATAGACATATATATGAAGTCATATATACATATATATGAAGTCATATATATATATACATATATATGAAGTCATATATATGTATATATATCACTCTAAAGATTTCTCCACCATGGATCTGAATAGGTGCTTTCTCTCTTCCACCCACAAACATGCTTTAGCACTTCTCTTTTATGTATTTTCTTCCCTTCTCAAAATATAAGCTCCAGAAATGCAGGAGTTGTCTTTACCTTTGCTTTTATTCATATTCCTCAATGTTTAGCAGATCTTGCTTAGCACGTAATAAATGCTTATTGATTTGAACCAAAAGAAGTTGTCTAATTTTTAAAATTGCAAAATAATAATTTCATAATTCTAAACTGTTTTTAATCATTGCTAAATCTGTTCTTTTCTAGTTTGCCTATATTTAAAATACAATGCCTGAATAAGCAGTGAGAAAATGAGATATTCTTAAATTTAAAAGCAAATAACAAGAAAGGTTTATTCCTTTTGCATTGCATTATATATCATTGCGGTACTAGAAATATGATCCATTTCATCTGAGTTTGGGTTCAGCTATAACACTTATAACTTAATCTGTCTCACTCTGGAAGGGAGGAGAGGAGAAAGGAAAGATGAGCCAACTTCATCATGAGATGTTTTGCCTAGCACCAAAATGCTCTAGTGTAGGCGGTGCCTGACAAAAGGCTTTCCAGAGGGTGTTGTTCAACTACATGTTTTCCCCATGGCCCTTAGTTCTGGAGTTAAGGTAATATTTAAGACCAAACTTCTCCTCTATATTAGACTGGTCACAATCTTGGTTCAGGTTGCATCACTGCTTTATTTCTGATACAATGCTTCTGGGTACCTGGTGGCCTAAACCATAGAAAGAGTTGAAATTGATTTATCTTAGATTAATAATTTCTGTTTTGGAGAGGTTTGAGAAGTCTTGAGCACCAAGGAAACAGCTAGTTGTCCATCTTGTTGCTTCCATTATGTGGAAAACCTAATTAAATATTTTGTGATTTTTTTTATTATGAGTATTCATTCCTTAATTTATTTATTTTCCAAATGCTTTATTAACTTCTGGTTTACATCATTCATTTCTGCCAGATTTTGAGTTACAATTTTTCCCTGTTCTTCTCCTACCCACCAGCCCAGAATAGCAGTCCCACAGGATATTCCCCTCATCCAATCTGCTCTTTGCCATATCTTCTCCCATACCTCCTTCGACTTTTCCATTAGGGCAAGGTGAATCTCTGTGCCCCAACGCCGCACATCTTATCACCCAGTTACATGCAAAATAGTATTATATATATATATATATCTATATATATATATGTGTATATATATATACACACATATATATGTATGTATGTATGTGTATATATATATATACACACATATATACACACACACACACACACACATACACACTCATATATATGTATGTATTTCATTGAATTTGGCTCAGGGAGATAATGACATACATAGTAAATGGAATATGTCACCCTGCATATATATGTATTTGAAAGATTTAATTTTAAAACTTCGAATCCCAGAACTATTCCCCTCGTCCCTTGTCACCCACTCCCGCTGGGAAGACAAGCACCTCAGGATATGTTGCACATGTATAGCCATGCAAAAAACATTAACATAGTAGATATACTGTAAAAGACTACATTTCCCTCCTACCCATCCCACCCCCCCACCTGGTCCATTCCCTACTTTGATCCTGTCCCTCTTTAAAAGTGGGTGGCTCCAACCTCCCCTCCACACAGCATGCTTTCTCCTCCATCCTCCTCCCTCTCATCCCCTTTCCCCCACTCTTCTGCAGGGTGAGATATTCCATTTACTATGTATGTCATTTTGTCCCTGAGCCAAATTCAATGCCTTCCTGTTCTTCCCTTCCCCTGCAACCACTTATCCTTGCCTCTTCTACATGAGATAGTATTCACCCTCCATCTCTCCCCATCTAGTCTTGCCACATTCCTCCCTCACCTCTCTACTTCACCCCTTAAGTATCATTCCTTCCCACCAAATTTGACCTGTGCCCTCTATCCATGTATACCAGCAAACACATATACACAAATTCACTTATGTATTCATATGTCCATGTAGCCTTCTTCAATTATTTTCATACTGAGAAAGGTTTCATCAGTCACAATTATTGTTTTTCCACGTAAGAATGTAAATAGTTTAACTCTGATAAGTTCATTTTGATTTCTTTTCCCTGTTTACTTTCTCAAGTATCTCTTGTGTCTGAATGTCAAATTTTCTATTCAACTCGGTTTTTTTTTCCTCAAGAATGCTTGAAAGTCCTCTATTCCACTGAATGACCATATTTTCCCCTGAAACAAGATACTCAGTTTTGCTGGGTCCATAATTCTTGGTTTTAATCCCTTTGCCCTCTGGAATATCATATTTCATGCCCTTCAGTCCCTCAATGTAGAAGTTGCCAGGTTCTGTACTATTCTGATAGTGTTTCCACAATACTGAAATTGTTTCTTCCTGGCTGCTTGTAATATATTGTCCTTGATCTGGGAATTCTGGAATCTGGTTATAATAATCCTAGGAGTTTTCTTCTTGGGATCTTTTTCAGGAGGTGATCTGTGGATTCTTTCAACCTCTATTTGTTATTTTCCTCAGTCAGGCAGTTGACTCTCATTGTGTACTTTTCCTACATTCTTCTCATTTCTCTTCCCAATTTTCCCTCCACTTTTCTTATTTGGTTTTTAAATTCCTTCTTAAGGTACTCTATGGCCTGTAACCCGCTCGTATTTTCATTTGGGGCTTTTGGTGCAGGAGTTCTGACCTCACAGTCTTCCTCCTATTCCATGCTTCGATCCTCTTTGCCCCCAAAATAGGAGTCTAATGTTGAATTTTTCTGTTTATTTTGTTTCCTTTGCCTAAGCATGTTGCCACTCAATTACTTGACTTTTGGGCTTGTTGCCACAGTAGGACTCTGCCTCCAGAGAGGGGAGCTTCCGTCCCAAACATTGGGGTCTTCTCAACTGCCAGAGGTATTAGTTGGGTGCCCTCCCTGAAGCCCCCACACAGTGTGGCAATCTGGTCACACACCCCAAGACCTCCACCCAAACTGCAATCCAGATCCAGGGAGGTTAAAGCAAGAGTGATTACCCCCCCACACCCAGACTGATCACTGGAT
The DNA here is from genome assembly GCA_011680675.1 of Gymnobelideus leadbeateri. Classification (NCBI taxonomy): domain Eukaryota; kingdom Metazoa; phylum Chordata; class Mammalia; order Diprotodontia; family Petauridae; genus Gymnobelideus; species Gymnobelideus leadbeateri. The sequence continues at coordinate 341,241 of WOXC01008605.1, forward strand.
CCCCCTAGAGTTCCCAGGCCCGGAGCTGAAGCTGCAACTGAAGCTGCAAAATGGCATCTGTGCCAGGTCTCTTCAGCCTCTTCTAGCCCCCAGGGGAAGAAGCTGACACACTCCCAAATACTGGTCCCAAAGTCCACAGGGCACTAACCTCTGACTTTGTGTTGGAAATTCTGGAAAAGCCACAGATGCTGGTGTTCTGTGTTCCTTCCATTCAGCTGCTGGACCAGCTGTCCTGGGGCTAAAACTTCCAACTCACATGGTCCTCGGCTTGTCTCCCAGAGCACTGCGCTGTTGGTTCTCAGAATGCTGTCCTGGCCTCTCCCTGCTGGGCTGCTGAGCTGTCCTCAGCAGGAGCTTAGCTTCTTTGTGTCATTCTATGGGTGCTCGAGCTCCACAGGTTGTTCAGAGTCCCCCTTTTACATGATTTTAAAGTGTTGTGGGCTAGAGCACAGTGCAAGTGCTGTTTCTACTCCACCATCTTGGTTCTGCCCCATGTCTTGTGATCTTATATCAGTTTTTAAAGTATATGAGCCTTGTAAGCTAAATTGGAAGCTATACAACTTCATTGTAATATGGCATACTTAATAACAAACAAATGGAGAAGGAAGAAAAGGAAAGGAGAAACAAAAGGGAAGGAAGGAGGATAGAAGGGAGGAATTAAAGAAGTAAGGAAAGAGAGAAACTTACTGTCATATAGAATGAAATTTTCTAACATTAAAAATGTGGTATTTTGGGGCGGCTAGGTGGCGCAGTGAATAGAGCGCCAGCCCTGGAATCAGAAGGACCTGAGTTCGGAGCCGGCCTCCGACACTTAATCCACACAAACAAAAACCTAGCCGTGTGACCTTGGGCAAGTTACTTAACCCCAATTGCCCTAAAGGGACGGTGGCGCAGTGAGTAAGAGCGCCGGCCTCGGAGTTTGGATGACCCGAGATCAGATCCGGCCTCAGAAAATGAGCACCCACGCATAAATCAAATAACTAGCCGTGTAACCTTGAGCAAGTTACTTAACCCCAATTGCTTTAAAAAAAAAATGTGGTTTTTTTTGGGCGGCGAGGTGGCACAGTGAGTAGAGCATCGGCCCTAGAGTCAGAAGGACCTGAGTTTGGATCCGGCCCCAGACACTTAATGCACACACAAATAAAAACCTAGCTGTGTGGCCTTGGGCAAGTTACTTAACCCCAATTGCCCTCCAAAAACCAAAAAAAAAAAAAATGGTATTTTTTATTTTAAAAGTATCATGGGGGTTTTTTCTCTATAACTTGCAGGGGGGAAAGAATAGATATTTCCAGCATCTCCTACCCCCCCCCACACACAAACATTTCTCCTAGAGAAACTGTTTCCTTCCAGGAGAGAAAACAGGAAGATGGAGTCAGAAGTTTTGGAAAATACATTTAGCTGAGCAGAGTATTGTTTTGGAGTGGGATGAAATGTGAGGTGAGGTGAGTAGGTCAATCAGATTTAGTAGGAGTTAAATGGAACTCCATATACCCAAGTAATATGTGAATAATGTAATATGAATTATCTCTTTGGGAAAAAAAACCACTTACCTGGAAAATAGATCGAGGAGAGATTATTTGAAAATTATTGATCAAAAAAAGAACCTAGAAATCACCCTTCAGGAAATTCTCAAGTTAAATTGCCCTGATATTCTATGACAAGAGGGAAAAATAGAAATCGAAATAATTAACCAATCACCTCTTGAAAAAGATCCCCAAAAGAAAACTCCTAGGAATGTTTAGCTAAATTCCAGAGTTCCCAGATCAAGGAGAAAATATTAGAGGCAGTTAGGAAGAAACAATTTGAGTATTGTAGAAACACAATCAGGATAACACAAGATCTAGCAGCTTCTACATTAAGGGATCTAAGGGCTTGGAATATGATATTCTGGAGGTCAAAGGAACTTACATTAAAACCAAGAATCACCAACCCAGCACAATTGAGTATAATGATTCAGGGGAAAATATGGTCATTTAATGAAATAGAGGACTTTCAAGCATTTTTTAATGAAAAAAAAAAAAAACAGAGCTGAACAGAAAATTTGACTTTCAAATACAAGAAGCAAGAGAAGTTTGAGAAGGAAAACAAGAAAAAGAAATCATAAGAAACTTATTAAAGTTGAACTATTTATATTCCTACATGGAAAAACAATAAGTGTAACTCATGAGACTTTTCTAAGTATGAGGATAGTTGAAGGAAATATATATATATATATATATATATATGTGTGTGTGTGTGTGTGTGTGTGTGTATGTGTGTGTACACACATATGTGTATGTATAGAAGGTTGTATGTGTGCATAAATATATATGTGAGTGTAGGCATATGTGTGCACATATATACATCGACAGAGGTCACAGAATCAGTTGAATAGGCAGGGATGATATCCAAAAAATAAAATTAAATGTGAGGGGTGAATATACTGGGTGGAGAAAGGGAGAGACAGTATAGGGTAAATTATCTCATATATAAAAAAGACAAGAGAAAAGTGTTATAATGGAGGGGAAGAGCAGGAAGGTGAAAGGGAATGGGTTAACCTTAATCTCATTGAATTTGGCTTAAGGAGGAAATAATATACCCAATCCATTGGTATCTTACCTTACAGGAAAGTAGGGGGGAAGGGGAAAAGAGGGAGAATGACAGAAGGGAAAGCAAATTGGGGGAGAGGGTAGTTAGAAGCAAACACTTTTGAAAAGGGACAGGGTCAAAGGAGAAAATAGAATTAATGAGGGGTGGGATAGGATGGAGAGAAATATAGTCTTTCACAATATAACTAATATGAAAACATTTTGTGTAACTATTCATGTACAACCTATATTGAATTATATATCCTCCCAGTGGGGGTGGGTGAGAAAGGAAGAAGGGAAAGAATCTGGAAATCAAAGTTTAAAAACTAATGTTAAAATTTTTTATGCAACCAGGAAATATGATATACACGAACTGGGGTATAGAAATCCATCTTGTCATTCTAGAAAGTTAGGGGTGGGAGTCCATTGGGGAGGATATAAGAGAGAACAGATTGGGGTAGGGGTATTCAGAAGGCTTACTATCTTGGGCTGGTGGTTAGGGAAAGACAGAGAGAAAGTTTGTAACTAAAAATCTTGTGGAAACAAATATTGAAAACTAAAAAATAAATGAATAAATTGAAAAGGGAAGAAAAAATGGAAGAGAATGTGAAACATCTCATAAGAGAAACAACTGGAGAACAGACCAAGAAGAGAAAACACAAAAATAATCAGACTACCTCAAAGCTGTGTTAAAAAAAAAAAAAGAATCCTTTTACAACAATACAAGATACGATACAACAATACAATAATTAAGGAAAACTGTATTGAAGCATTAGAACAAGAGAGGAACATAGAAATAGAAAAAAGCTCACAGATCACCACCTGAAAGAGATCCTACAGGGAAAACTCATAGGAATATTACATTCAAATTTCAAAACCCAGTTCAAAGATAAAATATTATGTGAAACAAGAAAAAACAATTTAAATATGGCAGTGTCACAAATAGAAGCATGCAAGACCTAGCAGTCGCATCCCTATAAGAAACACCTTGGAACACTATTTGTTGAAGATCAAAAGAACTAGAGTTCTCACCACAAATTTCATACCCAGGAAAGCTAACCATAATCATGAAAGGAAAAAAATGAACATTTAATGAATTGTCAGACTTTCAGAACTTTGTTTAAAAAACAACTTGAATTTAATAGATTTGACTTAAAAGAGCCAAGTGAAAAATAAAGTACCTACCAAACACTAATGACAAGTGACTCAATAAGGATAGAATGTTTTACTTTTATGCATATAAAATGTAAAATACATGTCTAAGATTGCTATTAGTAATTGGGTAGTTTGTAAGAAAGAGAGGGGTTTATCTGAGTGCGATATGACTTTAAAAAATAAAACTCTTGAGATTCCCCCAAAACTATGTAAAAGGGGACTCTGAACAACTTCTGGAGCCCCAGCACCCACAGAAAGACACAGAGAAGCTAACCTCCCACTGAGGACAGCCCAGCAGCCCTTCCAGAAGGACCAGCGCAGCGCTCTGGGAGTATACTCAAGGGATGAAATTATGAGGTGAGAGAGGAAAGTGACAAGAGGAGATGGGGAGAGACAGGGTAGGGTAGACTATCTCATGTAGAAGAAGCAAGGGGAAGTGGTTGCAAGGGAGGGGGAGAATAGGAAGGCAAAAAGGCAAAACCACATTCTCATTGAATTTGGTTCAGGGAGAGAACGACATACATACTAAATGGGATATCTCAACCTACAGCAGAATAGGGGGAAGGGGGATGAGAGGAGGGATGATGGATGGGAGGGCACCCTTGGGGGGAGGGGAGGTTGGAAGTACCCACTATAGAAAAAGGACAGGATCAAGTAGGGAATGGACCAGGTGGGGGGTGGGATGAGTGGGAGAGAATTATAAGCAGCCTTGTACAATATATCTACTATGATAATGTTTTGCATAGCTAGACATGTACAACATATACTGAATTACTTATCTTCCCAGAGGGAATGGTGACAGGGGAGGAAGGAAATGGATCTGAAATTCGAGGTCTTAACATTAAATGTTTCAAATATATATTAATACTATTATTAATACTCTTTTGCTTGTAATTGGGAGATAAGACGTGCAGACATTGGGACACAAAGATTCACCTTCCTCTAATGGAAAAATCAAAAGGGGTATGGGAGAAGGTATGAGAGAGAGCAGATTGGAGGAAGGGATATCTTGAAGGACTGCTATTCTGGGAGGGTGGGTAGGGGAAAAACAGGGGGGGGGGAAACAATTGTAACTCAAAATATGGCAGAAATGAATGAGGTAAAACAGAAGTCAATAAAGCATTTGTTTAAAAAAAAAACTCTTTAGGAACAGCTAAAATAAATAATTATTTTATACGTATGATATGTGAGAGGAAAAGCCAACACAGAGGAATTATCTGTTAGTTCTGTAAACCTGCTTTTATCAGGAATGAGTTAAAGAGGGAGCAATGAATGTGTGTGTGTGTATATGTGTGTGTGTGTGTGTGTGTGTGTGTGTGATCTAAATTCAGAAAGAAATAAGACACTAAAGGGGTTAGAGAGGGGGAGAGGGGGAGAGCAAAAGGGGGAATCTCTACAGGGGAGAAGGTCAAAGTGGAGTGTAGAGAGGTGTTTACATTTATGGAAATAGGACAAAAAAGGAGATATCCTTGAAGGGGAGTGGATTAAGTAATAGGAGGGCAAGGTAGCAGACAGAAGTGAAGTAGAGGAGTAAGGAGGATAGGAAAAAAGAGATATACACAAACATAAAAAAAGATCAGGAGTAAAACTTGTTGGGGAGCATATACATATATATATATATGTATATATGAAGGTATGTTTACATGTATGTATGTATGCATATGTCTATGTATATATCTATATATAAATATGTCTGTGCTCAGTTGTAGCCTTCTGGGTTGGGGAAAAGAAGGGTAAAAAAAGAATAAAGTAAAAAGTACACAGCAGAGAACAAAAAAAAAATCTTACAAGGAAGCAAAGAAAAGATGGATAGCTTTCAACATAATGTATAGCAATTATTATATAGGCTTTCTAGTAATGGAAATTTATTGCTATATTTTTGAATCTACTCTTACATTCTTCTATGCACATAGCATGGCTTTTTCTTTTCTTATGTCACATTTGAGTTTTAATATTTAAGTTTGCAATGTTTCTCTTTCTTTTCTTATTATGTATTTAAGTTTTAGAAAAATGAAATTTTAAAAAAGTGATATTCCCAAGCCCATAAACATAGCTAGTAGATTCAAAACCAGGAACTCTGGTTCTGGCTGTATTGTACATATCCTCCAATAATAAAATATGCATATGAACATTAATTGAAACATCAATTAATTAAAACATTAATTTTAGAAAACAAGTGTTAGAATAAAAAAAAAGATCAGATAACTTGAAACTCAGAACACCTAAGATTAAATTAACATTTCATTACAATTTTGGATATATTTTGCATATCTAGATATATTTGTGTATTTGAAAATTTTCCTTTTTTAATAAAAAAATAGATATAGGGTCAAGAATATGGTACTTCCTTAGGGTTTTTCAGTAGAGTAGTTCTGAGATACTTCTAGGTACCCATTTGGTGACAACTATCTCCTGAAAGTGTCTCATCAACCTGAAAGAAACAATGGGAAGTTACTCTTCTGCTGCCATCTTGTGGAGTGAAAGGCATGTGAGGAAAGATTCAAAAGTCAATCGAGATTCATTTCCTAGGGTTTACTCAATGTATTAAAATGAAATTCAGTATCAAGGGACAATTTAAGAATTTATTTGAAAACTAATAGCCTAAAGTTCAACAAAGTGAAGACTTATCTTAGTTTACTAATATGTGAAGGTATCATGTTATGCACCTAGAAAACAACATATTTTTAAATGGATCATATTTAATATACATTATCTGTTTATGGATATAAACTTAAAAAACTAAGCAAAATATAAAATAGTTCATAGGTAACATATTTCAGAAATGTATTCTTAGATACATCAATACATTCAGCATCTGTGACTTCATTGGTTTGGGTAATGTTTTCAATGAACAAATTGCAACACCTCCATGATATACCATCCAGGTTTCATAGTCGCTGAAACAAACAAACAAACTAAAAAACCTTGTGGTTGCTAATCTTCTCTATACTGAATTTCTCTGAACTAAAATAGATCAGAACTTTTTTATGATAAATTCATAGCATGTAAATATGAGAATACTTGAAGTCAGAGATCAAGTCTAACCAATTTGAAAGGACCTACTAGGCTTCACATTATAATAAGATAGATAAATATTCACAGGCAAGCCTAAAATATCTAACTACATAGAAGGTGGTTTAGAATTTATGTCTAAACTTTTTAAGTTTCCCTCCAAAAGTTTGACATAAATTCTAAATCACCTTCTAGATTGAGAATTTAGCATATTAAGGTGTATATGAGAGTTTGTGTGTGATATAGAAAAATTATTAGAACCACCAGCCAAATCTTATTTCAGTGCCTCAATCCTAGATTACCAAAGATCATGGCAGTGGAACACAATTTGTAGCATGTATTCTATTTTTGCCTTACTCATAATTAGGTGCTTTAATTCTTTTAGATCTTCCGACAAACTAGAAGCTTTTTGAGGGCAGGGACTATGTTTTACTCAGCTTTTAATAACTTAAAGTATCTAGCAGAATGACTTCAATAAAACAAGTGTTCAATAAACATTCATTTCAGTTAGTGATTAAATTAATCCAAATATCTAATTGTTGAAAATAGCAATGGATGAGGATTCAGTGATAGAGGATTCATATAATGAGGAAAAGAGGAGAGAGTAAGGAAGTGTATCTATGATAACAACTACATTGAAATGTGGTATGGTGGTAATAGTTGTAGTGCTGGCAGTGATTTGTGTGTATATGTGCACAATCTTGTATGTGTATTGTTATTCAAATGTGTGGTAAGAAAAAAGGTGAATTAAGTGTTGACTTAAGCAAACAGAGAAGTAAGCATAATGAAAGGAACATGAGAGAAACTGTAAATATCTAAAACAGTTGAAAAAAGAGTAATAAGATTCAGAAAAATTATTTTTAAAGGGGGGAGATATGAGCTATTCCCAGTAAAAATGGTTTTCTTTGTACATGAGTTTCAACTAATGAGCAAAGGACATATGTACATACATATTACATATGTATACATACTTATGATTACAATATTTAATCTAATTTTAATGAACTTTCACCTGGGAAAATTATTTCATATCGACATCGACAAGAACCTCATCACATGATTTGAAAACTGGAAGAAGGATGATCAAACAAGGGTTAATGTGTCAATTGCAAAGGGACTAGATTAAGCAGTCCTATATGTCTATATCTAGTTATTCTTTCTGATCATAGGGAAGAAAGAGGAAAATTATTACAATGAAAAATAAAGATTAATATTAAGTGGGTATTGTTTTAGCATCCTCTTATGTCAGGAGAATAATAAAGAACATCAAAATAGCTATATGAAATTTTTTTTTTCCTTGTGTTCTTTTTCTGCAGTAGTAAACACGAGTGTCGAAGTAACTCCATGTAAAATGTATTATTGATCCAATAGTGGAGTAATAAATTTCCTCAGAAGTCACTTCAGTTCCTGTCATGATTATTCAAAAGCAGCCATGAAAGAATAAAGTCAAATGTCAGTCAATCGTAGGGAAAATGGCAAGTCCAAATCAAGGTAAATCAGATTTCAAGGGAAAAGGTCAAGAAGAGAACAGAACACGAGCAGAAACAAAGATCCTGGTAGAGCAAGCTACCAAGAATTGACAGATCAAGTCACCCAAATCTATTCCCGTTACTCTGTCTTTTACATCAGTAGCTTCTTGTTGACTGTTATCTTTACTTAATTAGCAGAAGCTCATCACTAATGCTCATTTAGTTGCCTCTGCATACCCTCTGCATAATGGAGAGATGTATAATGAAGCAGTTAATTCCTGAAAGGGCAATTTGCTCTCCAGGGAATAAAAAGACATGTTAACACCTGGAAAGGAGAACTTACATATGTTAATATATTTGTGCATTTACAACACAAGATTCAGCTGAGGTCACTTCCAAAATGTGACAGAGACAAACTTTAAAGACCTCACTACACTAACACAGAGCAAAACAAAACAAGACTTGTCCCGTGATTCAAAAAAAAAAAAATGACCAATCAGTGTAAAGATAGCTATTAAGGCTTTACTTTCCTTCATAGACTTTATGGCTGATATTTTGCTTTGCCATTGATGTAATAAAAAAATTTATTACTTTCTGGCATTGCGTAGTTTCTTACCCTTGGACAGTTTTTCTATAGTTCAGTGAATTCAGCATCACTGACAGCATAGGCTGTTTATATAATAAAGAATGTGAGGTAAGAAGAAAATAGATGGAACATTTACCAGGATTCCTAATGTAGCTCCTATCTTAGAGATAGCAAAAATATGTTGGTCTCTGGTTACTTTTCAGGTAATTTACTATTTTATTAACTCCATTCCTGACCCTGAAATGTGAAGAAAAATCTCTCCACTCTAGGAAAATTAGTACATGTGGAAAAACTGATATATTTGGAGTCAGAGGATATGATTTTGAACCTCAAATCTGTCAGTTATTACTCTGTGCATTAAGAATGTCATAACTTTTTTGAACCTCAGTTTATACATCTGTAAAATATAATGTTTGGGCTAGATGCCTATTGAAAATCCTTTCATGACCTAAAACTACAATCCCTATAGAATTAGATCATGAGTTGGTAGGATGGCTACATTGAATGGAAGTCACTGGTTTCCATATAAGGTAATACTTCTTTATAATTAAAACTATCTCAGGACATAATGGAATGATACTTGAGGTAGTGAGTTCCTTGTCTCCAGAGAGAATCAGGATGAAGTTAAATAACAACATATGTTATATGTTGCAGAGGAAATTTAGCCTTTAGAAAAGGACTTAGATGATGTATAAGATCCTTGCTAACACCAGGATTTATAATTCTATAACTCCCCCTCAGTTGCAAGTGATATAACTTTTAATATATACACAGTAATATTTTAACTTTATTGAAACTGTGTTTTTACACCACAATCATTTACCAACATCCTCTTGCAAGAGAGAAAAATGGATAAGCAAAACCAACTCACATAGCTACCTGATAGTATGTGTAACAATGCCCCAGACTCTCGCAACTCTCTTCCAAGAGTATTTAAGTGTTTCCACATCTACTTTCTATTTTTGTGGTGGGTCACTAAAATTCATCAGAGTTCCACAGCAATTCTGGAGTGCTTTAATATACATTATTATAGTCATTATGTAATATGTTCTATTGGACCTGCTTTGCTCTGATTATTCTTTGCACTAAATCAAATCATAAAAATATTCCGGGGGTGGAGCCGCTCCAGCCCCACCACCTCAAAATTATGTAAAAGGGAACTCTGAACAAACTCTGGAGCTCCAGAACCCACAGAACAACACAAAGAAGCTGTGTCCCTGAGGACAGCCCAGCAGCCCAGCAGGGAGTGGTGAGAGAAGTTCTCTGGGAGCGAGCCCCAGGGCCACCAGACCAGCATCCAGCTGGAGGTGCCACAGAATACCAGTAGCTGTGGCATTTCCAGAAGTACCAACACATTGCTGCCTAGGAAAAAGTGAGAGGTTAATGCCCTATGGACTTTGGGACAAGTATTTGGGAGCAAGACATTTTCTTCCCTCTGCTGCTGAGGAGCCCTCGAACAGCTGCCATTTTGCAGCTTCAGTTGCAGCTTCAGCTCCTGGCCTGGGAACTCTAGGGGGATTCAGCAATCAGTCTGGGAGTTAATAGCTCTTGCTTTAAGCTTCTTGGATCTGGATTGCAGTTTGGGTTGAAGTCTTGGGGTGTTTGACCAGCTTGCCAGACTGTGTGGGGGATTCAGGGAGGGCACACAATTTATACCTCTGGCAGTTGAGAAGACACCAACGTTTGGGACTGAAGCTCCTCTGTCTAGTAGCAGAGTCTTAAAGTGGCAACAAGCCTAAAAGTCAAGTAATTGAGTGCCAACATGCCTAGGCAAAGGAAACAAAATAAAAAGAAAAATTCAACATTAGACTCCTATTTTGGGGGCAAAGAGGATTAAACCATGGAACAGGAGGAGGACTGTGAGGTCAGAACTCCTGTAGCAAAAGCCCCAAATGAAAATATGAGCAAGTTACAGGCCATAGAGGACCTTAGGAAGGATTTTAAAAACCAAATAAGAGAAGTGAAGGAAAAACTGGGAAGAGCAATGAGAAGGATGGAGGAAAATATGAAATGAGACTCAATAGCCTGACTGAGGAAAGTAACACCTTAAAAAATAGACTAACTCAAGTGGCAAAAGAGGCTCAAAAAGGAATGAGGAGAAGAATGTCTTAAAAAGCCGACTTTGCCAAATGGAAAAAGAATCTCAAAAGCTCACTGAGGAGATTCATTCCTTCAGAATAAGAATGGAGCAGATGGAAGCTAGTGACTTTATGAGACATCAAGATGCTGTTAAACAGATCCAAGCAATTAAAATAATAGAAGGCAATGTGAAATATCTCATGGGACAAACCACTGCCCTGGAAAATATATCCAGGAGAGATAATTTAAAAATTATTGGACTACCTGAAAGCCACAATCAAAGAAAGAACCTAGAAATCATCCTTCAAGAAATTCTCAAGGAAAATTTCCCTGATCTTTTGGACCCAGAGGGCAAAATAGAGGTTGAAAGAATCCACAGATCACCTCCTGAAAAAGATCCCAAAAAGAAAACTCCTAGGAATATTATAGCCAGGTTCCAGAATTCCCAGATCAAGGAGAAAATACTACACAAGCAGCCAGGAAGAAACAATTTCAATATTGTGGAAACACAATCAGAATAGCACAGGAGCTATTACACTGGCAGCTTCTACACTGATGGAGTAAAGGGGTTGGGATATGATATTCCAGAGGGCAAAGGACCTTGGATTAAAACCAAGAATCACCTACCCAGCAAAACTGAGTATCTTGTTTCAGGGGAAAATGTGGTTATTCGGTGGAATAGAGTTCTTCCAAGAATTCTTGAGGGAAAAAACTAGAGTTGAATAGAAAATTTGACATTCAGACATAAGAAGCAAGAGATACTTGAGAAGGTAAACAGGGAAAAGAAATCAAAAGGAACTTATCAAAGTTGAATTATTTACATTCCTACATGAAAAATAAATAACTGTAACCGATGAAACATTTCTCAGTATGAATATAGTTGAGGAATGGTATATGGGCATATGGATATATATGTTAATGTGTGTATAAATGTTTATAGGTATACATGGATAGAGGACACAGGTTGAATTTCGTGGGAAGGGATGATACTTAAGGGGTGAATTTAAGAGGTGAGAAAGGAATATGTAGAGAGTAGATGGGGAGAGACAGGGGTGTATACTATCTCATGTAGAAAAGGCAAGCAGAAGTGGTTGCAGGGGAAGGGAAGAAGAGGAAAGCAAAAAGGCAAAACCATATTCTCATTGAATTTGGCTCAGGGAGAGAATGACATACATACTAAATGCTATATCTCACCCTGCAGTAGAGTAGGGGGGAGGGGGATGAGAGGGGAAATGATGGAGGGGAGGGCATGCTGGGTGGAGGGGAGTTTGGAGGCACCCACTTTTGAAGAGGGACAGGATCAAAGTAGGGAATGGACCAGGTGGGGGTGGGATGGGAGAGGGAAATATAGCCAGTCCTTTACAGTATATCTACTATGGTAATATTTTGCAGAGTTATACATGTACAACAGATACTGAATTGCTTATCTTCCCAGGAGGATTGGGTGACAGAGGAGGAAAGGAATGGATCTGGAATTTGAAGTTTTAAAATTAAATGTTTCAAAGATATATATATATATATATATATATATATATATATATATATATATATATATATATATATAAACACTAGTATTAATACTATTTCCCATGTAATTGGGAGATAAGATGTGCAGGCATTGGGGCACAGAGATTCGCCTTGCCCTAATGGAAAATTCAAAGGGGGTATGGGAGAAGATATGGGAGAGAGCAGATTGGATGAGGGGATATCCTGTGGGACTGCTATTCTGGGTTGGTGGGTAGGGGAAAAATGGGGAAAAACTATAACTCAAAATCTGGTGGAAATGAGTGATGTAAACCAGACATTAATAACACATTTGAAAAAAAATATTCCCATGCTTCTCTGTCTTTCTCATATTTTTCTTTTCTTACTTTGCCATAATAGTATATGATATGCATATGCCAGATTTTATTTAACTACACCCTCTAATGACAGGTGCTTACTTTTTAATTTTGATTGTAATTATAATATTATTGTAAGCTTAATCTCTTCATAATTTTGCTAATCAAAAAAGATTGCTATAAATATTTGAGTATATATGGGTCTACCTTTTGCCCAACCATAGCTTCATGATGACCATCTTTATTCTGATAGCCCTGGTGATATGGACACAAAACAAGTGTTATTAAAACATAAGTATCAAAGAATCACAGAGATATAAAGCAATCCTAGAAGCTATTTATTCATAGAAGCCATTATTATAAGGAATAATCTCTTCTACAACATAGCCAACAGGTGGTCATTGAGTCTTTGCTTGAAAATCTATGTTGAGCAGGATCCAAGATATTATGCTTTAAGAAAGTTATAATAATCCAGAGCTCAATAATGTCCCTTAGTGAGCATACTTTAAGGTTAATTACAGAATGCAAGAAGCTCAGAGAGAGCTAACTATCCACCACTGAGCATAGAGCATCTTTACTGTTTCAGTGAAGTCCCTGAACGGATTACTGTGGAAGATTTGGATTTCTGGAAGAACGTTTTCTAGTTTTGTCTTTTGCTTTGCCCAAACTGGAAATTATCCTATGAGTTCTAGGTCTCCCGAGATAACTCATCCTAGAAGATGATTCTTTGTCCACATTTCTATATAGCTGAAGCATCAAGTCTTTCCACCATTCTCTACAGATATGTCTTTCTGATTAACAAGGGGAGTTTGAAACTTTGGGAGTTAATCAATGATTAGCCCTTTGATCAAATATATTTCCTTACATTAAAATCCTAAATCAGGCATGCTTCTTTTTCACACCATTATTCTGATTAAAGTTTCTTTTCTTCTAAGTATGTTAATCATACTTGGAGTTCATAGCACCCATACACATCTCACATGTCTCTCATGTGTGTAGGGTCATAATCACTATTTCTGTACATCAGCAGAAAGATTGGAGGGTCTCTTCAATGTTTTAAATCTCCAGATTAATGAATTAATTAATAAGAAATTTACTGAGAATCAGCCATAGCATTGTGAACAATGAGCATTGTACATGGACTAAATATATCTGTGTTCAAATCCCAAATGTGCCACTAAAAAAAGTTACATTATGATGGGTTAGACTCTCTAGCCATAGTTCTTCATTTGTAAATTGATATGAACATAACAAAATACATGATTTCTACAATGTCTTCAAGCTATGAGTTTTCATGATGCTATTATATTATCTTCAAAGCATTATCATGTATCCCTTTGAAAATAGAGTAGGCCATATTTTCCCAAGAGTTGTAAGGAAGAAAGCAACTCATTTCATTGTGTGTTTCATTTTAGTTGTAAGGAAGTTCTGAAATTTGTACCCATTGATCCTATTTTATTGATAAAGCCAATTGTACTAAGCAAAATTTCTATTTTACATGTTTAAGGTGTGGTCCTGACTTGGGCCAAATATTCTGTTGTTTCATATTTGGTATTGGGACAAAATAAGGCATGCAGATCATTCAGAAGTATGTAAAAGGAAGTCTACTTAACCATGGCATAAAAAGTATATTCCACAAGCATACTCTAGCACTTATGCCATGTCATATGACCCATCTCATCTCTAAATGGAAAATTTTCTCTTCCACAGGGAAGGATATGATAATTTTTATAGTTTTGAGACATAAAAGGGATGCCGGTATTAAATGAGTTTGTTTTATGACCAGAAACATAGCAATATGGCAAGAGATGACAAGGAAGGTGCATCAAAATAATAACTTGAGTCTTGCACCTACCCCTGGGCCAATAAGATCTTGTGGACAGCTTTGTTGCATTTTAGGGTAGGGACATAGACTATCTCATGGTGTAGGAATCAGGAGAGAGATCAGGGTCTTGATAGATATGGGTCCTCTTCTGTATTACTCTGGTTGCAAGGTCTAATGGATCTACTAGAGGACTTTCTACCATTCAATGCATGTGGGGCCTTTACTGGACAGTACTCCTGGGAAAAGAAGTACTAAGTGGTTAAAAGAGAAAAAGAAGACTAAAAAATAGAACAATTACAGAAAAAAATAATATCACCATCAAGAAAAAAGAAAGAAAGAAAAATGTAGAGAACAAAAACCATAAATCCTTTTCCTCCCCACTTCATAATGACTGAGTCTCCCTTCTCAATGATCTGCTCCATGTCAAATTAACAAATACTTATCAAATACTCCCTATGTTCCAGATGCCATGTTAAGGGCTGAAGATAAAAGAAAGACAAAATGACTCTGGGCCCTCAGAAATTCATGATCTATTGAGAACTAGATATTTAAACAACCATATGCAAACACGATATATACATGATAAACTAAATCTAGAGGGAAAGCACTCACTATCATTGCAGGGGCATTAAAATTTTTTTTTCAAAAACTTACACTTTAGCTGAGATGTGAAGGAAGCCCAAAAAGCTAAGACACAATGATGAGGAACAAGAGAATTCCAGGAATGAGGAGCAGCCAATAGAATTGCACAGATTTCAGAGATGGGGTGCTTTGTACAAGTAATAGCAAAGAGCCAAGTGTTACAGGATTAGAGAGTTTGTAGATATAAATAATGTGCAAGAAAGTTAGGAAAGATGGGGAGAAGCCAAGTTTGTAAAGGACTGCAAAAGCCAAAAGATTCCATATTTATTCCTGGAAGTAATAAGAATCCAATAAATTCATTATTTCTCTTCCAAAACTTTCCCTTTTCCAAAATTCCCCATTACTGTTAAGGGCTCTACCATCCTCCTTGTCACCCAATTTCACAACCTAGGTGTCATTTTCAATTACATATTCTTTATTACTCTCTCCCTATCCAATCTGTCACCAAGTATATATTATTATAAGTAGGAAGTGTAAATAGCAAATTTCAGAATTCTCCAAACTTGACTGAGTTGGCTGGACTCCAGGTTTTCTTAGGATTTTTTTTCCAATTCCTTGTCCTTCAAAGCTTACGGCATTATGGTCTCATCTGAGGTGTCAACATTATGACATCAATAAAGTGGTATTCATCAGTGCCTTTAGGAAGGGAAGGAAGTCTCTTTTATATCTCTGCCCAACATAATATGACATTATGAGGAAGAGTACAGATAGTCTTTGGGAAGGACAATGAAAGTGTGCTGAACCCCTTTCCAGGTAGAAGCAACCGATCCTGACTAGCCTTAACCACAAGAATAGAGGGGAAAATAGTGTTTGAATTGGCTGCCTGATCAATTATATTATAAAATCAATATTATCTATTATGATGGGCATGAAAATTTTGTCCCACTTCCTATAGTCTACCATAGACTACCAGGTGCATTTGCCTTCCTGGCAACACGGGTTGTTGCAAAGGGAGTATATAATGGAGTACCTGAGCTTGTTTATTCTTTGTCACTAGAAAAGGAGTATCTTTCACCCTCCTAGGAGTCCAATTTTGTTTGATTTTAGCAAATTTGGATCGTTAAGGCAATTCCAGTTGCTTTCATTTTGCCCAAACTATATGGGTAGCATTTACTTAAAGAGTCCACAGAGCTACTGATTTACAATACCTCATGGTACTTTCTCTCTGGTCTGACCTCTGTAAATTCACCTGAATGATCCAAATGAGACACAGACTTTAGACAATAGGCTTGAGTATGGATAAAGAATCCTTACTTCCCTCATACATATTTTCCTTGTTCAGTTTTATTAGCACCTCCATAGGTTAACAATCAACTGCTTCCTTATAAACTCTTTCAGCAGCCCTTTGATTACCTGGCAGTAAATCAGGTTCTGTGACTCCTCCCTTCATTCCAAGAGTGCTTATTTTCACTGACAGAAATAATATCTCAAGGCACAATTGCCCCCAACCTCCTAGTCAAATGCTTAGTTAAGCAGTCCATGGCTGTTGTGTGGTAGAGAAGTTGTGTGCTGGGGGAATTGTTTTTTAGGAGAGAGCTATAGCTATTATCTGAAACCATTCCGGTAAGGGTCTACCCAGAATATGGGCCCTAACTGATCTGAGCTACACTAGGGTTAAGGGCTGCAACATTCAGTCTCTTAAATTAATTTCCTTTAAGAACTTCTACTTTCCCTCTGTAGGTCTCCATTGAGGAAAAGATTTCAACAGAAATTAATCTTTATGGGGCCAGGTTAATGTAACTCTCCATCTCAGGCACTTAAAAAGAGATAAAGGGCAGTCTGGATAATTCAACTAACTCAATTGGCCTTGCAATAATAACCTGTCCAAGATTTGGCTTCCCTATTTCTATATGAAATTATTTCACCCAGTAGGATAGAATGTTCTTTGATTTGAGTGTTTTTAAGATATTCACAAAGTCTGAAGTCTTTGACACCAAGAGGGTGGTCCCTTTATGCCTTTGTTAACAAGAAGCTTTATGAACACAGTCAGGGGCTATAAAGAAGGGAGGTACATACAACTTGAACCTTGTCCCTCCCTGCTCAATAAAGACTGCTTTATCTGCTTTTAAGGAAAAAAAAACTAAGTTTACATATCTGGGGAGAAGAGGGGTAATATCCTAAATATTATCCTATTATCAACATGAGATCCTTTAAAATATTTGAAAACAATGATTGTTCACCTCTCCTAAGTTTCTTTGCTCCAGGCTACTCAAGTAAAAATAAATATGTAAAGTTAAACGTTTGCAATAATACATATGTGTGTGATAAAAGGGGAAACAGTGCCAATTTATTTAATCTGTTTATCCAATAATGATATGAAAAGATGGCAATTGAGCAGAAAAAAAGCCTATATGTTATTTTTCTTCCTTCCAACAAATTCAAATGAGGTTATATTTAAATAACACCCTACTGGGACACATTATCTTTCTAAAAATACAGACAATCTGAATGGAGGGCAAAAAAAGTACAATTTAATGATTTGGAGGACAATGTTTTGAACTTAAAAGAAAAGATAAAGGTTTCAAATTGAAATGGAAATCTTACTGACTTGAACATTAATCTAAATGTAGATGATGCTATTCAATGATGATGTACTTATAGTCCAGTAATAATGCTAATAATAGGAAACTAATAAGTTTTATAAAATTCATTTTTCTATTCTTTTATTGACAAAATGATTTTCCCCCTTTCTCTTGTCAGTGACAAGAAAGTGATTTTTCTCTATCTATTTTTGAATATAGCAGCAAAGAGGAGTGGGAAAATATCTGAACAAGGAAGAATTTAAGCTGATTCTTGAAAGAAGCCAAGGAAGGCAGGAAGCAGAGGTAAGAAAGACAGCATTCCAAGCATGGAAGATAAGCAGTAAAAAGACAGGGAAATGGGGGTGGAGAGTTGAGTTTAGGGAAGAACAAATATGTCAATGTGACTGGATCACAGAAAATGTATAGGAGAGGAAAGTTTATGAAGACTAGAGCAGTAGAAAGAGGCCAGTTTATTAAAGACTTTAAAAGCCAGGGTACTTTATATTTGATGCTAGAAACAATAGGGAGACACTTGGGATTATTGAGTTAGGGGAACATAGTCAGACCTACATTTAAAAAAATAAAATTTGCCAGCTAAGGAGTGAATTAAAGCAGGACAGACTTGAAGCAGGGAAATCTCTCTTATTCAGATCTGAATTAGAGTGGTGACTGTGTGAATACAGAGAAGACATGCATGAAGGTAATTGTGAAGGTAGACAAGATTCAACAATAGACTGGATATGTGGAATGGATGCAAGTAAAGGCATTGAGACTGACATTAAGATTGAGAGCCTCAGTGACTAGAAGAATGATGCTACTCATCATCTTGGGCATCAAATCTATTAGCTTGTGAGCTCCATGAGGGCAAGGACTGCTTTTTGTGTTTTGTATTCCTAGAATTTAACACAGTGCCTAGTGACATAGTAAGACCTCAATGTTTATTGACTGACAGACAATAATATTACCAGATTTCTGCTTCCTGATATAATGGAGTAGAAAGGAAAGGCAGACATAGGTTTCATTAATAGAAAACTGGAGGGATGACACTCATTATGCTTTGCTTTCACAGAGAATGACCCCAACAAAGCAATTATTTCTGGGTAGCCTTTATTCATTCTTTATTTATGTGTTTGAAACTCATTGCAAGCCTCTGAATTTTAGCTGCTTAATTAGTATGTGTAAATAATGAGAAAGTACTCTTAAGTCTCATCCTTAATAAAGAAACAGAGATATTAGATTATAGTATTTCTCTCCCTTTCTCCTTAGAATTGCAGATTAGATAAAAGTAGAGACTCAGTTTACAGTGACAATGTCTTGTAACTGTATTTATGGATTCAAGAAGTTGTGTCAAATTCTTAAATTCCAAGCAGTTGACTATGCTACAATGCTTTAATGAATCAAAGCACATGTGAAGTCTTTAGTAATAGAGATCTAGATGAAAATATAGGCAGTACCATAATGATAACCAATATTTATATAGCCCTTTAAGATTTGGTGATTTTAATAACTAGATTTTATAGCTTTCTAAAGTTTTCAAAGCCCTTTATAAATATAATCTGATTTTAATCTCAGAACAACACAAAGAGGTAGGTGACATTATCCAAATTTTACAGAAGAGAAAAAAGAGACAAATGTTAGTGATTTTCCCAAGGTCACCCAGCTGGTCAGTGTTTAAGTACGTATTTAATTCAGTTATTCACAAGTCCACTACCCTATTGACTATGCCACCTCACTGTCTAATCATTCTCTAGCTGATTGCGCAAATCCTTCAAAGCAGAAATTTTTAGGCTTTTTTCTTTCTTTTTTTACAGTATTGTGAAGTCTATTAACACTTTCTCAGAAAAAAAATTAAATGCTTAAAAAACAGGAAAGCAATTATATTGAAATACACACAAGTTCAAATTCATAGAAGTTGGAGGTAGAGAGTCCCTGCATTATGGCCTATTGTTGATATTCTGAATACTATATTAGTCCACCCCATATATAGGACAGACTTATCACTCCTGTTTAGGTTGCTTTTGCTCTTGATATGGACTGATCTCTTTGAATTGAGATACCTGGAGAACTTTACCTGCCAATATATAGCCTTGCTAACTGTATCTTTGCTGGCATTATCCAGCAAAAGAGTATTTTTGCTAACTGCTTTATTGACTCAAATTTGCCAAATCCTTACCTTGCACAGCATGTACTTGGTCTAGACTCCAGGAACTAACTATCCCAAATGTTTTATTTCAGTTTTCTCCATTCACTGTTCTCTCAACCCCAACAAATACATTTTATGCGCTTTTAAAGTATACTGTTGAAACTGTATAAGAATAATATGTTCTTAAATAAAAATCTGCCAGACACAAATATTCCAAATGAAGTTCACCAAGAGACAGGAAGATTCATTAGCTAGCCTTAAAGTGTACAGCTCCCTGACTCTTTGATTCTAAATCTAGAACAAGGCCATTAGTCAATGAGAATTTTATCCATCTTGTTCATATCTGTAATTGATATGTCCAATTATCCATAAAGTCTTACTGCTACACAGATAGGCCTCAATAAATGAGAACCAATAAGGAGGGTTATAGGTTCTGCTACAATTTTTGACCTCACAATTGTGTTCAGGCTATGTATTGCCAGGTAAGGTAGTGACAGCAACATATTGAGGTAGCCTACAGCTGTCCAAAAACCATGACAAGTTGTACATCTGTTATTTGAGGCACTTAGATCACTCTTTAATCAAAATATAGCCTAACAGCACTTTAGGCTGTCATCCAAGAATGAAACCACAAACTGAATGGTAACCAGGGTTTCTCAGGGGCTCATTGAGAAGATCTAATGATTGAGAGAGATAACCTAATGGAAATTGAAACAAGTTGTTCCTAGTTGTTTCCTATACAAACTTAGGTTTTATATGTTCAATCCCTGAATTAAATTAAATTTTCAAAAGAAATATACCTGGGGTTGGAGCCAAGATGGCAGAAAGGAAGAAGTAACTTCTCTAAGCTCCTCTGTGAATCCCATCATTAAACCTTAAAAAGTGATTCTGAATGGATTCTGGAATGATAAAATCTACTTGGAGACAGACCTTGGCAGAATCCAGCTCAGGAAATTGCCCAGTGCTTCTGGACAGGACAAGCGCAGACCACATGGTGTCTGCACAGCTCAGACTTAAGAGCAGACAAGCAGACTACACCAGAGAGAGAAGCCCCAGCATGCAGACTTACCAAGGACAAAACGCAGTCTTCTTGCCTTCACCTCACAAAGGGATAGGAGGAATCGTTGGAGCCAGGTAGGAGAGTCAGGCCCCCAGAGGAGAAAGCAGCTTCTCCTACAGTGTTCGGCCCCCAGCCTGGAAGATTAGAAACTGCCTGCCTGTATAATACAGGGGCTAGAATGGCAAAGTAAATTCTAGTTGCTCTGATCCTCCTATCCCTCCTTCATGAAGTAGAAAACCCAAAGATGGGTCTCCTACTCAGATTGAAATCCCAACTTAATGGAAATAGCCTCAGGCTTGGGAGTCTCCAAGAAGGGGTATAACTGAGACAGCCAGGAGTCTGAAGAGAAGAGAGGGAGGGACCCCAACATGCCCCACCACACCTCACCAACAAAAGCCTACTTATAGCCCATGGGTATAGAGGCAGAAATCTGAAGTGGTCAGATTCACCCCCCACAGACACATCTACATCCCTCTCTAACATTCCTGCCCTAGCCACAAACTAGAAGACCTGGCCCTAAGTTCAAAGCCTGAGAAATTAAGAAATAGGAAATCACAATGGGAAGTAAGGAAGCTGAGGAGAAGGGGAAGGCAAGAAAATCAATCGGGGTTACTATGTAGGTCAAGAACAACCAAATACACAGGACAATATGGACTCTCTAACCACAGCCAAGACCACAGAAGGAAATATGAACTGGTCTCAAGCCCAAATAGAATTCTTAAAGGAGCTTAAGAAAGATTTTAAAGACCAAATCAGGGAGGCAGTGACCAACTTGGAAAAAAGTCTCAGTGAAATAATTGGAGAAAATACCTCCCTAAAAAAGGACCATCAAAAACTAACTGAAGACTATAATTCGCTAAAAATTAGATTCAATCAAATTGAAACTCAGAACTCTATGATGCACCAAGAGTCAATCAAACAAAACAAGACAATTGAAAAATTAGAAGAAAATGTAAAATATCTCACTGGAAAAACAACTGACCTAGAGAACAGATCCAGGAGAGATAATTTAAGAATTATTGGTCTACCCGAAAGCTATGATGAAAAAAGCAGCCTAGACAACATCCTCCAAGATATTGTCAAAGAAAACTATCTTAAGGTCCTGGAATCAGTAGATAAAATAGTTATCGAAAGAATTCACCAGACTCCTCCTGAAAGAGATCCCAAACTGAAAACTCCAAGAAACATAGTAGCCAAATTCCAGAATTACAAGATTAAGGAAAAAATTCTGCAAGCAGCCAAGAAGAAACAATTCAAATATCGAGGAAGTACAATTAGGATCACACAGGACCTAGCAGCTTCTATATCAAAAGAGCAGAGGTACTGGAATTTAATATTTCATAGGGCAAGAGAGCTAAGACTACAACCAAGGATTAACTACCTGGCAAAATTGAGCATAATCTTTCAGGCAAGGAGATGGTTGTTTAATGAAATAAGGGACTTCCAGACTTTCCTGATGAAAAAGCCAGAGCTCAATGGAAAACTTGATCTCCAATTACAAGACTCAAGAAAGACATTAAAAGGTAAATAAGGAAAACACGCACATACATACATGCACACATCCGCACCCATACTCACATGCTCATTACTTGGGATGCAACAAGAGCAAAATGTTCACATGCTTATATGAGGAGCTGATAACTGTCAATATCAAAATTTTTGTGATTATCATGACCTTCAAAAGGGATATACTTAGATAGAGGATGTGGGTATGAATGCACTAACCTGAAGACTTAAAAAAAAACTTATTAAGGGGAGCAAAGGAAATGTAATGGGAAAAAGGAAAGGATGAAATAGGAAAAGGTAAAATATGCTATGCTAAGAGGCATTAAAGTACATTATAGTAGAGGGGAAAGAAAGAGGGAGAAGAACATCATTTAAACACTATTCTCACTGGTTCTGGTTCAAAGAGGGAACAACTTAATTAGTGAAGTTTACGATTCTAATGTGAATAGACACATAAATTCAATAAATAGAGGAAAAGGAGGGCAGGAGAGGAGCACTGTTTGAAATTTACTCTCATTGGTTTGGTGTCAAATTGGAAGTAACTTACTCTGATGAGTATTAAAACTTATTGTGTCCTATAGAGAGTGAAAGGGTAAGGGGGGGGGTAAAAAGGAGGAGACTAAAGTGGGGATTAGAAGGGAGGGAAATAGTAATAAGGGGAGAGGGTAGGCTAAGAAGGGGGGTCGCTGGGTGGGAACACTGAGGGAGGGGGCGGTCAAAAAGGAAAACTTCAAGGAGGGGAAGGGAGAAGGAAGAAACAAAAAGATGAACAGGGGAGGGAATAGGATGGAGGGGAAGAGACAGATAGTCATCAGTACTGTGAATGTGAATGGGATGAACTCTCCCATAAAACAGAGGCAGATAGCAGAATGGATTAAAAACCATAATCCTACAATATGCTTTCTACAAGAAACACATTTGAAACAAAGGGATACCCACAGGGTAAAGGTAAAAGGTTGAAGCAGAATTTATTATGCCTCAGCTAAAGTAAAAAAGGCAGGGGTAGCAATACTTATCTCAGATAAAGCAAAAGCAAAAATAGATCTAATTAAAAGAGATAAGGAAGGAAACTATATCCTACTAAAGGGCACCATCGAGAATGAAGCAATAACACTACTTAATATATATGCACCAAGTGGTATAGCATCCAAATTCCTAGAGGAGAAGTTAAAGGAAATAGAGGAAGAAATAGAAAACAAAACTATATTAGTGGGGGACCTTAATCTGCCCCTCTCTGAACTCGATAAATCTAACCTCAGAATAAACAAGAAAGAAGTTAAGGAGGTGACTAGAATCTTAGAGAGAATAGATATGATGGATCTCTGGAGAAAACTGAATGGGGATAAAAAGGAATTTACTTTCTTATCAGCAGTGCATGGTACATACTCAAAAATAGACCATGTACTAGGGTATAAAAACCTCACAATCCAGTGCAAAAAGGCAGAAATATTAAATGCATCATTCTCAGATCATGATGCAATAAAAATTATATGCAATAAAGGGCCAGGGAAAGATAGACTAAAACTAATTGGAAATCAAACAATTTAATCCTAAAGAATGGATAGATCAAACAAGAAATTATAGAAACAATCAATGATTTCATTCAAGAGAATGATAATAATGAGACAACATACTAAAATTTGTGGGATGCACTAAAGGCAGTCCTCAGGGGAAGTTTTATATCCCTGAGCGCATACTTAATTAAAGCAGAGAGAAGGGAGGTCAATGAATTGGACATGCAATTGAAAAAGCTAGAAAAAGAACAAATTGAAAATCCCCAATTTAGTACTAAATTAGAAATATTGAAAACCAAAGGAGAGATTAATAAAATTGAAATTAAGAAAACTATTGAATCAATAAATAAAATTAAGAGCTGGTTTTATGAAAAAAAATTGGGAAAGCAAGGAATAGTTTACCTGACAGATTTGTGGAGAGGAGAAGACTTTAGGACCAAACAAGAATTAGAGAGCATTATAAAATGCAAAATGGACAATTTTGATTACATTAAATTGAAAAGCTTCTGTACAAACAAAGCCAATGTAACCAAGATCAAGAGGGAGGCGGGAAATTGGGAAAGAATTTTTACAACCTATGTCTCTGATAAAGGACTCATTTCTAAAATATACAGAGAATTGAGTTAAATCTATAAGAATACAAGTCATTCCCCAATTGACAAATGGTCAAAGGATATGAACAGGCAGTTTTCAGAGAAATAAATTAAAGATAGCCATAGGCATATGAAGAAATGCTCTAAATCACTATTGATTAGAGAAATGCAAATCAAAACAACTCTGAGATACCACATCTCTCCAGTCAGATTGGCTAAGGTGACAAAACAAGAAAGTGGCAAATGCTGGAGAGGATGTGGGCAAACTGGAACACTAATGCATTGCTGGTGGAATTCTGAACTTATCCAACCATTCTGGAGAGCAATCTGGAATTATGCCCAAAGGGTTATAAATAATTTCATATCCTTTGACCCAGCAATACCACTCCTAAGATTATATCCCAAAGAGATCATAGAAGTGGGAGGAAGACCCAAATGTACAAAAATATTTATAGCAGCTCTTCTCATGGTTGCAAAGAATTGGAAATTAAAGGGCTGCCCATCAATTGGGGAATGGCTAAACAAGCTGTGGTATATGAATGTAATGGAATATTGTTGTGCTATAAGAAACGAGGAGGAGACGGATTTCATATTTATCTGGAGAGGCTTATACAAACTGATGCTGAGCGAGAAGAGTAGAATCAGAAGAAATTTGTATACAGTCACAGACATATCATGTGTGATGACCAACTGTGATGGACTGGACTCTTTTCAGCAATGCAGTGATATGGGTCAATCCTGAAAGACTCATGAAGGAGAGAAATGTGATATTCCAAGATATAACTAGAAAGAACTGAGCTTGAATCCTGATGGAAGCAAACTAATTGATCTTTTTCTTTTCATTGTTTGGTTTTATTTCTTCTTTACCGTTTTTCATCCCACCTAGTACAATAAGCCTTTGTAATTGGACTAACGTCTAATATGAATGTATTTGCAGATCCTATACTGGACTATATGCTGTTGTGGGGGGTGGGGAGAGAGAGGTAAAGGAAATTTGCAATTCAACGAACTAGGGAATTGGATCTTGTTAACTGAATCTAAACTAATAAATTAAATTTTAAAAATTTTAAAAAAAGAAATATACCTGCGCTAAATTATTTCAATTACCTACTAAAACATTTTCCTTAATGTTATACATTAAGCATTTATAGTGAGATCATACAATGAACACTTACTTAAGTAACATCTGTCTTTTATTTTGGTAACCACTAAGAGTTTACGATATTGTCTATTGTATTATTCAATGTAATTTATTTCATTTCAAACTAGCTTTATTAATGCATATTTTTACCTCACCATCATTTTGTGAGGGAAAAAAATAATTTCTCCACTTTATCCTGGGCTTTTAATTCTCCTTTATACTAATGAACAATATATGCTATATATACTTTATACTATGTATATATTTATGCTGAATATATATATATATATATATATATATATATATATATATATATAATTCTAAAGAAAAACCCAAGACAACCAAAACAGACATCACTTTTTCAAAAAAGTATCTCAAATACTGAGAAACTTAGTTGATTCTGAAAAAATATATTGTAGTGGAAAGCATGCCAAAATTCGAGACAGGAAAGCAGAATATTAAGATAACTTATAAATCTTATTAATTTAAACAAATAATTTAATCTTCCAAATCTTCAGTTTCCTCATCTATACAATACAGGCAATGATATATACATAAACAAAGTGCTTTTTTAATCTTAAACAGTATAGAAATTGAGTTATTATTAGATTCTCATGGCTGTAATTATTCTCTCACTCCTGAAGTAATTCTAGAGCACTTTATCTGGATCTCTCCTTCACTGATATCACACTTTAACTTGCTATTATATTCATGTTCATACATTTCCTGTAAACCTCATTTCCATGATAGAATAACAACTTTTTGAAGGTAGGATCATCTTTGCATTCCCAGTTCTCCACACAGGGCTTTTATTCTTTCTAATATAATTCAGCTGCCAGCTTTTCTTGAACTAAACTTTTCCTAATTGCAAGCAGAAGATAAGGAAAGTAATGATAGGTGACCAAGAGCTAAAATTCCATGGATAACAGAAGGACAAGGTTACAAATTTTTTTTAGCAAATATTGTATCAACTTCTAGTTTACATCATTCATTTCTGCAAGATTTTGAGTTACAATTTTTGCTCCCTTTCCCCCTCTACCCACCACTCCAAAATATCCCCTCCTCCAATCTGCTCTCTCCCATAACTTCTCCCATACCCCCTCCAACTTTCCAGTAGGGCAGAGTGGATCTCTATGCCCCAGTAACTGTATATATTATTTCCCAGTTACATGTAAAATAATATCAATAATAGCATATATATGTATATATATATATATATATTTAAACATTTGATTTTAAAGCTTTGAATTCCATATTCATTCCCTTGCTCCCTTGTCACCCACCCTTGCTGGGAATATAAGCACTTCAATATATGTTGTACATGTGTAGCTATGCAAAACATTTCAACAGGGGATACATTGTAAAATATTGACTATATTTCCCTCCCTCCTATCCCACCTCCCACTTTTCTATTCTCTACTTTGTTCTTGTCCCTTTTCAAAAGTGGGTGCTTCCAACTTCCCTTACCCCTAGTCTTCCCTTCTTTCCATTATACCCCCTCTTATCCCATTCCCCCCTACTCTCCTATAGGGTGAGATACACTATTTAATGTAAGTCATTGAATCCCTAAGCCAAATTCAATGGAATAAATTTGACCCATTACCTTTTGCCTTCCTGTCCTTCCCCTCCATTGTTACCATTTTCCCTTGCCTCTTCTATATGAAATAGTTTACCCCATTCTGTCTTTCACTATCTCCTCTCATTATATTCTTCCCTCAACTCTTAATTTCACATTTTAAATATCGTCCATTCCTATTCATTTGGTCCTGTGCCCTCTATGTATACCTGAAAATATATATATACACACATTCACATATGAATTAATATGCCAATATAATCTTCTATATAGACATATATATGTATGTCTATATAGAAGACACACACACACATATCCTATCATTTTTTGATATAGGGATGTAAATGGTTCAACTTTACTAAGTCCTTATGATTTCTTTTCCCTGTTTACCTTCTCATGCTTTTCTTGTTTCATGTATCTGAATGTCAAATTTTCTATTCAACCCTGGTTTTTTCTTCTCATGTGGAAGAAGCAAGGGGAAGTGGTTGCAAGGGACGGGAAGAATAGGAAGGCAAAAAGGCAAAACCACATTCTCATTGAATTTGGTTCAGGGAGAGAATGCTATACATACTTAATGGGATATCTCAACCTGCAGCAGAATAGGTGGAAGGGGAATGAGAGTAGGGATGATGGATGGGAGGGCACCCTTGGGGGGAGGGGAGGTTGGAAGTACCCACTATAGAAAAAGGACAGGATCAAATAGGGAATGGACCAGGTCGGCGTGGTGGGGTGGGATGAGTGGGAGGGAATTATAAGCAGCCTTGTACAATATATCTGCTATGGTAATATTTTGCATAGCTAGACATGTACAACATATACTGAATTACTTATCTTCCCAGAGGGAATGGGTGACAAGAGAGGAAAGAAATAGGTCTGAAATTCGAGGTTTTAAGACTAAATGTTTCAAATATGTACAAATACTATTATTAATACTCTTTTGCTTGTAATTGGGAGATAAGATGTGCAGGCATTGGGACACAAAGATTCACTTTCCTCTAATGGAAAAGTCGAAGGGGGTATGGGCGAAGATAGGGGAGAGAGCAGATTGGAGGAAGCGATATCTTGTGGGACTGCTATTCTGGGAGGGTGGGTAGGGGAAAAACAAGGGGGAAAAATAATTGTTACTCAAAATCTGGCAGAAATGAATGATGTAAAACAGAAGTTAATAAAGCATTTGTTTAATTAATTGAAAAGAAACAGAAAAAAAAAAGAATGCTTGGAAGTCCTCTGTTCCACTGAATGTCCATATTTTCCCCTGAAACAAGATACTCTGTTTTGCTGGGTAAGTGATTCTTTGTTTTACTCCTACCTCCTTCGACCTCCAGAATATCATATTCCAAGCCCTTTGATCCCTCAGTGTAGAAGATTCCAGATTATGTGCTATCCTGATTGTGTATCCACAATATTCAAATTATTTTTTCTGGCTGCTTGTAATATTTTCTCCTTGATCTGGGAACTCCAGAACCTGGCTATAATATTCCTAGGAGTTTTCTTTTTGAGAACTTTTTCAGGAGGTGATTGGTGGATTCTTTCAACATCTATGTTGCCCTTTGATTCTAAAACATCAGGGTAATTTTCCTTGAGAATTTCTTGAAGGATGATTTCTAGGTTCTTTTTATTTTTTTGATCATGGCTTTCTGGTAGTCCAATAATTTTTAAATGATCTATCCTGGAACTATTTTCCAGGTTAGTGGTTTTCCCAATGAGACATTTCACATTGCCTTCTATTTTTCCTTTGTTTTGATCTGATAATAGTATTTTGATTTCTCATAAAGTCACTAGCTTCCATTTCCTCCAATTTAATTCTGAAGGAATGATTCTCTTCAGGGAGCTTTTGAGATTCTTTTTTCCATCTGGCAAATTTGGCTTTTTAAGGCATTCTTCTCCTCATTGACTTTTTGACCCTCTTTTGCCATTTGAATTAGTCTATTTTTAAAGGTGTTATGTTCTTCAGTCAGGTTGTTGACTCTCATTTCATAATTTTCTTGCAGAGTTCTCATTTTTCTTCCCAATTTTTCCTCTACTTCTCTTCTTTCATTTTCAAAATCCTTCTTAAAGTCCTCTATGACCTGTAACCAGCAAGTATTTTTCTTAGAAGCTTTTGGTACAGGAGTTCTAACTTCACTGTCTCCCTCCTGTTCCATGCTTTGATCCTTTGGTCCTAAAAATAAGAGTGAAACAGAGTTGCTCTGTTTCCTTTGCTTCCTTTGCCTGCTCATGTGACCAGTCAATTACTGGACTTTTCAGCTTTTTGCTACAGTAGGACTCTGCCACCAGACAGGGGAGCTTAGTCCCAATCACTGGGATTAAAGGAGGTGGGAGCCAGAGCCCCATGGAAGTCCTGTTTCTACTCTGCCATCTTGATCACCCCCAAAAACCTTTTTTTTTACAATTTGGTTTTTTATACACATTTGTTTCTAAAACTTTGATTTCCAGATTTTTTCCTTCTTTCCTCCTCACCCATGCCCACTAGGAGGATAAACAGTTTAATATAGGTTGTACATGTGTAGTTACACAAAACATTCCCATAGAAGGTATATTGTGAAAGACTAACTATAGTTCCCTTCATCCTATCCCACCCCCCACTATTTCTATTTTCTCCTTTGACCCTGTCCCTTTTCAAAAGTGTTTGCTTCTAACTACCTCTCCCCAAATCTGCCCTCCTTTCTATCATCCCCCTTCTTATCTCCTTCCCCCTTATTTTCCTGTAGGGTAATATACCCAACTGAGTGGGTATGCTATTCCCTCCTTAAACCAAATTCTATGACAGTAAGGTTATCCCATTAACTTTTGCCTCCCTGCTCTTCCCCCTCCATTGTAACAGTTTCTGCTTGCCTCTTTTTTATGAGAAAATTTATCCTAATCTATCTCTCCTTTTCTCCTTCTCCCAATATTTTCCTCTATCCTCTCTTACTTTTATTTTTTAGATATCATTCCTTCATATTCATCTCATCCTGTGCCCTCTATTTATGAATACACGTACATATATATGCATACCCTTGCATATATATTTGGACATAATTACACCCTCCTCTACATACACATACATGTATGTACACATATACACACATATTCCCTTTAGCTGTCCTCGTACTGAAAAAAGTGTTATGAGATACATTTATCATTTTTTCCATATAGGAATGTAAACAGTTCAACTTTAATAAGGTCCTTATGATTTCTTTTCCCTGTTTACCTTCTCATGCTTCTCTTGCTTCTTGTGTCTGGATGTCTAATTTTCTATTCAACTCTTGTTTTTTCCTCAATAATACTTGAAAGTCCTCTATCCCACTGGATGACCATATTTTCCCCTGAAACAAAATACACAGTTTTGCTGGGTAGGTGACCCTTGGGTTCATTCCCAGCTCTTTTGCCCTGTGGAATATCATATTCCATGCCCTTCTATCCCTCAGTGTAGAAGCTGCCAGGTCCTGGGCTATTCTGATTGTGTTTCCACAATATTGAAATTGTTTCTTCCTGGCTGCTTATAGTATTTTCTCCTTGATCTGGGGATTCTGGAACCTGGCTATAATATTCCTGGGAGTTTTCTTTTTGGGATCTTTTTCAGGAGGTGATCTGTGGATTCTTTCAACCTCTATTTTGCCCTCTGGATCTAAAACATCAGGGCAGTTTTCCTTGAGAATTTCTTGAAGGGTGATTTCTAGGTTCTTTCTTTGATCATGGCTTTCAGGTATTCCAATAATTTTTAAATTGTCTCTCCTGGATCTATTTTCCAGGTCAGTGGTTTTCCCCATGAGATATTTCAAAGTGCCTTCTATTCTTTCATTTGTTTGGATCTGTTTAACAGCATCTTGATTTCTCAAAAAGTTATTAGCATCCATTTGCTCCAGTCTAACTCTGAAGGAATGAATCTCCTCAGTGAACTTTTGAGATTCTTTTTGCATCTGGCAAATTCGACTTTTTAAGGCAGTCTTCTCCTCATTGCCCTTTTGGGCCTCCTTTGCCATTTGAGTTAGTATATTTTTTAAGGTGCTGTTTTCCTCAGTCAGGCTGTTGACCCTCATTTCATACTTTTCTTGCATCCTTTTCATTTCTCTTCCCAATTTTTCCTCCACTTCTCGCATTTGATTTTTAAGGTCCTTCTTAAGGTCCTCTATGTCCTGTAACCTGCTCATATTTTCCTTTGGGGCTTTTGGAGCAGGATTCTGACCTCATTGTCTTCCCCCTGTTCTATGGTTCGATCTTCTTTGCCCCCAGAGTAGGAGTCTAAGGTTGCATTTTTCTGTTTATTTTGTTTCCTTTGCCTTGACATGTTGCCACTTAATTACTTGACTTTTGGGCTTGTTGCCACAGTAGGACTCTTCCACCAGACAGGAGAGCTTTCATCGGAAATGTTGGGGTCTTCACAGCTTTCTGGCAAGCTGGATACCCACCCCCAGACCCCCCCCCAGATCACAATCCAGATCCAGGGAGGTTAAAGCAAGTGCAATTACCCCCCAAGACTGATCACTGGATCTCCCTACAGTTCGCAGGCCAGGAGCTGGAGCTGCCACTGAAAACTACAAAATGGAGTGTCTCCTCAACAGTTTCTAGCCCCCAGGGGAGGAAGCCGAGGCATTCCCCAAATACTGGTCCCAAAGTCCATAGGGCACTAACCTCTCACTTTGTCCTAGGCATGTCTATGTTGATATTTCTGGAATTGCCACAGCTGCTTGTGTTCTGGGGTTCCTCCAGCCGGCTGCTGGCCCCCACCCTGGGGCTAAAACCACTGCTTAGGCAGACCTGGGCTCAGCTCTCTGTGGGTTGTGCACTGAGCTGCAGGTTCCCAGAGTGCTGCGCTGGTCCTTCCTGCAGGCTGCTGGGCTGTCCTCAGCAGGAGGTTAGCTTCTCTGTGTCATTCTGTGGGTGCTGGGGCTCCAGAAGTTGTTCAGAGTCCCCTTTTACATAGTTTGGAGGTAATCTGGGGGGAGAGTGCCTTGGACATGCTGTTTCTACTCTGCCATCTTGGCTCCACCGGAACTTGAGTTAGTCCATCTTTTAAGGTGTTATTTTCTTCAGTCAGGATGTTGACTTGCTTTTCAAGATTTTATTGCAGGGTTCTCATTTCTCTTCCCAATTTTTCCTCAACTTCTCTTATTTGGTTTTAAAAATACTTCTGAAGGCCTTCTATGACCTGTATCCAGTTCATATTTTTCTTAGAAGCTTTTGGCACAAGACTTTTGACTTCATTGTTTTCCTCCTGTTCCATGCTTATGATCCTTTTCTCCCTAAAAAAAGAATCTAAATTTGGATTCCTGTGCTTGCTTTCTTTCCTTTTCTTGCTCACGTTGCCACTCAGTTACTTGACTTTTGAGCTTTTTGCCACAGGAGAATTCTGCTTCCAGCAAAGGGAGTTTTGTCCCAAATTGCTGGGGTTTTCACAGATCCCAGAGCTATTAGTTGGGTGCCCTCTCTTCAGCCTATACTGGCTCTGGCACCTGTTCACACACTACAGGATCTTTACCCAACACAGCAATCCAGATCCAAGCAGATTAAAGCAAGAGTGATTATCCCTTAGAATGGTTGCTTGGTCTCTCTACAATCTACAGGCCAAGCACTCTAAAGTAGCCAGGTGACAGTGGCTGCACTACCACTGCACCTCTGCCCCTTCTTGCCTTCTTGCCCTGGGGGGCAGAGTCCAAACTGCATTCCCCGACCCCCTGATGCCAAATTCCACACTGACCTTTTACATTGCCTTTGGCATTTATGGGTTGATAAGTCTGGCAACCACCACAGCTGCTGGTGATTCACTCTTCGGAAGTCTGCTGCAGCTGCTGGTCAGGACTGCCCTGGGGCTAAAACCATGGCTCATGTGGAGCTGGGCTTGGCTTCCAGGATGTTGCAGTGGGCCCTTACTGTTAGGCTGTCTTCAGCAGGAGATTTGTTTCTCTCTGTCACGTTGCGGGTTCTGTAGTTCTAAAGTTTGTTTAAAGTTATATTGTGTATGTATTTGAGGTGGTTATAAGGGGAGGTCAAGGCGTTTTCCTGCTTCTATACAGCCATCTTGGCTCTGCCCCCCAGGTTCATAGATTTAAAACTGGATGAAGCAGGGACATAGAAAGAAGGAGTTGAGAAAGATATCAGAGCCATATAGTAGAAGAAGAATTCCTTCCACACATACTAAATAGTGATCATGCAACATTTGCTGAGATCTCTTTTGGGGTAATTTCCATTATCTCCTGAGGTAGCCCACTCTGGGATAAATTCAGTTATTAGAATATTTTACATCAAGTTGAAATGTACCTCATTGCAATTTCCAAAAATTATATCTAGTTCTTTCTTCCAAGGTCAAGTAAAACAGGTCAAATTTTTCTTTCATATGATAATCCTTCACATTTTCTAAGTCAGTTATCCTGTCTCCCCTAAGTCTTTTTTCCTCAAGACTAAATTCCCACAGTTTCTTCAATTGATCTTCATATGGCCTTACATCAAAACATTCTCCTGGTTCAGCTCATTTCACTTTATATCAGTTCATAAAAGTCTTCATGTTTTTCTGAAAGGATTTTGCTCATCATTTATTATGACACAATAATATTTCATCATAATCATGTACCACAACTTGTTCAACCATTCCCTAATTGATCAGCCTCCTCTCAATTTATAATTCTTTGCTACAACAAAAAGAGCTGCTAAAATATTTTTGTATATATATTTACTTTTTCTTTTATTTTGTTTTGAGGTACAGACCTAATAGTTGTATTGCTGCATTAAAGGGTATCTTTTTGGGGACAGTTCCAAATTAGTCTCCAGAAGGGTTGGATCAGTTTACAATGCCACCAACAGTGAAAAGTGTCGCAATTCTGTCACATCCCCTCCAGAATTTATTATTTTCCTTTGCTGTCATATTAACCAGTCTGATGGGTATAAGGTGGTACCTCAGCACTGTTTTAATTTGTATCTCTCTAATTAATAGTAATTTAGAGTATTTTATATGACTATAGATATCTGATTTTTTTTCTCTTGTAAACTATCTATTTGGAATGGCTAGGTGGTGCAGTGAATAGAGTACTGACTGCGTAGTAAGGACATCTTGAGTTCAAATCTGTCCTCAGACACTTAATACTTACTAGCCATGTGACTTTGGGCAAGTCACTTGACCCCAATTGCCCTGTCTTCTCCCTCCAAAAAGCAAAAAAAAAAAACCAAAAAAACAAACAAAAAAAACAACCTCCCTATTTATATCCTTTAGCTATCAATTGGGGAATGACTCATATTCTTATAAATTTGACTCATTTCATTAATCTTAGCTACATTGTTTTTGTTTGTGCAAAATCTTTTAATTTAATGTAATGAAAAATTATCCATTTTGTATCCCATATTGCTTTCTATCTCTTGTTTGATTATAAATTCTTCCCTTATCCAGAAATCTGACAAGTTAAATATCCTATGCTCCCCTAATTTGCCTATGATATCTCCCTTTATGTCTAAATCATATCTAAACTCTGTTTGACCTTATCTCAGCATATGGTGTGAGATACTGACGTAGATATAATTCTGCCAAACTCCTTTCCATGTTTCCCAGAACTTTTTTTCAAATACTGATTTATTGTCCCTAAATTTTGGGTCTAGGTTTATTTGATATCCAATCTAATGTCCTTTCTACTACCCCTTATCACATCATCAAAGATAAACAACTTTATTAAATTTTCAAATATGCTTGTTGTATATATTTTGCAAGTTGCTTTATCATACACTTAACGTTATATTATATGAAAACTGTGGCTATTATTACCTTATTATTACAGTATATGTTACATAAATCTGCCCAAAATATTGGTAAATCAAGTTTTAGAAATTTTTAGAAATTTAGTTTTGACTTAAGTAGGCATAGGTATTTAAGAATATTGTTAAGAAAAATCCCTATACATGGATCTACTTGGGGAATGTTTAAGAAGAGTACTATTCTCATCCCCACCTTTACCAGACACATCTGAGTGTATGGAAATTGTACACTGTCTTATTTATTCTTATGAAAATAACTACTATGCTCTCTGTTCTACCTCTTGTAGTTGCATTAAATGACAGCCAGAGGCAGGACACTGATGAGTATCAGACACTAATAAATGCTCTGGCAAAAGCCCAACATGGTTCTGGATAGCACATCTTGTAGAAGAGGAACTGGCTTTTCAGTGATTGACATGAGGAAATTTTGACACTAAAAGCCTGTCATTCATAGGAGTATTCATGCTCCATGTCAATCTCTTGCTTTGCTTCATTCTAGACAAAACATAAATTGTCATTAATATAAAGGGAATTTGAACCAGAATCAGATTATCATAAACACCATGATAGAGCATTTCCATCTCCATACATGTAAACAACCACTTACATACATTTTTATAAGAACTTAACAGTCAACAATAAACATTCTAATATAGAAAGAAGAGAAAAAATATTGTATAAGAATTCACTAATTTCTGTTATGAAGCTTTAAAAGTATATATTTAATATAACATGGCAGCAATTAAATTGTCCTGTCTTTTCATGATCCCTTTTAAACTTTATTTTCTCCTGTATTTTTTAATATTTTATTGATTTTTTTCTTTCCTTCTGTCCCTGCATCTCTATCTCTTCTCATGAACTCATGCAACTTCTTGAATACAATTCCTCTATTATAACAAATAATTATAGTCAAACAAGTCAACGTATCAGCCCTATCTTAAAACATACTCCTAATTCTGCACTTTAAGTTCATCACGTCTGTGCCAAAATGATGGAGGAATGTTCTTTCATCAAGCATCTAATGTTTTGTTGGTTTGTTCTTTTTAATGTGCTGGCTGATTTTGTGTGTGGATAAAGTCAGACTGTCTTTTTAATTATTTTTAACACTACTTACAGGAGTCATCTCTTGCTTATACTATCCCTATCATCTTACTTGAGTCCCAGTTCCAAGTATATGCTAATTTTAGGGGTTGGGGTGGAAAGGAATGGGTTTAGATCAGTGAGACTCCTGTCCCAGAGAAGTCCTTGGCATAGCACCATCTTATCAAAGCATTCAGTACATTGAGAATCATTTCTCTCCTTTTTCCCTAGTATAATCTTCTCCATTTTTTTTCAATTTCCTTCCCCTAGTCTTATAATGTCTGAGAGAAAAGATACTTCAAAGAGGTGGTAGCTCAATTCAGTGTAATTAGTTTCCCCATGATTTTGTTCTGACAATGCTACTGAAAATATCAATAAAGTTCATATATACATACATACATACATACATACATATATGTGTGTGTGTGTGTGTATCCAACTGCCTTTTTTCAACTCACTACAGCCTTGGGTACATAAATTAGGAATTATTTAATTGCTCTGAGAAATAAAAATATTACTAGAAGCATAAGATTCTCCACTAAAGTATTATCTTTTGCCCTGTTCCCAGGCCAAGTAGAGTTTTGAAAGATATGAGCCCACTTACAAAAATAACTTTATGGGGAGGGAAGATCCAATGACATACTTTTTGACTTTGTCCTTTCTGAAAACACAATTGATCTAGGACACATGCTGATCATGCTGCTGGAAGGAACAATTACCACAGAACCTACCAGTTATATGTTATCCCCGTCATTATGTGCTAATATTCCTATAACAAGATGGCTTTTGCCTTTGAAGTACAGCAAAATGACTTAAATCAAATCTAAACTAAATTGTTTTTGAATATATGCTGTGATTGTTACAGGGAGGCTTTCAACTCTAATGATCTTGTAACTGACTTGTACTGATTTGAAAAAAATAATAACAATGTAACTGTTATACAATGTCCTTATTAAGAAAACCCTTGTTGAGAAATGAAGCTGAAGAAAAGATGTACATTTTTGTCAGTCATAAGTTTTTTTTTTCAAGTGATGAGCTTCAACCCACCAAATCTTACTTGCCAGGTATCATTTTTTGGGCAATCCAGTTGCAGGACTCCCAAGTATTCTAATCATGACTTGTGTATTAATCATAGCTCCCACAAAATCACATTTCTGTAAATCCTTAGAGGTCCTACAATTTAATCACTATGGGAAAAGAATTTACTTTTACCTATCTCTATATTTTGTTTACCACTACCCTCCAAGTAGAACACTAGCTCACAGGCAAGACATAAAGACAAAATGAAAACAGTCCCTGTTCTCGAGGAAATTCTGATATGGGGAGATAGGGGAAGAGTATAACATGAAGACCAAAAGTCATATGTAATATAAAATATATTGTTATAGGAAGAGGGAGAGAGTGCTAATAAAAAGGGCTCAGAAAAGTCTTCATATAAGAGGCAGTACCTGAGTTGTACTATAAAGGAAGCTAGAGATTCTGTAATGCAGAAAAGAGGAGGGAGTGCATGCCAGGAATGGGTTTACCTCTTGAATCACAGGATACGACATATTTCCATTAACAAATAAAAATCACCTCCTTTTTTCTTCTCACACCCCTTCCCCATATTTCCTACCACACTGCTGAGCAAACAGTAGGCACTTTTCAAATTCTTGTTGATTAATTGATTCTGAGCCTAAGACAGCAAGCAAGCAGAACAATAGATGTAATTGCTGATGCTTCAAGAGATAGAGAATTCTGCTTTCCCCACAGATAAGTAAATCTAAAGGTCTATAAAGGTGAGAACTGCCACGAGATTTTAGAATTTTTTTTAATATAGAATCAAGTATGAGAGTTGTGACAGAACAAATGACAGCCAACTCGACTGCCCAGGTTTATAACAATGATTGAGGGTGCCATTAAACACTAGTTTATACACAAAGATTGTGTCATTTTCCTTCTCCTAAAATTCCTCAAACATATTTATCAACCCAATGAGAG
This sequence comes from Gymnobelideus leadbeateri, assembly GCA_011680675.1. Lineage (NCBI taxonomy): Eukaryota > Metazoa > Chordata > Mammalia > Diprotodontia > Petauridae > Gymnobelideus > Gymnobelideus leadbeateri. Next base: position 379,251 of record WOXC01008605.1, read on the forward strand.
GCAGTATAGTACAGTGCTAGCTTCATAAAGAGGGTTCATGTCTTCTCCCTGATACAAGCTGCTTATTCATGGCTAACAAGTCATTTAAGATCTCATTGCTCCAAGAAGCTCCATAAAATGGTAAGTTAAATAGTAATGTTCCCTTTACATTGAAAGAGAGGGTTTACTCCCTGGGAGCTCTCTATATGAAAAAATTTATATCAGGATAATTTAAATACAGTAATTGAGTTCTTACCATATGTTAAACTTTTGCCCAAGGAAATACCAGCCCCTGGGAAGAGGATAAAATCATACTCCCTAAACCTGTTCTAGAGAGGGAAGCTGAAGGAATCAATCAAAAAGCATTTGTTGATAGATAATCATTACTATGAATTCTTTAAAGTATTGGCTTCAGGGCGGCTAGGTGGCGCAGTGAATAGAGCGCCGGCCCTGGAATCAGAAGGACCTGAGTTCGGAGCCAGCCTCTGACACTTAATCCGCACAAACAAAAACCTAGCCGTGTAACCTTGGGCAAGTTACTTAACCCCAATTGCCCTAAAGGGGCGGCTAGGTGGCGCAGTGAGTAAGAGTGCCGGCCTCGGAGTGGGGATGACCCGAGATCAGATCCGGCCTCAGAAAATGAACACCCACGCATAAATAATGACTAGCCCTGTAACCTTGAGCAAGTTACTTAACCCCAATTGCTTTAAAAAAAAAAAAAAGTATTGGCTTCCCTAGAATATACAATGAAAGGATAAAATATGGCCTCTGCCCTCAAAGAATTATCCATCTAATTGGACATATAAAAGTGAAAGTAAATTGAGATATAAAATTAATTAAATTTTCAGGAAAAAAATTAATGATTTGAACCTAATTCCTTAATATTAAAATACTGTAGGGTCATAAGAATAAAAGGACTTCTGGAAATTGAGAGCCACAGTGGTATTTTTTTAATTATGACCTAGACGGAAGATCAGAAGAAAAATTCATCACACCATAAAAATCTCAAAAATCTTTAACGGATCCCTGTTGCCTACAGAGTGATGTACAAACTTGCTTGACTCAAGAATGTTCACAGTTTGATATCAACCTACATTTTCAGTCATATAAAAACTGATATAATCCAATAAACATTTATTAAGCAAATGCTATATTGAAAGGCACTTTGATGGGTGCTGGCATTACAAAGACAAAACACAAAATCATGCCTTAGAAGAAACGTGTACCCTACTGTGAGGATACAAAATGTGAACAAAAAGCATGCACATGATAATTGGAAGAAGAGGGAAAGCATCTTTATAAGTAGGATAATCAGGAAAGGTTTTCCAAATATTTTGTGACTGAGGTGATTCTTGCAGGAAGGTAGGAATTTTAAGAGGCAGAAGGAAAGAGTAAGTATACAAAGGCATAGAAGAGAGGGAGATATGGACTGCCAAGTTTTCAGGGAAATGTGTAGGTCAATTTTTCTAGAAAACTGAGATATAGAGGAAAAAGTGAAATAAGCATAGAAAGTCAAACTGGAGCCATATTATGAAGGTCTTTAAGCCAATCAATCAAGCTTTTATTAAGCATCAACTAGGTGCCAGGCACTATGCTAACTGCAGAACACACAAAGACATAAATTACATAGTCACTGCCCTTAAGGAAACTATATTCTATCAATTCAGACAATATGTATGCATACAAAATATATATGTGTATATATATATATATATATATATATTTCACACACACACACATATGTATGTGTATATAGTATATATTTATATATAAATATAAAAGAGGTTGTGCACAAATAATTGAGGTTTCAGGAAATGCCTCTGTTAAGAAGTAGCATTTGAGCTTATATGTGGAGGGAAATAGCTAATCAAAGAAGTACAGACAAGCAGAAAATGCATTCTAGGTGTGAGAGAAAGACTATTTAAAGACACATAAATGGAAGATGGAATGGTGTATGAAAAAAAATGGCATGAGGCCACATTTCGTGGTCTAAAGTATAATGAAGATGGGGGGAGGGAAGAGTTAAGGCCATGTTGCAACCTGACAGAGAAATATGTATTTAATTCTAGGAGTCATAGGAAGCAAACAGAGGTATTTGTTGTGTAGGAAAGTGAGATGGTCATGTCTGTAGTTTAAGAATACCACTTAGGTATGAGAAGGATGGATCAGAAAGACAAGAGAATTGAGGGAAGAGAGGAGACCAATTAAGAGAGTATTTCAAAAGTATAGATTAAATGTGATGGGAGCTTGACCTAAGATAGTAGCCATGTGACTGGAAAGGAGATGAATAGCAGAAATGTCATGAAGATTGAATTGACAAGACTTTACAACTGACTAGACATATAAGATGAAGGATTGTGAGGATTTGTGGATGAATGAAGTTAAAAAAATAACTATTTGACAAGACTGGTAGTGTTCTCAACATAAATAAAAATGTTTGGAAGAGTGATAGGTTTAGGGAAAATCTGAATGAGTTTTGATTTAGATATAATGAGTTTGAGATACCTCTGAGACATCCTATGGGAAATGTACAACAGGGAGTTGGATTGGAGCTTAAGACAAACTAGAGTGGAAAATGTATGTCTAGAAATCATCCACATAGAGAACTGAAGAATTTGTATTTTGCTGAAGAAATAATAGTGATTAAATACTCTCAAGAGGTTGAGTGGCATTGCCAGACATGCTTTAAGAAGAATATTTTAGTAGCTTTTGGGAAGATAGAGTGGAGTGGGGACAGTCTGGAAGCTGCAAGTGAAGTTGGGATGCTGTTATAATAGTCCAATTGAAATGTAAGACGATCTTGAACTAGGGTGATGACTTTGTGAGTGGGAAAAAGAGTGTGTGAAATGAGAGATTTTGGGATGCAGGGTCAACAAGAATAAATGGCTTAATGGATTTGGGATTTAGGGAAAGGAAAGAGTCAAGGAAGAGTATGACATCGGGGATATGAAGTGACAAGGATGATGGTATTCTTGAGAAAAATAGGGAAGTTTTGAAGATGACTATATAAAGGTGGAAAACAATGAATTCCATGTTGGATATATTTGATCAAGGAGGATATTCTCCAAGAACTACTAATAATTAAACAGTGGGCTTTGAGGGGCTTGGTTTCATCTGCAATTGAAATGATCAGAAAACCAAAAGGAGGTAATAAGATCACTAAGATCTCATTTCTGTGTAGTCAGAAAAAAGGGCCTATGGCAGAGCCTTGAAGGACCTTAATGTTTAATGGGATGTTACATAGCTAGTGATATAAAGAAAAAGCAAACAAGGGGTGGCTAGGTGGCATAGTGAGTAGAGTGCCGGCCCTGGAGTCAGAAGGACCTGAGTTCGGATGTGGCCTCAGACACTTAACACGAACAAACAAAAACCCAACCCTAGTTGCCCACCAAAAAACAAACAAACAAACAAAAAAAGCAAACAGATAGGCAGGAGGATAAATAGGTGAGACTTCAGCCAGATAGGAGAAATTATCCAAGAGGGAGTGGTAAACAGAAGTAAATCCCATAGAAAAGTCATCAGACTTAGCAGTTAATAGATAACAGGTAAATTTGGACAGAACAATTCCAATCAATAACACTGGAAACTACACTAGACCAGGCTTAGAATTTACTTTAAGGAGTGGAAGTGGAGACAATTTTTAATATTATGAAGATTATGCCATGCACTCAACAAAAGAGACTACTATACCCTCCAAAATGTTTTCTTCTTCCTGTCTTTATGTTTTTCTCTCTTGCTTCTTATGCTTCTAAGTTCTGGAACCTTTACATTCTGAATTTCTACTTATGTTTTAAAGCCTAAATCATAGATTTAAAGTTAGGAGAGGCCATAAAGATCATTTAGTTTAACATCTTTGTTGTAAAAGTGAGAAAACAGAAATCTGTAGATGTTAAATAACTTACCCAGGGTCACACAAATAAGCAGAACTAAGACTTGAACCCAAATTTTCTGATTCCAAATCTAGTGCTTTAGTTATTACCTCCAGGAGTATGTTGGAGTCAGATTGAACTAGCTCTCAAAAGCTGATTATCAAGTTTTCAATGTGAGAATTTACACCTTAGAAATCTGCAAATGCTACAAATAAGGGCCTAATTTATTGTCTTATTAACTGCATAAATTTAAGAAATTGATGGGAAGGTAAGGAAGAGATCATTGGAGGGGGAGTGTTATGGCAAGAAAATGAATATTTAGCACCTTGTTTCAGTTCAAGTGTCTTTGAGCCTTGCCCTGATTATATCAAATCTTTGTTAAGAAATAGAACCTCTAAATCACTCAGGAGGAAGGATTTGCCAAAGACAGGAACAGGAAGGATGTAAGAAGTGGATGAAACAGGGAGGAGCTAATGACAGAAAAAAAGCTCAAGCACAACTGGGACTGAGCAGAACTGAGGAGAAAACTCGTAGTGGACAGTACTCTCTTTGTCTCTTCTGTCTCTGTGGATTTGTTTTTGCAATACTTTGTATTTTCCAGATCTTGTTTATGGGTCTCTCTTGATTTCCATGCTGCTGAATTGCGTTGAATTCTTGGACCTTGTTTGTGGGTCTGTGCTGATTTCACAGGCAGATAGAGAATTGATGATGGTGCCAGCAATGTGCATGACTGTTGTTTTGGCACTGTTTAGCTTTGTCTTCCCAGAAACAGAAACTGCAAAGTATTTGAGGAGGACTGGACACTGTGAGCTTCAGTATGTGATAGGAACTGGATGAGGAACTGGACAAGGAGCTGGATGAGGAGCTGAGAGCTGCCTGCCTGTGAACCCAGGTGACAGTTGGGTGAAGTCAGGCAAAAGCTGGGACCATAGAATAGGAGCCATGGAGTCTGGAAGCCAGCCTCCAGCCAAATGAAAAGACCTTTCCTTAGGTACTTAGTGCTGACTAAGAATACCATGACTTACTGTGACCTAGGGGTGGGAGAACTTTGTACTTTGCATTCCTTAAAGAGAATTGCTCCTTAAGGATGACTGAATTAAGGAGGTACTGAATAATACCTTTTGTTTAAAACTATGTGGCCACTGTAGTGATAATTTGTTATGTTATGTCATTGTGAATGCTGTACTTTGGGTTCTGTGAATATTTTATTTTAGTTTACTACTGAAGAAATAGATAGTTCACTATAATATGTGATCAGAACCTTAGAGCTATTCACAGCAGCAGTCCTCTGCTAAGCTATGTGTGCTTGACTTTACAGGGTGTAGGTTAAATAATAGGAGGGCAAGGTAGCAGGTAGAAATAAAGTAGAGGAGTCAGGAGGGATAGGAAATATGGGATACACACTAATATAAAAATAAAGATTAGGAGCAGAATCTGTTAGGAAAAGTATATTTTTATGTGTATGTGTGTATTTATAAGATGAGATCAGACTCTCTCTTTTGAAGGAGCTGAATAACCTTACTCTCAATAAGAGAGAGCTTATTTATTCATTCTCAATATTGTCTGGTGTATATTATCCTACATAAATTGACTCCGATTTCTCTTTTTCTTTTGTCAAGATGGATTTATTTGCTCTTTAATGACTGTAATCATTGTGAAATTGGCCTTTGATGGGAAGGGAGTCAAGCCTTATATATATATATATATATATATATATAGTTTGGTGTTTTCCTTCTCCATCAAGGGATACAGATCAAAAATTTAGCTTGAACTTAAAAAATTTCCCCTAAACCAATAATACTTAAAAGAAAAGATATACCTCTACTCTGGTATTTCCCTCTCTGAGAAGAGCACGGTGTCATCCTCTGGCCCCAACTTCCTTCTCTTCCTCCTGGCATGAGTCTACCTCCCTTAGAGAAGGACTTGGAGAGGAAACTCTAGAGATATTCATTCTTGCCTCCTAATGAGACCCATCTAGACATATAGACAGACATAGCCAACATGGACAAAAACAAACAACAAACATGGGTTACTTACATACTTTTTTATCTGTAGTTTAAGTGAAAAGAGGTCTGGATTTGGAGGCAGAGGACTGGGTTCAAATCTAAGCTCTGTAATTTACTACCTCAATAATCCTGGGTAAGTCATTTAATATCTGAGTTATAGTTTCTTCATCTATAGAAGTGTGTGTGTGTGTGTATGTGTGTGTGTGTGTGTGTGTGTGAGAGAGAGAGAGAGAGAGTTTGTGAGAGAGAGAGAGACAGAGAGAGACAAAGATTCAGACAGAGATATATAGAGATGGAGATTTGAACTCCATGATTGGAATGTGATCCATCTTCACTTCTACTTCTAGAATCCTAATAGTCTTCAAGTTTCATCCTTTCCTAATCTCTCCAAATGTTACTATTACCTTCCTCCCACATTTCCCTGTATTTTCTTGTATTGTCTGTCTGTATGTTTATCTATTATGTATGTATGTATGTGTGTGTGTGTGTGTGTGATCTTCCCCAGCTAGATTATGAGCTGCTAGAGGACAACAATTGCTTTACTTTTGCCTTCTCATCCCCCAGGAAGTACAACAGTCTCATAGTATCTGATTAAAGCTTGTTGATAAAAATTATTTGATGATCTTCTAGATGTCTTCAAATTTTAAATCTTTGACAGTGAAGGAGTATCATAGAGAAGGTCAAAACTTCTGCTCTCATGTAGGCCTATACCAGCTATCAGTGGAACACAGGACATGGAAATGTAAATGGAGAAAACATATGAAAATCATTCAGTTTCATTTAAAAGAGCATTTATTATGAATGCTGTTGCCAGTTTTAAGTAAATACAAAGATTCAAGGAAATAAACATGTATTATGTACCTAAAATGTGCAAGGCACAATGATAAGTCCTTTGTAAATATTATTTCATTGATTCCTTATAATAACCATGATAATGATGATGATGAGGAAGATAACTAACAATTTTATGGCACCTACTATGTGGCAAGCACTGTGCTAAAAACTTTGCAATTATTATCTTATTTGATCTCAACAATCCTGGAATTTGGTGCTAATATTATGCACATTTTACAAAGGAGGAAACTGAGGCAGACAGCTACTAACTGTGTAGGTTGAATTTGAACTCGAATTTTTGTTTTTTGTTTTGTTTCTTATTTTGGTTTTTTTTTTTGTTTGTTTGTTTGTTTTTGTTTTTGTTTTTGTTTTTACTCTGGATCCAGTGATCTATCCATTGAGTCACCTAGTTGCAGTTTATTAGTGTAATTTAAAGAATAATGTTCAGTAATGTTTTCCCTGGAGACATATCTCCCTCCAAAATGGTCAAAATTCCATAGTTAGAAGTCATTTGACTATTGTGACATTTTAAAATGATATTTAAATGAACATATTTATGGGAGGATAAGCCCTTAAGCTGTTACTGATTTTCATCTTCTTGATAATTAGTAGTAGGCATATAATACATATTTTTCTTAAATGAATACACAAATTAGTTTATAAGATCCATTTAGTCAAGACCAAGAGATATTGGAAGTGGGAGGAGAGATATGGAAGGGGGGAGGAAAGAAAAGGAGAAGTAGTTTACAAATGTGCATTGAAATAGACAGATGCTGGGAGGCAGAGCCAAGATGGCAGAGAAAAGCAGGAACTTACTTGAGCTTGTCCACAATTACCTCTAATACTTGTAAAAAACTACTCTCAACAAATTTTAGAACTACAGAATGCACAAAATGACAGAATGAAATACATCTCCAGCTGAGGAGAAACTGGCAGGTCAACAGGTAAGGTCTATCACACCAGGCTGGGAGCAGAGTGCAGTCCCACAGAAGCCACACTGGCACAGATTGGACTGGAGCAGAACGCAGAGGATGAATCACTAACAGCTGTGGTGGTTTCCAGACTTCCCAACCAATAAACACAAAAGAGAAAATAAGAGTTCACTAGGGAAACTCTGCTGGACCAGTGTGAGAGAAGAGCACAGTCTAGCCCTTGCCTCAAGGGTGGTGGAGGTAGCAGCAGCTGTAGCCTCTGCACTGGTGGCTGCTTCCAAAGCTCTAGGCCTAAAGATAGTGGGGGACCAAGCATCTTACCAGAGGGCAATTACAGGAGTCTCTTTGCTGGCACTGAGGCAGAATTCTCTTGCTTTGCCCTGTTGGATCTGGATCACAGTCCTGGGTGGCTGTCCTGAGGCAGGTGCCTGGAAGAAGCTGTATCAACAGCTGCAAAAAACCCCAGAAATTTGGGACACAGCACTCTCCACTCTGGAAGCAGAGTTCATGGCAAAAAGCTCAAAAGTCAAGTAATCAGCTGGTAAAATGAGGAAAAAGAGGAAGAGATCAGACTATAGAATCATTCTTTGGAGACAAAAAAGATCAAAGCATACAACCAGAAGAAAACAAAAAAGTCAAAACTCCTGCATCAAAAACCTCCAAGAGGGGAAGAACAGAAGGGTGAAAGGGAGTGGGTCAACTTTACTCTCATTGAATTTTGCTTAAGGAGAGAGTAACACACACACACACACACACACACACACACACACACACACACACTCATTTGGGTATATTCCCTACAAGAAAGTGGGGGGTTTAGAAAGGGGGATGATGGAGGGGAGGGCAGGTTGGGAAAGAGGGTAGTTAGAAGCACATACATATGAAAAATGACAGGGTCAAGGTAGAGAATAGAATGGGGGGGAGGAATAGAATGGAGGGTAATGTGGTTAGTCTTTCACAATGTAACTACTATGGAAACATTTTGCATAACTACATATGTACAACCTATAATGAATTTCTTATCTTCCCAGTGGAAGTAGATGAAGATGGAAATCAGTTTTTAAAAACAAATGTTAAAAATTGTTTTTTTAATACAACTGGAAAATAAGATATACAGACACTAGGGTATAGAAACCCATCTTTCCTTACTAAAAAGTTAGAGGGGATATGGGGGAGCATATAGGAGAGAGTAGATTGGGGGAAGGGGTACTCAGTAGGCTGACTATGCGAAATATGGGGAGAAAATTTGGAACTCAAAATCTTGTGGAAATGAATATTGAAAAATAAAAATAAATTTAATAAAAATTCAAAAAGAAACAAACAAAAAGAAACCTCCAAGAAAAATATTAATAGGTCATGGAGGAGCTCAGCAAGGATTTTGAAAATTAAGTAACAGAAGTAGAGGAAAAAAATTGGAAGAGAGTCAATAATGTTGGAAAAACATCACAAAAAACAAGTCACCAGCTTGCTAAAGGAGACCCCAAAAATTACTGAAGAAAATAACACCTTAAAAAGTATACTAAATTGCCAGTTGAGTAGCAGTCTAAAGCTGGCAGTCATCTCCCCACTGTCCCCTCCCCACCCTTCAGCTGCTTTGGTTGGAAACCCCTTTCTTTACAAGGATAACTTTGTCCCAAGATCATGGCAAATCACCTGAATTTCATTGCCAGGACTGTGATGGTGCAGGAAGGGAATGTAGATGGTGCATACAGGACCCTGAACAGAATTCTTACTGTGGATGGGCTCATTGGTGACATCAAGAGGTGGAGATACAATGAGAAGCCAAGTGGTCGACTACAGGGAGAGCTATGAGACTTGTTGGCGCATCTACAACATGGAAATGGCACAAAAAATTAACTTCTTGATGCACAAGAATTGGTTGGATCCATGGCAATGCTGCTGAAGCCAGCAGGGATAAAGAGACCCAGTGTGAAAATTCCCTAGTAGTCATTAGCTATATTTCTACAGGTTTCTTCTAAGAATCTAACAATTGGGGATTTGCTTCCCTCTTTTTCCAGCCCTGGTTTCTCTTGCCATCTTTTCAATCCTGATATTTTCAGATACATATGTACATGCATGGATGCATACCAGATATTCACACACACAACCCCCTACCAGTGAATGATATCATTAAATGCTCCTCCTTGCCACCATGTCTCCTTGATGAATAGAAAACATGATGGGACTGTGTCTTTGACATTCTGAAGGAACTAGGGGGCAGAGACTTCAAACTTGAATGAGTTGAATATAACACTTTTATTTCATTCCTTGACCTCTAATTGTTCCCAGTAAGGAAAGCTAAGGACTGCAGATAAGAAAGGACCCCTAGTACTATTTGAAAAGTCATCTCTTTCCTTTTCTGAATAATTTCCTAAATTGAAGAAAGGTGAGATTCATGTAATTGTAATAAATTCTACTTCTGAACCACCCCCCCAAAAAAGTAGACTAACTCATATGGCAAAAGAGGTGCAAAAAGCAAATATGTAGTTGCCTTAAAAATTAGAATTGACCAGATGGAAAAGGAAATTCAAAAGCTCACTGAAGAAAATAATTAGTTTAAAATTAGATAGAAACAAATGGAAACTAATGAATTTATGAGAAATCAAGATATTATAAAACAAATCTAAAAGAATGAAAAAATGGAAGGCAATGTGAAATACCTCATTGCAAAAACCACTGACCTGGAAAATAGATGCAGGAGAGATCATTTGAAAATTATAGGACTACCTGAAAACCATGATTAAAAAAAGAGCCTAGACATCATCTTTCAAGGAATTATCAAGGAAAACTGTCTTCATACTCTAGAAACAGAGGGTAAAATAGAAATTGAAAGAATTTACTGATAACTTCTTGAAAAAGATTCCAAAAAGAAAACTCCTAGGAATATTATAGCCCAATTCCAGATTTCCCAGGTCAAGGAGCAAATATTACAAGCAGTCAGGAAGAAACAATTTGAGTATTGTGGGAACACAATCAGGATAACACAAGATCTAGAAGTTTCTACATTAAGGGGCTGAAGGGCTTGTAATATGATATTCTGGAAATCAAAAGAGCTACAATTAAAACCAAGAATCATCTACCCAGCAAAAATGAGTACAATACTTTGGGGAAAATATGGACATTCAATGAAAAAGAGGATGTTCAAGCATTCTTGATGAAAAGACCAGAGCTGAACTGAAAATTCGACTTTCAAATACAAGAAGCAAGAGAAGCATGAGAAGGTAAACAAGAATGAGAAATCATGAGAAACTTAATAAAGTTTAAGCACTTACATTCCTACACAGAAAACTGATATTTGTAACTCATGAGACTTTTCTCAGTATTAGGATAGTTGAAGGAAACATATGTGTGTATATGTATACACATGTATGTATGTATACGTAGGAGTGTGTGCATATATGTATGTATGTATACATAGACAGACTGCACAGTTGAGTTGAATATGGGGGGATGATATCTAACAAATAAAATTAAAAGGTGAGAATGGAATATATTGAGAGAAGGAGAAAGGGAGAAATAGAACAGGGTAAATTATCTTACATAAAAGAGGCAAGAGAAAGCTATTGCAATGGAGGGGAAGAGCAGGGAGGTAAAAGAGATGAGTCAGCCTTACTCTCATTGGATTTGGTTTAAGGAGGGAATAACATACACACTCAACTGGGTACCTTACTCTACAGGAAAGTAGGGGGAAAGGGGATAAGAGTGGGGGATGATAGAAAGGAGAGCAGATTGGGGGAGGGGGTAGTCAGAAGCAAACACTTTTGAAAAGGGAAAGGGTCAAAGGAGAAAATAGAATAAATGGGGGGGATAGGAAGGAGGGAAATATAGTTAGTCTTTCACAATATGACTAGTATGGAAATATTCTGCATAACTACACACATATAACCTATATTCAATTGATTCTCTTTCCTGTAGGGGTGGGTGAGGAGGGAAGAAGAGAGAGAATGTGGAACACAAATCTTTAAAAACAAATATTAAAAAATGTGTTATGTGCAACCAGGAAATAAGATATACAGGCAATAGGGTATAGAAATCCATCTTGCCCTATAAGAAAGTAAGGGGGAAGGGGGAAAGGAGAGGAACGGGGGGATATAAGAGAGGGCCGACTGGTGGAAGGGGCAATCAGTATTCTTGCCATCTTGGGGTGGGGGGGGACAGATGGGGAGAAAATTTGGAACTCAATCTTCTGGAAATGAATGTTGAAAACTAAAAATAAATAAATTCGGGGGGGGGGGGCAAGAAATAGACAGATGCCAAAAACAAACTTTCTGTTTGAAAATTTATACTAGGCTCATCCTCGTTAGTACCAGAAACATGAAAAGTACTCATCACTGTTGCTCATAAACATGCTGGCAGCACCAGATTCAGGCAGGAAGAGAAAAGAAAAGCTAGACAGCTGATCAAATCAGTGATGCTTTTTGTAAGCAGCTGTGTGAAGAAAGGAAGACCTCTGCCCCCTCTGCTTTTTCTATTAGTAAGGAAAGCAGTATTTAAACTAAAGTGATAGAAAACAAATGAAATCTAAGGATGTTTCATTTAGTAGTCACATGACTATTTTCCTGTGGTTGTCACAAATTCCTTCACCAACTCAAGACTAAACACTTCATTTTAGCAAAACCCAAATAAAAGTAGAAAAAAAATTCCAAAAGATAAAAATGTTATGTATAATAGATTTTTTTTACTTTCTCTGGAAATAAACCCAGAGGACTACATGGAAAGATGGGAAAGGAAATAATTAACAAAGCTGATAATAATGATGATAATGATGGTGGTAGGCCTTACTATCACATGGCATATTCACATCAGAGGCATGACCAGAAATTTCAAAATTATACAGGATGCCAGTCTAGGGAGTCTAGACCCTGTCCTTTCCAAAGTTGAGCCTATTTAAAGTTTTTGAGTAAAGGAGGGAAACTATGCCATTCTACTAAAAAAGAAATAAAAACATAACATTTATCTCTTTTTTTATTTTTTAGTTTGCATCATTCATTTCTACAAGATTTTGAGTTAAAAATTTTCTCCCGAATTTGCCCTACCCACTGCCCCAAAACAGTGTTCCCACTGAATCCCCTCCCCCAATCTGCTCTCTCCCATATCTTCCCCCATTCCACATTCGACTTTCCTTTAGAGCACAGTGGATCTCTACTCCCCAGTGCCTGTATATCTCATTTCCCATTTACATATAAAATATTAATAATAATATGTATATATCTATCTATATTTTTTATTAAAGCAGTTAAAGTAACTTGCTCAAGGTTACACAGCTAGTTATTTCTGTGTGGGTGTTAAGTATATGAGGCCAGAACACATCCCAGGTCCTCCCAAATCCAGGGCCAGTGCTCTTACTCACTGGGCCACCTAGCCACCCCTGTGTATATACTCTTAAACATTTGATTTTAAAACTTTGGATTCCAGATCCTTTCCCTTGCTCCCTTGTCACCCACCTTCACTGGGAACACAAGCAAATCAATATAGGCTGTAAATGAGTAGCAACACAAAACATTTCCATAGTGGATATATTGTGGAAGACTGACTATATTTCCCTCCATCCTATCCCACCCCTCACTTGTTCTCTTCTCTACTTTGGTCCTGTCCCTTCTCAAAAGTGGGTGCTTCCAACTTCCCTCCTCCCCAGCCTGCCCTACTTTCCTGTATCCCCTCTTTCTTCCCCTTCCCCTCTACTCTCTTGTAGAGTGAGATACCCAATTTAGTGTGTATGTCATTCCCTCACTAAGTCAAATTCAATGAGAATAAGGTTGAGTCATTCTCTTTTACCTTCCTGTTCTTCCCCTCCATTATAACAATTCTCCCTTGCCTCTTCTATATGAGATAATTTACCCCATTCTGTCTCTCCCCATCTGCTCTCATTATATTCCTCTCTCACCTCTTTATTTCACCTTTTAAGTATCAACCCTTCCTATTCAATAGGTCCTGTACCGTCTGTCTATTTATACCTATAGACAAAAATACACACACTCACGTATGTATTCATGCTCTCCTATGTAGACATATGCATGTATGTAAACATGTACACACACATATGTATATACATACATACATATACACATATATACATTTCTATTCCTTTCAACTATTCTCATATTGAGAAAAGTTTCATTAGTTACAATGATCATTTTTCCATGTAGGAATATAAGTAGTTCAACTTTGATAAGTTCTTTATGACTTCTTTTCCCTGATTACCTTCTCAAACTTCTGTGTTGCTTCTTGTATCTGAATATCAAATTTTCTATTCAAGTCTGGTTTTTCATAAAGAATGCTTGAAAGTCCTCTATTTCACTGAATGACCATATTTTCCCCTGGGACATGATATTCAGTTTTGCTGGGTAGGTGATTCTTGGTTTTAATCCCAGCTTTTTGATCTCTAGAATACCATATCCCAAGCCCTTCTATGACTTAATGTAGAAGATGCCAGGTCCTGAGTTATGTTGATTGTGTTTCCACAATATTGAAATTGTTTCTTCCTGGCTGCTTGTAATACTTTCTGCTTGATCTAGGAATTTCAGAACCTGGCTATAATATTCCCAGGAGTTTTCTTTTTGGGATCTTTTTTCAGGAGGTGATCAGTGGACTCTTTCAACTTCTATTTTGCCCTCCGGTTATAAAACATCAGGGTAATATTCCTTGAACGATGATTTCTAGGTTCTTTTTTTGGTCATGGCTTTCAGGAAATCCAATAATTTTTAAATTGGGGATGGAGCCAAGGTGGCAGAGTAGAAACAACACTTCCCAGGGACTCTGGCGCACACCACTTCCAAACCATATAAGAGGTGGACTCCGAACTCCAGACTCCTGGAGCCACAGCACCCACAGAACAACACAGAGAAGCTAACTTACCACTGAGTACAGCCCGGAAGCCTTGTAGGAAGCAGCCAGCACAGTGCTCTGGGAGCCAAGCCCAGACCCACATGAGTTGCGGTTTTAGCCCCAGGGCGTCCAGGCCAGACCCAAGAACACCAGCAGCTGTGGCTATTCCAGAAATATCTACTTAGATATGCCTAGGAAAAAGTGAGAGGTTAGTGCCCTATGGACTTTAGGACCAATATTTGGGGAATGCGTCGGCTTCTTCCCCTGGGGGCTAGAAGCTTCTGAGGAGACAAGGCACAAACGCCATTTTAAAGCTTCAGCTCCTGGCCTGTGAACAGTATGGGGGGTAATTACTCATGCTTTAACCTCCCTGGATCTGGATTGTGGTCCGGGGTGGAGGTCAGAGTTGGGTATCCAGCTTGCCGGAGCATGTGGAGGTTTCACACAGGCCACCCAACTAATACCTCTGGAAGTTGTAAAGACCCCTACATTTAGGATGGAAGCTCCACTGTTGGGTAGCAGAGTCTTACTGTGGCAACAAACACAAAAGTCAAGTAATTAAGTGGCAACATGCCTAGGCAAAGGAAACAAAATGAACAGAAAAATGCAACATTAGACTCCTATTTGGGGGGCAAAGAGGATCAAAGCATGGAACAGGAGGAGGACTGTGAGGTCAGAACTCCTGCGCCAAAAGCCCCAAATGAAAATATGAGTGGGTTACAGGCCATAGAGGACCTTAAGAAGGATTTTATTTTATTTAATTTTCTTAGTTATTAAAAAAATGCTTTATTAATTCTGGTTTACATCATTCATTTCCACCAAATATTGAGTTACAATTTTTATCCCCCATTTTTCCTACCCACCACCCCAGAATAGCAGTCCCACAAGATATCACCTCATCCAATCTGCTCTCTCCCCTATCTTCTCCCATACCCCCTTCGACTTTGCCATTAGGGCAAGGTGAATCTCTGAGCCCCAATGCCTGGACATCTTATGAAACATTTAATTTTAAAACTTCGATTTTCAAATCTATTCCCTTCCTCCCTTGTCACCCACTCCCTCTGAGAAGATAAGCAATTCAGTATGCATTGGACATGTATAGCTATGCAAAACATTACCTTAATAGATATATTGTAAAAGACTGCTTATATTTCCCTCCCACCCATCACACCTCCCACTTGTTTCATTCCCTACTTTGATCCTGTCCCTATATGATAGTGCGTACTTCTTACCTCCCCTCCCCCCAGAATGTCCTCCCCTCTATCATCCCCCCTCTCATCCCCCTTTCCCCTACTCTCCTGCAGGGTGAGATATCCCATTTAGGATGTATGTGATTCTCTCCTTGAGCCAACTTCAATGACAATATGATTTTGCCTTTTTGCCTTCCTGTTCTTCCCCTCCCCTGCAACTACTTTTCCTTGTCTCTTCTACATGAGATAGTTTACCCTACCCTGTCTCTCCCCATCTCCTCTTGCCACTTTCCTCTCTCACCTCTTAACTTCACCCCTTAAGAATCATCCCTTCCCTTGGGGCGGCTAGGTGGCACAGTGAGTAGAGCGTTGGCCCTGGAGTCAGAAGGACCTGAGTTCGGATCCAACCTCAGACACTTAATGCACACACAAACAAAAACCTAGCCGTGTGACCTTGGGCAAGTTACTTAATCCCAATTGCCCTCAAAAAAAAAAAAAAAACAAGAAGAATCATCCCTTCCCAACAAATTCAACCTGTGCCCATATATGTCCATATATGCCCATATACCCTTCTTCAATTATTTTCATAATGAGAAAGGTTTCATCAGACACAGTTATGGTTTTTTCCATGTAGGAATGTAAGTAGTTCAACTTTGATAAGTTCCTTTTGATTTCTTTTCCTTGATTACCTTCTCAAGAATCTCTTGCTTCTTGTGTCTGAATGTCAAATTTTCTATTCAATTCTGGTTCTTTCCTCAAGAATGCTTTAAAGTCCTCTATTCCACTGAATGAACATATTTTCCCCTGAAACAAGATACTCAGTTTTGCTGGGTAGGTGACCCTTGGCTTCAATCCCAGCTCTTTTGCCCTCTGGAATATCATATTCCATGCTCTTCGATCCCTCAGTGTAGAAGCTGCCAGGTCCTGGGCTATTCTGATTGTGTTTCCACAATATTGAAATTGTTTCTTCCTGGCTGCTTGTAGTATTTTCTCCTTGATCTGGGGGTTCTGGAACCTGGCTATAATATTCCTGGGAGTTTTCTTTTTGGGATCTTTTTCAGGAGGTGATCTGTGGATTCTTTCAACCTCTATTTTGCCCTCTGGATCTAAAACATCAGGGCAATTTTCCTTGAGAATTTCTTGAAGGGTGATTTCTAGGTTCTTTCTTTGATTGTGGCTTTCAGGTAGTCCAATAATTTTTAAATTATCTCTCCTGGATCTATTTTCCAGGTCAGTGGTTTTTCCCATGAGATATTTCACATTGCCTTCTATTCTTTCATTTGTTTGGATCTGTTTAACAGCATCTTGATTTCTCATAAACTCACTAGCTTCCATTTGCTCCATTCTAACTCTGAGGGAATGAATCTCCTCGGAGAGCTTTCGAGATTCTTTTTCCATCTGGCAAATTCGGCTTTTTTAGGCATTCTTCTCCTCATTGCCTTTCTGAGCCTCTTTTGCCATTTAAGTTAGTCTATTTTTTAAGGTGTTATTTTCCTCAGTCAGGCTGATGATTGTCATTTCATACTTTTCTTGCATCTTCATCATTTCTCTTCCCAATTTTCCCCCCACTTCTCTTATCTGCTTCTTAACGTCCTCTATGGCCTGTAGCCAGCTTGTATTTTCATTTGGGGCTTTGGGGGCAGCAGTTGTGACCTCACAGTCCTCCTCCATGCTTTGATCCTCTTTGCCCCTAAAATAGGAGTCCAATGTTGAATTTTTCTGTATATTTTGTTTCTTTTGCCTAGGCATGTTGCCACTGAATTACTTGATTTTGGGGCTTGTTGCCACAGTAAGACTCTGCCACCAGAAAGGAGAGCTTCCACCCAAATGTGGAAGAAAGATTTGAAAAACCAAATAAGAGAAGTTGACGAAAAATTGGGAAGAGAACTGATTTCTCATATAGTCACTAGCTTCCATTTGTTCCAATCTAATTCTGAAGGAATGATTCTCTTCAGTGAGATTTTGAGTTTCTTTTTTCATCTGCCAAATTCGGCTTTTTAAGGCATTCTTCTCCTCATTGCCTTTTTGAGCCTTTTTTGCCATTTGAGTTAGTCTCTTTTTTAAGGTGTTATTTTCTTCAGTCAGGTTCTTGACTCTCATTTCATATTTTTTTTGCAATGTTCTCATTTCTCTTCCCAATTTTTCCTCCACTTCTCTTACTTTATTTTCAAAATCCTTCTTAAGGTAATCTATGGCCTGTAAACAGCTCATGTTTTTCTTGGAAGCTTTTGGTGCAGGAGTTCTGACTTTGCTGTCTTCCTGTTGTTCCATGCTTTGATCTTTTTTGTCCCCAAAATAGGAGTCTAATGTTGGATTCCTCTGTTTGCTTTTCTTCTTTTGCCTGCTCATATTGCCACTCAATTTCTTGACTTTTGGGCTTTTTGCCACAGTAGAATTCTGCTACTAGAAACGGGAGCTTTATCTCAGATGCTGGGGTTTTCACAGCTGCCAAAGGTATTAGTTGGGAGCCCTCTCTGAAGCTTTCATATGCTCTGGCAAGCTGGTCTCACACCTCAGGACCTTCACCCTAGACTGCAATCCAGATCCAAGCAGATTAAATCAAGAGCAATTAGCCCTCCAACCGGTTGCTTGGCCCCCCTACAATCTGCAGGCCAGGAGCTGAAGCTGATACATAGCAATGGCTGTGGTGCCTCAGGAGCTTCTCCCCCCAGGGGGAACAGCTGAAATGCAGTCTGAATTCTCAGTTCCCAATGTCCACACTGCACTGACCTCTCACATTTTCCTTAGCATCTTTGGGTTGAAAATTCTGGAAACCAACCCAGCTGCTGGTGATCTGAAGTCCTTCAAGCTGTGGCTGTTCAGGCTGCCCTGGGGATAAGACCTCTGGCTCCAGTGGGGCTGGATTTGGTTCCCAGAGCACTGCCCTGTCTGCTTGTTCCCTGTCAACCAAGCTTTCCTCATTGGGTGGTAAGTTTCTCTGTTTCATTTTGTGGGTTCTGTAGCTCCACAGTTTGTCTAGAGTCATTTTTTACATGAATTGGGGGAGGTGGGAGCCAGAGCTGCCCAGAATTCTTGTTTCTACTTCACCATCTTGGCTCTGCCCCCAAAACATGACATCTCTTAAAGACCTATAAGCGAAGCACCATACTATGTGCTTAAGTGAAAAGGGGGGAATAAACGAAATAAACCTGGCATTCAACTACCTAGCATTCACATATTTTTGTGATGGTTTACATCACACACACACACACACACACACACACACATACACACTGCACATATGTATGTGTATACATACATATATGCATAGTGTATATATACTTAGATATACATATATATTTAATTCAAGGCAAACTGAAGTTGTAGAGAACATTAAAAACTGGTGAAATATGAAGTCTTTGTGGAATGGACTAGGTAAAGACTTGTGGTAAGGAAATAATTTAGATATCTAGGACATTAAGGAAAAGAGAAGTGTTAAGGATCTCTGAAATCATAAGTCAGTAATTAGAGATGATGATAGATAATAGATACATTTTCAGGCTTAATTATGTATGTATCATTAAGCTAAAACTATGTAGTGTTTATGAGTAGGTATTTTCCATGTAATTCAAATGTGTGTTCACATGTATCTGTCTAGATGTGGGTCACAGGAAGACATGAATAATAATATTAGACTCTCTTTTGCACATTATTTTCTAAGAGACACTTTATTTACTGCTAGGCAAGGGAACAGGTGATTGCAGCCACTATTCTCTCCTCAAAAAGGGGGTACATTGCTGCAATTATATCTATCCATACAAATATTGCTAGTCTAGAAGAAATAATGTTTTTAGTTTCAAGCAGCACTCCTAATTGCTATCCCTTAATAGGAAAGGAATATTTTGAGCTATAGATAGACAGATAGATAAGTACGTAGATAGATAGATAGATAGATAGATAGATAGATAGATATCAAAAGTTTACTCTCTTCCCACCAAATGAGAGTAACACAAGAATCATCACGTTAGCCCATTTATCCAGCTGATCACAAACAGAAATCAAGTTAATTCATACATATGAAAATATGACAGACAAAATGATGAATTTAATGAGTGGAAGTAAGATAAAGAGGGACAGAGAGACAATGAGAGATACCCAGATCTTACCCATGAAGAAATTTCTCTTACCCATGAAGAAATTTCTAATCTATTGTGCTGGAAATAGTGAACATGATCATGACACTGGATCCTGTTGGCTTGATCCTAAAGTCTTTTTTCTTTTTCTAGGAAATTCTCCTTGAAAAGAGTTGAGGCCTTAAGCGCAAGAAAGGTGGGATTTTTGTTGCTTTCTTTTTGGAGTTCAGTTTCCCAGGCTCAGGCTAAATTATAAACATTTGAATGATTAATCTCCTCCGAACTCAAAATTTACAACTGTGCTGAATCAAGCAGGTTTTATGCCTTCTGCCTCTGAAACAATCAGGTGTCAAGTATTTGTTATATATTCTTGGAAGTTGACATTTTGTTTTGGGTGTTTGCTCAAGAGAAGGATCTTTTGAATTCCTGACTGAGACTCAGAGTAGCTATATGTTCTGAGCCCACCCATCCACTACTAGATGTCTGTGCTTTCTCAATCCAGTGACATATGTAAACTGTATAGCAATATTGCTATGTTCAGAAATCTGGAGTCCTGTCTGTTTGTCTTTGTGTTAATTTCTCTGCTTGTATTTTCTATACTCACTTCTTTCTTTGTAATTAAGGTAGGATTGTTAACTCCTTTAAAGTTGTCTTTCCTTTATAAAGTAGATCAAAAGAACCTGTGCTAACAGGTCATCCTGGGTGTGCTAGGGTGCTTCCTAATACAGACCTTTGTTTATGCTTCCTGGCAGAGGAACAAAGATTTCCCTCTCTTCTCCCAAGCTCTCACCATATTTTTCTCCTAATGAATGTTTCTATAATAACAATAATATTGTAAAAACAACTTCGAGCTAAGTCATTTTGATTATTCTAAATGCCCAAATGAACTACAAAAGACATATAAAGGAAGAAGATATCTGCATCCCAAGGAAGAACTGATAAATAAAACTGTATATATAGAATGGTTTTACACACACACACACAAACACACACACACGCGCGCACACGAGCACACACACACACACACATATTTGTATCTAATGGTAGCCATCTCTGGGGGGAAGGGAAGGAAAGAAGAAAACAGGAAAAAGAATGCAAAGAGCATTAAGTAATCAATCATTAACAATGAAGAAATGAGGAGAGGCTTAGGAAAATGGGCTTGAGACCCTGGTTACAAATAACATCCAAGAAATTAAAGCTAATTTAATTGGCAGGAGAAAATAAATATTTGACAATTAATTTCTGAATCATCCATCTGTGAAAAAGGCCATCAACCAGTTAGATCAGAAGTTCCCAAACTTATTTGACCTACTTCCCCCGTTTCAAATTAAAATTTACTCAGCATCCTCCTGGAAATCTACTTTATTTAACCCTTTAAGGTTTTTTTTTAATTTGCATTGTTTCAAAAAATATAAAACATATTTAAAGGATGCATCATAAATTTAATAGTTTATTGTAAATTTTGTGGAGGGTTTTCCTGCATTGAAATTTTTTTTTTTTTTTGGAGGGCAATTGGGGTTAAGTAACTTGCCCAAGGTCACCCGGCTAGGTTTTTATTTGTGTGTGTGTTAAGTATCTGAGGTTGGATCCAAACTCAGGTCCTTCTGACTCCAGGGCTGACGCTCTACTCACTACGCCACCTAGCCGACCCTTCCTGAATTGAAATTTTGATGACACAATATTGCATCACACAACCATGTAGTATTGTATTATAAATGAGTACATGTACATATTCCTGCTGATGCATACTGGAATTTATTTTTTTTTTGCTTTTTGGAGGGCAATTGGGGTTAAGTAACTTGCCCAAGTTCACACGACTAGGTTATTAAGGATATTTATCACTGAAATTGAAAGGAAGACAAATTCATGGCAAATGGAACAATTTCTCAGCGTTTCTATAATGACCCATGGAGTAACTGCTGTGAAAATCTTACATGTTATATGAGGAAGTGCAACTAGTACCTAAGGATATGAAGCCAGAAAAAAAGAAAGAGCTAGCCAGATGAAATAGGAAAAATAGGAATGTTGATGGTGTCAAAACTGAAGAATTGATTTTCAAGATCTCAAAGAGAATGTTTGGGGGAGGATTGGGATCACAGGTGGTTTTATTAACCTCAAAAATGGCTTTGATTCAATATAACAAAATGTAGCCTTAAAGTCTATCTTCCAACAAGGAATCTATTATGCATATTCAAGTTGCTTTGGTATATTCAACGACAAAGATATCTCTGACCAATGATCTATTGATTACACATATCCACTGGACCACAATAGAGGCAATGTATTTTTATCCCAGTCATAGAAGATGTCTTATGAAGAGTTCAAAGGGGAGGATTTACTAAAAATGGTGAAGTCTAACATGGTTTTATTTGTGCTAATTTAACAAAGTAACACTGATTGATTTTGCATATAATCATTCAAAAGAAATTGGACTAAAAATAAACACAGGGAAAGAAGACTTCTCCCAAAAAAAAATAAGAAATGCATGATGTGATACTAATTCATTGTTAGAATTGTGAACTGATCCATCCATTATGAATAGCAATTTGGAATTATGCCTGAGTTATTAAATTACCTATACACTTTAACTAAACAGTACACTACTAGGTTTATTTCCAAAGATCATTAGGGACAAAAGGAAAGGAACTTATATACCCTAAAATATTTATAACAGTCTCTTCATAGTGCCAAAGAACTGGAAATTGTGGGGATGTCTTTCAAGTGCAGAACAGCTGAACAAGTTGCAGTATATGATTGTGATAGAATAATGCTATGCTATAATAAATGAGCTCGATGATCTTAGAAAAACATGAATAGACTTGCATAAAATAATGGAGTGAAATGAACAGAACCTAGAGAACATTGATACAATAACAGTAGTATTGTAAGAACAACTTTGAGCAAATAAGTAATTTTGACTATTCTAAATGCCCAAACTACAAGGGACATATAAATAGGAAGAAGCTATCTTCATTCAGAGAAGGAACTGATAAATTAAAATATAAAGAGAATGACAAACACATATATACATATACACATACACACATACATATTTGTATCTAATGATAGTCTTCTCTAGGACAAGGGGGAAGGGAGAAAAAAATAAGTTTGCATGACTTTATTATGTATTTAAAAGGAATAGCAAGCTGTACATAATAGACTTGTAATTTAAAGTGTAATTATCTTTTTATTACACTATGTTATGGAAATACTTATTTTATTTCATAAATTAAAAATAAAATATTTTAAATGCATAATGATTAACTATAGTATTCAAATGAATATAAAGTTGATTTAGCTAATCAATATGTGTATGTTGATATATGCCCGTATACAAACATGCATGCATATATACATGTGTGTTTATATGTATGTAATATATAATGTATATGTATATTGTGTATGCATGTATATTCACCCACTTACATACATATATACATACATATATGTATATGTGTATTTGTGTATATATACATATATATGTATATATACACACATACATACATACATACATACATACATACATATATACATATATACATTGTGGTAAAAATGTTCCCAAGCAATTGCTGAGAGAAGTGAGGGAGAAAGAGAACACATATAAAATAAAAAGGAAGGGAAAGAGTGAGAGAGGTAGGCAGATAAAGCAGCAGAGACAAATATTTCATTTCCTTTAAAGTGACATCCTTAAGGAACTTCTTGAGACATGCATGTTCCCTTTCCACTGGCATGCAGCTAACTTTTCCACTTGTTCAATTGATGAATTCACAACTTGTTAATACAGAATAAATTATTTCAGTTTAGAATTTCCCTGTCTCCAAATGCATACTTTAAATGATCTCCCTTGGATATTTTGTGTATCTATGCCTCAACTTTTCTTTTCATAAAAAGAAAGAAAGAGCAAATTGCTATCTACATGTATTACACGTTAAGTGTACAATGCTATATAGATATATGCCCACATTTCTACATTTATACATGTATATATTTATGTATATACATAGTGTCATATATATGCATATGGTGCATTTGCATATATATAATACATATTTAATTGATACCTACTGCTCTTTGTTAAATATTCTATGGGGGATTTATAGTAGAAAATAAACTAGAATCATACAAAATGGCAATACGTGATGGGAGATGGGGATCAATATGCAAGGATGTATCTATATAATATATGTAGTCCATGTGTAATGATATAACCACATTGATGAGATCAGAGATTCTGTGACATATTTGGCTTTAGGGAAATATTAGTTATATGATGGAAATATCAAGAACTCTCTTTGGCCCAGAAGCATTCCTTCCAATTTCTCAAATTCTTTAATATAGTACCACTGTAAATGTAAGAGGAGTACTGTTCAGAGAAACCACTGGTCAATTCAGCAAATCTCCTAATTAACTTGTTGAAAGGTACTCCCCATTGAGGTAGCAAATGATCCTGAGTACCTTCATGAGGAAGAGACAACAATAGCAAAATAGACAGAGAGGGACAGAAGGTGAGAGGTGGGTAGAGACAGTAGCAGAGAGGAATATTTAATTTCCTTTGAAATATTATCCTTAAGGAATCTCTTCAAGCAAAGATATTCATTATCCATTGCATTTAAGAAACTTTCCCACCAGTACAATTGATGAATTCACAACTAATTAATACAGAATAAATTATTTCATCTTAGAAAAATCACTGTCGGGGGGCACCGCCAAGATGGTGGAGTAGAAACAGCACTTCCAAGGTGCTCTGCCCCACAGAACTTCCAAGCAATGTAAAAGGGGACTCTGAACAACTTCTGGAGCCCCAGCACCCACAGAACTACACAGAGAAGCTAACCTCCTGCTGAGGACAGCCCAGCAGCTCTACAGGGAGAGGCGAGCACAGCACTCTGAGAACAGGCAGCACAGCATGCTGGGAACCAACAGCACAGCACTCTGGGAGCTGAGCCCAGGCCCACATGAGCTGTGATTGTAGCCCTAGGGTGGCTGGGCCAGCAGCCAGATGGAGGGACCCCAGGACACCAGCAGCTGTGGCAATTCCAGAATTATCAGCACAGATATGCCTAAGACAAAGTGAGAGGTTAGTGCCCTATGGACTTTGGGACCAGTATTTGGGGAACACTTCAGCTTCCTCCTCTGGGGGCAAAAAGCTGCTGAAGAAACGAAGCACAGAAGCCATTTTGCAGCGTCAGTGGAGGCTCTAGCTCCTGGTCTGCGAACTGTAGGGAGACTCAGCAGTCAGTCAGAGGGTTAATTGCTCTTCCTTTAAATTGCCTGGATCTGGATTGTGGTCTTGGGGGGAGATTTGGGGTGGGTATCCAATTTGCCAGAGTGGGTGGAGGCTTTACAGAGGCCACCCAACCTTCGAAAGTTGTGAAGACCTCACATTTGGGACAGAAGCTCTCCTGTCTGGTGACAGGGTCCTACTGTGGCAACAAGCCCAAAAATCAAGTAATTAAGTGGCAACACACCTAGGCAAAAGAAACAAAATATACAGAAAAATTCAACATTGGACTCCTATTTTAGGGGCAAAGACGATCAAAGCCTGGAGAAGGACTGTTAGGTCACAACTCCTGCACCAAAAGCCCCAAATGAAAATACAAGCTGACTACAGGCCATAGAGGACATTAAGAAGCAGATAAGAGAAGTGGGGGAAAAATTGGGAAGAGAAATGATGAAGATGCAAGAAAAGTATGACATGACAGTCAACAGGCTGACTGAGGAAAATAACACCTTAAAAAATAGACTAACTCAAATGGCAAAAGAGGCTCAGAAAGTCAATGAGGAGAAGAATGCCTTAAAAAGTTGAATTTGCCAGAAGGAAAAAGAATCTCAAAAGCTCAATGAGGAGATTCATTCCCTCAGAGTTAGACTGGAGCAAATGGAAGCTAGTGACTTTATGAGAAATCAAGATGCTGTTAAACAGATCCAAACAAATGAAAGAATAGAAGGCAATGTGAAATATCTCATGGGAAAAACTACTGACCTGGAAAATAGATCCAGGAGAGATAATTTAAAAATTATTGGACTACCTGAAAGCCACAATCAAAGAAAGAACCTAGAAATCATCCTTGAGGAAATTCCCAAGGAAAATTGCCCTGATGTTTTAGACCCAGTGGGGGAAATAGAGGTTGAAAGAATTCACAAATCACCTCCTGAAAAAGATCCCAGAAAGAAAACTCCTAGGAATATTATAGCCAGGTTCCACAACTCCCAGATCAAGGAGAAAATACTACAAGCAGCCAGGATTAAACAATTTCAATACTGTGGAAACACAATCAGAATAGGACAGGACCTGGCAGCTTCTACACTGAGGGGTGGAAGGGCATGGAATATGATATTCCAGAGGGCAAAAGAGCTGGGATTGAAGCCAAGGGTCACCTACCCAGCAAAACTGAGTATCTTGTTTCAGGGGAAAATATGGTCATTCAGTGGAATAGAGGACTTTAAAGCATTCTTGAGGAAAAAAACAGACTTGAATAGAAAATTTGATATCCAGACGCAAGAAGCAAGAGATGCTTGAGAAGGTAATCAAGGAAAAAAAGTCAAAAGGAACTTATCAAAGTTGAACTATTTACAATCCTACATGGAAAAACCATAACTGTGTCTGATGAAACCTTTCTCATTATGGAAATAATTGAAGAAGGGTATATGGTCATATGAATACACATGTGAATGTGTGAATATATGTTTGCAGTTATACATGGATAGAGGGCACAGGTTGAATTTGATGGGAAGGGATGATACTTAAGTGGTGAAGCTAAGAGGTGAGAGAGGAAAGTGGCAAGAGGAGATGGGGAGAGACAGGGTAGGGTAAACTATCTCATGTAGAAGAGGCAAGGGGAAGTAGTTGCAGAGGAGGGGAAGAAAGGAAGGCAAAAAGTCAAAACCATATTGTCATTGAAGTTGGCTCAAGGAGAGAATCACATACATACTAAATGGGATATCTCACCCTGCAGGAGAGTAGGTGAAAGGGGGATGAGAGGGGGGATGATGGAGGGCAGGGCATTCTAGGGGGAGGGGAGGGTGGAAGTACCCACTTTCGAGAGGGACAGGATCAAAGTAGGGAATGGACCAGGGGGGAGGTGAGATGGGTGGGAGGGAAATATAAGCAGTCTTTTACAATATATCTACTATGGTAATGTTTTGCAAAGCTATACCTGTACAACACATACTGAATTGCTTATCTTCTCAGAGGGAGTGGGTCACAAGGGAGGAAGGGAATGGATCTGAAAATCAAAGTTTTAAAATTAAATGTTTCATAAGATGCCCAGGCATTGGGGCTCAGAGATTCACCTTGCCCTAATGGCAAAGTCGAAGGGGGTATGGGAGAAGATATGGGAGAGAGCAGATTGGATAAGGGGATATCTAGTGGGACTGCTATTCTGGGGTGGTGGGTAGGGAAAAATGGGGGGGCAGTAATTGTAACTCAAAATCTGCTGGAAATGAACGATGTAAACCAGCAGTTAATAAAGCATTTGTTTATTGAAAAAAAAAAGAAAAATCACTGTCTCCAAGTGCCCATCTTAAGACATATTCCATGTGCATGTCAATTTATTTTCCATGTCTCACCTTCTCTCTTCATAAAAGGAAAATAAGATCTACCTGATATCTAACTCACAATCACATTATGAGAATTAATAAGTCAGTAATGTTGTTTTTTTAGATACTTTGATGAAAGACATTACAATTTCCACAAGCCTTCTTCAAAAGAATAAGTGCTTGAGCCCCTCTATAAAGAAAGTGTAATTTGTTCCTAGTAGGGAAGCATCTTTCCTAGTTAGTGATATCTGGTTTAGTAGGAGTACTGGATCTCATTATATTATGTTCTCTTTTACTTTGAGTAATTTATAAATTTTACTAATAAACACCTTGCATGTTTACTCAGCAGGGGTGGTTGCTGCAATTTCTGTTTATATTCTTCTCTCTTCCTCTATCACTTAATTTTCAGTTAAATGTGTTTCTGTGGCTATTTACCTAGTATATTTCGTATAACATGGCAATTACTTCATTAAACATAATCATGTAGTTTCAAATACACATAAATACTACTATTAATACTATTTTGCATGTAATTGGGAGATAAGATGTGCAGGCATTGGGGCACAGAGATTCACCTTGCCCGAATGGAATAGTCGAAGGGGGTATGGGAGAAGAGACGGGAGAGAGCAGATTGGATGAGGGGATATCCTGTAGAACTGCTATTCTGGGGTGGTGGGTAGGGGAAAAATGGGGAAAAAATGTGTAACTCAAAATCTGGCGGAAATGAATGATATAAACCAGAAGTTAATGAAGCATTAAAAAAAAAAATAATCATGTAGGGGCATCTAGGTGGCACAGTGAATAGAGCACTGGACCTGTAGTCAGGAGGACCTAAGCTCAAATTTGGCCTCAGACACTTGACACACTTATTAGCCGTGTGACCTTGAGCAAATCACTTAACCCCAGTTGCCCTGCCTTCCCTCCTGCAAAAACAAAAAATGATAATACTCATGTAAAGGGTTTTATAAATCACCTTCCTTAAGAATTTTAGGTAGAAATTGAGGACAAATAAGCCATATAAAGCATTCCTTAGAATATACACATTGGCAGAGGCTAGGTGGTGCAGTGAGTAGAGCGTCGGCCCTGGAGTCAGAAGGACCTGAGTTCGGATCCGGCCTCAGATACTTAATGCACACACACACACACACACACACACACACACACACACATACACCTTTTTCACCATCACTATACTTTGCTTATACTGACATGCACCGTTCCTTTATCTCATTCTGTCAAACGTCAAGTTTAAAACCAACAAATACAATAAATTATTTTGTGTTAATGTTATACAGGGAGAAAGGCAGAGAAACCATATGAATTTTGATTGAAGGATAGTAGAGAAAGTTATGATCAAAGTTCCTTATCCTCTATCAGGGTCCCTTGACCTCTGACACTGATACTTTGGAAAGAATAAGGAAGAATAACAAAAAAGTAATAAATAATATAGCCTTTGATTTCCTTGAGACATAGATTCATCATGACCAAATTCTTTAGTTGTCTCATTTCAAAGGATTTCATTCAATTTAAGCACATAGCTTGACATATAAATTTCCCCAGGAATTTTCAAAACATGGGAACACAGACACATAGGAAAAAATTCCCAGAACAACAGATCACACACAGCAGCTTTGCCATACTAGTATAACCTGGTATCCCCAAGGTATCTCTCATCCTTTAAATAAAGTCTGACAGTCAAAGGATAAGGAACTTTGAACCATTCTGATGAAGATGCTCTAGACTAGTTGTTCCCTTACCCACTCACCCAGTGTAGACTAAGTCCTTCACAATCTGATGCCTAACAACATTTCTTTGCTTATATACATTTTTCTCATTCAACATTATTTTTTTAGCAAAAGGGACCTGCATGGTATTCGCCATGCATGACATCTTGTCTTTTATATCTTCAGAAGCCTTTGCTCAGCATATCCCTTAAGCTTGGAACACATTCCATTGTCACCTCTACTTCAAAGAATCCCTAGTCTCTTTCAAAACTCAATGAAGATACCACATCATTTAATTTTTATTTATTTTTATTTTTACCAAATGCTTTATTAACTTCTAGTTTACATCATTCATTTCTACAAGATTTCAAATTATGAATTTTTCCCTGTTTTTCCCCTACCCACCACCCCAAAATAGCGATCCCACTGGATATCCCCTCCACCAATCTTCCGTCTCCCCTACCTTCTCCCATACCCCCTCCAACTTTCTAGTAGGGCATGGTGGATCTCTATACCCCAGTGCCTGTAAATTTTATTTCCCATTTACATGTAAAATAGTACTGATAATATACATGCATAACATTTGATTTGATTTTAGAACTTTGAATTCATTCCCTTCCTCCCTTGTCACCCACCCTTGCTGGGAAGATAAGTAATTCAATATAGGTTGTACATATGTAGCTATGCAAAACATTTCCATAGTAGATATATTGTAAATGACTGACTATATTTTCCTCCCTCTTATCCCACCTCCCACTTGTTCTATTCTCTACTTTGATCCTGTCCTTTTTCAAAAGTGGATGCTCCTACTTCCCTCCCCCTCTCCAGCCTACCCTCCCTTCCATCATACTCCCTCTCATCCCCTTCCCTCCTACTCTCCTGTAGGGTGAGGTATGATATTTAGTGTGTATGTCATTCCCTCCCTAGGCAAAATTCAATGAGAATAAGGTTGACCCAGTCCCTTTTGCCTTCCTGTTCTTCCCCTCCATTGTACATTGCCACGTCTTTAAGGAAGCCTATCCTTTCTGGTCTGCACCACACTTCCAAATTCCTAAATTACTAATGCCCTCTCTAACAGAAATTGTGTGCATGTGTGTGTGTGTGTGCATACGTATTGCTGAGACAGAAATTCTGAGAGACAAAAAGTTCCAAGCACAATCCACTGATTAAGTCTTAACAAAATAGAATTAAAATCCATTTTCAATTTTAAAGCCCTTTACCTACTGCTCAAGGTTGTTGTGAATGAGAAGATATTTGTGAAATGCTTTGTATGGTACCTGGCACATAATAGGTGATAATATGAATCTTAGCTATTATAGTTATTGTTTGTAGTAACAGAGTTAGTTATATATATATATATATATGTGTGTGTCTATGTACGCATATACCCATATATATGCATACATTCATATATATGTTAATTCAATTTAATTTTCCATATGAATGTTATTTCCCTGGTCCCAAGAAAATTAATGTAAACTCCTTGAAGACAGGGAAAATTTCCTTTTTTTGTTTGTATTCACTGCAATTGACATGTATGTATAGTAGGTGCTATGTATATGTCTATTGAATTCCTCACTTGAATATATATTAAAACATTATGTAGAAATCTTATTCTTATTTAAATCTTATATATATATATATTCATATATATTTATATATACTTTAAAGTATACCTCAAGGCCCACCTTCTGCATAAAGTATTCCTAAATAAACTAGTTCTCATTTATCTCTTCCTTTGAAATCCTATAGTATTTATACTTAATACAATAATTTTAACAATTAATTATGTACTACTAACTGTTCACTAATTCATTTTTTCATTAAAGATTTACTGTATAATCTCTAAATCATGATGCTAACTAAGTGCTATGTAGCAAAGAAAGAAAGCATAGTCCTTCATCTCATAAAACATATGGCCTCCCAGCTGGAATATGTTATGAACAAATTCAATGTAGAATGTGAAAGTGCATTGAGAGAGGTATGAAGAAACATAATAGGTCAAAGGAGGGAGAACTATTTCAAGTTGTATGATCCTCCAGAAAAAGACAACATCATTTCTGCATGTGTCACTTTTGTGACCAAGAAGTAGACATATAGCGAAAGGGGGAATTAAATCATGTCATTCTTGCTATAAATGAAACCAGAAGACAAAAGGAAGCTGTAACTAAAAGGAAGAATGGTTGGCAATTAGAATTTGGAGCTGAATAGAAGAATGGATCTCAATTAGAAATTGTAACCAAGTGGAAGTATGACTGATAATTAGAATTTGTACGTAAAGGGAAATATGGAAAACAATTTCTTGACAGAAAGGCATATAAAGGAGTGGTTAAGTTAGTTTAAAAATATAGCCAGCAAGAAACATTATTCCATAGTAAAACTGGTCATTTCATATTGCAGTGTTTGTGATGAGACTCTATACAAAGGATATGCAGGCTTTTGCAAATATTATTCAACAGAAAACCCTAGCATTACTGTCACACAATTGATAGACAGGTCTGGTAAATACAGGATTCCTATTATAATAATAATAATAATAATAATAATATAATTTGAGAATTATAATTATTTTCTTCACCAGAACAAAATACTACCTTAGAGGGTCTCTTCAGACATGGTTTTCCCAATGAATATATATTAAAATTATACATGATTACTTAATAGTAATAATAAACTAGGTATAGGAGCACATTCCCTGCTACTGGCAGAGGTTAATAGATTTCTTGAGTTTGAGAGTTCTGGACTACAGTAAAGCTAAATCGCATTGGATGTCCAGCTCTAATATGGTGATCTCTCAGGAGTGAAGAACCTCCAGGACAAACTGGCTCAGAATGGTAAAATGTAGAAGGATAAAACATCCATACTCATCAGAATTGGGATTAGATCCATGAGTGACCCCTGTACTTTCAGTCTGAGTGAGATAGAATCCCAGCCTCTAAAACAAACAAACAAAAAAAAAACATACTAACAATATGGTTTGTTATATTTATCATATTTATAAATATTCTACTTATTGCCATTGAATGCCAAAACACAGGGAGACTATGCTCATTAATAGTGTTTGCTACTCTCATGGGGGATGACCAACTTAGAGTTCAAGGGAAAGTTGAATTCCATATAGATGGTGAGATTCTCCTCCTCTTCCCAACACTGGAACCCAGACTCCTATGCATTGGGCTTTTGGCTTTGATAAGTGAGCTTTCATTTTATCTTTTTCAGAACTAAACTGTGATGCATTTCCAGCTCTAGTTCTCCTAAATCCATTTTCTTCCTATTAGAATATAAGCTCCTTGAGGTCAGGAGCTATCTTGCTTGCTTGTATTTATATCCTCCAATTTTGTTGTTGTTGAGTCCTTTCTGTCATATTTAACTCTTCGTGACCCCACTTAGGGTTTTCTTCACAAAGATACTGAACTGTTTTGCCATTTCCTTTTCTAGCCTATTTTATAGGAGGAACTGACTCAAACAGCATTAAGTAACTTGCCCAGGGTCACATAGCTAGTAGGTTTTTGAAGCTGCATTTGAACTCATGAAGATAAGTTTTCCTGATTTAAGCCTAGTGCTCCATCCACTGTGCCACCTACCTGCCCAAATCGGATATATAGTAAGCTTACATACTTTTTAAATTCTTTCTTTTTTCTTTCTCCCTTTCATATTCTTATGACTTTATATAAAACTGTATTAATTTTATCAATCCATAGAATACTACAGATCCTCCAAAATGAAATCCATAATCATTATAATGATTCAGATTTAACTATCCACATGAGAGGAGAGAGGAAGTAAATGAAGATTGCTTATTTTCCATACTAAGATATGCATCTGTGAGGAAAACACACAATTGGCTATCAATAACTACACACACACACACACACACACACACACACACACACACACACACACACACACACACATATATATATTGGACAGGCAATATGATTAACCTATGTTCTGAAACCAGAATTTAATAGAAGGAAGAAAGCAGATTGGATTATATTTTGGAAATGATGTAGTGCTCTTAATGTTTCCAAGATTTTTTCTGAAAAAAAGTCCATACTTTTCTCATGATTCTGCATAACTAGAGTACTTTAATATAACTAATTATGAAGAATTAAAGTTGCAAGTCACCCAAAAGACAATAGAGAGGTGCACAGAAACTATAATATATCAACAAAAGAAAATGGTTCTATAGAAACAAAATACAAGATATTATCTGAAAATATGCCTAGGAAAGGAGGCGGGTTGGTGATAGCAAGAAACTGACATCAACTCCTTGTTACTAATACAACGCCAAGAGAAAGGCCTTAAGTATGTTAGATAGCTCTCACATATATCACACATCTCAGAGATGAATAATAGGACATGAATAGTGGGTACAAAGGGTAAAAAATCACAAGTAGGTGGCAATTTCTACAGTAGATCTTTATCAGGGAGATTATAAGTTCATTGAAAGTGCCAAAAAATAAGCTAATTTTCTCTTCTGAATTAGATGGAAAGCTCCTTAAGGGTCTAGCCCAGGTGTGGGGAACCTGCAGCCTTGAAGTCACATGTAGCCTTCTAGGTCCCTGGATGCAGCCTTTTAACTGAATCCAAGTTTTATAGAACAAATCCTTTTATTAAGGGGATTTGTTCTGTGAAGTTTGGATTTAGTCAAAGGGCCACACTTTAGGACATAGAAGGCCACATATGGCCTTGAGGTCACAAGCCTGTCTATGTATCACACATCAATGTATCACACAGTACTGGGCACATAGTAGAAATTACAGAGATATTTGTTGATCAGATGATTAATGGTGAACAACTTGATGAGAATGACTGATGATGAAAATTTCTTTGTAAATAAACTGGTAAGAAATAACAGAAATGTAATGAACACATGAAGACATTCTGCCTTATCAAAGAGAAGACTCAATCTTACAAAATCTATACTGCATAGAAGCCTTATGAAAGAGAATCCTTATATGCACAATGGCCATGATAAAGTTTTCATCCAGAGAACATATTCTACTAGACACTAAACCATTAAAATAAAGTGAAACCCTATAGACATATCCAAAGCAAAACTCAGTATTTTTCCTCCCCAAACTTGACCCTCCTCTAAATTTCCCCATTCTTAAATTACATAGCTTCACAATCTTTGAATCATCCACTATTCTGCACTTTACCTCTTACTCCCCTCTCCCTCATCCATATGCCAAACCATGACAGTTCTACTTCCACAGTCTCTAACATCTATCAGGTTCCCTTTAGTTTGGGTCCTCCTAAACTCCTGGGTACATTTAGGGCAAAATACAAACCAGTCTATTTGACATTCAATACTTTTCATAATCTTGCTCCAACCTGCTGATCTGGGTTGATTTCACATTACTTTTCCTCATATGTTTTATGTGCCAGCCAAACTAGGCCCCACTCTATACCCTTTGCACAATGTACTATCTTCTTCTCCTACACATTTTCAGTAACTATGCTCTACATTTTCACCTCTGCCTTTTGGAATTATCAGTTCCCCCCAAGGCTCAACTAATGTAATAGCACCTATAGAAGGCCTTTCCTGATCTTAGCAATAATTGGTGCTTAACCTCTATATTATTTGTATTTATCAGAATACATAAAAAGACAGGCATATCTATAATGTATATATGCATACATTCCTCTTTGCTTGAGAATGAGCTCCACAAGAGTAAGAACTATTTATTTTTGTCTGTTATGCCTAGTGTCTAATATTATGCTTGACATATAATAGGGCTATAATAAAAGTTTGTTTAAAAAAAAACAACATAAAATATCCATATCTGGTATAGATGTACACTAGAAAATCAGGACTTCTAGGACTTTTTAGTGAGTCACACAATTTCATGGGTTTAGGTGAGATTATCCTAGGGTCTCTTCTGTCTTTAATATTCTCTAATTCTTGACTCCTTGTTTCCCCTCTCACCTCTTCTACTTACTTTCCTTAAGGTATAATATAATTTCACATTTTCATAGTTCCTGAGTTCGGATCCAACCTCAGACACTTAATGAACACACAAACCAAAAAAAAAAAAAAAACCTAGCCATGTGACCTTGGGCAAGTTACTTAACACCAACTGCCCTGCAAAAGGCAAAAAAAAAAAAAAACCACACACAAACAAACAAAAAAACTATTTTGTTTGCCTGTATTCCCTTCTGAACTTCCTCTATTCTCTTCTCTGCATTTTTAAACGTTTCAATGGTCATATTTTTTGTACAAATAAGAATTGTCAAGCAAAACAAGTTCCCACAATGGCCATGTTAATAATGCAAGTGTGCGTGTTTGTATATGTGTGTGTGTGTTTGTGTGTATGTGTGTGTTTATGTGTGGGAGTAAGAGAGACAGATATTATATAGATAGATATAGATATCTTTCTGAACCTTGAATCTATCACATCTCTGTAAGGATGTAAGCAACATGCTTCATCATAGGTTCTCTGGGATATTATTACATTGATCTAAATACTTAAATAAAACTTTTTTTTATTTTAGTGTTTATTTGTATGAATCATTCACCTTGCTGAGCCTATAGTTTATGGAATAAAGAATCTAGACTAGGACTGCTTGCTTAGACTCACTCCTGAAAAACTGAGGAAAAGATATGAAAAAGATTAACTCACTACCCCTGTCCCAATTTGGAGCTGGTTGCTCCCAGTATACATGTTTATGTATATGTATACACACATACATGTATACATATATGTGTATATGAAATATTAAAAACGAAATAAGGAATATATACAAGAATATTTTTAAAAGAGGAATAAAAATAATTGGCAAAAAGGATTTCTTTTCTTTTTAAATTTATTTTATTTTTTTATTTATGCAATAAAACAAGTGTTTCTATAACACAGTATATTAAAAAAGATGATTGTACATGAAACCGCAAATATATTATGTATAATTTACTATTTCTTTTAAATATATAATCGTTATCCTGTAAATTTGTTTTTTCTCTTCCTTCTCCCCCCCACTCTGGAGATAGCTACCATTAGACAAAAATATGTGTGCATGTATGTATAAATGCATGTATGTGTATTGATATATGTAAAATTATTCTGTACATATTTCTACTCATCAGTTATTTGTCTGGATGCATATAGTGTCTTCCTTCATATATCATTTGTAGTTAATTTGGATCTTTATAATAGTCAAAATGACTTATTTGCTCAAAGTTATTCTTAAAATAATATTACTGTTACTGTATACAACAATCTCTTGGTTCTGTTTATTTCACTCTTCATTATTTCATGCATGTGTCCAATCGACTATCATCCCCACAATTTCCAATTCTTTGCAATCACAAAAAGAGCTGTTACAAAATTAGCTTCCAGGATAATGAGGTTTCTAGGGAATGGTAAAGGACTCCAAAGTGCAGCCTGGAGAGAAATAAACCATATTTTTCCGCACATTCTCTATTATTCCCATTTATGCATCAAAATTTCCAAGCATTACATTTGTATACACATATATAATTATCTATCTCCCATGGATCCTTTTTGCCAATTATTTTCATTCCTTTTTTAAAAATATTCTTTCTTTTATAGGATTACTCTGGGAGGGTACAGAGGGAATTTTAGGCTATTTATAAATAAAATAACAATCCAAATGTATTTTAGAATACATTATGGGTATTTAGTGATGGTCATATATTATGCCCATCAACCCTTCTGCTTTTGACAATACTCTGAGTTACCCTCAGTATACCATTTAATGTATCAGTGTCTCCAAGGCAACTTTTCAAATTTTTAAATTAGAAAATAATGGCAGATATGCATTGGTGAAGTAGGTTTACTTATCAGAAGTTCCCAACATCAATGAAACTATAGTGGTAGTACATAAAAACATTGTAATAACTATCCAATCCAACAATTAGAATGAAAACATGGTAGTTGGTGTCCTCAGCTTTCTATTTTCCTTGGTAATGTTATAGTAAACTATGGCAACCTTGTAGTTGTGTTCCTTGCTCTATTATTCCTGGAAATGTCTTATTTAAGACATAAAATCTTCTATATGTCTAAATGGGAATGAGAACAGTAGCAGCAAATGATTTTTTTTTCTTTTAGCTTTTGCCAGTGCAAGACTGGCACCTAATAAGCTTCAGGATTGAAGGGGGGTTTCCTATCATAACCACAATCCAGAAACTTCCTGATTCAGTGCTATGAATTTCAAGCAGAAACATCGATCATTATTCACCAAATAAGCATTACACTACATCCTGATGGAGCCCAATATGGACAGGCATTGCATCACCTCTAAGAGATGATACTGAAGACACACAACTTGACACAAGAAGAATTAACAGGCAAGACTAATAACACTCGTAACCTTCCTTCTCTTCCCCCTGCCTGCCACTGAGAGAATCAGAACCTCAAAACTGCTCCATTTTCTCTTGATATTAATCAGATAAATGAAATAATGGGTAGAGTATTGGATTTGGAATAAGGAAGACCTCATTTCAAATCCTGCCTCAGGTGCTTATTTAGGAGAGCTGTGTGACCCTGAATAAGTCACATAACTTCTCTCATTCTCAGTTTCCTCATCTGTAAAATTGAGACAGTAATAGCATCTACCTCATAGGATTGTTGTGAGGAAGAAATGGGGTAAATATTTGTGAGGTGCTTTAAAACTCTTAATGCACCATATTAATTCTACCTTGATTTTTTTTTTTGTATTTTTTTTAATTTTTTTTTAATTTAAACAAATACTTTATTAACTTCTGTTTTACATCATTCATTTCCGCCAGATTTTGAGTTACAATCATTTTCCCCCCATTATTCCCCTACCCAACCTCCCAGAATAGCAGTCCCACAAGATATCGCTTCCTCCAATCTGCTCTCTCCCATACCCTCTCCCATACCCCCATCGACTTTTCCATTAGAGGAAGGTGAATCTTTGTGTCCCAATGCCTGCACATCTTATCTCCCTATTACAAGCGAAAGAGTATTAATAATAGTATTTATATATATTTGAAACATTTAATGTTACGACCTCGAATTTCAGATCCATTTCCTTCCTCCTTTGTCACCCATTCCCTCTGGGGAGATAAGTAATTCAGTATATGTTGTGCATGTCTAGCTATGCAAAACATTATCATAGTAGATATATTGTACAAGGCTGCTTATAATTCCCCCCCACTCATCCCACCCCCACCTGGTCCATTCCCTACTTGATCCTGTCCCTCTTTTATAGTGGGTACTTCCAACCTCCCCTCACCCAAGGATGCCCTCCCATCCATCATCCCTCCTCTCATCCCCCTTCCCCCTATCCTGCTGCAGGTTGAGATATCCCATTTAGTATGTATGTCATTTTCTCCCTGAACCAAATTCAATGTGAATGTGGTTTTGCCTTTTTAGCCTTCCTTATTCTCCCCCTCCTTTGCACCCACTTCCCTACATGAGATAGTTTACCCTACCATGTCTCTCCCCATCTCCTCTTGCCACTTTCCTCTCTCACCTCATAATTTCATCCCTTGAGTGCTCTCCCTTCCCAACAAAATCAACCTATGCCCTCTATCCATATATAACTGTAACCATATACACACACATTCACATATGTATTCATATGACCACACCCCTTCTTCCATTATTTTCATAGTGAGAAAGATATCATCAGTCACAGTTATTGCTTTTCCATATAGGAATGTAAATAGTTCAACTTTGATAAGTTCCTTTTGATTTCTTTTCCTGATTACCTTCTCAGGCATCTCTTCCTTCTTGTGTCTGGGTGTCAAATTTTCTATTCAATTCTGGTTTTTTCCTCAAGAATGCTCGAAAGTCCTCTATTCCACTGAATGACCATATTTTCCCCTGAAACAAAATACTCAGTTTTGCTGGGTAGGTGACCCTTGGGTTCATTCCCAGTTCTTTTGCCCTCTGGAATATCATATTCCATGCCCTTCGATCCCTCAGTGTAGAAGCTGCCAGGTCCTGGGCTATTCTGATTGTGTTTCCACAATATTGAAATTGTTTCTTCCTGGCCGCTTGTAGTGTTTTCTCCTTGATCTGGGGATTCTGGAACCTGGCTATAATATTCCTGGGAGTTTTCTTTTGGGATCTTTTTCAGGAGGTGATCTGTGGATTCTTTCAACCTCTATTTTGCCCTCTGGATCTAAAACATCAGGGCAGTTTTCCTTGAGAATTTCTTGAAGGGTGATTTCTAGGTTCTTTCCTTGATCATGGCTTTCAGGTAGTCCAATAATTTTTAAATTGTCTCTCCTGGATCTATTCTCTAGGTCAGTGGTTTTTCCCATGAGATATTTCACATTGCCTTCTAATCTTTCGTTTGTTTGGATCTGCTTAACAGCATCTTGATTTCTCATAAAGTCACTAGCTTCCATTTGCTCCAGTCTAACTCTGAAGGAATGAATCTCCTCAGTGAACTTTTGAGATTCTTTTCCATCTGGCAAATTCGACTTTTTAAGGCATTCTTCTCCTCATTGCCCTTTTGGGCCTCCTTTGCCATTTGAGTTAGTCTATTTTTTAAGGTGTTGTTTTCCTCAGTCAGGCTGTTGACCCTCATTTCATACTTTTACTGCATCCTTCTCATTTCTCTTTCAATTTTTCCTCCACTTCTCTTATTTGATTTTTAAAGTCCTTCTTAAGGTGCTCTATGGCCTGCAACCCGCTCATGTTTTCCCCTGGGGCTTTTGGAGCAAGACTTCTGACCTCACAGTCCTTTTCCCGCTCTATGCCCCCAAAATAGGAGTCTAGGGTTGCATTTTTCTGTTTCCTTTGCCTTGGCATGTTGCCACTTAATTGCTTGACTTTTGGGCTTGTTGCCACACTATGGCTTTAAGGCCAGATAGAGGAATTTTCGTCCCGAACGTGTGGGGGGCAACTTCCGTTTCTGGCAAGCTGTAAACCCACCCACAACTTCCACCCTAGATCACAATCCAGATCCAGGGAGGTTAAAGCAAGAGCGATTACCCCCAAGACTGATCGCTGGATCTCCCCACGATTTGTAGGCTGGGAGCCGGAAATGCCTCTGAAAACTACACAGTGGAGTGTCTCCTCAGCAGCTTCTAGCCCCCAGGGGAGGGAGCTGACGCATTCCCCAAATACAGGTCCCAAAGTCCATAGGACACTAACCTCTTACTTTGTCCTAGGCAAGTCTATGTTGATAATTCTGGCATCTCCACAGTTCCTGGTGTTCTGGGGTTCCTCCAGCCGGCTGCTGGCCCTGCCGCCCTGGGGCTAAAACCTCGGCTCACGTGGACCTGGGCTCGGCTCCTGTGCTCTGCGCGCTGCCGGCTCCCAGACCACTGCGCTGGTCCTTCCTGCAGGGTGCTGGGCTGTCCTCAGCGGGAGGTTAGCTTCTCTGTGTCGTTCTGTGGGTGCTGGGGCTCCAGGAGATTTTCAGAGTCCTTTTTTACATAGTTTGTGGAGAATCTGGGGGCAGAGAGGCTTGGACGAGCTGTTTCTCTCCGCCATCTTGGCTCCGCCCCCCCCATGCCATTGTTTTTGATGCTGTTTTTATTACCTCAGGTCCCTTTCCTTCTGACCCAAGAGAACTCTGGGCCTCCATACTTCCTGGTCTTTTGGCTGACCTGTCCAACTTTGACTTAGAGCTGAACTTACCAGAGAATTAGCTTCGCATCTCTCCTTTCCTATCTTCCTCTCTTTCTCTTCTAGAAAAGACTATGTAGATTCCATCCAGATAAGCCCACCCGGGTCAGGAAAGTTATACAGTGTCATCCTATGTATATAATTTTGTGCCTTGTACTTCTAGAATTATTCTTAAGGATTCTATTTTTTTGGTATATAGAAATCATCATTACTGATGGATTTGTTGGTGAGTTAATGATTCCCTTGATGACCCAGGGTCTTGATAGTTCATTTAATACTAGAAAGGGATATTCATTATTTTCATTATTAAATTAAGAATTTCATTATAATACATATTCTGTTAGTAATCGTTGAATACCTCTCTTGGGCAAAACTGAATGGTTATTTTGAGAATTTAGTTTTGCAAGCAAGCTAAGACCAAACCTGAAAGATGCAAGTAGTCCTAAAACCAGAATAGATAATTTGATGTAACGGATTCAACAGCCGGTGAAAATGAGAGGGATGTCCTTCAGTCCTCAATCTTCTCTTTGTGGAATGGATATAGTATTGTACCTCCTTCATACCAAGATTGGTCCTTTCTAAAGATCAGTGGCCATATGCCCTTCCTGCCACAAGTCAGTTTCCAATCAAGAAACCTCTTTTCTGTTAATAAACTAAAAGCCCTTACTTGATCCAGTCAACATTACTTACTGGGGGAGAGAAGTATTATTGTCTGACTAGAGAAAATGAAAGGAAAAGTGTTATTTTTGCCCTTCATTGCAGCTGCTACGCACATCAGTATCAGCTTCCATTCAAATATTGCAAAAAATTACTAAAAAGAAAGGCCTTGAATAATTTCTACACTCCCATAATAATTTCTGCAGCTTAAAGATATTCTTAATCTGAATTTTAATAGTTCATTTTGTAGCTGTGATACACATAAGATTGTGGTTATTTATTTTCATTTAAAATAGCTATGTCAAGTCAGAAAGAAGGTTGGTAGGGTGGAATACTCCAGGTTGTGGAAAGAAATGTGAGAGAAATTAATAAGAGAAATCAAAATGAAAATGTAAGGGGAATAAGTGAAAGCTCAGAGTTTAGAGTCTGGCCCACAGTCAGACACTGAGTAGAAAAAGCAGGTAGCATGACCAAGGCAAGCCTGAATTTTTATTCTGTATTAGGTCACAGGGGAAAAGCAATCATCCACCAGTGCACTACAGGGAAATGGTTGAAAATTCAAGAAATGCTCCTAAGACTATAAAACTTCAACTATAGAGAGCTAAGTGATAGCCATCAGTCAAGGCACTCTGAAACTCCCCAAAGGAATCTGAGTTCTGGGAGGCCACAAAGAAGTAACTTCCCGCATTCTTTATAGACAGTCGATAATAAATTCCTTACTGTCAACACTGACTGCTACTAACAAGATCAATATTAATGAAGTATCTCTGAGATACTTACAGTTAAAGTTCACTTTAAAATATTGTAGCTCCACATTGTCAAGAAAGAATGACCAACATATTGATTCTGAGGAGTTTTTTTCTAATAGCTTATCAAATGAAAATCAGAGCCTTAAATTTTAATGGCCTCCCATTAACCAGATCATGTGTTTGTGACATGGTCGGGGAATACTGAGACCAGAACATCTGCTGTCAATTCAGATATGCACCCTCCAACATAGGGGGACACTTTAGGGTAACAACTAAACCCTGTTATTCTCCCCTCATAGAGGGAAGGAATTTCTCTTGATCCATGCCTACATTCTTGTCTACCTAAGGTCTAGGTTGCTATTTGCATCAATCAGACCATCACTTGACTTCCATCATACTAGCTCTTCCTTTTGTTTCTCATTCCACTATATTTTATATATGTATTTACAAAGAGAAATACTTGTAAATAATCTTCAATTAAAATAGTAGAGATGAATAGAAGCAATTTAATTACAACATTAATGGGTAACCCAATGTACTTCTTCAGTTCTTTTATCAATTATCCAGAGGTTATCATAATTTATGTATACCTTATAACAGTGAAGCAATATACTTCTAGTGTAATTATATATTTAGGAATTGTTAAGACAATAAAAATTTATAAAATGCTCACTAGGATCTAGGCCAGGCACGAGGACCCTACAGCTACAAGGCCACATCTTACCCTCTAAGTCCTCAACGGGGGTCCTCTGACTGAATTCAAACTCCACAAAATAAATCCTGCTAATAAAAGTATTTGTTCTGTGAAGTTTGGAATCAAAGGACCTTTTATTAAGGGGATTTGTTCTGTGAAGTTTGGATTCAGTCAAAGTGCCAAACTCGAGGTTCTAGAGGGACACATGCAACCTAAAGACCACAGGTTCCCACCCCTGGTTTGAACTATTTAAACTTATTGAATACCTCCTTGTAGGAAAATGAAAAGCTCTTCATTTAATTTGCTTTTAATTGTTCGATTGACTTGGACCCCTTTTGTAAGAAATTCTCTACACATAGATGTTGTCTCTCTGGTGTCAAACATCTCATAACACTGAAAAAGGACTAAATTATGTCAAATAGATAAACTTTTGGAAGTAACCATCTATATTAAACATACATAACATCTGAAACCAAATTTGTCTCAATTTATTTTTTATTTCCATTCAAATATATGTTATAATAAAAAAAAATCTTGAATATTCTTCTATTCTTAAAGTGTTTAAGCTTTCAATTTTCCTGACCAACTTGAAATAAACTTCCATAT
This sequence comes from Gymnobelideus leadbeateri, assembly GCA_011680675.1. Taxonomy (NCBI): domain Eukaryota; kingdom Metazoa; phylum Chordata; class Mammalia; order Diprotodontia; family Petauridae; genus Gymnobelideus; species Gymnobelideus leadbeateri. The sequence continues at coordinate 422,504 of WOXC01008605.1, forward strand.
GTTTCTGAGAAAATAATATTGATTAATTAGGTTAACTTTCCCCCATTTTTGGTCAATTTCTAGGATTTTTATGACTAAAACAATTTGTCACCTGGTGGTCATTCCTCTAACAATGAACCTTTTTTATGTATGATTATCCCTCGGGGTGTATTAAAAGCTTTCCCAACTGTTGTAAGGCCAAAGATCTATTTCTGTGTCTATTGATCAAGTGGGTATAAAGTGACTACTGTGTGCCAGGCCCTATGGTAGGTCCTGGAAGTACAATGACAAAGGGTGCCTCTTCTCTCTAAAAGCTTATATTCGAATGGGAGAAACAACATTCATTTTTATATGCCTAGGACAGAGTACCGAACTTACAGTTGATAGAAAAGTAAAAATGCTGTTTCAGACACACCTATCAGCTGTGTGAGTCTGTTCAAGTCACTTCACCTTTTAGCCTCAATGTCCTCATCTGTGAAATGGGGATAATAATAATAGTACCTGCTTCCCAGAGTTGTGAAGATCAAACGTGATAGTATATGTGAATCACCTTGAAATCCTTAAGGCACCATACAAATGTTAGCTATTATTAATATCTCGGACCCCATGGAAGACCTTTATTTAATTAATTAAGGGCTTCTAGGAAATTGGGTACAACATGCTCATAAATTATGTATCAAACCTTTAAATTGTGAATATTAATTCGATCCACTTATATAATTGTGCTGCTAGGGCTTTTAAAAAGTGAAAGTAGAATCAGAGTAATGTCTTCCAACACTTAAGCATAAATTGCTTTGTATTTTCCATTAAGGGCTAATTAGAGTTTGCTCTCCTTAGAATAGAGTGCCCTTTATCTTATCTCAGGAAGATCACCCTTTTCATTCTAAATACATCCTCTATTTGATCAAATTCACAAATTACTTGTCATTTATTTACAGACAAATCAGGGAAGTTTTCATCTTCTTTAATGATTCACCTCAGAGAGTATGCTGTTAAAAAGCTACACCTGTGTTGTGTCTGAATGGGCTTCTTAAGAAGAAAATAATTAGCCTTCTCTATTTCTCTACACTTCTCCTAGATTTCAAGAAAAGGGGGAATGGGGAAGGCTGGTGAATGTTTAGAGACATAGAATGGAGAGGCAAAGGAAAATTAGAAATGAAAAAGAATTTTAAAAATCCAGAAATTATTGTAACCCCAATGAATGTTGGTTCATGAATGTTTTATTTTCATTCATTTATTCATTCTTAGTTTTTAATAGGATATATTTTCTATCTCACATTTTAAAATAATATACAGTAGTATTTTAGACGTGATGGGGGTTATTTAAGAATCATGGTAGGTTCTGGTAATATTTAATATTAGACGTAGGAGGAACCTTGAAGATTACAATTGAAGAGATTGAAGGGACTTCAGATATTTCCCATTCCAAACACCTCATCTTACATATGAGGAAACTGAGGTCCAGAAAGATTAAGTGAATTAACTATAATACAAGAAGTAAGAAGCAGAGATAAAATCAGATTCTCTGACTCTGGATCTAGCAACCTTCTAATTGCCCCACAAAGCTTCAGTCAAAACTTTTCCTAATAACAGATGAGGAAACTGAGGCCCTTAGTGATAGTAGCAGAGCCAAGATGAAAACCCAAGTGATCTGGTTGCTGATACTCTTCAATCTTCATGGCCTCACTCTACCTAGTTTTGAATTTTGGCGAATTCTTCTATATTTAACCTTCATCCACTAGAACTGTACCACTAAAATTATTGCTTCAAGAAAGTTTTGAGTCTGGATAACAGTTCTTGGGAAATTAAGGAGGTAAGTATAGAGATTCAGAGTTTAGATATTTTTTATACCTTTAACTAGAAATGCTCCCGATCTTGTTCTATACTCAAACAACACCCCATTGGGCCAGTGTTTAAAAGTCAAGGAACCTAGAAAGGACCTTAGAGATCTGACTCAGTTTATACAGGAGACATTTAAGGTTCAGAGCAGTGGAAAGAAATTGTGTAAGGAGACACGTCTATAAGTGACTGTCATGGGTGATCTAATCTTGGAACCAGGATTGTGCTTCAGGATTAGAGAAATATGTATTAAGCAGTGTAGAATACCCTTAAGCTCATTACCTTTAAAACTCTAGAGACTATAAAAGTGAGATAGTCCTAAATAAACAAAATTACCAGGAGAGTCAAAATGGTACAAAAAAAGGAGCAATCAATTCTGCCGTTTACTAAACATCTAACTTTAGGGAAATGATTAATTATCTCTGGGTCTCAGTCTCCTCATTTGTAAAACAAGGGATTGACCTATATAACTTTTGATGTCCTTCCCTACTTCAAATTTATGGATTCTTCTAATTTTCCTACTCACTTTCTTGATAGCTGTGCAAATTTACAGCCTTGTGAGATATATTCTAATGTAATCACTCCTACTATTTGTACTTATTGTATTGGAAATAATTTTCTACTTATGAGTTTTCTTGGCAAAGATACTGAAGTGCTATACCATTTCCTTCTCCAACTCATTTTAAATATAAGGAAATTGAGGCAAACAGAGGTAAGTGATTTGTCCAGGATCACACAGCTAGTAAGTGTGTGAGGTCAGATATGAACCTAGAAAACTGAGTTTTCCTTTCTCCAGGTCAAGAGCTCTACCAACTGTATCCCCTACCTCCCCCAGCCTGTGCTATGAACAAAAGAATATTGCACCCTACATGCAGTTATTTTCCATTTTAGTGACTTTGACTAATGAGTATCTTTCACCTTCAACCTCTCTTCCCTTTTCTTTTATTCTCATACTCCAGGTGCCTTGGAGTCTCAAGTTCATTCTTCTAACTTCCCTTCTGAGAATGAAATGCACTGTAATTAAAAACCTTTAGCTTCATGTATTGCATCTCTGTTGAGTTTCTCTTGCAAGTCTCTTTAAGTCCCAAGATTGCTGGAACAGACTGGGATAGGAGTTCATCATCAATTTAGATAGCATCCCCACTCCTGAGTTACTTTTTTAAGTTGGATGTTATTATTTCACACTGAAATGAGCCAATTTTTGAATATATCCATCAGCTATTTCCTAAAAGCATATAATTATGCTCAGAAGTATTTGAAAATACTTTGCAAACAGGACAACTGGAGGGGAGGGTAACAGCCACATTTCTTGTTGTGGCAGAAACTGTAATTTCATTTGGCGAGTATTCAGCAGTTATCAGCCCCCTGATGGAAAGGGGATTTTGCCACCTACACAACTTACTTCCCCTAAAATAATGTGTGCTATGTGCTTATTGCTAAAATGTGTTCAAGCTGTGATTTTTACAAGACAAAAGTAAGAAATAATTTCCATTTGTAATGTCTTTACTTTTGATGTATCTTGTTCTGTACAACTCATAAACTCCGAGGATGCCAAGAGAAGTCTTTAGAGATGATAGAGTCGAAGTTTTCTTTTATTTAGTCATCATTCTTTTTTTTTATTTTAACAAAGTGTTGTATTTTTTTCCATTTTTTAATTAATAATAGTATTTATATATACTTGAAACATTTAATCTCAAGACCTCGAATTTCAGATCCATTTCCTTCCTCCCTTGTCACCCATTCCCTCTGGGAAGATAAGCAATTCAGTATATGTTGTACATGTCTAGCTATGCAAAACATTATCATAGTAGATATATTATACAAGGCTGCTTATAATTCCCTCCCACTCATCTCACCCCCAACCTGGTCCATTCCCTATATGATTCTGTCCCTCTTCTATAGTGGGTACTTCCAAGCTCCCCTCCCCGCAAGGATGCCCTCCCATCAATCATCCCTCCTCTCATCCCCCTTTCCCCCATTCTGCTGTAGGTTGAGATATCCCATTTAGTATGTATGTCATTCTCTCCCTGAACCAAATTCAATGAGAATGTGGTTCTGCCTTTTTGCCTTCCTATTCTTCCCCTCCCTTGCAACCACTTCCCCTTGCTTCTTCTACATGAGATAGTTTACCCTACTCTGTCTCTCCCCATCTCCTCTTGCCACTTTCCTCTCTCACCTCATATTTTCACCCCTTGAGTATCCTCCCTTCCCAACAAATTCAACCTATGTCCTCTATCCATATATAACTGTAACCATATACACACAAATTCACATATGTATTCATATGACCACACAGCCTTCTTCCATTATTTTCATAGTGAGAAAGATTTCATCAGTCATAGCTATTGTTTTTCCATATAGGAATGTAAATAGTTCAACTTTGATAAGTTCCTTTTGATTTCTTTTCCCTGATTACCTTCTCAGGCATCTCTTGCTTCTTGTGTCTGGATGTCAAATTTTCTATTCAATTTTGGTTTTTTCCTCAAGAATGCTTGAAAGTCCTCTATTCCACTGAATGAACATATTTTCCCCTGAAACAAAATACTCAGTTTTGCTGGGTAGGTGACCCTTGGGTTTATTCCCAGCTCGTTTGCCCTTTGGAATATCGTATTCCATGCCCTTCCATCCCTCAGTGTAGAAGCTGCCAGGTCCTGTCCTATTCTGATTGTGTTTCCACAGTATTGAAATAGTTTCTTCCTGGTTGCTTGTAGTATTTTCTCCTTGATCTGGGGATTCTGGAACCTGGCTATAATATTCCTGGGAGTTTTCTTTTTGGGATCTTTTTCAGGAGGTGATCTGTGGATTCTTTCAACCTCTATTTTGCCCTCTGGATCTAAAACATCAGGGCAATTTTCCTTGAGAATTTCTTGAAGGGTGATTTCTAGGTTCTTTCTTTGCTCATGGCTTTCAGATAGTCCAATAATTTTTAAATTGTCTCTCCTGGACCTATTTTCCAGGTCAGTGGTTTTTCCCATGAGATATTTCACATTGCCTTCTAATCTTTCATTTGTTTGGATCTGCTTAACAGCATCTTGATTTCTCTTAAAGTCATTAGCTTCCATTTGATCCAGTCTAACTCTGAAGGAATGAATCTCCTCAGTGAACTTCTGAGATTCTTTTTCCATCTGGCAAATTCGACTTTTTAAGGCATTCTTCTCCTCTTTGCCCTTTTGGGCCTCCTTTGCCATTTGAGTTAGTCTATTTTTTAAGGTGTTGTTTTCCTCAGTCAGGCTGTTGACCCTCATTTCATACTTTTTCTGCATCCTTCTCATTTATTTTTCCAATTTTTCCTCCACTTCTCTTATTTGATTTTTAAAGTCTTTCTCAAAGTCCTCTATGGCCTGCAACCCGCTCATGTTTTCCCCTGGGGCTTTTGGAGCAGGACTTCTGACCTCACAGTCTTTTTCCCACTCTATGCCCCCAAAATAGGAGTCTAGGGTTGCATTTTTCTGTTTCTTTTGCCTTGGCATGTTGCCACTTAATTACTTCACTTTGGGGCTTGTTCCCACAGTATGTCTTTGCCTACAGATAGGAGAATTTTCATCCTGAATGTGTGGGAGGGCAACTTCCATTTCTGGCAAGCTGTAAACCTACCCACGACCTACAACCCTAGATCACAATCCAGATCCAGGGAGGTTAAAGCAAGAGCTATTACCCCCCCAAGACTGATTGCTGGATCTCCCTACAGTTTGCAGGCCAGGAGCTGGAGCTGCCTCTGAAAACTACAAAATGCTCTGTCTCCTCAGCAGCTTCTAGCCCCCAGGGGAGGAAGCCGACACTTTCCCCAAATACTGGTCCCAAAGTCCATAGGGCACTAATCTCTCACTTTGTCCTAGGCATGTTTATGTTGATAATTCTGGAGTTGCCACAGCTGCTGGTGTTCTGGGGTCTCTCCAGCCAGCTGCTGGCCCTGCCACCCTGGGGCTAAAACCTCGGCTCAAGGGGACCTGGGCTCGGCTTGGCTCCCCACACTCTTTGTGCTGTGTGCTGCTGGCTCCCAGAGTGCTGCACTGGTCCTTCCTGCAGGGCTGCTGGGCTGTCCTCAGCGGGAGGTTAGCTTCTCTGTGTCATTCTGTGGGTGCTGGGGCTCCAGAAGTTGTTCAGAGTCCCCTTTTACATAGTTTGGGGGGAATCTGTGGGCAGAGTGGCTTGGATGAGCTGTTTCTACTCAGCCATCTTGGCTCCACCCCTCTTAGTCATCATTCTTAAAGAACTGTTTCTCATCCAAATGGATTATAAAAATCAAGAAAATGGCATATATGTGAAGCAACCTACCACCTTACCAATTTAAGAAGGGCCAAGCAGTGGAAATTATTATAAAATATGTATGCATGCACATATTATGTATTTCTCTCATTTTCCCTTGTTGAACACATATTGTGATAGGTTGAAAATTAAAATATTTCTAGCTTTGGGTGTCAGAACATGCTAAGCTTAAAATATAAATAAAAGCTTCTCCCAGCTTTCCAGAGCACAGATGTGTACTTTTGATCATTTCTCTGCCTGGAGTCTTGGCAATACAGTAGCTGCAGGACCCAAGGCTAGTTATGTAAAGTTGGTGCTTTGGTAGCAAGTTTAAATCTACTGACTTCTTGAAGAAAGATGCCTTTCAAAGAAAAAAAAAGTGTCTAGGAGGTTTTTATGTCAGCCAAGAAGAATGCTAGCAGATGATAAAAATAAGTATTCTCTTTAGGCTTTATAAATTCAAAATGCTATCCACAATAGCTATACTGAACTTTGAGCACCTACAGAGATGGACTGGATGTACTTGATGGAACCATAAGGGAAATTTACCATTCAAATTAGATTTCAAATACAATAGAATTCTATAACCTCTAAAATCATCAAGGACAGTTCAGCATGTCCATCTAAATAGCTGATGACAACAATGTGGAAACACTTTTCTACCAGAATGGGCTTTCATATACCGGCACAAGTCCAAAAAAAAAAAAAAAACAATACATGCAGATATAGTGATGGCTACAGATAGAGATGTATAATGTGCATAAAAATCAAAGTGGAGTAGTATCTCTAAAGGGTTCACAATCCCAAGAAAATTAACTTTAGGACCAATTTCCATCACTTTTTCCCCCTCTTGCTATAGAAATAGAGTGTTAAAACAATGGAGAATGGGGTCGGCTAGGTGGCGCAGTGAGTAGAGTGTTGGCCCTGGAGCCAGAAGGACCTGAGTTCGGATCCGACCTCAGACACTTAATGAACACACAAACCAAAAAAAAAAAAAAAACCCTAGCCGTGTGATTTTGGGCAAGTTACTTAACCCCAATTGCCCTCCAAAAAGCAAAAAAAAAACAAAAAAACAAAAAACAATGGAGAATGGTTCTTAGTGTTAGCAAAGAAAAGAAGAATTGAGAAGAGAGAATGAAGGCACACTGAATACTTGCATATAATTTCAATAGACAGAATTAGAGAACTATTAAAATGGACATCTGCAGATAAAACATTTCCAAATTATCAGTCTTGAGAATAAAAAATGTGAATACAACAAAAGTATAATACTTTACTAAGCTCAAGAAAAACTGTCATGATATGCTATTATTCCCAATTTGGGAAAGGAGTTATGAGTGAAAAACAAGAGAGACTTGAGATTTTTTCCCCCGTAAGAAAAAATTTCTCCTGAACAAGTGCTACAAAGAGACAAGGGGATCTCAGAATGAAACAAATGAAATAGATCCAGCTGGTTGCATTGGGGAAACTGCAGTACTTCCAACTATTCTGAGCTGCCAGGAGCCATGGAATCTATCTTTTATACTCAAATACTCTTCTATGCACATACAGCATAGCATGGGGCTTAAAGAGAGATTTATAAGTCAGAAAAATCTGTCTGTTTTTGTATACAGATTTCTCCTGGTTCTACTCTTTTCACTCAGCATCAGTTTGTATAAGCCTCTCCAGGTAAATATGAAAACCGTCTCTTCCTCATTTCTTATAACACAATAATGTTCCATTACATGCATATATCACAACTTGCTTAGCCATTCCTCAATTGATGGGCACCCCTTTAGTTTCCAATTCTTTGCAATCACAAAAAGAGCTGCTATAAATATATTTGTACATATGGGTCTTCCTCCCTCTTCTATGATCTCTTTGGGATATAACCCTAGAAGTGGTATTGCTGAGTCAAAGGGTATGAAATTATTTATAGCCCTTTGGGCATAATTCCAGATTGCTCTCCAGAATGGTTGGATAAGTTCACAACTCCACCAGCAATGCATCAGAGTTCCAATTTGCCCACATCCTCTCCAGAATTTGTCATTTTCCTGTTTTGTCATCTTAGCCAATCTGACTGGAGAGATGTGGTACCTCAAAGTTGTTTTGATTTGCATTTCTCTAATCAATAGTGATTTAGAGCATTTCTTCATATGCTTATAGATATCTTTAATTTCTTTCTCTGAAAAGCTGCCTGTTCATATCCTTTGACCATTTATCAATTGGGGAATGGCTTGTAGTCTTATAGATTTGACTCAATTCTCTGTATATTTTAGAAATGAGTTCTTTATCAGAGACATAGGTTGTAAAAATTCTTTCCCAGTTTCCCACCTCCCTCTTGATCTTGTTTACATTGGCTTTGTATGTACAGAAGCTTTTCAATTTAATGTAAACAAAATTATCCATTTTGCATTTTATAATGCTCTCTAATTCTTGTTTGGTCCTAAAGTCTTTCCCTCTCCACAAAGCTGACAGGTAGACTATTCCTTGCTTTCCCAGATTGCTTACAGTATCATCCTTTACACCTAGATCATGCACCCATTTAGACTTGATTTTGGTATATGGAGTTAGATAATGGTCTATGCCCAGTTTCTGCCATACTGTATTCCAGTTTTCCCAGCAGTTTTTGTCAAAAAGTACATTCTTATCCCAAAAACGGGGGTCTTTGGGTTTATCAAACAATAGATTACTATACTCATTAATTGCTGGATCTCATATCCCCAATCTATCCCATTGATCCACTACTCTACACCTCTGCCAGTACCAAGCAGTTTTGATGACTGCTGCTGTATAATACAGATTAAGATCTGGCATAGCTAGTCCACCTTCCCTAGCATTGCTTTTCATTAATTCCCTTGATATTCTAGACCGTTTGTTTTTCCAAATAAATTTTGTTATTATTTTGTCTAACTCTACAAGGTAGTTTTTTGGTAAATTGATTGGAATGGCACTAAATATATAATTTAGTTTGGGTAAAATTGTCATTTTTATTATATTAGCTCGACCCAGCCACGAGCAATTGATATTTTTCCAACTATTTAGATCTGATTTTATTTGTGTGAGAAGTGTTTTGTAGTTGTGATCATATAGATTCTGGGTTTGTTTTGGCAAGTAGATTCCCAAATATTTTATAATGTCTACAGTGACTTTAAATGGGATTTCTCTTTCTATCTCTTGCTGTTGAGTTTCATTAGAGATGTACAGGAATGCTGAGGATTTATGTGGATTTATTTTATATCCTGCAACTTTGCCAAATTTATTTATTGTCTCAAGTAGTTTTTTACTTGATTCTCTAGGATTCTCTAAGTATATCATCATATCATCTGCAAAGAGTGACAGCTTGGTCACTTCTTTGCCTAATTTGATTCCTTTGATTTCTTTTTCTTCTCTAATTGTTACTGCTAACGTTTCTAGTACCAGATTGAATAAGAGGGGTGATAGTGGACACCCTTGTTTCATTCCTGATCTTATTGGAAAGGCTTCTAGTTTATCCCCATTGCATATAATACTTGCTGATGCTTTTAGATAGATGCTAGCAACTATTTTAAGGAAGGCTCCATTTATTCCTATACTTTCTAGTGTTTTTAATAAGAATGGATGTTGTACTTTGTCAAAAGCCTTTTCTGCATCTATTGAGATGATCATGTGGTTTCTGCTAGTTTTATTGTTGATATGCTCAATTATACTGATGGTTTTCCTAATATTAAACCATCCTTGCATTCCTGGAATGAATCCTACCTGATCAAAGTGTATTATTTTTGTGATAAGTTGTTGGAGTCTTTTGGCTAATATTTTATTTAGAATTTTTGAATCCAAATTCATGAGGGAGATGGGTCTATAATTTTCTTTCTCTGTTTTATCCCTTCCTGATTTAGGAATCAGTACCATATTTGTGTCATAGAAAGAGTTTGGTAGGACTCCTTCTTCACTAATTTTCCCAAATAGTTTGTCGAGTATTGCAATCAATTGTTCTTTAAATGTTTGATAGAATTCACTAGTGAACCCATCTGGCCCTGGGGACTTTTTCCTAGGGAGTTCATTGATGGCTTGTTTGATTTCTTTTTCTGAGATGGGGTTATTTAGGTAATTCACTTCCTCTTCAGTTAATCTGGGCAATTTGTGATTTTGTAAATATTCATCCATTTCACTAAGATTGTCATATTTATGTGCATACAATTGGGAAAAATAATTCCTCATTATTTTTTTTATTTCCTCTTCATTGGAGGTAGATTCACCCTTTTTATTTTTGATACTCATAATTTGGTTTTCTTCTTTCTTTTTTTTATCATATTGACTAAGGGTCTATCAATTTTGTTGATTTTTTTCATAAAACCAGCTCTTAGTTTTATTTATTAATTCAATGGTTTTCTTAATTTCAATTTTATTAATCTCACCTTTGTTTTTCAATATTTCTAATTTAGTACTAACTTGGGGATTTTCAGTTTGTTCTTTTTCTAGCTTTTTCAATTGCATGTCCAATTCATTGACCTCCCTTCTCTCTGCTTTAATTAAGTATGCACTCAGGGATATAAAACTTCCCCTGAGAAGTGCCTTTAGTGCATCCCACAAATTTTGGTATGTTGTTTCATTATTATCATTCTCTTGAATGAAATTATTGATTGTTTCTATAATTTCTTCTTTGATCCACCAATTTTTTAGGATTAAATTGGTTAGTTTCCAATTAGTTTTTAGTCTATCTTTCCCTGGCCCTTTATTGCATATAATTTTTATTGCATCATGATCTGAGAATGACGCGCTTAATATTTCTGCCTTTCTGCACTGGATTGTGAGGTTTTTATGTCCTAGTACATGGTCTATTTTTGAGTATGTACCATGCACTGCTGAGAAGAAAGTTAATTCCTTTTTATCCCCATTCAGTTTTCTCCAGAGATCCATCATATCTAGTCTCTCTAAGATTCTATTCACCTCCTTAACTTCTTTCTTGTTTATTTTGAGGTTATATTTATCGAGTTCAGAGAGGGGGAGATATTAAGGTCCCCCACTAGTATAGTTTTGCTATCTATTTCTTCCTCTAATTCCTTTCACTTCTCCTCTAGGAATTTGGATGCTATGCCACTTGGTGCATATATATTAAGTAGTGATATTGCTTCATTCTCAATGGTGCCTTTTAGTAGGATATAGTTTCCTTTCTTATCTCTTTTAATTAGATCTATTTTTGCTTTTGCTTTATCTGAGATAAGTATTGCTACCCCTGCTTTTTTTTTTTAAAGCAATTGGGGTTAAGTAACTTGCTCAAGGTTACATGGCTAGTCATTATTTATGCGTGGGTGCTCATTTTCTGAGGCCGGATCTGATCTCGGGTCATCCAAACTCCGAGGCCTGCTCTCTTTCCCTCCGTTCTATTCCCTCCCCTGTTAATGTTTTTGTTTATTCCTTCTCCCTTCCCCTCCTTGAAGTTTTCCCTTTTGACCGCCTCCTCCCTCAGTGTTCCCACCCAGTGACCCCCCTTCTTAACCTACCCTCTCCCCTTACTACTATTTCCCTCCCTTATAATCCCTCCCTTTAGTCTCCTCCTTTTCACCCCCCCTTACCCTCCCACTATCTATAGGACACAACAAATTTTTATACTTATCAGAGTAAATTACTCCCCATTTGATTCCAAACCAATGAGAGTAAATTTCAAACAATGCTCCTCTCCCTCCCTCCAATTCCTCTATTTAATGAATTTATGTGTCTATTCATGTTAGATTCTTAAACTTCACTGATTAATTTGATCCTTCTTTCAACCAGAACCAGTGAGAATAGTGTTTAAAAGATGTTCCTCTCCCTCTTACTTTCCCTTCTTCTATAGTGTGTTTTGATGCCTCTTCAGATGGCATATTTTACCTTTTCCTAGCTCATCCTTTCCTTTTTCCCATTACAGTGCCATTGATCCCCTTAATAGTCTTTTTTTTTTTAGACTCCATGTTAGTGCATTCATACCCACACCCTCTAAGTATAACCCTTTTGCAGGTCATGATAATCATAGAGATTTCAAATATTGACAGTTATCAGCTCCACATATAGGGATGTGAACATTTTGCTCTTGTTGCATCCCAGGTAATGAGCTTGTGTTTGTGGGTGTTGGTGTGTGCACTTCTGCATGTGTGTCTATGTTACCCTTGTTTACCTTTTTATGTTCTTCTGGAGTCTTGTAATTGGAGATCAAATTTTCCATTGAGCTCTGGCTTTTTCATTAGGAAAGTCTGGAAGTCCCTTACTTCATTAAACGTCCATCTCCTTGCCTGAAAGATTATGCTCAGTTTTGCCGGGTAGTTAATCCTTGGTTGTAGTCCTAGCTCTCTTGCCCTATGAAATATCAAATTCCAGTCCCTCCGCTCTTTTAATGTAGAAGCTGCTAGGTCCTGTGTGATCCTAATTGTAGTTCTGCGATATTTGAATTGTTTCTTTCTTGCTACTTGCAGTATCTTTTCCTTAATCTTGTAATTCTAGAATTTGACTACTATATTTCTAGGAGTTTTCAATTTGGGATCTCTTTCAGGAGGAGTCTGGTGAATTCTTTCGATAACTATTTTATCTCCTGATTCCAGGACTTCAGGACAGTTTTCTTTGACAGTGTCTTGGAGGATGTTGTCTAGGCTGCTTTTTTCATCATGGCTTTCTGGTAGACCAATAATTCTTAAGTTATCTCTCCTGGATCTGTTCTCTAGGTAAGTTGTTTTTCCAGTGAGATATTTTACATTTTCTTCCAATTTTTCAATTGTCTTGTTTTGTTTGATTGACTCTTGGTGCATCATAGAGTTCTGAGTTTCAATTTGATTGATTCTAATTTTTAGGGAATTATAGTCTTCAGTTAGTTTTTGAAGGTCCCTTTTTAGGGAGGTATTTTCTCCAAAAACTTCATTAATTTTACTTTTTAAGGATTTGTTTTCTTCACTGAGACTTTTTTTTTCCAAGTTGGTCACTGCCTCCTTGATTTGGTCTTTCAAATCTTTCTTAAGCTCCTCCAAGAATGCTATTTGTGCTTGAGACCAGTTCATATTTCCTTCTGTGGTCTCAGGTGTGGGTAAAGAGTCCAAATTATCCTGTGAATTTGGTTGTTCTTGACCTACATAGTAAGGTCGGATCAATTTTTGTGCCTTCCCCTTCTCCTTCTCAGCTTCCTTCCTTCCCATTCTGATTTCCTATTTCTTAATTTCTCAGGCTATGAGCTAAGGGCCTGGCAGTTGACTTTGAATGCTGTAGCCTCTGGGTGTCTAATTTGTGGCTAAGGCAGGAATCTTAGAGAGTTATGTTGATGTGCACAGATTAGTCTGTGGGGGGAGCAGTGGTTTGGCCAGTTCAGATTTGTGCCTCTATACCCCTGGGCTATAGCTTAGGCAGGCTTTTGCTGGTCAGGTGCAGTGGGGCTTGTTGGGACCCCTCCCTCTCTTCTCTTCAGACTCCTGGCTATCTCAGTTACACCCCTTCTTGAACACTCCCAAGCCTGAGGCTATTTCCACTAACTTGGGATTTCAGTCTGGGTGGGAGACTTATCTTTGCATTTTCTACTTCATGAAGGAGGGATGGGAGGATAGAAGCAACTAGAATTTGCTTTGCCATTCTAGCCCCTGTATTATACAGGCAAGCAATTTCTAAACTTCCAGGCTGGGGGCAGATAGCTGCAGGAGAAGCTGCTATCTCTGCTGCGGGCCTGACTCTCCTCCCTGGTTTCAATGATCCATCCTATTCCCTCCTGAGATGACAGTGAGATGACTGCGATTCATCTTGGTAAGTCTGCAGGCTGGGGCTTCTTCTCTCTCTGGTGTAGTCTGCTCTTCTGCTCTTCGGTCTGAGCTGTGCAGACACCATGTGCCCTGCACTTGCCCTGTCCTGACGCACTGGGCACTGTCCTGGGCTGGATTCTGCCAGCTCCATCTCCAAGTGGATTTTGTCACTCCAGAATCTGTTCAGAATCATTTTTTAAGGTTTAGTGACAGGATTCACAGAGGAGCTTAGAGAAGTTACTGCTTCCTTTCAGACATCTTGGCTCCACCTCTAGAGTATTATTTCTTATGACTTCAGTTTTTATGGTATGACTATACCCAAATATGGTTTGGGAATGTTTTGGAAATGTTTTGCATAGCTACACATGTACAAAGTATACTGAATTGCTTATCTTCCCAGCAAGGATGGGTGACAAGTGAGGAAAAGAATGAACCTGGAATTCAAAGTTTTAAAATCAAATGTTTAAATACACACACACACACACACACACACACACACACACACACACACACACACATATATATATAATAAATATATATATGTTTATATATAATAGTACATATATATGTGTGTGTGTGTGTGTACTGTTATTAATATTATTTTATATGTAACTGGGAAATAAGATATACAGGCCCTGGGGCATAGAGATCTACCATGCCCTACTGGAAAGTCGAAGATAATATGGGAGAAGATATAGGAGAGAGCAGATTGGAGGAAGGGATATCCAATGGAATCGCTATTTCAGAGTGTTAGGTAGGGGAAAAATGGGGAGAAAATTTGTAACTCAAAACTTAGCAGAAATGAATGATGTAAACCAGAAGTTAATAAAGCATTTGATTTGAAAAAAAGAAAATTGAATAGATCAGTGGAACAGACTAAGTAAAAATGTTCTTCATTAACAACCCATTGAGTATTGTTTTCTGGTGTTCAACAAACCAGAGAATACAATCTTATTGAAGAAACAGTTTCTATTTGACAACTGCTGAGAAAACTTGAAAACAATGAAGCAGAAACTGGATTTAGAAAAGCTTATGGCATTTATGGACCACAAGCTTCTAGCATATATTTATATTAAAAAAGTGAACACCTTTCACAACTCTGACTAGGAGGGAGAATATATAACTAAAGGATAAATATAACTAAAAAATATTGATTATATAAAATTCAAAATCACATACATAAACAAAAGCAATGCAGCTAGATTAAGGAGGGGAATAGATGAATAGGGAAAACATTTGTATCAAAAGTCTCTTATCTGATCTCATATAAGATATATCATATATGCATATGTTACATATGTATTATATATAATAAATATATAAGCCACATATGTAAGTTCTCAAAAATTATTTTTAAAAGAATTCATGAAGAAATAAAAATCATCAATTCCTTAAGAGTTGGGATTATATCATTTTTCATGCTTTTATCTTTAGGACCTACCACAGTGCCAATTAACATGGCAGGTGAATAAATAATATTTGTTAATTGATTCATATGGAAAATAGATCTACAATATCAAAAATGAGAGAAATCCAAATTAAAACTCCAAGTACTTTAGTATACCCCTCAAAGTTGCTCAAGATGATGAAAATGGATAGTCAAATGTTTGAATGGTTAGGAGAAGATAGGCACAATAACACAATAGCATATACTACTGGCAAAGCCAATTAGTTTTCCAATCATCCTGGAAAACAATTTATAATTGTGTGAGAAAAATCACTAAACTTTTCATAATCCTTTGACCCAATTATTTCACGCTAGAAAAATGCCACAAGAAAATGAAAATCAAAGAAAAGAGTTTTTTCATATCAAAACACTGTAATTAATATGGATAACCATTCTTTGAATAGTAGTTATACAAATTATGTATATCTTATTTCCCAGTTACATATAAAATAATATTAATAACAGTACACACACACACACACATATATATGTACTATTATATATAAACATATATATATTTATACAAATTATATACAAATTATGGTATAAAATGTGATGCAATGTTATTGTGCTGTAGGAAATTTAATATAAATGAACACATGAAGATTTTTATGAACTGAAGCAATGTCAGAACAGCCAGCAGAAAAGTGTCCAAAATGACTAAAGCAATATAAACAAGAACTGCACAAAAAGGAAAATGTACTCTGACCCATGATCATTATGAGTTTCAGAACCCTGATGATCTCTTCTAGCAATTTCTCAGAAAACAATATAGACTTGCAAAAATACATATAGAATAAGCAGCTATGTGACACAGTACATAGACTATTATGTCTAGAGCTAGGAAGACCTGATTTCAAGTCCAGAATCAGATGCTGACTAGATGTGTGCAAGCATGTCAACTAGCCTCTCTGCTTGTCTCAGTTTCCTCAACTGAAAAATTGGGAAACAGTATGGCAGAAACTAGGCATAGAAAAGTATCTTCTCCCCAGGTATTCTAAGGCTGAAATTATAATATTTGTAAAGACCTTAGCACATTGCCTCACATATAAGTCAATGAATCAATAAACATTTGTTGAAAATCTAATATGTGCCAGGCACTGTGCTACGTGCTAAGAAAACAAAAAGAGGCTAAGTATAGTCCCTGCCTTCAAGGAATTTACAATCTAATGGGGGAGGTGGCATTGACATTCAAATTATATATGTATATACATATAAACACATATTTGTTACACACATACAAAATAAGCTATGTGCAGAAAAAAATATAAAATAATTAACAGAGAAAAATATTGGGAATTAAGAGGGATTAGGGAAGGCTTTCTTTAGAAGATGGGATTTTAGTTCCTTTAAGGAATCAAGGGAAAGAAGTAGTTGAAGTGCAGGAGGGAGAGCATCCGAGGCATAGGCTATATAGCAAGAGAAAATGTCCAGAGCTCAAAGTTGGAGTATCTTGGTCCTAGAACACCCAGGAGGACAGTGTCACTAGATCTGTGCATTCTTGTTGTAGAATGAGGAGATTGTAAAGGCAGAAGGGGGTATGTTATAAAAACATTTGAATGTAAAAAGGAGCATTTTGCATTTGATCCTGGAGATAATAGGAACTGCTTGAGCTTATCAAGTTTGGAGACGTGTCTTGAGGGGAGGCAATAAAACGACCTGTGCTTTAGGAAAAACTCTCTAGTGCCTGAATGAAGTATACATTGGATTGGGAAAACACATAAGGCAGTCAGACTGCCAGCAGGCTACTGTAATAACCCAGACATGAACAGGTTGTGGAGAACTTTATGAGCCAAACAGAAGACTTTGTATTTAATCCTTAAAGCATTAGGGACTCACTGGTGTTGATTGAGTAGAAAGATAACATGGTTAAATTTACACCTTAGAAAGATCAAAGTGACAGTAGAATGGAGGATTGGGATGGCAAGACACAGAGACTAACCAGCAGGCTATGACAACAGTCCAGGCATGAAATGAGAAGAGCCTGGACCAGATTGGTTGCAGGGTCAGAGGAGAGAACAAGCGATGTTAGAGAAGTAACATGTCCTAATGGCAGACAAGTCATTAGTGGAGAATTTGAGCATCTAAACATGTTCATCAAGAAAGAATAAATCAATTAATTGGTTATATAATAAAAATGACACAAAAACTAGAAAAATGAGAAATCTGACATAGGAAGAGAGTGAGAGGAAAGGAAATAGAAGTACCAATTATAGATGAACTTTTCAAGTAATTTAGTCACTAAAGGGAAGAATGATATAAGGTGATAACTAACAGGGGTGAATAGATCAAATGAGGTTTTTCTATGATGGGCATACAAGGGATTATTTATTATTGAGAGTAAGGAAACAAGAAGCAGAAAGGGAGTGACTGAATATTAGTAAGAAACTATCCCCTTGTCTACAAACAATTGCTACCAGAATCAAGATTAAGTGTTAAAGGTTGAATAAATCTCAAAAGAGAGATTACTAAATGATGATGGTAGAGGCAGAGTCTAGTCATAGCAAAGTGAAGCAAGGAGTGACCCAATATCCCCACCATGACCACTGAAAGTGTGATCAGTTTAATCTGTATTCTAAAGCAGCAGTCATCAAAACTACTTGGGACTAGCTAAGGAATAGAGGAGTGGATCAGTGGATTAGATTAGGTGCACGAGACACACCAGTCAATTACCATAGTAATCTACTGTTTGATAAACCCAAAGACCCCAGCTTTTAGGATAAGAACTCACTATCTGACAAAAACTGCTTGGAAAATTGGGAAACAGTATGGCAGAAACTGGGCATAGACCAGTATCTTATACCACATACCAAAATCAAGTCTAAGTGGGTACACAATCTAGTTATATATGCTGATACTTTAAGCAATCTAGGGGAGCAAGAAATAGTTTATCTGTTAGATTTATGGAGAAGGGAAGATTTTATAACCAAACAAAAGAGAGACAGCATTTATGAAATGCAAAATAGATAATTTTGAGTACATTAAATTGAAAACTTTCTGTACAAATAAAGCCAATGTAACCAAGATTAAGAGGGAACTGGAAAATTGGGAATTTTTACAACCAGTGTTTCTGATAAAGAATAAAATATACAGACAACTGAGTCAAATCTATAAGAAGGCAAGTCATTCCCCAATAGATAAATGGTCAAAGAATATGAACAGGCAGTTTTCAGATGAAGAAATTAAAGATATATATATATATATATATATATATATATATATATATATATATAAGCATATGAAAAAATGCTCTAAATCACTATTGATTAGAGAAATACAAATCAAAACAACTCTGAGGTACCACATTTCACCAGTTAGATTGGCTAAAATGACAAAACAGGAAAATAATAAATGCTGGAGAGGATGTGGAAAAATTGGAACATTAATGCATTGTTGGTGGAGTTGTGAACTGATTCAACCATTCTGGAAAGCAATCTGGAACTATGCCCAAAGGGCCAGAAAAATGTGCATACCCTCTGACCCAACAATACCACTTCTAGGGTTGTATCCCAAAGAGATAATAGAAGTGGGAAAAAGACCCATTTGTATAAAAATATTTATAGTAGTTCTTTTTGTGGTGGCAAAGAATTTGAAATCAAGGGGATGCCCATCAACTAGAGAAAGACTGAACAAGTTGTGGAATATGAATGTAATGGGAATACTATTGTGCTATAAGCAATGAGGAGCAGACAGACTTCATAATAACCTGGAGAGACTTATATAAAGTGATGCTGAATAAGGAGAGCAGAACCAGGAGAACTTTGTACACAATTACAGACATATTGTATGTGTGGTGAATAACTTTGATAGACTGGGCTCCTGTAATGGGAATGGGAATTTGAAGATCTCCCCTGCCCCTTAATAGACCTAGGGAGGAGTCTGAAGACCTCCCCTGCTTTGAAAGTAAACTCTGCCCCCTAATAGGCTATCACATGGAGCCTGTGATGAAGGAATTTGCTGAAGGGAAGCAGAGCTCACAGGAAGCTGGTTCAGAGCTCGCCAGACACTGGGAGAGAAAGAGGATGCTCATTAAGGAGATAGAGAGGTTTGTGAGTAAATATTGATCTAGTACTGGTTTGTGGGAAGGCTGAAGGATGGTATGGCTCTCAGTGTTACTATGGCTTCTGAATATCTTTGGTACTAGGATGGAATCAGCTTACTGGTTTGGGGATTGAGTTTTCTGGTGTCTAAATAAATCTTCAGTTCTATCCTCTATCTTTAGAGTTTGGCATATTTTGTAATCGAACATCATGCAATCCTTATAGTCAAGGTCTTTATCATGATCATGGGCCCCGTAAATATTGCACTGGCACTACAGCTCCTCTCAGCAATGCAAGGTTATAAGACAACTCCAAAAGACTCATTATGGAAAGGGATATCCTTACCCAGAGAAAGAACTACAGAGTCTGAATGCAGATTGAAGCAAACTACTTGCTCTCTTTTTTTGGTATTGTTTTGTTTCTTCTTTCCCATTGTTCAGTCCATTAGTTATAATCCTCCTTTACAACTTTACTAATGTTTAATGTGAAGGTATTTGTAGATACTATATTTGATTGCATGCGGACCTGAGGGGAGTAGAAAATTTGAAACTCAAGGGACTGTGGACCTGAATGTTGGAAACCAAAAGTAAATAAAAAAGAAAATGCTATCCACATCCTGAGAAACACAACAACAACAAAAGAGAGAGTGCAATCAGTGCATAGACTATGAATTTATGATGGTTTCAATTCAACAACTATATACAGGTGACTTTTAAATGCAATGGAAATTATTAGGGATTCTGGGTTCAATAAATTAATTTAGTTTTATCAATAACTCTTCCCCAAACACATTTTCATATATAAGTTGTTAATTTAGGATTATTTTCTTGTCTATAGGTTAATATAATTAAGACCTTAGACCATGCAAACTTACAGGTCTCTAGAAAACAGTCAACCAGTTTTAAACCTTTTCCCCTTAGATATTTCCTTTAGCAGAACTAGAAAACTAAATACTTTTACAAGATTCCATGCCCCTTAAAAACCTATCAGTCTAATATTTTTAAGTAGCATCTTGAACTTAACAGCTAATGGTCTCTCTGTCTAATGTAATCCCTTTACAACTTGCATACATTTATTTGTTTTCCATCTCAATAGGTAATAAGCTTTTTTTATTTACATTATTCTCCTGTACAAATGAAATTATTGTTAAGGAATTTATTTAGAATTAAAATATGTTTTTAAAATGTATGAGTAATAAATCATTTACTTGGTATCCAATCTAATCTTTCTTTGGCTTTGCCTATACTTAATTATATATTTCAATTTGTATAATATAAATTAATCATAGTTACTAGGTTTGTGTGAAGTTATCACCAGTATCTTCCTAAATCAAATTTCTAATCATATTAAACCTTTTCTTCCCCTACCCCAGAATCAAATATAAAATCCTGTGCTTGAGTTTTATAACCTTGTCCCTTCTTATTATTCTAGTCTTTTTATAGTTCCCCTATCACTCCACACATACCTTATAGTCCAGTAACACTGGTCTTCTTGCTCTTACTTGTTGGAGATAAGAAGTCTTCCAAAGCTGGAAATCTCGGTGTTTCATTGTCTACATAACTGGAATTCCCTCCCACCTGATCTATCTCAAGCATCATTGGCTTCCCTGGCTTCTTTCAAGTCTCAGCTAAAATTCCACCTTCTGTAAGAACCATATCCAGTTCCCCTTAATGCTAGTTCTTTTCCTCAATGATTCTCTTTTATTTATCATGCATATGTTTTGTTTGTATATAATTGTTTGCATTTAATCTCCACCATTAGTCTCTGAGTTCCTTGAAGGTAGCAATCATGTTATTACTTTCCTTTGTATTCCAAGGTCTTAGTATAATGTTTGGCAAGTAAGTGCTTAATAGTTGCTCATTGAATTGATTCGATAATAGTCAAGCATGTGTGTGTGTGTGTGTGTGTGTGTGTGTGTGTGTGTGTGTGTGTGTGTGTGTAAATAATACCTTTATGACAGAGATGATAGTGGGTTTCCTTTACTCATTCTACATTCATGGGAAGGAGATGATGACGACCTTATAAAAAAAGAAAAGAAATTGTGGGAAATAAGTGATGAAGTTAAGTAGGTACTTTAGGGTTCACCTATTAGTTCCCAAAACAGCACTTCTTTCTTTCTTTACTCTGTCATTTTCATTCCCTACTCATGTTCTGTTCATTCCATGCTCCACCCTTTGACACCAAATTGCAACTGCTTTCCTCTTCCAACCCAAAATATTACCTACCCTTCAAAATTCAATTCATTATTCACTTCCTCCATGAATATCTTCCTAAATTGCTTCTACCCTATACTTGAATTCCTTCAGCATTTATGTAGGCTTCACCATGACATTTTGGTTCAAATTTCACTATGTAATTATTAGCCACATGTTTGTCTAATAATTTCTTTCTTCCTTCACTAGAATCTAAGCTTAAGATCAGGTGCTATGTTTTCTACTTCCTATGTATATCCCTGTTCCATGTAGCAATTTTATTCTTGCAATAGCATTTTGGCAAAGTTGTGGTATATGAATGCAATGGAATACTATTGTTCTGTAAGAAATAATGAGCAGGTGGATTTCAGAAAAAAAAAAAAAAAACCTGAAAAGACTTACATGAACTGATGCTGAGTGATATGAGCAGAACCAGGAGAACATTTACATAATGACAGCAACATTTTGAGTTGATCAACTATGACAGACTTAGCTTTTATCAGCAATGGGATTATCCAAGACAATTCCAAGGGACTCATGATGGAAAATACTGACCATATCCAGAGAAAGAACTATGGAGTCTGAATACATACTAAAGCATACTATTTTCACTTTTTTTTGGTTTTTCTGTTTTTCTTCTTACTTGTGTTTTTTTTTACTTTTTTTCCCAACATGAATAATGTGGAAATATGTTTAGCATGATTGTACTTGTATAATCTATATCAGATTATTTGCTATCCTGGTGAGGGGGACAGAAGGGAAGGAGAAAAACTTATAGCTCAAATCTTACAAAGATTAATGTTGAAAACTATTTTACATGTAATTGGAAAAAATAAAATACTATTAAGAAAAAAATAGTGGCTTGGCAAATGCTTTTTCAATGTTATTAAAGTATATTTCAGTGAGTGAAGAACAAAGGTGAATTAAAAAAAAACCTAAATAAGGACAACCAAGGTCTTCACCTTCAGTATCCACAGACATTTCCAGAATAGCTACCATGTACTGGACATTATTCTATACACCAATAATGAAAAATAAGTAAAAATAAAACCATGACACCAGTCCTCAAGGATCTGACAATCAAATTGGGAAGACAAGGCATGAACATGAAAAATGACTAATAAAAAATATATTTGTTTAATTATGGTTATTGACAATATTGTAGAAGGTTTTCCACTGGATGAAACAATTCAGGAAAATCTCATAAAAGAGATGAGTAAAAAGGAGCTTTCTATTGTAGAATAGACCAATATTTCTATGTTATTTGAAGAATATTGAATATATGTTAGAAGAGGTCATCTTATAGTGAGAATGAGCATCAAAAGGTATAGAACTTGCTGACTGATGCAATGTTTATAAAGTCTTTGTGGAACTGGAAACATCATTTTGAATATGCTTATGAAATAAAAAGAAGCATCAAAGGGGATTTTTTTCTGGAGAAGTGAACTTTAATTTAGCATTGACATAAGACCAAAACAGCACAAAATCAACCAGGAAAAGGAAAAAAGAAACAGAAGAAGAGGGACACATTTGAGGAGTCAGGCTTTATGTTTTCTAGTCTTCATTCTGTCTTGGCTTTACTCTAGAGTTCAATAAATAGTAAGTACCATAAGCCCTCACACCTTTCATTTCAGTAGTGGAATGTAAGATGTAGGGAAGGGTAATATGGGGTGTCCCAAAGGGGATTTTAAATACTGAAAAAGATAATATTTAGAAGGACTTAGAACCAAAATCTCTAAATACAACTTAGAAATCACCCAGGACCAAATGGACTGTAACTTCAATGAGTTAGGAAATCAATAAAAAGATTCATCATCAAAAGGGCTGTGAAATTCCATTAAAATTTAATAAACATATGCCATTTAATTTTGCTCATATAAAATATGTACCTTAAGTAATTTACTAGTATCCCTACTATTCCCCTTATATCATCCTGCACACCACTGCCAGTTAATCTTTCTAAAAAGCTGCCTGAATCACACCACTACACAGCTCATATACTTTCAATGGTTCTTTCTTGTCTCCATGACCAAGTTCAAATTCATTAGCCTGGAATTCAAGGGAGTCCATAATATGGTCATGATCTATCTTTTAAGGTTTATCTTGCACTAATCAATACAAACCTTGTATTCTAATTAGGTTAGTTCACTGAACATGTTATGGTGCCTTTCCAACTCTAGGTCTTTACTATAAAGACTATACTCACACCAAGTTAGCCTTTTTATCCTTTCTTCTTATTAAAACATCTTCTAGGTAAAATGACATTATTTTAGAGTCAAGAAGAGCCGAAATTCCCCGCCAGCACTCCAGTTCCCAATCCAGAGGCCAGGAAACCCAAGATCAAACCAAAGTAGGAGAAAAGGCCATATTAGTGTCTAGGTAGCCTATGACTTAGTGACAGCAGGAGAGAAGGCCAGATCAGCACATTGCCTAGAATCTGGGCAGGTAATTTCCAAGTTACAGCAAGTCATAACATAAATAAAGTTCAAGAAAGACCTTGGGAAGTAAAGTATTTGGGGTCCTATAAGAGAACTTCTTCTGCCACAATCTGATCAAGACCTGTCAACAGCAAATGAAGCCAAATCGAGGTTTGGAACAATGCAAAGAAAAGAGAACTAAGTCAAAACCTAAATACACATGTTCAGATTATCATCCTTTACATCAACCTCAAGTCCCACCTATTCCGTAAATGTATCTCTGGTAGTGGGTTCAGGTATGTGTTGGAGTCAACTTTTAAATTTTCAGTGTAAGCATTTATACCTTGGAAATTGACAAATCAGAATTTGATATATAGTTTCGTTTGTCTAGATTATGCAAGTGATAGAGAAAATGTTAACAATGCAAATTAAACTTAAGTGAATTGTGTACATATTTTTTCCCCTAAAAATCTATTTGTGAAACATTTACTATAACAGCCTGGGTATAATGGAAAGGACATTGGACTCAGTATGAGGAGAGATCTGGGTTCAAATTCCATTGTTCACATCAACATACTGTGTAATCGTGGGCAAGTCAATTAACCTCTCTGTTTCTCAATTATGCCATTTTAAATGTTAATACCTGCAACAATAATCTCACAGGGAGGATATCAACAACAACAGAGATAATGCCACCTGCATTTAAGGAGCTAAATTAATTTTAGCTACTCATAACTTTAACCAAAAAAAGTCTTGTATTTTTAGCTTACTTTCAATGGGCATATATTGTTTCTCTCCAAGTATATTATAAATATCTTGAATGCCTGTACCTTGGTTCACATATGTTGTTTCCTCAACAGTGCCTCATATACTGTGATGACCATTGCAGGTAATCAATAAATATGTTTATTTTCTTATCTTAACCAGTAAAATATTAAATCCCTTGCAAGCTATCTCCACATTGGTTCTTGATTTAACTGGATCATAGCTGACCTACTCCTATCAGAGAGGGATAATAGACACAGTATAGACTGACTTCCACAGACTGGAAAATGAGATTGAATCATTTATAGTTGGCTTTAGCTATTTGCTAACCACATTACCTTTATTACTCTGGATGAGTGATTCACATTTTAATTTCATTAATTATTAAATTTAGATAATTATAAGATGATTTGTAATCTCAAAATAATCAAAATTAATAATTTAGCCGCTAGGCTGCTATATCAAATAACCACATTTACCATCTCTCTCTCTCTCTCTCTCTCTCTCTCTCTCTCTCTCTCTCTCTCTCTCTCTCTTTCTCTCTCTTTCATATGCTTCAATCCTATATGATTCATAGGCTGCTGGACCTTACCACCACCAGAATGTCCAAGATAAGTCACCTGTGTCTGCAGAAGACTCCCAGATCTATACACCAGCCTTCATCTCTTTTTCCCCAGCTCAGTCTTACAAATCCAACTACAAATATCCACAAGGATGTCCTACAGACTTCTCACACTCAATGTATCCAAAACAGAACTCATTATCTTACTTCCTAAGCCTTCTTCTAAAAATTTGAATGATAGCATAATCATCCTCCCAGTCACAAAATTTACAACCTCAGAGGAAGCATACTCTTTTCTCTTCTCCCATATTCATTCGGTTGCTATTCACTTTCTACAACTCAACTTTCAACTTTTACTCTTTATTAATATTACCACCTTTTTAATTCAGGCTCTCCTCACCTCTTTCTTAGACTATTGTAAAAAGCCTAATAATTCTCTCTGCTTCCAGCATTTTCTCTCTGCAATCAGCGGTACCCAACACTGATAAGATAATTTTCCTAAACCATAGTCCTTGACCTTACTCAGAATTCTTAAGCTACTCCCTAATGTCACTAAGAAAAAAAATACAAACTCCTCAGCTTGTCACTTAAAGTTCTTCATGGATTGGCTTCACCTATCTTTCTGATTTTATTTTACATTGCTCCTCTTCAAAAAGCTTGGTACTCCATCTCCCATGTCCATGACATTACCCAGGCCGGCCTCCATATTTAGAATGTTCTCCCTCCTCACTTTTTCCCTTATTTCCATTCCAGCATCAGCTCAAGTGCTGCTACCTCCTAAGTTATTACTTTCCTATGTTCCTAGTTCTATCTCCCTCCTAAAATTATTTTGTATTTGCTTATCTTTTTATGCTTTGCATACAATCCAATCTAATCAGAGATTTGCTAACCATGTTATATGAACAGTTCAATCTTAAGAAGTTGCATTTTCAAGCTATCCTCTTCTGGAACACAAAGGAAAACAGGACAGAGAAGAAGGGTTAAAAAGATTTGGTGACTTATCTCCAAGGAGCAGTTGTAGTGATTTACTCTTTCATCTATTATAAGTTTCACTGGGTCCCAGGACTATTCCATTGTTCAATTCCTCAAAGGTGATGAGTTTCACCTTCTTACTGATCTCAGTCTCTGTCACTGTTTCTATCTCCATATTGCTTTGTGTCTTTATATGTCTCTGTCTCTAACTTTAACTGTACCTTAAAAAAGAAACACAACGGAAAATTCTCAGAAAAACTATCTCATGCTAGATTTTAGGTAGGTGGGCAGATAGGTAGGTAGATAGAACGTTTATTAAGTGCTTAGAATTTGTGTGGCACTGTGCTAAATACTGGTGATACAAATGCAAGCCAGACAATTCTTTCCCTTGAGGAACCAATATTCTAATAAATAAAGACAATACACAATAAGGAATTGGAAAGGAGGATAGAGGGTAAGTAATGGAAAAGACTTCAAGGCCTGGACTTATGTATAATAAAGCAAAAGCTAAAAGAGCGAAGGAATCTAGGGTCAACTTACCCAGAGTCCAGACTGGAAGCAATGGTCTGAGTAAAGGCAGCATGGCTGGATCTAGAAATCAAAAGGATCCCTCTGATGATTTGGTATGTCAAGTCTCTATATACTTGATCTATTAGCTCTGTTCTGGTTTCATCAGCCATCTCAGATCTCTGTGAGTATTCACTGAATTGGTCCTGTAAGGATTTAGCTAGACCTGGAATTTCATTTTTGTAGAGAACTTCTGGTGAGAAAACTCTATTATGGCTAATTAGCATCTATTTTGCAATTTGATTTTAAAGAATTACCTGGTAGCACTGAGAAATGAACTTGCCAAGGGTCACAGAGGCAGGATTTGAGTCTAGATCTTTCTGGTTTTGAGACTTGTTCTATATTCACTACCACCATGCTGCCTTTCCTTAAGGGAATATATAAAACATAGGTAACATTTGTATGGCGTTTTAAGGTTTGCAAAGTACTTTTTATATGTAATCTCATTTGATCCTTATAAGAATCCTGTGAGGTAAGTGCTATTTTTATCCCCATTTAACAGATAAGAAAAGGTGAGGCTGAGAAAGGTTATCGAGGATCATGTAATGGGAATGGGAATTTGAAGATCTTCCCTTTGCCTTAATGAGCCTAAGGGAAGGGGCTGCTAGGTGACACAGTGAATAGAGCATCAGCCCTAGAGTCAGAAGGACCTGAGTTCAAATCTGGGTTCAAACACTTTACACAAAAACTAGCTCTGTGACCTTGGGCAAGTCACTTAACCCCAATTGCACTCCAAAAAGCAAAAAAAAAAAAAAAAAGCCTAAGGGAATTTGAAGACCTTGCCTAATTTGAAAATGAACTGTGCCATCTAATAAGCTAAATATAGTCACATGGAGCCTGTGGTGGGAGAAGTTCACTAAAGCATAGAGTATAGCCCATAGGAAGCTGAGAGTCAGAGCTAGAGAGACAATGGGAGAGAGAGGATGCTCAGGCAAGGAGTTAGTCAGGTTTGTGAGTAAATATTGATCTTGTATTGGCTTGTGCGAAGGCTAAAGGATGGCATGGCTCTGCTACGTTGTAGTACATTAACTTCTATGTTGTTATGATAGATTCAGTTTCCTGGTGTTGGGATTTGGTTTTCTGGTCTCTGAATAAATATGTTGCTTCTGTCCTCTATATGGAGAGTTTGTTGTATTTTACAATCAAGCATGATGTGGGAATATTTATAGTCACAGTTGGTATATTTATCAGGATCGTGGGTGCCACAAATATTGCATTGGCACTATAGTCATAAAAATCTTAAATGTCTGAGGGAGGATTTGAACTTAGGTCTTCCTGACTCTCAAGTCCATTGCTCTATACATTTTAGCACTTAATTGCCCATATTTTGGTTGCTAGGAAATGTCAATTTTTTTTTTATTTTGTTTGTTACTATGCCACCTAATGTGGTTAATTGGTCACTGAAAAACATACTTTTTAAGTGAGATAATGTTACAGGAATGTGGGGAGTGGCCAATTAATCACATTAGGTGGTATATGCTAGTATGTCTCCTTATTCTTATGTACCTATGCCAAGACACAGTAACTAGGCAATCCCATAAAACTAAAGCATATCAAGATGTTTCCTTACAAGTAAAACAAGGCCACACTATCTTATAGACTCAAAAATGTGGACTAAAGGAGGCTCCATGGCCTCAGGGTCAAACACTCTCATCAGGTTTGTTTGGGTTTTTACTCAAAAGAGACTTTGGTTTGGTCAATTCAATTAAAGATGTTCCTAGCACAAGCAAAGTCTTTGAATTGAGGAGAAAAGTGCTGCTAATCTACTTAGTTTTCCATCTAACAAAGAGTAGGCCATTATTTATATTCATTATTCATCCTACTCTGACAGCTATGGCATTGTGTCTATATAGCAAGTCCCCACCAAAAAAAAAAGTCCAGAGAAAAAAAAGTCATTAGACCTTAAATTTAACTTTAAAATCCTGTTTCCAAAGTTCTAGCAGGTTATGGATGTGATTGACCATGTTCAGAGAGTTAAAATCTGAAAATAGCAATCAATAAACTTTCAATATGCATATTTTTCATCATTCATTATTTCAATCAATATTACTGGGACCCAATCATAGTAATATGAGTCTATAGTCTTGAAAGTGTATAAGCTTGGGGAGGCTAGGTGACACAGTGCGTAGAGCGCCGGCCCTGGAGTCAAAAGGACCTGAGTTCAGTTCTAGCCTCCAACACTTAACACAGACAAAACAAAAACCTAGCCGAGTGACATTGGGCAAGTTACTTAA
Organism: Gymnobelideus leadbeateri; assembly: GCA_011680675.1. Lineage (NCBI taxonomy): Eukaryota > Metazoa > Chordata > Mammalia > Diprotodontia > Petauridae > Gymnobelideus > Gymnobelideus leadbeateri. The sequence continues at coordinate 451,472 of WOXC01008605.1, forward strand.
TCCCAATTGCCCTCCAAAAGGAAAAAAAATGTATAAGCTTAAGAGTAAAGCTTAGATATTAGGTTTTCCTGTGTACCAGCAGCATCATAAGACCAAAGGGCTAAGAGGGACCTTGAGACACCACTAGATTAGAGATTTAAAACTTAGAAGGAATTTTAGAGATCAACTGACCCAAAAAACCTGTCATTTTAATAATTGCTAGCATTTATATAGAGCTTTTAAGGTTGGCAGAGAGCATTACAGATATTGTGTCATTTAATTCTCACAATATCCCCAGGAGTTAAGTGTTATGATTATTCCCACAGTAGAAATAAGGAAACTGAGGCAGAGAGAGGTTAAATGACTTGTCTAGGATGACACTGCTAGTAAGTATCAGAGGGCAGAATCAGTTCTTCCTGAATTGTGGCATCACATTTTCCCTATTACGTCATCTAGTTGCTTCAAGTAGTAGAAAAGTATACTAGACTTAAAGTGAAGAGAAGCTTGGGTTTGAATTCTGTCCACTTGACCATGGGCAAGTCACTCAACCTTTCTAAGTTTTAGTTACTACATCGATAAAGTCTGGTAAATTATACCTGTAGTACCTTCATCTTGACTTGTTTTATGAAATTTTATGAAATTTCACATATATGTATATGTGTACTATGTATGTGTACACATAAACACTGTGTATAGGTATAAATATGCACAAACATGTCCACATACAATAGACATATATCATGGTTATATTTAGATATACATGTGTATTTTTATGCATTTTCCATATATGTATGTATACACACATGCACATAGACATGGATGCACATATGTGTGCATATGTACTGTGTGCATGTACCATACTTAGTTTGGATAACAGAGTCTTCCAATTCTGTAGCAGCGTTTATTGTTACTAAATGCTTACCAGCTACAGATAGGGTTCATTACACTTCACAGAGAATACACAAGCTTCAAAAGACTCCAGGAGCTACTAAACAAATACAGAAAAGACACACACATAAAAAATGTTGTCTAATAGCCTAATGACTCCCTTCAAAAGGGAACAACATTTGGAGATTGCTATCAGGGTAACTCTTTGCCATTTGAGTAAATTCTTCTTTTACAGACTATATGGTTCCCCAGAGACTCTGGTATCTTCCCATATATTTTAGACTCCTTCAAGAGGGAAATATACTTTGGAGGCTAGTAAAAAAGCAGTGCCCTTTCCATAAGATCTACAGTCTTGAAGTAACACATGGGCTTTGCACAAGAGTAATTCAAATAATAGGCATTCCAAATTAAAATTCCCATAGACATTTCAAACTTAACATGTCCAGAACAGAACTCAGTATATCTAATTCCAATTGGTGAGTGATCTACATAGGAATAGTCATTAAACTAATTGAGAAAGGAGAGAAAGATTTTTAGCGTAGGTTTGTTTGTTGTTGTTGTTGTTGTTGTTACTGAGTTTTTTGGTTGTTGTTTTTTGCTATTATTTTCCCCCTGTTTTTCCCCTACCCACTCTCCCAAAATAGCAGTCCCACAAGATATCACTTCATCTACTCTGCTCTCTCCCAGATCTTCTCCCATACCCCCTTCAACTTTTCCATTAGAGGAAGGTGAATCTCTGTGTTCCAATGCCTGCACATCTTATCTCCCAATTACAAGCAAAAGAGTATTAATAATAGTATTTATATACATTTGAAACATTTAATCATAAGACCTAGAATTTCAGATCCATTCCCTTCCTCCCTTGTCACCCATTCCCTCTGGGAAGATAAGTAATTCAGTATATGTTGTACATGTCTAGCTATGCAAAACATTATCATAGTAGATATATTGTACAAGGCTGCTTATAATTCCCTCCCACTCATCCCACCCCCACCTGGTCCATACCCTACTTGATCCTGTCCCTCTTCTATAGTGGGTACTTCCAACCTCCCCTCTCCCCAAGGATGCCCTCCCATCCATCATCCCTCCTCTCATCCCCCTTCCTCCTATTCTGCTGCAGGTTGAGATATCCCATTTAGTATGTATGTCATTCTCTCCCAGAACCAAATTCAATGAGAATGTGGTTTTGCCTTTTTGCCTTCCTATTCTTCCCCTCCCTTGCAGCCACTTCCCCTTGCTTCTTCCACATGAGATAGTTTATCCTACCCTGTCTCTCCCCATCTCCTCTTGCCACTTTCTTCTCTCACCTCATAATTTCACCCCTTGAGTATCCTCCCTTCCCAACAAATTCAACCTATGCCCTCTATCCATATATAACTGTAAACATATATACACACATTCACATATGTATTCATATGACCATACATTCTTCTTCCATTATTTTCATACTGAGAAAGATTTCATCAGTCACAGCTATTATTTTTCCATATAGGAATGTAAATAGTTCAACTTTGATAAGTTCCTTTTAATTTCTTTTCCCTGATTACCTTCTCAGACATCTTTTGCTTCTTGTGTCTGTATGTCAAATTTTCTATTCAACTCTGTTTTTTTCCTCAAGAATGCTTGAAAGTCTTCTATTCCACTGAATGACCATATTTTCCCCTGAAACAAGATACTCAGTTTTGCTGGGTAGGTGACCCTTGGGTTCAGTCCCAGCTCTTTTGCCCTCTGGAATATCATATTCCATGCCCTTCCACCCCTCAGTGTAGAAGCTGCCAGGTCCTGTGCTAATCTGATTGTGTTTCCACAATATTGAAATTGTTTCTTCCTGGCTGCTTGGAGTATTTTCTCCTTGATCTGGGGATTCTGGAACTTGGCTATAATATTCCTGGGAGTTTTGTTTTGGGGATCTTTTTCAGGAGGTGATTTGTGAATTCTTTCAACCTCTATTTTGCCCTCTGGATCTAAAACATCAGGGCAATTTTCCTTAAGAATTTCTTGAAGGCCTGCATGGCAGCCACGCTGCTGGTGGCTGAGGAGGCAGCCCTGGGCTCATCGGACCCCCCTGAGGGGCTGCCAGTACTTGCCGCACCTTCGCGTTGCTGCCAGTGCCGGCCGCCTTGCATTCTGAAACCTGGCTGCCCTGCTGCCCCGCCTACACAGGCTTTGCTGCAGAGTGCCCAGAGCTCTGCACCAGCTCTTTGTGGCTGAGCTGTGCAGCTGGATGGCGCTCATGACTTTCACTCTCTTCTACACTGACTTTGTAGGCGAAGGACTGTATAAGGGGGTGCCTAGGGCTAAGCCTGGCACTGATGCCCGGCGACACTATGATGAAGGTGTGCGTATGGGGAGCCTGGGGCTCTTCCTGCAGTGCATGATCTCCCTGCTCTTCTCGCTGGGTATGGACCGACTTGTGCATCGCTTTGGGACTCGGGCGGTGTACCTGGCCAGTGTGTTCACCTTCCCAGTGGCTGCTGGTGTGACGTGTCTGTCACAGAGTGTGGCTGTGGTGACTGCTTCAGCTGCCCTCACAGGCTTCACATTCTCTGCCCTGCAGATCTTGCCTTATACCCTGGCCTCCCTCTACCACCGTGAGAAGCAGGTATTCCTGCCCAAATACAGAGGAGACACTGGCAGCAATAACACTGGTGAAAGCCTGACAACCAGCTTCTTGGCAGGCCCCAAAGCTGGGGGCCCCTTTACTAATGGACATTCGGGGGCTTCCAGTTCTGGCCTCTTTCCTTCTTCACCCCCACTATGTGAGGCCTCCCCTTGTGATGTGTCGGTGAGGATGGTCGTTGGGGAGGCAGCTGAGCCTGGGGGCCCAGGCCGGGGCATCTGCCTGGACTTAGCCATCCTGGATAGTGCCCTCCTTCTCTCCCAGGTGGCACCATCTTTGTTCATGGGCTCCATTGTCCAGCTGAGCCAGTCAGTCACAGCCTACATGGTGTCATCAGCAGGCCTTGGGGTGATAGCCATTTATTTTGCTACTAGGGTAGTGTTTGACAAAAGTGACTTGGCTAAGTGTTCCATCTAGGTATCTCCTGACCCCTGAGAGAAGGGCCAGAACAGGAGCCTGCCCCTTCTCCCCTTCTTTGACATCTTTCTCCCTCCCTCCATTTTTGTATCTGTCCTCCTCACTCCCACCTAGTCCAAGACTTGGGTTGGGAACTTCTGAGAATCACAGCTCAGCCCACCTAGGGTTTCGACTTTCTCTCTCCCTCCCCACTTGGAGTCTATGGGTCTCAAAATCCTGTTCCTGTCACTGCCAAAGTGGTGTGGGGCAGCTCTCTGCTGTGCCCCAGTGGTTGTGAAGTGCTTAGCTGGAGAGATGGTTGATGAACAGGGGCCTGGTGCCTCTGGTACTCACACTCTCCTTCTCTTGAAGCTAGGGGGCCCTGGGATAGCTGTGGCTGGTTTCCTGGCTGACCTAATAAGCCTTAAGTTTTGGCTTCTAGTTGGGGGGGTTTGGGGTGCTTGGCGGGAGAAGGTACTTACTGAGGGGCTACATGTTAACTCTCTGGAAAACACATGCTTCTACAGGACCTTGAGGATAAGAGTCCAGAGTCAGGACAAATGAGAAAAAGGAATTATCTGCAAGGTGATGAAACCAAAGAGGCCAGCCTCTCCTCTTCCCATCCCACCACAACTCCTCCCCACAAAGCTAATACTCCTCTGCACTTAGAGGTTTCTCCTCCTGAGGCTGCTACTACTCAGGAAGTTTTAACCTGAAACTCCCCCCTGCCCCCAACCCCAGGATTGGAAAATGGGAAACAAAATCCTTTTTCATGAGACTTTTGCCCAGACCCTACTTCCGTCCTTTCTGCTGCTTTCTCCACCATCCCCTCCCACCTTGCATTTGATCAATACCTGGAAACTCTTCTCCATTCCACTGGGTAGGTCTTGGGTTTCTGCATTTAACACCAGTACTGTCCATAGGTCTTTAAACATTTAACTTATTTATTTACCAGAGTAGGAGGCTGTGGCTAACTCGATACCCAGTGGGTTAGTGTATGAGATTTTTCAGGTCCTGGGCCCCTGCTGGTTGAGCCAAGCCTGTCATTGCCAGGTTCTAGAAACTAAATAATAAGGATGTCCATCACTTAGCAGGTTGCCAGAGGCTCTTATCTCATAAAACATTTCCCACGGTGCCTTTGCTTACTTAAGTCCTGTTCAGCCTGCATCACTTAGCACCCACCTCAGTTCCTCTCCCTGGCTTTGGCTAGATGCTGCCCTCTACATCCCTTCTCACCAGCTCCACTGCCTCCATGTCCATCTTTAACCCATGAGCTTGAGGTCTCTTTCCCTTGGTACTGGGACCCCCTCTTTTCCCCCTCCCCCATTGTGTTGTCCCTAGGCCTCTTGCCTGTCTCAGCCCCAAAAGGCATACACTGTGCTATGGAGAACACAGATCTCAGGAGCCACCCCTGCCTGGTCCAGGAGGTCTTACCTCGGGGGTGTAAATGCTGTTTGCAATAATGTTTTATGTCTTATTTATTTAGCTAAGTGAATATTTTGTACAGTGTGCAAGCAATCAGAGTATAAAGTTTATTAAGGTAAAATAAAGAAGCTTCATATATATTAAAAAAAAAAAAGAATTTCTTGAAGGGTGATGTCTAGGTTCTTTCTTTGATCATGGCTTTCAGGTAGTCCAATAATTTTTAAATTGTCTCTCCTGGATCTATTTTCCAGGTCAGTGGTTTTTCCCATGAGATATTTCACATTGCCTTCTAATCTTTCATTTGTTTGGATCTGCTTAACAGCATCTTGATTTCTCATAAAGTCATTAGCTTCCATTTGCTCCAGTCTAACTCTGAAGGAATGAATCTCCTCAGTGAACTTTTGAGATTCTTTTTCCATCTGGCAAATTCGGCTTTTTAAGGCATTCTTCTCCTCATTGCCCTTTTGGGCCTCCTTTGCCATTTGAGTTAGGCTATTTTTTAAGGTGTTACTTTCCTCAGTCAGGCTGTTGACCCTCATTTCATACTTTTCCTGCATCCTTCTCATTTCTCTTCCCAATTTTTCCTCCACTTCTCTTATTTGATTTTTAAAGTCCTTCTTAAGGTCCTCTATGGCCTGTAACCCACTCATATTCTCCTTTGGGGCTTTTGGAGCAGGATATCTGACCTCACAGTCGTCTTCCCACTCCATGCTTTGATCCTCTTTGCCCCCAAAGTAGGAATCTATGGTTGCATTTTTCTGTTTAATTTGTTTCTTTTGCCTTGGTATATTGCCACTTAATTACTTGACATTTGGGGTTGTTGCCACAGTATGGCTAGGCCACCAGACAGGGGAACTTTTGTCCCAAACATGTGGGAGCAACTTCCGTTTCTGGCAAGCTGGAAACCCACCCACAACCTCCACCCCAGATCACAATCCAGATCCAGGCAGTTTAAAGCAAGAGTGATTACTCCCCAAGACTGACCGCTGGATCTCCCTACAGTTCTCAGGCCAGGAGCTGGAGCTGCCTCTGAAAACTACAAAATGGCGTGTCTCCTCAGCGGCTTCTAGCCCCCAGGGAGGAAGCCGATGCATTCCCCACATACTGGTCCCAAAGTCCTTAGGTCACTAACCTCTCACTTTGTCCTAGGCATGTCTATGTTGATAATTCTGGAATCACCACAGCTGCTGGTGTTCTGGGGTCCCTCCAGCTGGCTGTTGGCCCTGCTGCCCTGGGGCTAAAACCGAGACTCAGGCGGACCTGTGTTTGGCTCCCCGTGCACTGCATGCTGTGCTACCAGCTCCCAGAGTGCTGCTCTGGTCCTTCCTGCAGGGCTGCTGGGCTGTCCTCAGTGGGAGGTTAGCTTCTCTGTGTCATTCTTTGGGTGCTGGGGTTCCAGAAGTTGTTCAGAGTCCCCTTTTACATAGTTTGGAGGTGATCTGGGGGAAGAGTGGCTTGGATGTGCTGTTCCTACTCTTCCATCTTGGCTCCGCCCCCGGGTTGTTGTTTTTTGACATCAAATAATGAATATCTGGATTTAAAATTGGGTAAAAATAAATGGAGTAAGCCTCAAGTTCTCCAAGTAATGGCAGTAACAGGAGAATCTGGAAGGGCATTGAGTCAGGAGGTATGATGAAAGGTTCAACCAGTTCTAGAAAGGGCAGCCAAAGATGCAATGGGATGCAAATGTTGGTGAATAGCAAAACATGAAAGGAATAAGAAGATGTCTAAAATTAAAGAAGGTTATTAATTATGGAATGGTAATTCCAGAAGGCACAATGTAAAAGGCAAACAGAGATTGGGTGGGACATTAATAAGGAGAGAGTTGAGCTGAATGGGAATGAGAAAGTAAAAAGCCAAAGTTAGGGAGGTGCTTTGGTAGTTTGGAATTCAGCCTCACTGGAATGGGGTAAGAGATAGCAGAAGTATGTTATCTATTTGGAGGAGTCTAAGAAAATTACACTTCAGTGCTCTTATTGCTCTTAGTCTCTAATATTTCTCTATCCTAAAACAAACAAAAATCTCCATAAAGAAGGCTTTCTTGGATGCTCTATTCTTTGGGCTAGACTCAACATAAAGGAAACAGGGAAGACCAACATCCTTTTAAGAGGTTCTATTTTATATCATTTTTATGCCTTTATCATTCTTGCATGGAATCCTGCCACAACATGAATTGGTAGTATTAAACTGATTTTGAGCAAATTCTATCTTGACTATTTTGTTCTGCCAATTTTCCTCTCACAGTTACTTGCTGGGGGAAAATTGTTTTGTTGTTGTCTTTTTTTCCCTCTCAGCCCTATAGACATTCACTGCATGATAGGACTCATGTGCAAAATATGAAAGTGGGTGGTTAATTTTCATCTAAAATAAGGGAGGCAAGTCTTACACTAAGGTTCTTTAATTTACTGCTATTTTTCTCCTGGGGGAAAAAATCAGGAGAAACTATTGGTTGAAAATGACTACTGGGATATCTGGCAAATGAAAACTGAAAGAAAAAGATCCAACACATTTCTGTCTGATCTGTTCTAAAAATCTACAATGCATATAATGTTTAAGATTCAAAAACAAACATTTATCTCATTTCAACTTCAAAATTCATGACAATCCTGTGAAGAAAATACTATTATTATCCCCTTTTACCAAATGAGAAAACAAGTTATGGGGTTTTGGAACCAAATTAAATGTAAGTTTGTTCCCTCTTTCACTCCCAACCCTCACACCATACTGTCACTGTAATCAATGAGTTTGGGTTAGGAGAGAGGTCACATAGACTGCTGGAAAAGAAATGGATTGAGTAAAGAGACCTCAGATTAAAGCTCCCATATTTACTAGTTTTGTAACACCGAGCAAGAGACTTCTGTCTGAGACTCAATTCTCTTTTCTATAAAATGAAGGGCTTCAGAGATTTTGGACCAACATGAAGAGTAGAAAGAAACAGTACAGATCAGATCTACTACAGAATTAAACAACCCTATTACTAAAGGAGTCACACCTTACACTAGAAATAAATTAGGATTCAAATCTCCTTGGGAATTGAAAGTGAAAGGCTTCAGACCTCAGCTGAAAGAAACTCCCCATGGGAGGAAAGTGAAAGTGAAAGATCAAAGGCCTCAACTGACTATCTAATCCAGGAGGGACTAAGGTGAAGATAAAGAAAGGAAAGAAAGTAAAAAAAAGAAAGACAGGAAGGAAGGAAGGAAGGAAGGAAGGAAGGAAGGAAGGAAGGAAGAAAGAAAGGAAGGGAGAGAGAAAGAAGAAAAAAGAAACAATGGCAGTTAAAGAATCTGTTACATAAAATTAGAATGAAGGTTGGATTTGGCCTATAACCAAAGATTTTAGAAGAAGCCAAAAATATGCAGCAACCACATCCAACAGAGGGTCTACTGTAGGCTAGGGCCCTGAAATACACAGGCAACAGGGCACACAAGCACAAAAGGGTGTAACAGGCATAAAATATACTCTAGTGGACTGAATATAAGCCCAGAATATCTAACAGGATGTCTTAGAATCATAGAATTTTGAGTGGATGGAGGGAGGTAAAAAGGACTTAAAGTATTTATCTCATCTAATCCTACTCTAAAACATTACTGCTTTGTCAATCACTTTGAGTCTCAGGATCTAAGCTTTGGGAAAGGTCAGGTGGCTCTTTCCCATCTAGGATCCTGAACACCTGACTTCCCTTCTTTCCAATCACTGATTTGGTTTCCGGATTTTTTTTTGTATATATTTCTATATAGAAGGTCTCCCATATGAATGAAGTAAGCTGCTTGAGAACAGGAACTATTGGACTTTTGTCTTTGTATCACTAGTACCTAGCACAGTGCAGGTTGAAATATAAAATACTGCTTGGTTTTTAAAGCCTTTCTTAACCTAGATCAGGGTTCCCCAACCCTGCAGCCTCAAGGTTCTCAGAAGTTTGAATTAAGTCAAAGGGTCACACTTGAGGATGCAGAGGGCCACATGTGGCCTCCAAGGCTACCCACCCCTGACCTAGACCCTTTCTACTCTTCATACATTTTACCCCCTACATGGGCTTCACAATCCAGAGATACTGATGCTGCTATTGGCTCACAAATGTTACTCCTATAATTAATGCAGTTGTGTCCACTCACTTCCCCCAACACACACATGAAGTTTTAAGTGGATTAAAAAAACCGTAAGTCATCCTGTCAGAATAAGACCAGTGGTAATGGTACAAAGCCCCCCTTTTGTGCGGGGGTAGAGGGAGGATTTAATGGCAGTCATTCCTATGTTCATTCCTGTATTAGTCATAAATGAGCAGCACTCCTGAACCTGGATTCACACCCCAGTCCTTACTTCCCCAACCTCTAGTTGTAATGTCTTGTTCTGCTTGACCCAGAACAGAATACTATCAAAATCCACCTCACTTTTCCCATCCAAGGAGCTTAACTCCATCCAGGACATCAGAGAACCCCCTTCTACATTTACTGCATTTTTCTTCTCCATAAAGCTTGCTTACTTCACTTTTTTTCTGTCCTCTCCTTTACAGTTTGTCCTGTGGTGCCATGCCCATCAGCTGCAACAGGGCTAGTCATTGGAAGATGAGCCATAGTTTAAGGCAGTAACTAATGCTGTCAAAGCTTCTCCTAACACGATCTTTTGATTTATGGAATATAGAGAACAATTGCTGAACCAGGAACCATGGGCCTCTCTGTTTCTTCTTGTACCAGGCACTATGGCTCTTTCTGATTCCCCTCAATGGTGTGTCTTTTCTCTGTTGTTGTTGGTACTGTTTTTGAGTCATTTTCCTTGTGTCCAACTCTTCATGACCCCCACTTGGGGTTTTCTTAGCAAGGATACTGCAGTGGTTTGCCATTTCCTTCTCCAGCTCATTTTACAGATGAGGAAACTGAGGCAAACATGATTTGCACAGGGTCACAGTTATTATTTGTGGCCAGATTTGAATCCATGAAGATGAGTCTTCCTGATTTCTAGCCCAGTCCTCTATCCACCTAGCTGCCCTCTCCCTGTTCACTATCTCCTATTTATTCTGCATATATCTTATTTGGGCATGAGTTTTATCTAGTTTCCCCTACTAGACTGTGAGCTCCTTAAAAGTGGGGACTTTTAGGGGCAGCTAGGTGGCACAGTGAATAGAGCACTGGCCCTAGAGTCAGGAGGACCTGAGTTTAAATCCATACTCATACACTTAACACTTATTAGTTGTGTGACCTTGGGTAAGTCACTTAACCTCAGTTGCCCTGCCTACCCTGCTCCAGTATCTCTAGTATTTGGCACAGATCTTTGCACATAGTAAGCACTTAATAAATGCTTGTTAACCTCATTTGATTAAAAAAACAATGCTCATTAGAGCTTCATTGGTTTAGACTATGTCCAGCATAAACCAATGGAGAACAGAACTGAGAAAAGTACAATATCTTTATTAAAAGAAAGGGTATCAGCAACTCTGAATGAGTTGCCCTTACATATTTGGACCCTGGTCACATAAGATCCCTACATGTATTTCTCTCTAGTATGTTCCCTATGTCTGTTCACTTTTCCAATGATAGTGTGTATATTTATGTGAGAGTATTTTGCAGGTTTAGAGGGGAAATGTTTTACTTCTTTCTTTTTAAACTATATCTTTTCATTAAATACTATTGTTTTGAACTGTATTTTCTGACTGAATATCAAGCATACACAAATGGGTAAGGGCTCATAAATTATGATTTTATTGCCTATTGACCTACAGAGAACCTAATACCTTGTGCAGCCACCTTAAAGGACCTTCACTGAGAGTTGTATTATATTGCAATCTCTTTCTGCCACAGAAATATATGTCTATTGTTTGAATAGTATCATCATTTCCCAATAAATTCCTTTCTCCTTCTCCTTTCAGAGAGGTAGCCCTTATACCAAAGAATATGAAAGGGGAAAAAATTCAACAAACTAAACAATTTTTTAAGTTTAGCATTCTACATAGTTTTCTGCATCTATGAACTCTGACCTTTGCAAAGAATCCAGGAAGAGAGGTTCATTATCATATCTTTGAGCCCAAATTTCCTAATTACTTTCTCCACATTTATTTTTTATTGTTTTGTTGAGTAGTAGTCATTATATGTACTATTTTTGTGATTCTACTATCTTTACTTTGCATTGGTTCATATAATCCTTCCAGTGCATCTCTGTATTGATTGTACTCACTATACCTTAAAAAGTAGTAATACAATATTATAGCCATGTATTATCACAACTTGTTTAGACGTTTTTTTCAATCAACAGGAATCTATTTGTTTTCACTTTTTGCTGCTACAAAAAGCAATCAGATCTACTGCTGCTGCTTCTACTATTTCTGATACTAGTACTATTACCACTACCTTCATCTCTTCAGACAAGTCATTAAACTGACTTATGAGAGATTTAAACTGGGTCTATATCATCCCTTCTAGCTCCAGAGTCAGAAAAACGAGGTTTAAATTCCTGGACTTTGAGTCAAAAATACTTGATTCAAGTATAAAACTTTTCCATTTTCTCACCCCCGTGATCCCAGGCATGTCATTTAATGTCTGTAGGTCTCTTTAGTATGAGGAAGGTTGAACTAAGTCAACTGCAAATCATATCATCATTTCCCTGAAGTCATGGTCTTCTTTGAAAATGAAGGACAAACACAATCTGTGAGTAGTCAGAGCTGCCTTAATGATGACCCAACCAGTTGATTAACTCAGATCATCCCATCCTCCCTCTCCTCCTCTCCAAAGGAAGGTAAATTTGGATGACTGGAAGTTGTCCAGTTAACTTTGGTTTTACTGGCTAAATTTCTTTCTTTCTTCCTTCCTTCCTTCCTTCCTTCCTTCCTTCCTTCCTTCCTTCCTTCCTTTCTTATTTCCTTTCTTCTTTCCTCTTTTCTTAAAGACCGAATTTTAAACCCATTTAACTCAGGAGCTCATAGATTGGACCACAATAGGTCCCTGCACAAGCACCACATAATGACTATTTTGGGGGCCTTCCTGACTCAGAGTTAATGTAAACAGAAACTGTTTCTCTTTTGGTAAGCAACCCTGAGGGTCTTCCCCGTCCCAGTTTGACTTTTTTTGTTTGTTTTTGTTTTGTTTTGTTTTGTTTTTAATTAAAGGGGCCATCCCTTGATTCACTTCTTTAAGAGATCTGTTCATTGAATGGGCCTTATCTCACTCAAAGTATGGACCTGAAAGACCTTAGCCTAAAAGGGCCATTGCATCCTGGACCATCTCCAGTCATCCTGATGAATATCTGGCCACTGGACCCAGATGGCTCTGGAAGAGAAAGTGAGGTTGGTGACCTTGCACAGCCCTCTTTCACTCAAATCAAAGTCAACTGCAAGTCATGTCATCATCCCCCTAATTCCATGGTCCTCTTTGAAAATGAAGGACAAACACAACCTATGTCCCTTCCAGATTCAAAGCTATAGTCTATGAACATGATTTGAATTCTAGTCTTTAATTATTCTACATTTCATACTCTTCTACTTACTTTTACAATTAAAGCATAAGTTGCTTTAATTTGTTGACTCATTATGTATAAAGAAATATTTCTGTCTTCCAAATTCAGTTTGCTTTATTTATTCAGAAACCTAGAAAAACCAGTCATCTGAAAATCCATTTTTTTCAATGAACAGGGTAAGGAACATCAAAACTCCAAATCCCAAATCCAAGCTTCTCCGGCTATTGATAACTTCCACGCCCTGTATCTCTAAACTACATATACAGCCTTATAGTTTCTAATAGAAAATGAGTTTTTAAAACATTCCAGTAAAGTAAAAATAAACTATATAAAATGGGATATGTTAAATGAAATTATTTTAATTATCAAAAATATTTCTCTCTCCTCAATGAAAAGAATTTTTAAATAAAAAGAAAACCCTTATGATATATATGCTTAGTCAAGCAAAACAAATTTCCTCATTGGCCACGTCCAAAAAATATTTGCCTTATCCTGAATCCTGATTCCATCACCTCCTTTATCAATCCTCTAAAACACTAGTTGGTCACTGTGTTAATTAGGGATCTTCAGTCTTTCAAAGTTATCTTTAAAATGTAACTGTTATTATACAAATTGTTCTCTTGGTTTTGTCCACTTTACTTTGCATCAGTTTATACAAGTCTTCCCAGGTTTCTTGGAAACCATCCTTTTCATCATTTCTTACAGCATAATAATATTCAATTACTTTTATATACCATGCTTTCTTCAGTCATTAACCAACTTATAGCTGCTTCCTTAGTTTCTAGTTCCTTGTCACCACAAAGAGTTGCTAGTAATATTTTTGTATATGTAGATCATTTGATTTCATTGGGGCAAAGACCTAATATTACTAACTTAAAAATACCTAGGATTACTGGGTAAAAAGGTAAAGTTTTAGTAGCATTTGGAGAATAACTCCAAATTGTTTTCTAGAATGGCTGTACCAATTCACAGTTCTATCAACAGTGCATTAATGCTCTTATTTTCCTGTAGCCTCTCAAACATTTGACATTTTCTTTTTATGTCAATTTCATCAACATGATGGGTGCGAAATAGAAATTCAAAAATATGTATATCTCTTAATAATTAGTTCTTTTAAGCATTTTTCCATATGACAATAGTTTGAGTTTCTTCCTCAGAAAACTACGTATTCATATCCTTTCACCACTTATCAAGTGAAGAATGGCTCTTATTCTTATAAATTTGAATCAATCTTTCATATATCTTGGAAAGGAGATCCCTGTTGGAGAAACTTTCTCTGAATAATTTTCCCAGTTTCCTATTTCCATTCTAAAATGAATTGTTCATTTTTATCTTCTGTGTGTTTCTCTATTTGTTGTTCAGCTATAAGCTCTTCCCCTATTCTTAGATTTGAAAGATAACTTCTTCTTTGTTCCTCTAATTTGTTTATAATATCACCTTTTATATCTAAGTCATGTATGTATTTGAAACAATATATAGTATGTTTATCTAAACTTAGTTTCTGTCAGAATTCTTTCCAGTTTTCCAAACAGTGTTGGTTTGGTTTTTGTCATATAGTGAGTTCTTACCCCAATAGCTAGGGGTCTTTGTGTTTATGAAATGCTAAGCTACTGTGTTCACTTACTTCTGTATCTTATGGACCTTATCTGTTCTATTGATTGACCTCTATATTTCTTCATCAGTAATAACTCTTTTTGATGATTACTGTTTTATAGTATAGTTTGAGATTTAGTATTGCTAATTTTTTTTTCTTAATAGCAATCTAGTAAGTACTCCATGTGGTCCAAGCAATTTGTTGGTAGTACAGAGTAAGAGGAATCAATTCTGCCACAATTCAAAGTTTAAGCTTGCATGACTCAATCTCACAACAACAACAACAAAAAAAAACTGGGTTCAAAAATAATTCAGAACCTTTTTACATCTTGGTAAATATATATGTGTGTATGTATATATGTACATATATTTATGCATATATAAGTATATGCATGCACATGTATATATTTGCATATATGCATATGCACACACATATACATCTGTGTACATAGCTAGGTATATGTGTATATATACATATATGTGTGTATACATAGATATATATGCATGCATGTGTATGTATACACACACATCTCTTTCAGCTGTTCCTCCACGAAATGCTTATGCATTACTTATTTGGAATAAGTGTTTCCTTTGTCAACAATTCAGTCTGAAAAATCCATTCCTAAAATAAATTGGTGTTGAAGCCAGTTGTCTTTTTTTCTCTTACTATGTATGGTCCATGCCAACCAAGCCAGATAAACAGGTGGCTGAAACATAAGCAGAACAGACACCAGAATCCAAAGAACAGCTTTCAAGCCATATTTCTGTTCCATGAAACAGCAACAACCTTTACTTAATTTTAAACTAGGCATGTTTTTCAACGAGTAAAGTACCATGTACACAAATCTGCTATTGGCAGGGCCACTGAAATACTTCAGAGGGTTCTAAGAAAAGCAAAGGAATTTTTAAAAAGCCCACAAACCCTTAAACAAGCAAAAAAAAAAATACTATAAAGATAGCCAGCTTTCATCCCCTAGTGGAGCAACAGTATTATACTTCCAGCAAAATGGCTTTGGACACCAGACAAATAGCTATGACATAAGTGCCTTATTAACAGTTGCTAGAAGTGACAGTCATCACCATTCCACCTGCAGGACAGTGGACTATGCGTTCAGAGCTGATTAGAATGGCTCTTGAGTATGACAGGTTTTAGAATCCTTTGCCATTCCCATCAAAAATCTGGCATGGTTTAAACTCACTATGTCAGAAGACCTGGCTGATAGGTAAAAGAAAGAAAGGAAAGAGACTATGCAATGGAAAATAGAATAATAATTCAGCTGTAATTTAGTGACACCTGCATTATCTATGCTTATTTTTTCTGACTTATTTATCAGTATAGAAGGCCCACCCTGAGATACAGAAAAAGCTTAGAAAATGAATATAACACTGTCCTTTGTCAGTATATTACATAAAGGATGATGTCTAACAACTTCCTGTGTACTCCTGGTGCATTAAAGGTCTAGTTTCTGGTCTCTGCTTTAATCAGAAGGTACTTACTATGGGCCATATAATCCATGTTATATTAGGATTAGTTGGAGAAACTGGGGGCATTGAGCCTAGTGAAGAGAATATTCAGGGCTAACATGACAGCTATGTGCAAATATTTAAAGATCCATCATGAACAAGAGAGAATTGTTTGGCTTGAGAAGGCAGAAGGAGGTTCAATGAATGGAATTTAAAAAGAGGCAAATTTGGGTTTGATATAAGAAAAATCTACTAACAATTCAAGACAACCAAAAGTGATGTGAAATGTGTTAGGAAGTAGTAGGTTACCCTTCCTTGGTGGCTTTTAAGCTGATGCTCCTTGACCATTTCTCATGTATGTTATAGTGGGGATCCTTTTTTCTTCAGTGAATGGGGTTTTCTTACTCTCAATTCTGTGATTCTGAGGTCGTAAAGCTCCTCTTCCTTTCTCCACAGAGACACATTTATATCCACACTTTCCCACACTGATCAGGTGCATAAAATCAGGATATCAAATCTATAACCTCAACTTTTCAGTCAGTGGTCATAGCCTTGATTAAAATAATACCTCATTTTTAGGTACTCCTTTATGGTTTAAAAAGTAATTTGTGTCCATCCAGTCCTCTTGTCTTTACCACAGCCCTGTTGAGACAGAACAGGTGATCTGGACTCCACTTTATAGATTAACTGAGACATATATGAGAGGACAGTCGGTGACTTGCTCAAGGTGTCACATATAATAACAGGCAAAGATTGGATTTGAACCCAGGTGTGCAGGAGATACAAAAATGTCAAAGTCACAGAAAATTAAGTGACTGGGTCAGGGTAACAGTCAGTATGTGGCAGAGGTAAGTCTTGAATTCAGTTCTTCTGATTTCAAAGACCACTCTATACACTAGGCCAATTTAACTCTAGAAATATATATATGAATATATGCATATAAATAACATACATGTATAATAGTATACATGTATAATAGCAACAACTGTAAGGATGATGATAGCTAACATTTACATAGCGCTTGAAATGTGCAAGACACTGAAAGTACTTTATAATTATCATCTCACTTGATCCTCACAACAAAGAAACTGAAGCAAAAACAGGTTAGGTAACTTGCCCAGCATCACAAAGCTAAGTATCTGAGCCTACATATTCACATGGTAATCAGAGGTTTATATATATATAATATGGTGTTTTCCACATAATGAAAAATGTCTGTTTATCTGTTTACTAATGTAATATAACAGTGAATTACAATAAATATATTTCTAATTCAATTTTATTACAAAGTAATAGAGTTGTTATAGGAATCTATATTTCAACATTAAAAAAAAAAAAAAACTGACAGGGCAGCTAGGTGGCACAGTGAATAGAGCACCAGCCCTGGAGTCAGGAGGACCTGAGTTCTAATCTGGCCTCAGACACTTAACACAAAAACTAGCCACATGACCTTGGGCAAGTCACTTAACCCCAATTGCCCTGCCTACCCCCTCCAAAAAGCAAGAAAAAAAATTGACTATTGTACCTAAGGATAGGTATACACTGATGTGATGTAAACAACATTATTGTCACTTAAAATATTTTAGCAGCATAGACTAAACTATCTGCTCTTTCTACAAATCCTCATATATATCCTAGTAAATATATAAGAGCTTTATACACATTTCAGTGAATTTGCATGTCATCCTCTCACAATAAACCAAGTGTAACTGAATGACTTGGGGCATTATCTAAAATCAATACTGTGACATTTTTGTCTTTACAATAGCAGGACTGAAATAACTTGAAAACTACTCTTCAAAAACAATGTAGTTACCTATGTTTAGTTAACTATGTTTTCATATTTGACTACCAAATAACTAGAAAACTAGAAAAATTTGGTGGCTATAGACTCTCAGATGGAAGAGTTTTTGAAAATGATAAAGCACTGATTTTAATTTAAAATACACTTCTACATTGACTTCCAATAAAAAAGTGTTAGATGATACTTAGAGACTTTAAATCCAGGTTGAGTAATTTTTTTTCTTAGAAACATACATACTAGCAGGCATACTTTCCCAAAATATTTCATCTCCAAGGTCACAAGCGGACTTTCTACACATGGTCTATCCCCTCATGCATCTATTCTGATTCAGCTCACAGTATGTCTTTCTGTTTCTGATTTTGTATTTTCTGTTAGCACTTTTCCCCTTGCACTTTAAACCCTGCATCACTGGTATTTTTTCCAAGATATTCATAATTTTTCTTTTCCTTCCTGTTTTATTGCTTATGCCTTCTTTTGATTTTCCTGCCCTCATTATTTTGACCAGACCTTTTCCTCTTTCAATTCCCATATTTCCAAGAGCCAAGAGAGAGGGGTTGAGGGAGGAAGGCCTGCTGTGATTTTCAAAAAATTTTCCTTGTCATTTCTTTTTAAAAAGTCTGTAACTGTAACTGTATTACTACAAAAAGAAATATATTTAAATGCATGTTAACTTCTTAAGAGATTGTACATGGTAATGATCACAAGCTTCTTTCTGCTAAAGAATGATGAAGGGAACCTGAAGACTTGGTTAAGTATTTGGATCTAGTAACTTAGATCCTTTAAATCATTCCTGGTCCCAAAATCAAACAAATTTAGTGAGTGACAACCAACAAAGAGGGTCAACAGAAAAGGTAGTCAAGAGATCCAGAAATAATAGCTAAAATGGATAGTTGATATAGTTTACTATGCCATGAAGAGGAATAAATGTGGCAGTTGGTTGGTTGAATAAGTGTGGGGGGAATGGGGTAAGGGATAGAGCTCCTCAGTTCTAAGGTATTATTCAAGGGGTAAGTCCTTTTAATTCAATCCCTTCAACCAGGAAGAATGAAGTCTGCACTGGAGCATAAGGCTGAATGGAAATATGGCATATGATTGCCTTGAACTAGGGTGGATACCATTTAATCAAAAAGCATTTATTAAGTGTACTATGTGTTACTAAACATCATTCTAAGTGCTGGGAATACAAAGAAAAAAAATTTTTTAAATAGTCTGTGTCCTCAAGAAGATTATATTTGAATAAGAGAGAACACAAACAAGATGATAGATGATAGATAGATAGATAGATAGATAGATAGATAGATAGATAGATGGATAGATAGATGTGTGTACATATAAATATACACACATATGATACATTGTTTTTCCTTCATTTTCAGAGGTCCAGTAAGATTACAGAATGGTATCTTAACTCATGGGTAAATCTGATTTGAGTGAGGCCTCGTTATACAGAGTCAACAGCCTCGCTCTCTTCCAGTCATTGAAGTCCAATACAAGACAAAAGTCCGAAAGACTGGCTATTGCCCAAGATGCAGTAGATAATGTTTTTAATGTTTACCGAGGACTTGTATCTTTGATATTTACCAAAAAATAAGGGCTCCACCGTGCCTGCTTCAGTTACCTTCATGGCCACTGCAACACATTGTTCTCATCTACCCATTCCACAAGGGGAAGTCTTCTCATGCTTGGGGTAGAGACTCCCAACTCATTAACAGGTTTGTGGTCTGTCAACCTGATTTCACCCATCGGCTAAGATGTTTTAGACAGTGTGACTGCTGTGAATACTACAGCTCCTTGGAGTCATAGGTGAGAGTTGAGTGTAAGGTGGACAGCAAAGGTGTATGAGCAGCCCTGAGAAGGGCTCAGCAAGCCCTCATACTAGGTTCTAGTCCTCTTTGAATACTCATATGCCATATATGAATAAGAGTTATAGAATAGATGGAAATATCTTCACAAGGGAAAGCATTACAGCTAAGGGAAAAGAGAAAAACCTCCTTTGACTTGAATTTAAATCATAATAAATTAAGAAAACAATCATTTAAACAAAGGCATTATGTGTCTGGATAAAGATAGATAGATTTGTGTGTATGTGTGTTACATATGTTATGTACAATAAATGGGGGAATGAAGCATTAGGGTTCAGATGCTGACACTAGGACTCTGATTAGCCATATGGTCAGGCACTTTGACAGAGGCATTATGGACCTAGATTTAGTGGAGGCTTAAAAGTGCTAAGGATATATAGGGCCATATAAACATTTCCCAAATTATATGATAGACTCACATCATACTTGGTTACATATATTACTTTTAGGAAATGAGGGATGCTTTCATCTTAAGCCCCCCAATTTGTGAGATCTCTGGTAGTTTTATATATGATAGTTAATAATTCTAAATACCAGCAAATGTCAATGTGGCAGCAAATAATTTCCTGGACTAGGACCAGTTCTCACTACCAATGACCTTAGGAATTTGTTTTTTCTAATCTTCCTTCAAAATCTATTTCCAATTAAGGCCACCATTCATCTTTTCTTATTGTTTTTGTCCTTGAAATCCTCTGCTAACAATTTCTCCACCTAAAAAAAATCCAGTGGATAAGGATAGAATCGCTTTTGCAGACAAAGATTAACATGTCTGCTTTGTAATACAGGAAAATCTGCCTCTGGTGTTTGGATATATGTAGCAATTGTATATGTCAGGGTTATTAATGAAGTTGCTATAGACACAATAAATTAGTAATGTTTGATATAAGAATTTTAATTGTAAACAAAACCTTAAGAATGAATTTACAGTTAAAATTCAAACTAGAACAAACTAAGGAAATTATTATTTAAAAACAGTAATTATGTTTGCTAATGAGCAAAAAAAAAAAAAAAAACAGTCAGGTCCAACATCCCAACAGGGTATAAAAAAGGGTTTTTGAACATATAGATCAGTATGGCAAGCCTCTTAAGATTATATAAGTGAAAATGTTTCAAATAATAATATTTCCACAGTAATAGACATGTTATCACTTTTGATCCTCACAATAACCCTGTGAGTTAGGTATCAATTTTATCCCCATTTTACAGATGAGGAAACGGAAGCTAAAAGTGGTTAAATGATTTCACAAGGGATTTAACACACATCTAGTAAGAGGCTTGAGCAAAACCAGAACTCATGTCTAAGCCTGGCATTCCATCTACTATGTCACTTCCTTATCTCAAGTTGTGTATAAGAATATATTGTTGCATGACCATTTGTCTTTACCTTGACCAAACTAGTTGTAAATACTTGTGACTGTCTCACAGAATCACAGGATCTAAGGGCCAAAATAATTTGAAAGGTAATCAGTGTGGAGGGAGAAAAGGAATAGTGATATAAAAACATATAAAAGAAAGAAAAGAGGAATTTGAACATTTTTGAGGTACTTAGGGATAAGTGATTTGACAAAGGTCACAAAGCTAGTAAGAGTCTGAGGCCAAATTTGAACTCAGGTCCTCCTAAATATATAGTCAGTGCTGTAGCCACTGTGCCACCTAGCTGTCCTGATCTTGAACAATTTAAGAAACACACACACACACACACACACACACACACACACCAACAACAACAACAACAACAACAACAACAAAGAACTTCAGAAGAAGACAAACAAGATGACTTAAAACTAATGCGGCAAATTTATCACATACTTTTTAAAGCAAGTTATAAATTATAAGGATTCAGTTTCAGTTTCATGTGCAATCCTTTGTCTCTTCATATATGGAACTGCTCATGTTTGTGGATATTTGTCAAAAAAAAAGCCTTTTCATAAAAACATCATTTATGTTTTAAAGATTTACTCTAAAACTCTAGATCTATGACTTTAGGGCACTAAGATACCTAATAAATGGTTATCAAATCTCTGTGCAAGGATCTCCAAAGAATCCTTAGAATATGTGTGTTTTCTTTTTATGCTCATTATTTTCTATGTCTCTTCTATTTGTGAAATAATTTTTAGAACCCAAATATCGAACTTTACATTTTATGTTAACTGAATTGGGCCTAATGTTCTAAATTGTAGATGTTTCTAAATCCACATTTAGTTATCCAATAACTTATTGCATCAAGCTTTATGTCATATGAATATGTTTCTCTTAATAGTAAAGGCCCAGAGAAACTCAATATTTTTCATATACTTAAGAGTTATAAAGCAAAGAGTTCGTCTTATGTTAAATATTTGTTTACAACAGTTACCAAGAAGATGGTAAGTAATCACTAGCTAATATTTTACAAATTCATGCTTTTGGAAGCCAGAGCTTCAGGACAAAGAGGCAGGCCTGGATGAGGCCTGATCAACATGGCAGCAAGTTGACCCACCAACCACAAGGGCCATTGCCAGGCCTATCAAAAAGGACTGGGACTGGACAGAGCAGGGTAAGAATCAAATGCAGGGCCCCTGGCAGGGGCAGCAACTACTCCTGGTACTACCAATCCACAGCCCAGAAATTTAAAAAGCCCCTATCTGGATCTCCAGGGACCAGGATGGCATAGTGAACCCCAGCTGCTCCAATCCCCGGCTCTGACCCTGAAAACATAGTAATTATTGCCACAGGGCAAAACCTTAAACAGTAAAAGCTTAGGAACCCTAGAGGAAGGGCATGGCTAGGACCCTGCCTCAAAATGGGTAGAAAGCAGAATGCAAAGACAAAGACTCTGGAGTCCTACTATCCTGAGAGGGAGGAACCAAAGTTAGAGGGAGACAGTGTTGACTCCACACCCACAGCTGAAGCCTCAACAGGGCACTGGTCTCAAGCACAAAAAGCATTCTCAGATGAGCTCAAAAGGAACTGTGAAAACCAGATTAGAGAGATAGAAGATAAAATGAATAATTCTTTTACAATAAAAATTGCAAAATTAGAAAAACATTACAATGAAAAAAACAGCTCTTTAAAAAGAAAAATGCATGATATGGAAAAGGAGCTCCAAAAACTAACAGATGAAAATAATTTGCTAAAAACTAGAATCAACCAAATTGAAGCAAATAACTCTTTGAGGAGCCAAGAATTAGTAAAACAAAACATCAAGAATGAAAAATTAGAAAAAGAGGTAAAATATCTCAATGTAAAAGAAAAATAACTGACCTGGAAAACAGATGCCGGAGAGATGATCTGAGAATCACAGGCCTACTGGAAAATCATGATGAAAAAATGAGCCTGGACAACATCAGACCTCATGAAGGAAAACTGCCCTGAGATACTAGAACCAGAGGGTAAAATAGAAATAGAGAGAATCCACTCATCACCTCCTGAAAGGGATCCCAAATTGAAAGTCCTTGAAATGTTGTGGCCAAACTCCAGAACTACCAGGTAAAGGAGAAAATACCTCAAGTGGTCAGAAAGAAACCATTCAAATATCATGGAACCACAGTGAGGATCACACAGGATCTGGCAGCCTCTACACTGGAAAGATCAGAGGAAGTGGAATACAATTTTTCACAAGGCAAAAGAGCTGGGCTTACAACCAAGGATCACCTACCCAGTGAAACTGAACATATTCTTCCAGGCAAGGAGATGGTCATTCAACTATATAACAGATTTCCATATGTTCCTGATGAAAAACCAGTGTCCAATGGAAAATTCAACCTCAAATTATGAGATGCAAGAGAGACATAGAAAGGTAAACAAGGAAAACATGCATACACTGTAATTTAATAAGAGCAAACTGTTTATAGACAAGTACAGGGTATGAGTATAAATTACACAAAATGACTATAAAAAAAGTTATCAAGGGCTACAATGGAAGAAGAGGAAAGAACAAAGTGGAAAAGGGTAAATTATGCCACACAAAGAGGCATTTAAAAAATATAGCAGAGGCAAAGAAGGCAGGGAGATCAGTATAATATGAGCTTTTCCCTCATTGGTTCTGGTGCAAGGAGGGAATAACACAGCCAGGTAAGCATAGGACTCTATGGAGAAGAGACACAAAACATATCAAAATAGAGGTAAAGAGGGGAGAGAGAGGAGATTTGCATGAGATTTGTTCCTGTCACTCTTGGTAGGAAGAAGAAAGGTCATACTACATTAAGTATAAAAATATCCTATAGGCAGTAGGAGGGGGAAGGGCTATGAAAGGGGGGTGTGGTTAGAAGGGAAGGAAGAAGAGAAAAGGGGAGGAAAAGGGAGGGGACCTGATAAGAAGGGAATACTGAGGGAGGTGGTGGTCAAAAGGAAAACTCTTAAGGAGGGGAAGGGAGAAGGGGAGAAAAATATAAGCATGAAAAGGGGAGGGAATAGGATGGAGGGATAGAGACAGATAGTAATCATAACTGTGAACGTGAATGGAATGAACTTACCCATAAAATGGAGGCAGATAGCAGAATGGATTAAAAAGCATAATCCTACCATATACTGTTTACAAGAAACACATCTGAAACAGAGGGATACACACAGGGTAAAGGTAAAAGGCTGGAATAAAATATATCATCCCTTAGCTAAAGTAAAAAAAAGCAGGGGTAGCAATCCTTATCTCAGATAAAGACAAAGCAAAAATTGATCTAATTAAAAGAGATAAGGAAGGAAACTATACCCTGCTTAAAGGCACCATCAAGAATGAAGCAATATCATTACTTGACATATATGCACCAACTGGTATAGCATCCAAATTCCTAGAGGAGAAGGTAAGGAAATTAGTGGAAGAAATAGATAGCAAAACCATTCTAGTGGGAGAACTCAAAATAACCTCAAAATAACCAAGAAAGAAGTTAAGGAGGTAAAGAGAATCTTAGACAAGATAGGCATGGTAGACCTCTGGAGAAAACTGAATGGGGATAAAAAGGAATATACCTTCTTCTCAGTGGTACCATGCACAAAAATTGACCATATACTAGGACATAAAAACCTCACAATTCAGTGCAGAAAGGCAGAAATATTAAATGCATCATTCTCAGATCATGATGCAATAATAATCAAATGCAGTAAAGAGCCATGGAAAGACAGACTAAAAACTAATTGGAAACTAAACAATTTAATCCGAAAGAATGAGTGGGTCAATGAGAAATCATAGAAACAATCAGTAACTTCATTCAAGAGAATGACAATAATGAGACAACATACCAAAATTTGTGGGATGCAGCAAAGGTGGTTCTTAGGGGAAGGTTTATATCCCTGAGTGCATATATGAATAAATTAGAGAAAAAGGAGGTCAATGAATTGGGTATGAAATTGAAAAAGCTAGAAAAAGAACAAATTAAAAAATCTGCAATTAAATACTAAATTAGAAATAATGAAAACCAAAGGAGAGATTAATAAAATTGAAATTAAGAAAACTATTGAATTAATAAGTAAAACTAAAAGCTGGGGTTTTATGGGGGGAAAAAACAATAAAATTGATAGACCCTTAACCAATATGATAAAAAAAAAGAAAACCAAATTATGAGTATCAAAAATTAAAAGGGTGTATCTACCTCCAAAGAAGAGGAAATTAAAACAATAATTAGGAATTATTTTGCCAAATTATATGCACATAAAATTGACAAGCTTAGTGAAATGGATTAATATTTACATAAAACATGAATTGCCCAGATTAACTGAAGAGGAAGTAAATTACTTAAATAACCCCATCTTAGAAAAAGGAATCGAACAAGCCATCAGGGAACTCCCTAGAAAAAAATCTCCAGGGCCAGATGTGTTTACTAGTGAATTCTATCAAACATTTAAAGAAGAATTGATTCCAATACTCTACAAACTATTTGGGAAAATTAGTGAAGGAATCCTACCAAATTCTTTTTATGACACAAACATGGTACTGATTCCTAAATCAGGAAGAGACAAAGCAGAAAAAGAAAATTATAGACCAATTTCCCTCATGAATATAGACACAAAATTTTTAAATAAAATAGGAGCAAAAAGACTATAGCAACTGATCACAAGAATAATATACTTTGATCAGGTAGTATTTATTCCAAGAATGCAAGGATTATTTAATATCAGGAAAACCATCAGTATAATTGATCATATCCACAATAAAACTAGCAGATACCATATGATTATCTCAATAGATGCAGGAAAGGCTTTTGACAAAGTACAACATCAATTCCTATTACAAATGCTAGAAAGTATAGGAATAAATGGAGCCTTCCTTAAAATAATAGGTAGCCTCTATTTAAAGCCATCATAAATTATTATATGTAATGGGGATAAGCTAGTGGGTGGCATTTCCAGTAAGATCGGGGGTGAAAGAAGGGTGTCCACTTTCACCCCTTTTATTCAATCTAGTACTAGAAATGTTAGCAGTAGCAATTAGAGAAGAAAAAGAAATCAAAGGAATCAAATCAGGCAAAGAAGAGACCAAGTTATCACTCTTTGTAGATGATATGATGATATATGTAGAAAATCCTAAAGAGTCAAGTAAAAAATTACTTGAGACAATAAATAAATTTGGCAAAGTTGCAGGATATAAAATAAACCCAAACAAATCCTCAGCATTCCTTTATGTTTCTGATGAAATCCAAAAGTAAGAGATAGAAAGAGAAATCCCATTTAAAGTTGCTATAGTCATAAAATATTTGGGAATCTACCTGTCAAAAAAAAAAAAACAACCCAGAATCTATATGAACACAACTACAAAACACTTTTAACACAAATAAAGTAAGATCTAACTAATTGGAAAAACAACAATTGCTCATGGCTGGGTGGAGCTAATATGATAAAAATGACAATTTTACCTAAATTAAATTACATATTTAGTGCCATACTAATCAGTTTACCAAAAAATTACTTTATAGATCTAGAAAAAAATAGTAACAAAATTCATTTGGAAGAACAAAAGATCCAGAATATCAAGGATATTAATGAAAAAAAATGCTAGGGAAGGTGGCCTAGCTATACCAGATTTTAATCTATATTATAAAGCAGCAGTCATCAAAACTACTTGGTACTAGCTGAGGAATAGAGCAGTGGATCAGTGGAATAGATTGGGTACACAAGACTCAGCAGTCAATGACTATAATAATATACTCTTTGATAAACCCAAAGACCCCAGTTTTGGGGATAAGAACTCACTATTTGACAAAAACTGCTGGGAAAACTGTAATATAGTATGGCACAAACTGGGCATAGACCATTATCTAACACCATATACCAAAATTAAGTCTAAATGAGTGTTTGATCCAGATATAAAGGATGATACTGTAAGCTATCTGGGAAAGCAAGGAATAGTTTACCTTGTCAGATTTATGGAGAGGGGAAGATTTCATAACCAAACAAGAATTAGAGAGCATTATAAAATGCAAAATGGATAACTTTGATTACATGAAACTGAAAAGCTTCTGCACAAACAAAGCCAATGTAACCAATATTAAGACAGAAGTGTGAAATTGGGAAAGAATTTTTACAACCAAGGTAACTGATAAAAGCCTCATTTCTAAAATTTACAGAGAATTGAGTCAAATCTATAAGAAGACAAGTCATTCCCCAATTGATAAATGGTCAAAGGATATGAACAGACAGTTATCAAAGGAAGAAATTAAAGCTACGTATAAGCATATGAAAAAAATGATCTAAATCACTATTGATTAGAGAAATGCAAATCAAAACAACTTTGAGGTACCACATCTCACCAGTCAGATTGGCTAAGATGACAAAACAGGAAAATGATAAATGCTGGAGAGGATGTGGAAAAATTAGAATGCTAATACATTGCTGGTGGAGTTGTGAACTGATCCAACCATCCTTGAGGTCAATCTGGAACTATGCCCAAAGGGCTATAAGTAATTTAATATCCTTTGACCCAGCAATACCACTTCTAGGGTTGTATCCCAAAGAGATCACAGAAGTAGGATGAAGACCCATGTGTACAAAAATATTTATAGTAGCTCTTTTTATGGGAGCAAAGGATTGGAAATTAAGGAGATGTCCATCAATTGGGGAATGGCTAAACAAGTTATGGTATATGAATCTAATGGAATGCTATTGTGCCAGAAGAAACAAAGAGCAGATGGATTTCATATGTACCTGAAGAGGCTTAAACGAACTGATGCTAAGTGAGAATAGCAAAATCGGAAAAAATTTGTACACCATTACACATACATCTTATCTGTGATGACCAACTTTGATAGATCAGACTCTTCTCAGAAATGCAGGGCTATACTTCAACTCCAAAAGACTCATGATGGAGGGGAATGTCTACATTCAGAGAAAGCACCAGAAAAAACAGAGTTTGAATGCAGATTGAAGCAAACTATCTGCTCTTTTTCTTTTTCTTTTTGGTTTTGTTTCCTCTTGCCCATTACTCATTCCATCCTTTACAATCCTTCTTTACAACCTGAACAATGTCTAATGTGAAAGTATCTGCAGATCCCGTACCTGATTGTATGCTGCCATGAGGTGGCCAGGGAAAGGGAAGGAGGGGGAGAAAATCTGAAACTCAAAGAACTGGGGAACTGAATTTTGTAAACTCAAAGTAAAAAACAACAAATTAATAAAGAAAAAATAAAAATAAATTAAGAAACAAATGCATGCTTCTGTCTACTAATCAATTTTAGAACCTCATCAGCTTGTTGAATATTACTTGGCACATTATTCATAGTCTATCAGGGAATATGAGAAGCACAGATATTAGTGTCAGAAAGGTTCTTCACGAGCATCTCATCCATCTCATACCAGAAAAGAATCACTATTACAAAATATCCAACAAATCAACTCAATCTCTCTTGGAAAACCTCAGAAGAGGGACCCCTTACTACTGCCTGAGGCAGCCCCTTCCAATTCTGGATAGCATTAATTATTAGTAAGTATGGTTGTTGTTGTTGTTGTTGTTGTTTTAAGATGACATCTAGGCAGGGCGGCTAGGTGGCTCAGTGAGTAAGAGCACCTGCCCCAGAGTCAGGATGACCCAGGATCTGTCCCGGCCTCAGAAAAAGAGCGCCCACATGTAAATAATGACTGGCCATGTAACCTTGAGCAAATTACTTAACCCCAATTGCTTTAGGAAAAAAAAAAGATGACATGGAGGCTAATCTGAATCTTTGCAACATATCTATTTCCCCTGATTCTACACTCTTTTTGTCAGATAACAATTCTAAAACAACTTTATCATGATCACTTCAATTGCTTAAGAGCAAGTGTTGTATCTTTTTACATGCATACACCCAAAGTATTCTCTTCTCCAGCTAAATATGCCATTTCCTTTTATTTATTCTTATGTAGCATTATCTGAAGGCCTTTCACCTGTTCTTTTCTGAGCACTATCCAGTTTTACAGTATACTTATCAACAGTGGTATCTAGAATGCTACAGAATATTCCAGGTATAATCTGATAAAGGCATATTGAGCAGGGCTATCAACTCCATGTTCCTGCTAACTATGCATGTCTTAATCCAATTCAAAATTACAGTAGCATTTTTAACAGCAAATCATATGAGAGAGAGGGAGAGAGAGTGGTAAAATCCCCAAATCATTTATCAACTCTCCTAAACATGCCTCTTCCATCTTCTACTTATACTCCTTCATTTTGTCCAACTTTTTAAAAGCTTAAGTGAATCTTTACATTTCTCTTTCTTCCATTTAATATTATAAGATTTCATCTAATGCTGTAGCTGGCCAGAATCTCTGACAATCTTGACTTTGTCATGCAGTGTGCCAGCTATGCTCCCCAACTAAGAATCATCTGCAAATTTGGTGGATGCCTTCCATGTCTTTGTTCAGATCTTTGCTAAAAAATACCAAGAAGCAAAAGGTTAAATACAAAGCCCTGGGGCACTCAAAAGTGCCCTCCTACCAAATTGATATTTAACTATTAATGAGTACTCTTTATTTTCAATTTCAAATTATTCTCCTCTTCAACTCATCAACAAGGTGTTATAGGAATGTAAATATTTTAAGATCTTCCCTGCCCCTAGGCACCTGGAGCCTGCGGAGGGAGCCTTGTTTTTCAAGAGATACTTTGTGATTGGGCAGTGGCTCAAGAGGGTTGTTACATTCTCTGAGCCAGGAGAAAGCTGTATAAAAGCTGATGTGAGACTTTGTTTTGGAGCTCACTTTGAGAAGTGTGTGATTTGACCAGATGAGACTCTGGCCAGGCTTTGAGAGCCCCCTAGCTTTGAAAACCCAGATGTTGATGCTTCCCTCTCTGGTAACTGTGATTTGGTATGGATGTGATGGTTGGAAAGTTGGAGGCCCGTCTGTTTGAAATATTTTTGTCTGTATACTCTGAAGTTCACGGTGCTGACTTTTCCCCCTGAAGTAAGTAAATGATATGTTTGATTGACTAAAGCAAGATTGTTAACCCATTTTGAGCTGCTTTCCTTTAGAAAAGCAGATCTGAGAACCTATGTCGGCATCCACCCTGGGGATACTGGGGTGCTTGCTGCTACAGAAGGCAAGAAATATAAATTTTATTACATAAAAGAAATCATGCAAAACAGATATTCACAGTAGTCATTTTCCAGAAAAGGTTAAAACAAACCAATAATGACTACTCTTTAAATGTGATAATTTGATAATTATAAACCTCTGCAACTGAACTAAGGTCTAGTCTACATCTCTCCATATTTTCCATAACAACAACTTGAAGTAATTTTATATAAGTTATAGATAAAATCATGGGTAAAATTATGGTTTGTAAATTTAGGCAAAATACAACAATTGCATTCAAATTTAGCATCTCCATCCCAAAAAAGAAAGAATAGCCTGGCTTGACTCATTCTTGATGAAATCACAAATGCTCTTCGTTTTTTGGGTTTTTTTTTCCTTTTTTCTTTGGAGGGCAATTGGGGTTAAGTGACTTGCCCAAGGTCACACAGCTAGTTTTTGTGTTAAGTGTCTGAGGCCGGATTTGAACTCAGGTCTTCCTAACTCCAGGGCTGGTGCTCTATTTACTGTGCCACTTAGCCACCCCACAAATGCTCTTTGTACTTATCACCTTATTTTCTAGATGTTCCCTAAAAATCCCTTTAATAATCTGTTCTAGATTATTTTCCTCCAGGAATCAGAATCAAGCTTCCTGGTTTAAAATTTGCAGACTCTTGACTTTCTCATTTTCCCTTTTCTTTCTTTTTTCTTTTCTTCCTCCAACTCTCCCTTTCTCTTTCCCTTCCTTCCTGCTTTTCTTTCTTCCTTCCTTACTTCTTTCCTTTATTGATTTTCTTTCTCATTCTCCTTTCCTTCCTTGTTTATTTTTTCTTTTCCCTTTCCTTCTTCCTTCTCGCCTTTCCTTCTTTCTTTACTTTTTTTTTCCTTTCTCTTGATTTTCTTTTTTTTTTATCTTTCACAGTTTGCTGTTTTCTAATCATGCAGCACCTTCCCTATTATCCATGACCTTTTCATCACAACAATGGCTCAGAAAACATATTCACTAGTTTCTTCATTAAATGCGCATTTCATTTATTTAGGTCAGGTGATTTGAATACATCCAAGAGGAAGCATTGTGTAGTCACCACTGACCTAGACATAAGGAAGACCTTGGTTTAAGCTCTGACTTTGACATATAATGGTTGTGTGACCCTAGGCAAATCACTTTATTTCAGGTACCAAAATAACTAAGACTGAGTTGTCTCGAAGGTGGCAAACTATTAATGGGAAAAATTCTCTATATCAGTGAAATGACAGGTTTCATAAAGGAAAATAAATTTCCTACTTGTCATTTTTTCCTTTTCTTTCATTGGAAAAGTCATGTTTCCTGGCAGACAAAACAAAAGTAAAAAAAGAAAAACCAAAAGAAATTTACATTATAATTTTGTTTTATATTTTCAAGTAATAGCAAATTGACTACACAGCAAATTTGCAGTTTGATATGCAATTATCTTCTTTTTTACTTTTATGGAAAAGCTTGTTTTATTCCATAAATTAAAAATGAATTAAGTAAATAAAAAGAATTGTACAATCCACCATTTTCTTTATTATCAGTTATCAGTATTCCACATATCCTGAACATTATTCTACCTCTTCTTTCCCATAATACACCTAAAACCAAAAACAGGTTCCTGCCCTGCCATACCAAAAAAAAAAAAATTATCCTTAGCTTTCCTCTACAGATTTAGCTTGTTCTGAGATTTTACATTCTTGACAATATTTGTACAGGAACATGCCACAGTATAGAATCAATCCTTTCTTTCCTTCCATTATTGTTATCTTTAGTACATATTTTCTTTTAAATTTTGAAATCAACATTGATTGGTTATTCCCCTAAATCCACTGTGGTCTTTTTGGACAACTTCCAATTTTCTTCTTCAACTAAATTGTTTTCCTTTGTGACTTTAGAAATTCTTTCCTGAGAATTTCTAGTTTCCTTCTGGGACTGTGTTATCCCATATAATGTTAGGGAATCTTACTTATTCTTCCTCTCAACCCTTTGAAATCAGCTCTCTCCAAAAGTACATTTTGTGTCAGACTATATCCTGCTTTCTTTTATTTCTTAATAAACTCTTAAGGAGTAATGGTTATTATTCTAAGAAACATGTAATTTTTGAGATTTGAATGTGTTACTCTCATATTCTGATATCTCACCAATGCATGGAGATGACTTTGGTATGTAAAAGGCTGTGTCCAAGGAACATAAACTCTACCATGGATTGCCAAACCGGAAAAGGCTTTAAGTGAAGGCCCAGAGAAATGATCAGTATGTCTGAGAACAAACTTGAGTAAATATGAAGAAGGTACTCATCAATTGTTTCTTCTTTACCTATGCTTATTCCTTCAATTCCTGTTTTTCTTGTCTTTTGCTAGCATTTGTAATAGCACTTTACAAACAGTAATAGCTGATAATATCAGTTCACCTCATGCCCATCATATTTGGGAAACAGAAAAAAAGGGAAAATGACAAATATTAGAGGCATTGTGAAGAAAGGAGTACCTCAATGCAGTATTGATGAAGTTGTGAACTGTCCCTGTCATTATAGAAAATAATTTGGAACTGCGTCTGACAGAGTTACTAACTTGTGCTTATCATTTGACATAGCTAAAGACTATCTGGCTATATTCCATAGAGACCAAAAATAAAGAGGAAAAGGGCCCCTCACATATAAAAATATTCATAGCAGATCTTTTTTGCAATGGCAAAGAATTAGAAGCTACTGATTAGAAAATAACTGAGCAAAGTATATGAATGTAATGGATTATGACTCTTTTGTAACAAATGATTAAAGGAATGTGTTCAGAGCAACCGAATAAAAGTCATTTAAACTTATACAGAATGAAGTGAGCATAACTAAGAGAAGAAAGTATATAATAATAATAATTTTGTTACTACTCTGCCATCTTGACTCCATCCCCAATAATAACAATTCCATAAAAAAATTTAAAATTAAATACTTAAATACTGAATTAATGAAATAACCAATCACAATTTCTGAGGACTGATGATGAATTCTATACATTTCCTCAACTAGGCTCTGTACCCAAAGATCTTACGTTATATTGGAGGAAACAACATAGACAGGAAATTGGTGATCAGTGGAGGAAGTTTTGGTGTAGAAAATTCTAATGATGATGAATAAAACACTCAGAAGTCTCACAAATTATTCCTAGAAAGTAACAGCTACTTTTTATAAGTTTTTCATTAAATATATAATTCAGGTTGAGATCTATAACACAGAAAAGCAAAATGCAAAGGTCCAGGCCCTAGGAAAACTGCAATCAAAGAAGTCAAAAAATGAATAGGGAAAATATAAAAGTTAGGGGGTTACTGAATTTACCAAAGATCTCAGAAGGAAGAAAATTTATTTGAAACACCTTTACCATAAGCAGATAAACTAATTGGGGAAGATATTAGTAACAAAAGGAAATATGGCCACCAGATCAGATAACCAATTCTAGGTTTATATGAATAAATAGTCAGCAATGGATTATGAATTGACATGAAGCAGAAGACCCTGTGGATCCCAATAGACCCTAAAGCACAAAAGAACAACTTGATTGTTTTTATAAATGGAAATAAAATTTGTGAAAACATAGTTCATGGTCTGCACAGTAGAAATAATTAGATGGATAGAAAAATTTGAATTCATAGTGGCAAATCTAAGCAAAAAAAATTAGAAAGAATAACTGATTAGGAATGCAAATAAACAGAAGTTAAGTACAGTCTGGAAGAGATGCAAAATCATCAAAGAAAATATAATCTCTATACACCCAAAACATACTGTTGTCAAAGACAGGATGAGGACAAACAACTTAAGGAGTATAGATATTCCAGAAGAAAATGACAAATTAAATAACCTGGACGCTATACTGCAAAAAAACAAACCATACTGCAAGAACAGAGAGACAGAGAAAGAGAGAGAGAGAGAGAGAGAGAGAGAGAGAGAGAGAGAGAGAGAGAGAGAGAGAAAGAGAGAGAGAGAGACTCAGATATGGATGTGTGTATGTATGTATGTATGTATGTATATATATATATATATGTTTAAAAGAATTTCTTAACATAGAAAATGAGGTGCACATTGAAAGAATCTATAGATCACTGCGATTTCATATCTGTGTGTGTTTATATACACTATGCTGTAAACTCCAGGATCCAAAGTTCCAATAAAGAGCAACAAACTCTGTAAACAGCTAAGAGCATTACCATATTTTACCACATAATCATCACAGGTTTTAACAAAGAAGCAGGGTATGACCATTATGTGGAGCTTTAAAAAAATACTTTGGCACAAGATTAGGGTGCATGTAATACTTGTGGTTATACATAAAAATTAGACAGACACAAGCCTTACTCATGGCAGCTCTGCCCCCCCCCCCGCCCCGCCTACTCCTTTTGTGCTTATAACCTTAGTGTGATAATACTGTTAGTACTGCAGTGCTCTAAAGAAACCACAGAAATCTGCTTTCAGAAATAGACTGACAGTGCCCATGTGCTGAGAATTCTAGGCTCACAATGCATGAGAGATGAATGTGTTTCCATATGCCACTGGTGAATACATTGGCTGCTCTGTTTACCTTTTTTTTTTTTTTTTTTTGCTTTTTGGAGGGCAATTGGGGTTAAGTGATTTGTCCAAGGTCACACAGCTAGTTTTTGTGTTAAGTGTCTGAGGTCAGATTTGAACTCAGGTCCTCCTGACTCCATGGCTGGTACTCTATTCACTGTGCCACCAAGCTGCCCCTGCTCCTTTCTCTGTTTAACTTTTAAGCAGCATAGTGAACAAATCACACCATGCAACAATTATGTGATAAAAGGTTATAAATCAATTTTTTTGAACTAAAAAGAAAAACAAGATGTGACGATTATGTGGTGAAATCTAGTATTTGCAAATATAATGGAAAGAAAATTTGAATAACATAGGACTATTCTATACACACAGGAAACTATAGGAAGTAATGGAATAATGTTCTAAAGGGTGAAGGAATTCAAGATGCAGTCAACTGTGACCTACTCTTTAAACTCAAGTCTAACTATTAATTAAAAAGAAAGAGATGAACATTGAATGGAAAGAGACATTTAAAGTATTTCTAGAAAGAAAACCAATCCTGAACAAATGATTTGCTTTTGAAATATTCCAGGCAACAGAAACATAAGATTAACAAATAAAGTAACAGAAGATAACCAAATAAAGGACAATCAAGAGATCTGATTCTAAAAATACAAAAGGAGAAAAGGGCAAAAGCAGAAGTAAAATAGAAGTGGTGGATAAACAAGATTGAACCATCATAGATGAAACCTAATAACACCCTACCTGCAGGTGTATGTGTCTGTGTGTCTGTGTGGGAGAGACAGAGACAGACAGAGACAGACAGACAGACAGACTAAAATGGTAGAATTTAAGGCTACATAGAAAATGGGATGGGAGGGAAAAAAATTAAGAGGAATGTGTGATGCATTCTAATCAAAGGTTAACAGTGAAGAGGAAAAAAATCCCACAGCCTCACATAAAGAATAGAGCCTATGGGGAAATGGATGAGGAGTAAAAAGGGGAGAGGGGAACTGAAACATGGAAAAGAAATGGAAAGTTCTGTTTCAGTGGTAGGGAAATGTGCCACTGATGAATTCTCCCTTAGGGGAAGAGAGGTAATCTATAAAGGCAGATGTGACCTTACAATGAATATAATATGCAGGGATTTTTTATTGTGAGAGATCACTCATCCTGACTCTAACAGAGAATCTGACTTCCTAGCAGCAACTGACTCCAAGAAGCCTAGAAAAGCATGAACTCAAAAAGCAGAATTCATAGCAAATGAGAGAAAAATGGATATGGAGAGGGCAAAGGTTAATAATAAAATACACAATCAAGGACATAAGAAATTTCCCTACTTTGAGGCATTACATTGTCTGTGAAATAAAATGATCAGTATTGGTAGCATATTAACACAATATAATGGCAATAATATAGAAACTATTCAGAAGTGGGAACTCAGAATAGGTATCTTGGAAGTTTTAATTCCATATATAATACAAAGAATAAAGAAGAACTAAATAAGAGATATGAATCAAAGAATAAAACTCTACAATAGACAGAAATAGAAAACAAATAATGAAGAGAATGAGGAAAAGAAATTCTTTTTTAGAAAAAAGGGACAGAAAACAACATTTTAAAAACTAACAAAACAATTAGAAAGGGGAAAAAAGATTTTACTTGACAAACAGTGAAAGGGAAAAGGAGGAGAATAAGTAACTAAGTAACAGGAAAATATAAAAGGAACTAATAAGTTAAGCAAAATTCCCAAACTCATGAAAGGCATAACAAATGGAAGCAGTGGTACTTGAAAGAAAGGGAGTGAGAGTTAGTGGGAAGAGGGCTACCTTAAAGTCAATAAATAAAAATTATGGAACAAAGTACTGTATTTATAGGAAAAGGGATCTTAACTTGGAAAAATAAAGATATGGAGGAAAATAAAAAATATTATTCTCATCATTTAAAATATGAATAGATTAAATAATCCAATAAAATGAAAGAGTGACACAGTGAATAAGAAAACACAAGTCAACAAGTTTTTCCTTACCAAAAAACCCATATCTGGTGAAGCTACAGCCAATGTTGGACCAGCATCAATGTTTATCCCTAATTAATAGTAATTATTCTCTAATAAACAGTAAGTTTTACATAGTGCTTTATTATTTATAAATTAAATTTGTCACAATACCCTGAACAAGTAAGTTGTGCAAATATTATTATCTCTATTTTGTTGGTGAGTAAACCAATATTTAAACAGCTTAAATAACTTAGTTAAATTAATCAATAAGCATGTATTAAGTACTCCCTGTGTACAGAGGCACTGTGTTAAGCACTAGAAATACAAAGAAATGCATGCAAATTGAAATTGTCAGAACCAGGACTTGAATTCAGGTCTTCTGACAATAGTTCTGGT
This sequence comes from Gymnobelideus leadbeateri, assembly GCA_011680675.1. Classification (NCBI taxonomy): domain Eukaryota; kingdom Metazoa; phylum Chordata; class Mammalia; order Diprotodontia; family Petauridae; genus Gymnobelideus; species Gymnobelideus leadbeateri. The sequence goes on from WOXC01008605.1 coordinate 488,331, forward strand.
GTAACCCTTCTAATAGTACTGCCACTTGGAGTACCCAGTGGAGATCCAATAAGTAGTCATTCAATTCAAGTGTTAAATATGGAAATTTGTAAAATAGACTAGTCAACAGAAATTTACCCTCAGTTAGTCAGCTTTTTTCTGTTCTCAATTTCCCACTTGGCACTCTCCTGCACAGTACCATTTGGTCTGTGAGAAAGCCTACAGGTTCTGGAATCTGGAGTCTATTCCACTGATATGTTAAGAAACTCAAGGGAGGCAACATTTCCAGCCTCGGGGAGGAAGAATGTTGATATCCACAGGATTCCAGAACATAATGGTACCAAAAAGAGAATGTCTTGTTTTGATGTTTCTGTTTTTCCCATCTGTTCACTCTTTCCTCCCTTTCAATTCTCTCTATATTCCTCTTTTTTCTCCATCCATCTAAATTTTATTTCTCCTTTTTTTTTCCTTTTTTGTTATCTTCATTGCACAAATATGAAAATAGTTCACAGGACAATAAATAAACTTGAGTTTTCCGAAAGTCGAGGTCCAAAGGGCTAATAAGAAAGCGACATAAATTTTTGGTCAAGGACAGCCTTGACTGGAATGGCATCCTTGACTGTAATGCCTCTTCAGAAAAGTTCTGTAGATTTGGTGCATGAGGTAAAACAAACCAACCACTTCTAAAATACATGAGTTAGCTAGAAACCTGGTCAAAGTTTAAAAAATAAAGAAACAGTAAAACATATTCCTGATAAATTTTTTCCAATGTATTATTTACCCTCTTAGTCACCCAGATACTTAAATAGGAAAGAAGAAAATATTGGAAAGAAGAATTTGCCTTCCCACCTCCGCCTCTACTCTCAAGAATTATAAAATATAAAAGTTAGGGTGTTTAATTGGGCAGGAGGGTGGATTTGGTCATTTTCAATATTGAAATGTATATTTCTTTTCTCAATTGTTCTTAGTAATCTCAAATTATATAGGGTCAAAAAACAAAATAAACAAACAAAAACCACTGGGGTTTTTGAAACTTTTGTTCTCACATTTCTATTAAAATCAAAGTCTCAAAAGAATTTCAGAACATCCTCTTACTATTCTCCTTTCTCCTGGTTTCTTGGGATATTTTGATCCTTTTTGCTCTAAAATGTGGATAATTTTAAACTCCAAATGACATTTTATTAGGGTTCTTCCTCTTAATGCATAGTGCTTTTACTTAGGTTTTAAAATCACCATAAATAAGAGATTTCTACTTTGCCTTTGAACTTTCTTTAAGGACATATACATCAATTTTAGCACCTATTTGTTTGGGTAAAGTTGAAGAACTAAACAATATCAATGCAATGGAACATTATTGTAACGCAAAAATGTGACTGTGAAGAATTCAGAGGACTTTAAGAATACTAATATGAACTAATGGAGAAACCCGAGAAAATTTACACAATGGCCCCATAGCAGTGAAAGACATCAGGGTACATATCAATTCAGTGATCAACCTTGACTTTAAAGCACTGACCTCCCTCCTCTCAGCAGATAGGTGGTGCACTATAGGTACAGAAGAAGACAGAGATTTTTAGACAGGACTAATGATTGGTTTGTTTTGCTGAATTATCATTTGTTAAAAAAGAGAACGGGGGGAGGAAAAGGGGTATATCATTGGTATGTGATAGCAATGTTTTAATAATCAACAAAATATTTGAAAAGATATTACTCCTCAGTAATTATGCATGAGATATTTATAAGATTTCATCTCTTCATACAAACTTAAGTGCTCTATATTCTAATATTCCGTATAGTGAATATTTTAACCTTCTCTGCTACAGAGGAACTGAAGTTAATACAGCAAAATAATCCATTTGAACTCCACATGCATATGTTGCCTATGATGATGCCAGACGCAGGATAATTATCATCAAAATAAAAGAACTATTAAGCCAGGCAAAGGCAGTGGTCTATCTGGCCTGCTATCAGGTATCTCAGTGAGTAATGCTGAATGCTTAAGGGAAGATAAGGAAGTCAGTATGTTCCTAACTGTGCAAAACCATTTCAAGGTAAAAATAGCTTTGTATTCTAAGCTAGTCATCATCTGTGGCCAATATATAAGCATCCTTAGATTCATATGTTCTCATCCTAGTAATTTTCCCCTTAATGAAATTGCAGCAGTATCATTTGTACTCTCAGGATGTATTATCAATTAGTTCATTGTAGATGTGCCACCAAACTTTGATTGAATAGAAAGACTACATATTCAAATATGTTTCTCTTCCAAATTCAGTAAATTGCATCCCTAGAAACAGTTTTTATAACTACTTCTGGGGAAAGATTGATGGTGAGGGCCAAGGGGACAAAATACAATTTATTATATAGAAACACTGTTTGCCTTAATTCTGATATGTTTTATATTAATACATAGCTCTTACATCAATTGTTTAAACTGAAGACCTAAGGGATATCTTTACTTAAGTAATTATACTGCTAAGAGCTTTTCTACCATTGTTTATTAATAATAAGATAATTCTATAATGATCCTATAACTTCTGATTCTCAAGGTCCTTTAACATCACCTACAGTCATACCAGAGAAAACTGAATAGGGGAAGATCTCAACAGATATTGTCAAGGATATAATCCCCAGGCACACTCCCGGCATACATCCCCAGGGTTGTGCTAGACCCAATTCTTAACAACAAGCCATTGTAAAATTTTGAATATGAACATATATATCTCTAAAATCAGCAATTGCTAAAAATCAGAGTTTGATTTATTAAAACAATAAATTGACTGCCTAGACTTTAGAAAGGGATGGAGAAAATGTTAATAATTCATATGAAATTTAAAAGGGTGCCCTGGGAAAATGACCTGCATGTATAAAAATATTCATGGCAGCTCTTCTTGTGGTGACAAAGAATTGGAAATTGAGCGGATGCCCATCAATCGGGGAATAACTAAATGAGAATGAATGTAATGGAATATTATTGTGCTATAAGAAGTGATGAGCATACAGATTTCAGAAAAACCTAGAAATATCTGATGTTGAGTGAAATGAACAGAACCAGGAGAACATTGTACACAGCATTAACATCATTGTACAATGATTAAATATGATAGACTTAGCTCTTCTCAGCAATACAATGATCCAAAATAATTCCAAAAGACTCATGATGGAAAATGCTTTCCACATCCAGAGAAAGAACTATGGAATCTGAATGCAGATAGAAGCATACTGTTTTCATGTTTTTTGATGCTGTTTTTTTTCCCAGTGTGTCTTTTCCCTTTTATTCTGTTTCTTCTTTTACAATATTATTAATGTGGAAATATAATTAATATGATTGTGTATATATATATATATATATATATATATATATATATATATATTAACTATTTCGGATCACTTCTTTTCTTGGAGAGGCTGAAGGGAGAGAGGGAGGGAAAAACTTTGAAACTCAAAATTTTATGAAAGTGAATGTTGAAAAATATCTTTATATATAATTGGAAAAAAATTAAATACTATCAAGTGGGAGTCTGCAGGGTGGGAGAGAGAGATGTATACCCTGGGTACATTTCTTTTGGACAATCAGGTGTAAACTGTCAACAAACATACCACTGCTTTTCATCCCAGAGAGTATATATACATATATGGCAAGCTATAGTAACAAATTATCCCCAAAGTACACTTATCTGTGATAATTTCATATGACCTAGCTCTATCTCTCTTTCCCTCATCCATAATCAGTTAAGCAACTGAAGTATTACATATTGGTCCAGCACCATAAGCCCAAGCCTGACTGAGCTTCTTACTCTCTTATTTTTCTGTTGCCCAGAGGCAGTCTTAGAGTAAAGAAATGATTGGTTCCCTCAGTGATTGGCAGCAGCATATTCCTTCCTAACTCGTAACTCAGCTCAGCAGCCATCCTTCCATGTTTCATCCAATAATATCCATGAAACTTTTTGCAATGACCAAGAAACACTGAACATAAAAACTATACTTCTGGGTTCAGGAATAAAATAGATGAGTTGTGAAATAGCCCTGAGGAGTAAGTACTGCTAATATGATTGTAACAATATTCAAGTTCATTCCATGACTGTCTTTTATTACTCCCGAATCCCAGAAGTACAGCTATTCATTCAGTGTTTCTTGGTTATGGCAATGTATTATCACAGTTTGGAATCTAAATCACTGTAATTCAGCTACATATTAAGGGCCTCACATTTATAATTACTATTGGTATAGTTATACACATAAGGAATGATTATTAGAAGCTAAATTTTAAGCACATGCATATGCTTCATGTTTGCTGAGTTTATCATTCATGGTCCCTAAAGCATGTGTCTTCATTATATTCAGACCAGCATCTCAATTTTATGAAGGAAAAACAAAAACCCAAATGTACATATATAAACAGGACATGACCTTTGGCATTATGGAATAAGTGTTGGCAAAGACCTCACTCTTTTTTTTTTTACCCACCCCTGCTATTGTTAATAGTGCCTTCTTGAAGCTTGTTACAGGTTCAAATGAATTTAATTGTCTGGCAGTGGTTACCAGAAGGCAAAGCTAAATTGAAATGGAATGGATTATGTTTATCTCCAATTTAGGTGCAACAAGAAAAGGCTTGAATATGAGCTATTACCTGAGTCTTGAAGGAAATCAGGGAACTAATTGAGTGGATGGTACATTCTAGGCATGGAGGATAGCCTTGCAAAGGCTGAGAGATAAACAACGGTATGTTATGTTCATCACCAATGGGTAGATAATCGTAGCTGAAGCCTAGGCTATGTGGAGTTGAATTGTCTGTGAGGAGACTGGAAAGGTAGGACTAGGTTGTGAAAAACTTTAAATGACAAAGAACTTTATATTTGATCCTGTAGGTAATAGGTAGCTATTGAAGCTTCTTGGGGCAGGGAGGTTGATATGGTCTCATTTAGGCCTTAGGAAAAATCAATGTATCATCTAACTTTGGACTGTGTAAATCTGGGTGGGTCATGAATTTCTTTGCCATAACCAAGAAACACTGAATCAGCACAAACCATTAAATGCAAACAATAGAAAGCATTAATCTCACTTCAAAGCTAATGTCACTGTATTTAGGTAGAGCAACTTCTACAAATTAAACAATGGCCACTGATGTGTGTAGTGTGTTTGAGTAAATATAAAAACTGAAATTAGATTCATTCTATAGAGGGAAGTGGACCCTTTCTCACAGTAAACACAATCAATATATGTTGAAATGAAGCTATTCAAATACATGATCATGTACTGATCATACAGGTTAGGTGAAAATCTTTGAATAATACAGTAGAAATAAATGGAAAATATCTCCCAAGTTATAAATAATTCACATTTGAAAGTAGATAGACATTTGCTGGACCCTCCGAAGGAACAATATGGTGTTTTGTTATGTTTTACTGTGTTTTTACTTCAGATACTATTTTCTACATCTCTCTGTTATTTTATAATTAAATTTATGTTTATTTTTAGTTTACATCATTTATTTCCACAAGATTTTGAGTTACATATTTTCTCCCCATCTTTCCCCTACCCACCACCCCAAAACAGGGATCTCACTGAATATCCCCTCCCCCAATCTGCTCTTTCCTATATTCTTCCCCATGCCCCCTTCTAGTTTCCAGTAAGGCAAGATGGATCTCTATGCCCCAGTAACTATATATCTTATTTCCCCAGTTACATGTAAAAAATATTATGGAGATATATATATTTTACACATTTGATTTTAAATCTTTGAATTCCAGATTATTTCCCTTCCTCCATCATCACCCACACTTACTGGGAAGATAATCAATTCAATATAGGTTTCACATGTTTAGGTAAGGTACACAAAACATTTCCATAGTGGATATATTGTGAAAGACTGATTATATTTCCCTCCTTGTTATCCCACCTCCCACTTGTTATATTCTCTACTTTAGTCTTGTCCCTTTTCAAAAGTGGGTGCTTCCAACTTCCCTCCTCCCCAGCCTGCCTTCCCTTCCATGATCCCCCCTCTCATCCCTTTTGCCCCTACTCTTCTATAGGATGAGATATTTATTGTGTATGTCATTCCCTCCCTGAGCCAAATTCAATGAGAACAAGTTTGACCCATTCCCTTTTGCCTTCCTGTTCTTCCCCTCCATTGTAAAAGTCTTCCCTTGCTTCTTCTACATGAGATAATTTACCCCATTCTGTCTCTCCCTATCTCCTCTCATTATATTCCTCTCTCACTTCTCAATTCCACCTTTTAAGTATCATCCCTTCTTATTAAATTAGTCCTGTGCCCTCTATGTATACCTATACACATACATAAACACACTCAGATATGTATTCATATATCCATATGCCCTCCTACATATGTATATGCACATTTATATTCCCTTCAACTATTCTCATACTGACAAAAGTTTTGTAAGTTACAATTATCATGTTTCCATGTAGGAATGTAAATAGCTCAATTTTGATAAGTTCCTTATGATTTCTTTTCCCTGTTTACCTTCTCACGCTTCTCTTGCTTCTTGTATCTGAATGTCAAATTTTCTATTCCACTCTGTTTTTTTCATCCTGACTGCTTGAAAGTCCTCTATTTCATTGAATGACCATATTTTCCCCTGAAACATGATACTCATTTTTGCAGAGAAGGTGATTCTTGGTTTTAATCCTACCTCCTTGGACCTCTGGAATATCATATTACAAGCCCTTCAGTCCCACAGTATAGATGTTTCCAGATCCTGTTTTATCCTGATTGTGTTTCCACAATATTCAAATTGTTTCTTCCTGGCTGCTTTTAATATTTTCTCCTTAATCTTGGAACTCAGGAACCTGGCTATAATATTCCTAGGAGTTTTCTTTTGGGGATCTTTTTTAGGAGGTGATTGGTGGATTCTTTCAACCTCTATTTTGCCCTCTATTTCTAAAACATTAGGGTAATTTTCCTTGAGAATTTCTTGACGGATGATCTCTAGGTTCTTTTTTTGATCATGGCTTTCAGGTAGTCCAATAATTTTTAAATGATTTCTCCTGCATCTATTATTTTTTTTTTCATTTGTTTGGATCTGTTTAATAGTATCTTTATTTCTCATAAAGTCACTAGTTACTATTTGCTCCAGTCTAATTCTGAAGGAATGATTTTCTTCAGTGAGCTTTTGAGATTCTTTTTTCCATCTGGCAAGTTCAGCTTTTTAAGGCATTCCTTGCCTCATTGGCTTTTTGAGCCTCTTTTGACATTTGAGTTAGTCTATTTTTAAGGTGTTATTTTCTTCAGTCAGGTTGACTCTCTTTTCATGATTTTCTTACATCAGTCTCATTCCTTTTCCCAAATTTTCCTCCACTTCTCTTATTTGGTTTTCAAAATCCTTTTTAAGCTCCTCTATGGCCTGTAACCAATTCATATTTTTCTTGGAAGCTTTTGGTGCAGGGGTTCTGACTTCACTGTTTTCCTCCTGTTCCATGCTTTTATCCTTTTTGTCCCCCAAAAAGGAATCCAATGTTGTATTGATCTGTTTGTTTTGCTTCCTTTGCTTGCTCATGTTGTCACTCAATTGCTTGACTTTTGGGCTTTTTGCCACAGTAGAACTCTGCTTCCAGAGAGGGGAGCTTTGTCCCAAATCACTGGGTTTTTCTCAGCTGCCAGAGCCCTTCACTGGCTGCCCTCTCTGAAGCCTCTACATGCTCTGGCTCATTGGTCAAGCACCCCAAGACCTCCACCCTAGACAACAGGTTAAAGCAAGATCAATTACTCCTCAGACTGATGATGGCTTGGTCCCCCTACAATCTGCAGGCCAGGAGCTCTGAAGCAGTAATGCAACTGCGGCCACTGTGCCTCAGATGCTTCTCCCTCCAGGGGCAGAGTTTGTTTAGAGTCATTTTTTACATTTATTGGAGGAGGTGGAAGCAGGAGCCATACAGAAGTTCTGTTTCTACTCTGCCATCTTGACTCTGCCCTGTGTGCATTTTTTACAGAACCTATTGAAAACAGGGGAAAAGATCAAGCACTCATTATATCTCAACTTGAGAGGTAGCTCCACTGTCTAAGTGGAGAAGAGAGAATGTGTTGATAGGGAGCAACAAGGGATGAATAGATTAAGTGAGGGTGCTTTTGGGAATGATAGAATCCTGAGTATTTGTATAGATAGTAGAGAGGAAGAAAGTGAAGATAAAAGAAAGTAGGTATGATAGAGGGAGCAATATGCTTGAAAATATGAGATGGAATGGGATCCCTTTGGCATGTAGAGAGATTTGCCTTAGCAAGGAGAAGGGCTACTTTCTCTGGATAATAGATGAGGAAGAAGTGAATTATTTCAGTTGTTTTTTATTGTTGTTTTTTTCTCAGAAACTATGAGTCTAGGCTCTCATTTGAGGTTATAGGGAAGAAGAGCCATAGGAGATTTGAGCATGAATTAAAATATTTGGAAGAGCTTCTATGGTGTGTAGTGTGCTGTGGGGTAATGTAATGGTAACTGGAATTTAAAGATCTTCCCTGACCCTTAGTAAGCCTAGTGGAATTTGAAAACCTTCCCTTCTTTGAAGATATATTCTGTCCCCTAATAGGCTGAATATAATCACATGGAGCCTGTGGTGGGATGTTTGCTAAAGGGTGGAGCAGAGCCCATGGGAAACTGGGCGTCAGGAGGCACTGAGGAAGACAGTTCAGCTTGTGAATAAATATTGGTTGTTGCCACCTGCTGTGACAGCTAGGCTTTGTGTTGGTTTATGGGAGGACTAAAGGATGGTGTGGCTTCATACTGTATTATGGCCATACTGTGTTATGGCTTATTAACTTCTTTGCTACTATGATGGATTCAGCTTTCTGGTTTTGGGATTTGGTTTTCTGGTGTCTTAATAAATGTTTTGTTTCTGTCTTCTATATGGAAAGTCTGTTATATTTTGTGACTGAGCACTATGCTAGCATATTTACAGTCACCATTGGTGCTATGAATATTGTATTGGCGCTATAGGGAGTAAATTAATTATGGAGATATGCAAAAATTACATTGCATCAGCGAAGGCCCAGTTGAAATTATAAAACAAAAATTTATTCTGGATACATTCAACATGGTTTCATAATTTTCTCCAGCTTCATTTAGTAGTAAACATGTAGGAATAAAAGCAAAGGAGGGTAGGAGTGGTCCAAGTTTAAAGCTTGTCAGGAAAATCAATAGGAAATTTAGAGAAGTGTAGGGAATAGGGGAAAAGATAATAAGTCCAATTTTGGATATTTTGAGTTTAAGTTGTTAATAGCTATTAAACATCCAGGTCAAGATGTCCAAGTATGGAGATGAGGAGACAGTTAGGTTTGGGTAAATAGAGTTGACAATGGTCACCTTAAAAATGACAGTGGATTGTTCAAGTGAAATACTATAGAGGGGTAAAAGAAAAGTCTATAAAAATACAAGCTATCATTATCATCTTTAAACCATAAAATTAAACCATAAGAATATTTTAAAAGGCTCCTAAATCTTTAATTCTTTATGTGAACAATTTTTAAATCATCTGTTTAGTATCATAAACTTAAACTATATATGTCATAATAAGTAGAGGGTCAACTTTAGAGTCAAGATTTAGGTTCAAGTGACATGGAAGGGACCATGGAAGCACTCAACTTTATTAAAGTCCATTTTTTTATCCCTGTAGGACTATAATCAGTTTTACTGATCAAGTTAGTCTTAGATACAAGTATTTTTTTGGCATTTTAGAATATGTAGGCTCTTCCTTCAAAATGGCAGATGGCAAATCATGTATAATTCAGCCTATGGCACTATGTTACCTGAACCTTTTTAGATGTTTGCTGCACTTTTTTATTGTCTTTTCCAAAAAGTCTTTCCTAAACAGCAATGTTACAATATTTTTTCCTCTTTTAAGTGATGACAGTCCAAAATTTTCTATCAAAAAATCAAAACCATGACTATAAAACTAAATAGAACTACATGTCAGATATTGCTTAATAAAAATTGGTTATATATTTCTTGATATATTCCTTAAAATTTACATCTAAGCTGATATCAGTTTAGAATGTAAGCTTCTAGGAAACAGGGGACATATGAGTGTGTATGTGTGTCTCTGTGTGTGCATGTGCATGTATGTATAGATATGTATATACATACATATAAACAGAATTACATATATCCATATACATACATAGAAAGTACATAGAGAGGATAGAGTACCTACATAGAGAGTGTATATATACACACACACAGAGGGTAAAGTAGTGTGTGTGTGTGTATGTGTGTGTGTGTGTGTAGCATATATATATAATATATAATATATATTATATATTAGAGTAGCATATATAGTGCATATATAATATATATTAGAGCTGTACACACATATATATAAAGAGAGAGTATATATACATATATGCATTATTTCTATTACATTAAATTCCACAAATGTCAATATATCTTATGAAATCAATATTATTTTTCTAAATAATACAAAAATTCACCACAGACTTACGAACCCTTATTGTAGTATTTTCTCATTGGCCACCATTATGTTCTTATAGAAAAACTGCCAGAGTTATGTAATTTTACCTGTTTTGGTGATTCTATTTTGGTGTGAACAATTATAACTATTAGGGAGGACTGCTGGGAAATAATATTTGATGAAAATTAAACGTCAATATTCGATTGACTAGAGCCATTTTTAAATGCAAAGAGTTGAATTCCCTTACCATTACTTTTTATATGTCTGATAAACAATAGTCTGCCTTTACAGTGTCATATACTGGATTTTGAAGAGGGTTTTGGTGTGCTTTTAGTCAAAGAAGTCACAAAACATTACATAGTGATTAATTACTTTAAGGTTTACAAAGAAATAATCTGGATATTTTCAAGATGCCAATAATCAGTGAAGTAGACATGATAGGATACTAGTTTTTTTAATATTTGGGAGGAAATCTAGAATAATTTTTGAATGCATATGGAAATGAGAGTGTGCCTAGAGATTTGGGGTTGTATTTTAAACTACTTATTTGATTAAGAGTAAGTGGCACAACGATTAGAGCACTGGGCCTGGAGTCAGGAAGACCTGAGTTCAAACCTAGCCTCAGACACTTACTAGCCATATGACACTGGAAAAATCACTTACCTCTGTTTGCCTCAGTTTCCTCATCTGTAAAATGAGCTATAGGAGGACACAGAAAAGCATTCCAGTGTCTTTGCCAAGAAAACCCTAAATGATGTCACGAAGAGTTGATCACGACCGAAACAATTAAGCAACAACAACAAAAGGATATGATAGAAGATAAAAGATAAAATACAAAGACTCCATACACAGAATTCCCTACATGAAAGAAACAATGTAATGTTTTAAAATGAAATAAAAACCACTTTTGCTAAAGGCACTACCATTTATCATATTATTCAGTTGAATTACCTTGAACTAATCTTCAACCTTCATCTCCCTTATCCCCACTATGTAATCAGTTACTAAGTCCTGCTGATTCCGTCTCCACAACATCCATTCCCTTCTGGATGTTAACTACCTTAGTTCAGGCCTCTATTCTTTCTCAGAAGGACTATCACAATAGCCTCCTAATTGATCTTCATAGTTCTTATCTGTCCATTCTCAGATCTATCTACCATAAAAAGTTACCAAGATTATCTTCCTAGGTATTGGGTCTGACCATGTCATATTCTTGATTAAAAATCTTCAGTGGAGCTCTATTTTCTCTACTATAAGTTTTCTTAAGTTCTCAGGTTGGCATATGAGGGCATTCACAATCTGACCTTAACCAGATCTCTATATTTATTTTATTTTTCTCCCCTTTGCAGATTTTTTGTACATAATTTTCTATCTCCTTGTACCATGCATTTAAACAGGCTGTCTACCATGATTAGTACATTTTCTCCTCACTTCAATGACTGAGATTCCCTAACTTCTTTCAAGGATCAATTCAGATGCCAGTTCTTACACAAAGCTTTTCCCAATGTCTGCCATCAATTGTTAGTGTTCATTCCTTCTTCAAGTTAACTCAGGTTTCTATTTAGAGCACAAAGTTTGTCTCCTGGCAAAATTTGAGACCACTGAGTATAGCAACTCTCCTTTTAAAAGTATCTCTAGCCTGCTGTATACAGGGCTCTTAATAAATACACACTCAATTTTATAGTCCTTTAAACTCAAATTATAGCCTCACCCACAATATCTTCCCAAGATAAATTATATGAATTAATCCCTTCCCAGAAATTGCCTGTCAAATTGTCATTTATTCATTTATTAGTTAGCCTTATATAACATCTTTCTTTTGGAGACACCTCATAAAAGACAAGACCATAATTTACTTTGCTTTAATTTTAATTGGTGTATAGTGTCACTCACATTCCTGACCCTCAAGTATTGCACATCATTCACACAGAGGTGCTATATCATCATACTGTGTCTTTAATAAAGAGTATCTTATGTTTTACAAGGTTAAAAATCAGGTCATCAATTTCAAACTTTTCTTTCCACTCAGAATGAAATCCTTCTCCTTGTATGAGTCAGATGATAATGTTATAAATAGGAAGGGGAGAAATCACATTATTTTTCAAATATGGCAACTGAGCTGTTGATTTAGACTGAGCTGTATGATCCACCAAATTTGAAATGAAGAGAAAAAATGTGACTCATCATATAGAACTATATGAATGACATTATTTAAAACATTATTTCATTTATTATAGAAAGATAATGGTGGTTATTCATTATTTTGCTAAGTAATCAACCTCCCATCACATATATAATATGAATTCATTCCTAGCCTGCAGCTCAGGTATGAAGATGATGGACTCATCAACTTGAAGGGATTGATTTCTTTGTTTCCAGCTTCTCAAAGAACTGATGTTTGGTAAAGTCTGATCACTGAGTGGAAATCATTCAATAAAGTTTCATTTTAAAATAATCTTCCCTAACATATCAAATAATTTTTGGCTCATTAACCTCATTACAAGACCATCCAAGTCAAAGATTAATCACTATTTTCACTCTTCCTAAATAATTACAACTGTCTTCAGGCTTTCCAGAATGAAGAACAACATCTCATATCACATAGACATAAATTCCAAATGAAATATAATTTAACTCATTCTAATAGATACTAATTCAATCTTGTTTGAGATGTGCATTTATGATGATTTCTCATTATGTTAAATCTGCAATAACTACATGAATAAATCACATTGATACAGCTTCCTATTTATATAAATATTTTCAAATATTGGTGAAGTCAAAATATAAGCTCTATCTAGTGGTGTTTACTATTACTGTACAGCTCTGTACATAGTCAACGTTAAGTTCTTTCTTAGTAATCATGTCTGTTTAGGTGGCTAACTCAACACCAAGTACATGCTACACTTCTAATGAGCAGGACAGGGACGGATCACCAAATATCTATTGACTCATTGTTAAGCTGCAGCTACAGCCTGTTCATTAAGTCTCTCTTTGGAGTTTTCCATTTTCCTCTTAGAAAAATGGCATAGAATAGAACAGAATAGAATGCCATACTGATATTTGTAGCTCACAAAAAACAGGTATTCCCATCTCAGCCTCAAAAGTGACTTGAGACTATCAGAATCTCTGATCTGGAAGGCAGAGTTGTTCAGTCACTTTTCAGTTCTGTCCTATTCTTTGTGATCCCATCTGGGGTTTTCTTCACAAAGATATTAGAGTGGTTTGACATTTCCTTCTCCATATCACTTTATAGACGAGAAGAATTAAGTGACTTTGCAAGGCTCATACAGCTAGTAAGTGTTTGAGCTGGATTTGAACTCAGGTAAAGTCTTCCTAACTTCAAGCCTAGTCCTCTACCTACCTTCCCAGTCACAACCTAGATATCTTAAAAAGACACATGTAAGGGGCGGCTAGGTGGCGCAGTGAATAGAGTGCCGGCCCTGGAGTCAGAAGGACCTGAGTTCGGAGCCGGCCTCCAACACTTAATCCACACAAACAAAAAAAACCTAGCCCTGTAACCTTGGGCAAGTTACTTAACCCCAATTGCCTTAAAGGGGCGGCTAGGTGGCACAGTGAGTAAGAGCGCCGGCCTCGGAATTGGGATGACCCGAGATCAGATCCTGCCTCAGAAAATGAGCACCCACGCATAAATAATGACTAGCCGTGTAACCTTGAGCAAGTTACTTAACCCCAATTGCTTTAAAAAAAAAAAAGACACATGTAGTCTATGAGAGGCAGAAAGAAAGAAAGACCAAAATAGCTGAACAAGACCAACAAAAGCAACACGAATAGGATCAATTGTCATAGCCCTATTAAGAACTTAATGAGATTATCTGGTAAAAAAAAAAAAAAAGCTAGTGGTACAGAAACAACAAACAAACCAACCTAACAAAAAGCATGGTTCAACTCTGGCAGTGAAAAGAAGAGATCAAAAAGAGCCATAACTTCTACATACCCATCAGAAGACACAGGCTGCTAAATTCCTGAGTTCCCAGGTCAAGGAGAAAATACTGCAAACAATCAGGAAGAAACAATTTGAGTATTGTGAAAACAAAATCAGGATAACATAAGACCTAGCAGCTTCTACATAAAGGGATTGAAGGGCTTGGAATATGATTTTCCAAAGGTCAAAGTAGTTAGGACTAAAACCAAGAATCACCTACCCAGCAAAACTGAGTATAATGCTACAGGGAAAAATATGATCATACAATGAAATATAGGATTTTCAAGCATTTTTGATAAAAAAAAAAAACACGACCTGAACAGAAAATTTGATTTTCTAATACAAGAAGCAGGAGAAGGGAAACCTACCCCCACACCCTCACCCTCATCCCCACCACTTGAAGGGGCAGAGTCAAGACACAGAATAGAAACAGGACTTCTGCAGGGCTCCGGTTTTCAGCTCCCCCAATTCATGTAAAAGGTAACTCTGAACAAACTTTGGAGCTACAGAACCCACAAAATGACATAAAGAAGCTAACTTCCCGCTGAAGATAGACCAGCAGGTTGGCAGTAATTGGGCAGCATGGTGCTCTGGGAGCCAAGCCCAGCACATACAAGCCATGGGTTTTAGCCCCATGGCAGGCCTGTCCAACCAACAGCTGGAGGGACTGCACAGATCACCAGCAGCTGTGGTGGTTTCCAGAATTTTCAACACATAGATGCTAAGGATAAAGTGAGAGGTCAATGCAGTGTGGACTTTGGAATGCAGTAGTTGGGAGTGTATTCAGCCCTTGCCCTCAAGGCAAGAAGCAGCTGAGGCCAACCCTGCCATGCAGCCACCCCCACATGGCAGCTTAAGGTCCCCGCCTGCAGATTTTATGTATGTATGTATGTTCATGTATACATAGACAGAGGGCACAGGATGAGAATGAAGGGATGATATCTAAAAAATAAAATTAAGAGGTGAGAGGACTTAATTAGGAGGAGGAGAAAGGGTGAGATAAACGAAGGTAAATTATCTCATATAAAAGATGCAAGAGAAAAGTGTTACAATGGAGGGTAAGAACAGGAAGGTGAAAGGGAATGGGAGAAACTGATTCTCATTGAATTTGGCTTACAGAGGGAACAGAGGGAATATCATACATACTCAACTGGGTATCTTACCCTACAGAAAAAAGGTGGGGGTGATAAGAAGGGGCATGATAGAAGGAAGGGCATATTGGGGGAGAGGGAAGTTAGAAGCAAACATTTTTAAAAAGGGATAGGGTCAAAGGAGAAAATAGAATCAGTGGGGGATCAGATAGGAGGGAGTGAAATATAATCTTTCACAATATAACTACTATGGAAGTTATTTGGATAACTACACATGTACAATGATATTAAACTGCTTATCTTCCCAGTGGGGGTGGATGAGGAGGGAAGAAGAGGAAAAAATATGGAACTCAAAGTTTTAAAAACAAATATTTAAAGAAAAATTTTACTGGGAAATAAGATACACAGGAACTTATCAAAGTTGAACTATTTACATCCCTACATAGAAAAATGATCATTGTAACTGATGAAACTTTCTCAACATGAAAATAATTGAAGGGAATAAAAATATATGTAGTCTATATCAGAGGGTATATGGGCATATGAATACATATGCGAATGTGTATATATGTTTACAGGTATACATAGATAGAGGGCATAGGACCAATTTAATAGGAAGGGATGATACTTAAAATGTAAAATTAAGAGGTGAGAAAGGAATATAATGAGGGGAGATGGAGAGAGATAGAATGGGGTAAATTATCTCATATAGAAGCAGAAAGTGAAAATGGTTACAATGGAGGAGAAGAACAGGAAAGCAAAAGGGAAAGGGTCAACCTTATTTTCATTGAATTTGGCTCAGGGAGGGAATGACCTACACACTAAATACAGTATCTCACCATACAGGAGAGTAGGGGTGAAGATAATGAGAGAGGGGATGAAAGGAGGGAGGGCAGGCTGGGGGGAGCAGGGAAGTGGGAAGCAGCCACTTTTGAAGAGGGACAGGACCATGAGCTGAGTCAAGATGGCAGAGAAGAAACAGCATTTCCACACAGCTCCGGCTTCTACCACTTCCAATTTATATAAAAGGAGACTCTGAACAAACTCTGGAGCTAAAGATCCCACAAAATAACACAGAGAAGCAAACCACTTGTTGAGGACAGCCTGGCAGCTCACCAGGGAAAGGCCAGTGCAGCACTCTGGGAGCCAAATTCAGTCCCACATGAGTCAGACCTTTTAGCCCCAGGGTGGCTGGAGCAGCAACCAGCTGGAGTGACTCCAGAACACCAGCAGCTGTGGTGTTTTCCAGAATTACCAACAAATAGATGCCAAGGACAATGTGAGAGGTCAGTGCCCTGCGGACTTTGGGACCCACTAATTGGGAGAGCTCATAGGCTTATTCCCCCCCACACACATGCCAGGCTAGAAGCCGCTGAGTAGCCATGGCGCAGCCGGAGCCACACAGCAGCTTCAGCTCCTGGCCTACAGACTATAGGGGGATCCTGCCAACAGTCTGGGGGGTAATCCCTCTTGCTTTAACCTTCTTGCATCTGGATTACAATCTAGGAAGGAGGTCTTGGGGTGTGTGACCAGCTTGCCAGATTGTGTGGAGGCATCAGAGAGGGCACCCAACCAATACCTACAGCATCTGAGAAAATGCCAGTGTTTGGTACAGAAGCTCCCCGGCTGGTGGCAGAGTCCTACTGTGGCAAAAAACCCAAAAGTCAAGTAATTGAGTGGCAACATGCCTAGGTAACAAAATGAACAGAAAAATTCAACATAAGACTCCTATTTTGGGGGCAAAGAGGATCAAATCATGGAACAGGAAGACAGTGAAGTCAGAACTCCTGCACTAAAAGCTCCAAATGAAAATACTAGCTGGTTATAGGCCATAGAGGACTTTAAGAAGTAGATAAGAGAAGTAGAGGAAAAATTGGGAAGAGAAATGAGAAACATGCAAGAAAAGTATGAAACAAGAGTCACACAGCCTAACACATTAAAAATAGACTAAATCAATGGCAAAAGAGACTCAAAAAGACAATGAGGAGAAGAATGTCTTAAAAAGCCAAATTTGCCAGATGGAAAAAGAATCTCAAAAGTTCACTGAAGAGAATCATTCCTCCAGAATTAGACTGGAGCAAATAGAAGCTAGTGACTTTATGAGAAATCAAGATGCTGTTAAACAGATCCAAACAAATGAAAGAATAGAAGGCAATGTGAAATATCCCATGGGAAAAACCACTGACATGGAAAAAAATCCAGGAGAGATAATTAAAAAATTATTGGACTACTTGAAATCCATGATCAAAGAAAAAACCTAGAAATCATCCTTCAAGAAATTCTCAAGGAAAATTGCCCTGACGTTTTAGAAGAGGGCAAAAAAGAGGTTGAAAGAATCCACAGATCACCTCCTTAAAAAAGATCTCCAAAAGAAAACTCCTAGGAACATTATAGCCAGGTTCCAGAATTCACAGATCAAGGAGAAAATATTACAAGCAGCCAGGAAGAAACAATTTGAATACTGTGGAAATGCAATCAGGATAGGGCAGGATCTGGCAGCTTCTACACTGAGGGACTGAAGAGCTTGGAATATGATATTCTGGAGGGCAAAGGAGCCAGAATTAAAACCAAGAATCACCTACCTGGCAAAACTGAGTATTATGTTTCAGGGGGAAATATGATCATTCAGTGGAATAGAGGACTTTCAAGCATTCTTGAGGGAAAAACCAGAGCTGAATAGAAAATTTGACATTCAGATACAAAAAGCAAGAGATGATTGAGAAGATAAACAGGGAAAAGTAATCATAAGGAACTTATCAAAGTTGAACTATTTACATTCCTACATGGAAAAACAATAATTGGAACTGATGAAAATTTTCTCAGTATGAAAATAGTTGAAGAACGGTATATAGGCATATGAATACATATGTGAATGTATGTATATATGTTTATAGGTATACATAGATAGAGGGCACAGGTCGAATTTAATAGGAAGGGATGATATTTAAAAGGTGAAATTAAGAGGTGAAAGAGAAATATAACGAGAGGAGATGGGGAGAGACATATTGGGGTAAACTATATCATATAAAAGATGCAAGGGAAAATGGTTACAAGGGAGGGGAAGACAGGAAGGCAAAAGGCAAAACCTATTCTCATTGAATTTGGATCAGGGAGAGAATGACATACATACTACATAGGATATCGCACCCTACAGGAGAGTAGGGGGGAAGGGGATGAGTGATGGGATGATGGAAAGGAGGGAGAGAGGGAAGGTGGGGAGGGAAGTTGGAAGCACCCACTTTTGAAGAGGAACAGGATCAAAGTAGGGAATAGACCAAGTAGGAGGTGGGATAGGAGGGAGGGAAATATAGTCAGTCTTTTACAACATATCTACTATGGTAAGGTTTTGCATAGCTACACATGTACAACATGTACTGAATTGCTTATCTTCCCAATAAGGGTGGGTGATAAGTGAGGAAGGGAATGAATCTGGAATTCAAAGTTTTACAATCAAATGTGTAAAAATATATAAATACTATTATTAATACTAGTTTACATAAATTGGGAAATAAGATATACAAGCATTGGGGCACAGATATTCACCTTAGCCCTACTGAAAAAGTCAAAAGGGTTATTGGAGAAGATATAGGAGAGAGAAGATGGGATGAGGGGATATCCTGTGGGACAGCTATTCTGGGGTAGTGGGTAGGGGAAAAAAAAATATATATATATATATTCTATTATTGATACTATTTTACATGTAATTGGGAAATAAGTTATACAGGCACTGGGACATAGAGATCTACCATGCCCTACTGGAAAAATCAAAGGAGGTATGGGGGAAGATATGGGAGAGAACAGATTGGAGGAAGGGATATCCTTTTGCACTGCTATTTTGGGGAGGTGGGTAGGGGAAAATCAGGTAGAAAATTTGTAACTCAAAATCTGGTGGAAATGAAGGATGTAAACCAGAAGTTAATAAAGCATTTGAAAAAATAAATAAATGAGGACTTCTTCACCAAAAAAAGAATAAAGGAAGCTTGTTCAACCCCTCGTTATGTCTCTGATCCAGTCTTCCTGTCTGCCCAGATCAAAAGTGAACCTGATAGAAAACCTGCTAGTGCTAGAAGTTCCCCTATGTCTCCCACCTAACAACTGGTATAGTCAGTATGTTCACCGGACACCTCTTCTCTGCTCTCTCAGCTTTCTTCTTCCTCTATTCTTTGAAATCCCCCTGATGCAGCTGCTCTTCCCCAAGACAGTAGTATAAAGTGAGGAAGTAACGACTTTTGGGGTCCCAGTAATCAGGATTCAGGCTGTGCTTGGGACTTCTCCATTCTGCTACAGAAACCTTTTCATTCCAGATCACTTCATCCCTCCTAGGTACATTCTGTATCCATGTCCCTCATTACTCCCAGAACCTCAATTTAAGAAGGGCACCTAAGCTGTCCATCTCTCCATCTCTCTAATCTAAACTCAAGATTTCTCCCTCATGCCCCAATATGTTCCCTACTACCCCTGTTTTGCACTTTCCTTTTATATGCTGTCTTTCCTTTTTAGAATGTAACCTATTTGAGGGTGGGGATTTTTTTTCTTATATTGATATTCCTAAGGTGGAGTATTATAGTCCGTACTTGATAAATGCTTGTTTACTGACTGACCAGTATTTATTGAGAATCTGGCTACTATGTTCCAAACGCAGAGTGAGGTGTTGCCCTATATACAAGTGAATAAAATAAGGCCCTTGCTGTCAAAGTACTTAACTCCTAATTGGGAACAGAAGCTATATACACAAAAAAACAATATATTTCAATGAAAATGTCGTTATTGCCCTAGTCTAGGGGGAAGTACAGAACAAAGTGCTAAAAATATGCTCAGTCATGGTCCATGATATAGTGGCATTTTAGAAGCTCCAGGAACAGTATCTAATAGTTTAAAGGCTGCTAACCAAAGCTTGAATTCCCCTAAATAGAACATGCAAATATAGAAATAGAAATCCCCTAGTAGAATACTCATTTCCCAAAAGCTAAGAAGTCATTTAATAAAAATGCTCCCAGGTGATAGAAAATATATTCCCTTCACACTGTATTCTATCATTTCCTATCTGAGTACAGGGAAGTCACTTCTCCCTGGGCCTCTGTTATCCATGTATAAATCAAAGGGGTTGCACTAGATGATATATTGTCTTTTCCAGTTATGAATCTGTAATCTCAGATTCTAAATGAAAAATGAGAGACTAAGAGTGTGCTGCTTCCTCTAAGAAAATTTAGAGTCATATCCTATAGCCTGGATGTGCCTCAGTCACACATACTATGCCCCCTAATGAATAAATTATATACATTTACATGTGTGCATGTATTTTTTGAGTTTTAAATATAATTTTATTTCTTTCCCTCTTCACATACAGAATTTAAAGTACCTGCACATGCCATAGTTCTTGCAGAAGTATCTTATATCATTTAATCATAGATTGGATAAGAGATTTGTGGCCTCCTGGCACAGAGTGAATGCAAATACTAAATGGTAACTGTTTCCTTTTGGCTAGGAGCCCTCCCTCCCCGTTATTAAAGAGGCCATCCCTTGAAAACTACTTAAAACTACTTAAAGAGGTCTATTCACTGAATGGGCACTATCTTACTTAAAATGAAAACCTAAAAACCTTAGCCTAAAAAGCCCCAGGGGCTTCCATTGCATCCTGGGTCATCTTCAGTCATTGTGATGAATAATTGGCCACTGGACCCAGATGGTTCTAGAGGAGAAAGTGAGGCTGGTGACCTTGCATAGTTCTTCCTCACTCAAATCAAAGTCAACTGCAAGTCATTTCATCATCTCCCTGATGTCATGGTCCTCTTCGAGAACGAAGGACAAAACACAACACAACAGCAATCTTTAAAGGTGAGATCTCTTTCATACATTCCCTTTTGTCTTCTTAGATAACTACCACTATAGTTCAGATTTTTATCACCTCTCATCTAATAATAATCTATTTGGTCTCTTCACCTTACTTGGTGGGATGTTTTGGTGTCATGTCCTATATTCATGGATTTATTAGTCATGCCAGATATCCTTGTCAATATGTGCCCCTTCTTCCTTTAAGGAAAGATATCTCTGCTTCTCTGATTTAGTGATGTTCTATTTACATATTTTTCAAATATATTAAATGTTATATGTTTTATTACTGATAATATTATTGATAAGTATTTATTATTGATAATTATTTATTTTACCATTTTCAAATTGGTTTAGTTATTATCAAATTCTTTTTTTTTTTTTTTTGCCTTTTGGATGGCAATTGGGGTTAAGCAACTTGCCCAAGGTCACATGGCTAGGTTTTTGTTTGTGTGTGCGTTAAGTGTCTGAGGCCAGATCCTAACTCAGGTCCTTCTGACTCCAGGGCCAGGGCTCTACTCACTGGGCAACCTAGCCTCCCCTTATTATCAAATTCTTAATTCTAACCCTAACATCCCATGAACCTGACATCTGTATCAATTTGCAGCTTATATGTCTATATCTTGTATCACTGTTGGTATTTGCAAAATAGCAGAATGGCAAATACTCAGGGAGAATCTGACTTGCCCAAAAATAATGAAACGAACTCATCATCATCCTCAATTGTTGGTTGTTTTGTAAAGACATTTAATTGTTACCTATACACTTGCGTTGACTACTGATGGATACTGGAATGACTACTATACATGGGGGCAAGGGAACTGAGTAGCAGTCTATTCTATACTGTGTATGTTAAAGTGGTAAACATGAAGTAATGGAACCCAAATTCAAACCAATGTGACTTTTGGCAAGACACTTAAACCTCTTTAGCACTCAGAAATTTCCTTATCTGTAAAATTAGGGAGTTGGACTATGTTATCTCTATGGCTCCTTTCAACTCTTAATTTATGATACTACGATTTAATCTACTGTTTTGTAACTAGAACTACTGTTGGAGAAGAATGGAGCCATTTATAATGCTGCCTCTTAACCATATGATCTTTGTTTAAAGAACCTTACCCTTCCCTGAGGATGGCATTAAAAAAGAGACTTTATCATCAGCATTGCCACAACACCCTAAAGACCATAGGAACGTTTTACCTGATTTGCAGCTAAAACTTTCCATGTGTGTTGCCTCCAACCATTGGAATATGAATTCTTTGAACATCCGTGCAATCTTATTTTTCTATTTGCAGTCCCACTGTTCAGCACAATGCTTTGCATAGTAAGGGTTTAATAAATGCTTCATTCATTCATTCATTTTTCATTCATTCATTCATTCTACACTTTTATTTTCATTTTTCAGTCATGTCTAACTCTATGACCCCATTTGAGATTTTCTTGGCAAAGACACTGGAGTGGTTTGCCATTTCCTTCTCCAGCTCATTTTACAGATGAGGAAACTGAGGCAAACAGGATTAAGTGACTTGCCCAGAGTTACACAGCAATTAAATGTCTGAAGTCATATTTGAAAACAAGAAAAGGAGTCTTCCTGACTCTAGGCCTGGCATGCTATCCTCTGCAGCACCTAGCTCCTCTTCATTCCACACTAACCTGGTCTTCTAAATTATTCCAGTGGTTCACAGCTGTGTCTGGGAACTGATCAACTGGGCTGAATCTAAGACCTCATGAGTAACCTAGGGAAAAAGAGCACTCTTGAAATCATAGATCTTTATTTTTCATCCACAATGTTAAATAACAGGATTTCAATCCCTTCTCAAGACATCATTATTGATGTATGAATTAAACTGTAACTGGAGGAGACTTATTCTCTCTTTCCAGTATATGACTAGAAGTGTGTAAAGCTAAATTAATTCTGGTTAGGATAGGGGCAGCCAGATATTTGTGCTGAGAAAAGTCACCTTAGTTGTTACATTCTTAAGTCATATTAAATTATAAATATGTTACACCAGTGGATTGAGTTTCTATAAGCTGATTTTAATTTGCTCTATAAGTTTTAGAGACTGAAATTGACTCTGGGTCTAAGATTTCATTCCTTCTTTAACAATAGAATCAATCCTTTTCACAAAATGCATTGCTCCCTAATGTGATCAAGAGGTCAAATGCAGAACAGTTATCATTTTATTCTTAGCAGTCTCCCTGGTGATGTCCAGCTTTCTCAGGGTTTGTTGACTCAACAGATATTTATTAAGAGTCTACTATATGTAGATCAATTTCTTAGAAAATAGGGTAGATGGAACATTTAGAGAAGATATGTTCTGCACACATATGCAGCTTACAGTATCCCATAAGACAAAATGTATTCATTAGCCTAGAATGTGGAGTTAGTGATACCTTCATCCTGAATTCAAAATCCCAATGACAGTGTAACAGATGTCTTACATTTCCTGATGAATTGTTTTACTTTCCCTTTTCTGAGTCAGGAAATCTTTGAATAAACTTAAGGTACCCTTGAAATGAAAGCAAAATCTTGTTCTACACAGAGTGAAAATCTAGCAGAGGAAACACTTTGGACATGAGTGCATGACAGAAAAATATGTTGATTTTTTGTTTGTTTTGCTTTTTTCAATTCCATAGGATCATAGATTTGAAGTTGGAAGTGCTGTCTGTGACCCTCCATTCTAATCCCTTCATCTTATAGATGAGACCCAACATCATACAAGCATCTCATAAATCAATCAATCATTCAACATTTATTAAATGTTTACTATCAGGCATTCTAAGCACTGAGAATATAAAAATAGTCAAAAGGAAGTCCCTGCCCTCAAGTAGTTTATAATCCAACAAATATATACAAAGCAAGCTATCTACAGATTAAATAGGAAATAATTAACAGAGGGGAGATACTATTAAGAAGAGTTGGAAGACGCTTCCTATAAAAGATGGGATTTTAGCTGGGACTTAAAAATAGAAAAGGAAGCAAATAGGCAGAGTTGAGGAGAGAGCATTGTAGGCATGAGGGACAGCCAGAGAAAATACCCAGAACCAAGAAATGGACGATTTTGTTCATGTTACAGTCAGGAGGCCTGTATCAACTGGATCAAAGAATATGTACTGGGGAATAAGATGTAAAAAGACTGGAAAAGTAGAAGTCTAAATTATGAAGAGCTTTGAATGTCAAACAGAGGACTTTGTATTTATCCTAGAGGTAATAAGGAGCCACTGAATATCATTTAGTAGGTGGCTGACATAGTCAAGCCAGGGCTTTAGGAAAATTACTTTGGTGGCTGAATTGATGGATTGAAGTGGAGAGAAACTTGAGACAGGTCCACAAGCAGGCTATTGCAATATTCTGGTTATTAGGTGGAGGGCCTGCAGGAGAATGGTGGCAGTGTCAGAGTTAAAAAAGAGGCATTTTTGAGAGATATTGCAACTCAACAGTCCTTGACAACAGATTGGATGGATATATGAAATGAGAGATGAGAAGTCCAAGAGGACTCCTAGATTGTGAGCCTTTAGGACTAGAAAGATTAGGTCACTCTTTGTAGTAATAGGAAAAATAGTTGTGGGGTTGAGGGAGGCTTAAATGGGAAAAGCTAACAAGTTCTGTTTAAGACATGTTTAGTTTAAGATATCTACTGGATATCTAGTTGGAGATGTCTGAAAGGATGTGCAAGATTACAGATCAGCAGAGAGGTTGGGGCAGAATAGGCAGATGACAATCATCAGTATAAAGATGGTACCCATGGAAGCTGATGAGATCACCAAGTGAAGTGGTATATATAGGAAGGACAAGAGAAAAGAGCCCAGGACAGAGCCCTCTGAAGTCCCCACAGATAGAGGGTAACACATCCTATAGGTCTTTAATTTTAAATAAAGTATCTACTTCAAAAGGAAATAGAACAATTAAGGGACAAGAACTAGAATATAACAAGGAAAGTGCCTTCTTTGAACAATAGATGTTACATGGACTAACAAGTTATGGGATAGTGTAGTACATTAAATAAGAATACTGACTTCAATCATAATAACAATTTACGTCCTCATTCTCACATTTTTTTAACTCATGCGACCTTGGACAAGTCACTTCACATGCCTAGATCTCAGTTTTCTTACCATTAAATCAGTGGCTTCTGAAGTCCCTTCAGGCCTCAAAACTGTGATTCTACGATGCTAAAATTTCTATTTATCAGGGAAGCTAGGTGGCGCAGTGAGTAAGAGCACCAGCCTCGGAGTTGGGATGACCCGGGATCGAAACCGGCCTCAGAAAATGAGTACCCACACATAAATAATGACTAGCCGTGTAACCTTGAGCAAGTTACTTAACCCCAATTGCTTTAAAAAAAATAAAAATAAATAAATAAATTTCTATTTATCAAAAAATATAAATGATTTGTTAAGGGCCTTCCATCACTGCATCTCTACCAATGTAAAGTATTCAATTTGCAAGTTATTTTCCTGGTTAAATATGTAGATATATTTTAAGGTAATTCATTTAATGCTGAGTTTGACACATAACCCTTAAAATCCAGAAGTGTCACCAAATAGTTGTGACATTTTGAATAAATTCCAAGTCAATTTTTAGCATATTTTAATTCAATAATGCTTGAACCAGAAGATCTTTTCTGATACTAATGGATTGGAAATACCAGAATACCTCTCATTTCTTTCACTCACTGCCCTCATCCAGATGATTGAAACTTTTACTGCCTTTTAGTATTGTTAGTACTTTTAGTATTCTCCTTTTCCCTTTCACCAAAATGTAGTCACCAAATCCCCTTACAAGCAGACAGTTTACAATGCTCAAAACATGAGCAGGCTAATTTATGGATTTAAGGAAAACAATAGAAGTCCTATCAAAAATTAGAGAAAATAATAATTCCCCATAGTGAACAACTCTGTTCCCCTAGGCCTGTGCAATCTCAGTTTCTTTGGTGGTCATACAGCCAGGGGTTCCTGGGTATTGCTATTGCTATTATACATTGTTCTTCAATAATATTTCACTGACTGCCCTCTCAGCAATGCTTATTTTAAGCTGTCACCTCTAGCCATTCTCAGAAGACATTAGTGGTGCTTATGGCCTACTCTCAGGGAGCAGTGTGAAAAGAATGTCTGATCTGGATTCAAAAAAGATGGGAATGAATTATGGTTCTGTTACTTAGTACCAGAATGATCTTGGGCAAAGGGATTGTACTCTATCACAATGATCATCCTTTTTGGCTATAAATATATGATACTCACCTCCCTCTTTTCTATATCACAACACCTACACATTTCTGTATAAAAAAAACAAAAACAAAAAACAAAACAGTATCTTCAGGGAGTAGCCGGACTGAGGGGAGGTTGTGTTCCCTCCCTCACACATTCAAGCTAGAAGTGACTCAAGTGATATTTATGGATAAAAGAAAAAGAACCTTTGGGGATCACAGGTGGCCAAGTCCATCAAGATCTGTGAGCCCTACATTATTTCATAGCTGTTTAAAGTTTAATGACCTTATGGCTATGAATTCTGTGTGATATAATATATCCTATTTTTTGTAGAATTAAAATTGAATTTTCCTTTGTAACTGCTTTAAATGAAATGGCAAGTGGACCACATTTATTTTTTCTTCTTTATACTAATTCTATCTTAATACTTACATACCCTTTAAAAAGCAGGTATCAATAGTAAAACAATTTCCTCAGGTTTAGAAAAAATCTGTAAAAATTGCACATTTATGGTTTTTATTTGAGAAATGGTATCTAAGAGTAGGAAAATGTAGTGAGTAGTATGCCTACAGTATATAAATTATTTGCCATCTTGATAGCCATCTAGATAAGTGGTATAAATCTCAAAAATAAATGAGGGCCATTAAATCACACATAAGAATCTTTAAAGATGCATGTTGACTTTTTAAGTTTTAAAATGTGATACTGTCAATGCTTTATTTTATTTTTATTTGTTTTGTTAATTTTTTCCAATTACATTTTAATCTGTTTCATGTCACATTTGAAAGTGTTGTGGGATCATATGCAGCTCATAGGCCTGTGTTTTGCCCTCTAACCTAGATTATTCAACCTTATCTTGTACTCAAAGACAGAATTTTATAGTAGAAAGGTCACTGCACCTAGAATCAGGAAATATGAGTTCAAATAGAGCCTTTGTTACTTGTCTATTACTTTATACAACTCATGTCGCTGCTTTAGGATTCAGTTTCCTCCCTTGCCTATAAAGTAAAATGGGTAGACTAGAAATCTCTTCAAGACCTAATTTTCATAACTGATAGCAAACTACTTATCTGCTTTACCCATATACAACATCCTATTGCCCACATCAATACTTTTATATAGATGGTCTCCCCACCCCACTCTACTCTCCCCCCCCCCCCCAGATATACACACACTTCTCTGCCTAGAAGGCTCCTCCCTTCTTCAAGTCTACCTGGAATCCCTAGTTTCCTTCAAGTGCCACTTCCTAATAAGGTCTCCCAGATTCCCCGAGTACCTATAATTCCCAACTCATGGAAAATGCTTTTTATTTTTATATATTACATATTCATATATTTATGTACATTCTACTTTCTCTCCAGCGAATTGTAAATTCCTTGAGATCAGAGACTTTTTTTTGTCTTTTTATCCTAGACCTAACCTAGAAATGGGCACATCAGAGTTACTTAAAGAATTTTTTAATTGAATTAATCACATTCCCACTCTAAGTCTTATATTTTCCCTTTTTTGCTTGTTATATCCAGGAATGAAATGAGAA
This sequence comes from Gymnobelideus leadbeateri, assembly GCA_011680675.1. Classification (NCBI taxonomy): domain Eukaryota; kingdom Metazoa; phylum Chordata; class Mammalia; order Diprotodontia; family Petauridae; genus Gymnobelideus; species Gymnobelideus leadbeateri. The sequence goes on from WOXC01008605.1 coordinate 516,337, forward strand.
ATTTCAAGGGAATTTACCTCAGAATGAATCCAAATTCTTTCACCAAATTTTCATTGGTAAGATTAAACTCTATTTACTTGAAAGAACCAAAAAGAGCAAATCCAGTTAAGGAAAAAAATAATATAGAAATCCCACATACATATATTTGCATTTAAATAGTTTTGGGGTGTGGGTTTTTTGGGATGTTTTTGGTGTATTTTTTTCTTTCATTGGTGAATGAAGGAATACTATACAAAGATTTTATTCCTGGACCACCACCCTCAGGAGTATTTGACTTTTCTATTTTTTACTAGTAGGTTTCTCTTCTTTGAATTGGCTGTGGCCCTTTTTTTTTTTTTGTTAGGGTTAGAGATGCAGTTTCCTCAAGTAGCAGTGAAACAAAGCATCATGATCTGTCTCTACAGAAGACTCCAACTCATAGGCTCCACATTATTAGCATACTACTACAACCAAATAAGCTAACCTGTAGAACATAGATAGTGATCCAGGCTTTAATCAACATTTATCCAATCAATGGGGTGAAGGGTGTGTTCAGGGAGGATTGGTACCTCTGGTGTGAAGGCTTCCAAGCCCTTTTCAGGGCTGCTTTCCACCTTAAGTGTCCTCCCGTTCTACTCAACTCTCACCTGTGGCTCCAAGAAGCTGTACCATGTGCATGAGCCACACACCAGTAAACTGTTTCAGTGGGCTAAACCAGGCTGAGGGTAACCAAGGGGTCTCATACACGTTGGTGAGTTAGGGGGGTTTCTACCTCAAGCATGTGAAGGCTTACTCTGGTGAAATGGGCAGATTAGAATAATTTCTTCCCAACTGCCGTGAGGCAGCTGAAATAGGCACTGTGAAGCACTTAGATTTGGTTACACATTGAAGACTCCAAGGTCATCTTGAGCCATCACCAGTAGTCTTGATTCTGTCCTGTGACTGAACTGTAATAACTCTGGAGGAAAGAGTGAGGCTGACAACATGCAACTTTGCCTCACTTAAATCCAGTTTACCAGCAACAGCAAATCAAAAGATATCACCCATACCGTTTTACCATTATGCCTATCCAAAGTCCTGTGGTGACAGGTAAGTGATAAAGCAGCAGGTGCAGATACACTGGGAGTTGTACTCATAACCTTGCACACAGGAGGCCCAGGCCACAGGATTGTTTCTCACTGGAAGCAGCAGTGGAATTCAGCAGCCCCTGGGTGTCTGAGCAGCCTTTTAAAGATTGCACTGCTCACCTCCTGGTGTAAGGAAAGGGCTAGAAAAGGTGGCCTAAAAATTGTCTGCTTACCACAGCAGGCAATGAATCCCACTCTGTGATTGAAAAACAAAAAAATGTACAAAAATATCTGCAAAGATTATTCTACTCACCATTGGCACATGGAATGTGCACACATTTATAGACAACACAAAATCCAGCAGACCTGAAGTCAGAACTGGATACACGTTTTCCTGGAGTGGCCACAGAGAAAAGGAACATGCAAAGCTGGTTTAGGTTTTGTAATCAAAACTAATCTAATCAACTAGCTGGTATGCCTGCCAAAAGGAGTCAACAACAGGCTCATGACAATGTGATTGCCACTTGCAAGAAAATATCATGCCACCATTATCAGTGCCTATGCTCCCATGATGACAACCCCTGATGAGGTCAAAGAAAAAATTTATTAAGACCTAGAGACCCTTATCATCAGTGTATCAAAAGAGGACAATCTTATAATTTTGGGTGACTTTAATGCTAGAGTGGGCTCAAACTACCAGACTTGGTAGGGAGTGCTAGAGAGGAATGGAGATGGAAACAGCAACAGCAATGGTCACTCACCACTGAAGATTTGTGCATCGCATGACCTTCTCATCACAAATACTGTCTTCTGTTTATCTAAACACAAGAAAACTTCATGGATGCACTATTGCAGCAAGCAATGTCATCTAATAGACTATGTGATCGTAAGGAGAAGAGACAAATAAAAAGTGAGAGTGACGAAGACAACATATGGTGCAGAGTGCTGGACTGATCACAAACTTATCCTTTCCAAGCTAAATATTCACATTCATCAAAAGAGCTGCCCCCAAGGCAAAATGACTACCAGAATAATTAATGTTAACAAATTAAAGCTCTTCTCTGAGTAGGAAAAGTGTTGCTAACAGGGAGGGAAAGTTGAGCCAACACACTGTTGTCAATAATGGAGAAGAAAAGTAGTGAGCAGTTTTCAGAGATTTGGTGTATAGCACTGCATTTCCTCATCTGGGTCAGAACACACACAAATGACAAAACTGGTTTTATGAAAATGATGTTGGAATTAAGAAGCTGCTAAATGAAAAACAAGAACTCCACAGGATTTACCAGCAGGATAGGATAAACCGTTTACCTCAGTTTGAGGTCAATCCCTCCTTAACTGAAGTTGGAGAACTGAAGAAGAGGTTTTGAATGCCATTATAGACTCCTTTCACCTGGCAAAGTGCCTGGTGCTGATTTTATTCCAGCTTAGATTTACAAGGTCCAGGGTCTCCATTGCTCATACAAAAACAGACTGAAATTTTCCAGGTTATATGGCAAGAGGAGGTTATCCCCCAGGAGCTCAAGGATGTCTACATTGTCCATCTTTATAAAGGTAAAAGAAATAGATTGTCCTGTAGCAATCACAGGGGGTATTGCTGGCAAGATTCATGTCAGACTCCTCCTCAGTAGGCTAATTCTTCACCTGGAAAAATGGCCATCTACCTAAGAGCCAATGTGGCTTCAAAAAGGGCTAAAGAACAGTCAATATGATAGTTGCTGCTCAACAACTCCAGGAGAAAAGTCTAAAACAGAACAGAGGTCTATACACATTTGTAGATCTGATCAAAGCCTTTGATACAGCTAGTCATGAGGGTTTATGGAAAATTATGTCAAAATTTGGTTGCCTAGAGAAGTTCATCAGCATTGTAGGTCACTTTAATGATGGCAGGAATACCTGGGTTCTACATAATGGACAATGCCCTCGTGCCTTCGGAGTCACCAATGAAGTGAAACAAGGACGAGTGCTCACTCCCATGCTTTTTAGCATGATGTTTTGAGCCATGTTGTCAAATGCTTTAAATGAGGATGAGCACAGCATCAAGGTCAGCTGTAGCACTGATGGTAAATTCTCCAATTTGAAAAGGCTACAAGTCAAGACCAAAGCGGAAGCAGTGCTGATGCACGATTTTCTGTTTGCAGATGATTGTGCACTCAATGAAGCCTCTGAAGTTTAGATGAAACAAAGTATGGATCAATTCTCTGCTACTTGTGCTAATTTTGATCTAACAATTAACACCGAAAAAACAAGTGCTCCATCAGCCACCACCACACCATCCATATGTGGAGCCATCAATTACAGCAAATGGAGAAGTTTTGAATGCTGTGGATAAGTTCACTTACCTTGGAAGTGTACTTTCTAAATATGTACACATTGATATTGAGGTTGATGCAAGCATTGCTACAGCTAGCTCAGTGTTTGGGAGGCTCCAAAGAAAAGTATGGGAAAGAAGAGAGATTAGATTGACTACCAAACTGGGAAGAGAAACACATTGTATTGACATCATTGTTGTATGCCTGTGAAACCAGGATAGGCTACCAGAGCCATATCAGGAAACTGAATTGCTTCCATTTGAATTGCCTCAGGAACACTCTGAAGATCACATGGAAGGATAAAATACCAGAAACTGAGGTCTTAACTTGAATTAAACTGCCAAGCATTCAAACTCTGTGATGGGCACAGAACCAGTAAGCATGGTATACTCACATCAGAGAAGGTGCTGTGCTCTCTGAGCAAAGCAGAATTAAAACAGCTCAAAGGAAATGCAGGATGCTCAAATTAGGGTATTCACCCCAAATGTTCACAAATACTATTTGTGCCCTACCTGGGGTAGAGTATTCTGGGCATATATTGGTCTGATCAGCCACAGTTGGATACACTGAAACTTGACTTTAGCGTGATGTCATTTTGGTCCTCTTCAAGAATGAAGGACAACAACCAACCATCTCAATCAATAAAATAGTCAACAAGTATTTTAAAAACTCATGCTATTAAAATAGGTATTGTGCTAGGCACTAGAGGATACAAGGAGAAAGAATGAAGCAATCCCTACTCACAGTGAATTTATATTTTAATGGTCAGAGACATACATGTAAGAATAAACAACACAAATATGCTAAATATAAACTTATACAAAGTAATTAAATTCAAGGTAATTTGGGAGGGAGGGGGCTTGAATGTGGGAGGATCAGGAAAAGTTTCATGAAAAAGATGGTGCCTGATCTACATCTTAAAGGAAAAAAGGGCTTCTATGTGGTTGAGGTAAAAAAGGAGTACATTTTAGGACTAGGATTCAACCACAGCAAAGGTACTAAAACAAGAGATGAGATATCGTGAGTGAAGAAGAGAGAAAAGAGGCATTTTGGTAGGGTAATGGGAAAGGGGGTATTATTCAATGAAATGGGAAAGTTGAAGAATTAGGGTAAGACTGTATAGAACTACAGGAGTTTTGATTTGTAAATTCAAGCCATTTCAGTCTTTTTTCCAGGATAGCTATTGGTAATCTTTTTGAGTAATCAGAGTTTATCTTTGGTAAACACTTCAAGACTCCATGATCATATCAGCCCTGTCCCAAAGACCCCAGAATCTTCTGCTCTGTCCATCTTCTTCTTGATTTCAGTTAAGACCTCCAATTACTAAAACCCATTTATCTTTAATGTGTTTCTCTTCCCAGGTATCTCACTATCTACAAACAGAATAAGTGAGTAAAGGGACCATAAGCAGATGAAATTCATCTCTAATGTTAGAATTTCCCTAAGATTATACTGGGGAAGGGGGGGTGTATTTTTGGAGGAGTGGGAGAAGGGGAGTATGTATGTCTGATGCCCTAAAATGACATTACTTAGATGGAACCTTCCTCTGCTTATTCATGATATTGACCTTAATTCCTCCTTTATCTATGTTTTAGCAGATGTTTAACAATGTATAGGACCCTTAAAACTTCTGGAATGTAATGGCCTTTTGATAAAAATCCAAAAATCTCCACAAGAGTAAATAAAATCTACAATCTCAAACTATAAATTAATAAAGAGCAGAGAACCTTTGATTTTTTGGAAACTATGGAATTTTCCATTTTCATCAGCCATTGATATTACAATCTTGTCTTTGCCCATTTTTTTTACTAAACCAAGAAATTTAATGCTTTATTTCTTTGGGCAAGGTGAAAGGAATTTAAAGTATATAGATATATAATTTCCCTTATTCTACTTCCAATCTGCTACTTTCATTGTACACAGGAATTTTCTTTTATTATCTTCACATCTATTTAGAATTTCCTTCATTTATTTTCCTATTTTCTGCAATGTGATTTTTGTCCAGTCGTCATTAAGGCTGAAACAAGTCTCTAAGTAAAACGGGCTTTCAATAACCATTTCCATTTGAAAATTACTTCTTGATCTGCTTTTCCAATCTCTGCAAAGTTCCATTTTAAAGCATTTGTTAATAATCCCTTTCTTCCCATCTCTCACTTTCCTTCCCAGCCAGATAATTTCTTCTTTGCTCTAAGAATACTGTTATAATTTCCTTTCACAGACACAATAGCCCTCCGTTTCTCCTCTTCTCTTTTTTACATTGGGAAGAGGCTGCAATAATTTCTCTGGTAATTGAGCAAACACCATCGCTTTCATCTCCCCATCTGATGTATTCTACTTTATGAATTAATGTGACACTTCTGTAAGTCATTCCAGAATACTGGACAGAAAGATGCAACCAATAATGACACAATTTCAAGATTCCTATCACTAAACTGAAAAGAAAAAAGTTAATAAATAGGCCAAACTGACAAACTACAGGGAGGAACTACAGTAAATGCTAAACTAGTTTTAAGGACTAAAGTCATATTCACGAAGCAAAAACTATTCCCATCGAATTCTCCAGGGTAAGTTATACACAGTCACAAAAACATTCATAAGCCTTTGAAAAAAGACTGTATGCAAGAATTATGATGTTAACAAGATCTGTGGTCATGGAGAAGTCATTTAAATTTTCTGAGTCTTGGTTTCCTTCTGTGTAAAATTGGAATAACAATATTCCTACTACTTACCCCACTGAGTTGTGAGGTAAGTACTCTATAAATTTTAAGGAAAAAGGGAAGCCATGAAATGGGGTTATGAAGAGCAAAGCCACAACCTTCAGCCCCTAGAGGTGAGGTCAGAAAGGGAAGGGGAGACAAGACACCAGGTGACTAAAAAGGAGAGTGGGGGCAGGGGTGGGGGATGGGTGAAGGAGGGGGCAGCAGTGAGGTGCTGCTCCCCTCCAGTGCATGCTCGAAGTCCCCAGAAGGCCTGTGGCCTACTTGAGGAACCCTTCTCAGGCCTAGTGGCCGGGGCGTACCTGCGGCCCTGCAGGAGGGTCACTAGATGATGTGGTTGCAGAGACAGCCGAAGAGGTCAAGGAACCCATGAGGTGGACATCACGGGGCTGTGCCAGGACGCTTCCTCCAGAAAGGCCACGTACCTGATGGGGGAGCTGACAGCCAGCAGTGAAGACTATAAACTTCTGGAAAATATGAACAAACTGACTAGCTTGAATTATCTAGAAATGAAAGATACTGCAGGGAACATAAGTAGAAACCTAAAGGACTTAAAGCAGAAATATGTAGCACTTCAGCCTTCTCTGGATCAGATCGCTTTAACATAGGAGCAAGTAGCTCCTCTCCAGCAGGCAGCCTACAAGCTGATGCATATTCAAAGAAACTAGAAGCAAAGTATGAGTAGTTAGAGAGTAGATGAAAGGATTCTTTAGCACAGAGACTTTAACTACAACAATGTTTTATAAGAGCTGAAATGCACAGTATGGAATCAATCATTGTGCTTCAATTCCATTAAGGGAAGCTGTGCTGCTGATCTGAGGAGAATCCCAGCCCCGACTTCTGGTTGGATGTGTAACTCTGGCCACCCCCTGATGTTTTCCTAAACTTATACCCCTGGAACCGAATCTTATCACATGCTTCATTGTGTGCCTTGGACCAGGGCTCAGAAATCAGAATCAACCAGGTCTAGATCAGACACAGATTAAGAGGCTTTTGTCTCCCTGTCTCCTCCCTTCTTCCCTCTCCTCTAGCTCCTTTATAACCTGTTTTTGAACTTAAATAATAAATGCTGACTTATGACCCAAAAAAAAAAATTAAAGAAAAATTCTTTAAACTTTAAAGAAAAAAAAATGTAAGATGGCATAATAAATAATAACACGGCTGGCCTCTGGGCTTGGAAGTTTCTGGTTCAGATCTCAACCCTGACAAATATTGACTGTGTGAAAGCACTGACTGGTGTCAGAGAAGATAAATTGCAATCTCTCTTTGAAGCTTACTACTTGTGTCTTTTTTCAAGTCACTTTACTTCCTTGGGCCTCAATTTTCTCATCTCTAAAATGAGAGGGTTGGACTACATGACGTCTCAGGTTCTTTCCATTTTCTACATCTATGACACAGAGGAAGTCACTTAAACTCTCACCTACCCTTTAAGAAGTTACAGAAAAGCCATTAAAATTATGAAAATATATATTATTGTTGTATTTCCTGCAATTTTTTGAGTTAAACTATTTGATTTTTAGAAATTTTAGCATTCTCCTGTGAAAAATCAGGATGTTGCTCTCAAATTCAAATTTCATGTCTGTTTCAAATGTCTAGTTTACTATCATCTAAATCTTTGTTTCTTTTCAGAAGGATTTGTACATCTTATAGCATGTTTTTCTAACTGAAAAGGAAACAGTCACCTTGAGTTGTGAGATGAGTATACTGAGCTTGGAATGGGGAAGATCTAGGTTCAAAATCTAATCTCTGATTTCTAATCCTATGCGATGTTGAACAAATCACTTAACCTCTCAATACCTTAGTCAGCTCTCCAGGAAAAAGAGTGTCTTGGCTTCTTCTTTTGCTTTTGTCATTAACCCCTTTGACACTCTAGCAAAGCCTATGAACTCCTCAAAACCTTATTAAATACATAAAATTGATATGTAAGATTACCAAGGAAACCAACTATGTTAAAAAGATTATTTTTAGTTTATTGACCCCAAGTTAAGAATGCATATCTTTGGACTTATTAATCATAGTCATGGGTTGTAAGCCACCTCCATGGAGAGATTTTCCAGTTGCCTGAACTTAGAAATCCTCATGGTATTTGCATATTCCTCAAAATAAAGAGATAAAGAGTTCCTACTATTCCTTGGGATGCCACATGTTTGCCAATCCTGGAAAAAATGGAACAAGCATTTTAATTTTATGCATCTTGTTTAAGCAAGAATCATTCAGTCTCTCCTTTTATTATTGTTTATTTTCCCATTTATATCTAACTAGTTTTTAACTCTGAATTGTCAACTCTTGAGACTTTCTCCCACTCAAAATCTGCCACTTGTTTCCTGTAGATTTATTATTCTGTTCTGGGGACACCAGCTGATAAGAAATGCAGATTTTGCTCAGGGTAGGATTGACATGGTACATGTATGGTTTGCATATTTAGTCAATATAACAGTACCAGATTTTTTATTCTGTGTGCCAATTAATGCTTTCTCTTCAACACAATGATGTTGATGTGGTTGTTTGCACTAGCTCCCTCTCTGCTATTATCTTGGGTGTTATTGTCAAACTGACTTCTTTTAAAGCCAATTAAATATACTAAGATTAGATTTCAGAAAGAAACATTGACTTGCAATGGGCATGGGGTCTCCCATGGTAAGAATAACACATTTATTAATTTGAAATTTCTATACAGAACCTTTTCACTAAAATAACATATTCTGTTACATAAATGTGTGCTTGAGAGCCTTGTATCCCTCTCTAATGAATTACATATTTTATAAATTTTCTTGTTCATTTCATGAATAATCACATAGGATTTCAGTGGCATAATTGATATTGTTTCTTTTTCCCATCTATACAATTTTATTCATTGTATTTTTCACAAAGAAAAGTCAGTTTTTATAACATAATGCATTTTGTTCCTTGGAGTGGGAAGCAGGAAAAAAAAATCCCTCATTTTTTTCCTCTCATTTGAAAGATGAATAAGCTAGCAAATTGCTTTGTTTTTCTATCCAAGTAAAAAATTCAAAGGGTTTTTTTTGGGGGGTGGAATGCAAATTTGCAAATATGACAAAATAAGGAAATAATTCACACTTAATGGGATGCAGAAAGAGGGGCATAACAATATGATATTGGTGGAACTATAACTTGATCCATCCCCTTTAGAAAGCAATTTGGGATTAAGGTTAAAAAGTTACTTAAATTAGTCACATGAACAAATGGAGGACTAGGTATTTTCTCTGATCATAATGACCTCTCAACCTTCTCCAAAACAGAAATTAAGTGCCAAAGATAAAACAACTTCAACTATTTCCATGGTCTAAGATACCATTGGTGGGGTGCTTGAGGTGTCTATGTTTGTAACATTAATTTGTAAAAATCAATATGTACAACCAGTCTGTAAAATCACATTCCCCCACCCTGCCACCCTTAGAGCATTAACTCTGCCACTTCCCCTGCCAGCACTCTGCTTAGCAACAATTCATGAACTGTTTATCTCTCCTTGGTACAATAACAAGCTACACTTACGAATACTTCACTAAACCATCTATAAACTTTTTAGCTTAGGCAAATGTTATGTCGCCCTAGTATAATGGCCAGCTGCACCTATGAATCCTTCAATGCACTATCTGTAAGTTAACTCTTCAGCCAATTATACACATCCTGAAACCCAGTTAGCCTTGGTTCCCAACATCCATCTTGTCAAACATGACACTGATGGGTGGCAGACTAGGCACTTTTCAGTCAGCCCTGACTGCTAGCTGACTTAGTGACCACACCTCCAGGTATACCCCCTTGGGCTGTTTCCCAGTGAATTATGGGCATTATGCCTGCACAGTAGATGATAAAAGTGCATATTCCTTTAAGCAGTGACCATTCCTTAATTCTTCCCTAATCCCACCCTTACTCACCTAGTTAGCATAATTGACATCTGACTTACTATTGTAACTCTTTATAAATTATACTTATGACTTCTTTAAGGTTTCAGGTTCCCTAAGAACTCTTGCCTGCTGTAAAGTGTAACAATAAACTTTTACAATCCTAACTTAAAAGATTGCTTGGGTCCTGTGAATTCATTCCAGTCTGCCCAGCAGGGACCCTGATCATTGGAGCCCCTAAAACACCTGTCACCCCCACACCACCATAAAACCAAAAGAATTTTTTTTAAATTCCATTGAATAATTCCTAACAAGCTCATTAATTGACTCCTTCCCAACCACATTACTACAGGTAGTAAGACTGCAATAGCCTAGCCAGCCCACCTGCTTAAAGTAAAATACAACCCATACTCTGGTTTATCTTCCTCCTTTCTGTGGAGATCCAAGAGTTCAAAACTGAAAAAGTTTGCTGAGGTCTCAATAGACTAGGCTACAAAAGATCTTTTCAGAAGAGAAGAGGAAAAAAAGTGAAAGGTCAGGACATATGTCTGGGCTTGAAATTGAGTTCAAACACAGACTCCTAGGAACTTCCTCTCCTTCCAGAGACTCACTGATTCAACTCTAAATTATAGCAATTATTTCAGGCTGCCATAGCACCAGTCTGACAAAGCCAAAGAACAAAGGAACAGAGGGAACAGGACAGGATAGAACATGGAGGGATGTGTGGAAATCTAGTAAGCTTGAGGGAAAGTCCCCAGCATCCAGATGGGGCCAGTTCTGTTCTCCAAAAAGTCACTCAGGATAGAGATGTAAATTAGTGAACTGTAAATTGTCCAGCATTGGAGCAAGCAAAAATGTTTTGAGATCTAGTCCCCTAGAAACCCACCATCAGAGGGAAGGGAGTACAAAAGCAAGAAATAGGGGAAAATAGTTTCTCTGATTTCATTTCTCAACTATATAGGGAACTGAGCCAAATACATAAAAAATACGAGCCATTCTCCAACTGATAAATGGTCAAAGGATATAAACAAGCAATTTTCAGAAGTCAAGGCTATCAATAGGCATATAAAAATGTTCTAAATCACTATTGATTAAATAAATGCACATTAAAACAATTCTGGGATAATACCTCACATCTATCAAACTGGGTAATATGACAGGGAAGGAAAATGACAAATACTGGAGGAGATGTGGAAAAATGGGGCCATTGACAGACTATTAGTTGAGTTGTGAAGTGGTATGACAATTCTGGAGAACAATTTGGGAATAGTTCCAAAGGGCTATAAAAGTATGCATATGCATACCCATTGACCCACTACTAAAACTATCCCAAAGAGAACAAAAAACAAAAACCATAAAAGGACCTATTTCTATAAAAAGTAGTTATAGCAGCTCTTTTTGTGGTGGCAACAAATTGGAAGTTCAGGGAAATGACTAAACAAGGTGTGGTATATGACTGTGATAGAATACTATTGAGGATAAGAAATGGTTTTAGAAAAACCAGAGAAGTCACACAAAGTGAAGTGAGTAGACCCAAGAAAACATTGTACACATAAACAACAACATTCAAACAATGATCAACCATGAAAAGCATATCTACTCTGATCAAGACAATGATCCAGGATAGTTCAAAAGGACCCATGATGAAAAATGCTACCCACCTCCAGAGAGAAAACTGATGAACTCTGAGTGCAGATTGTAGTGTATATTGTGTGTTTGTGTATCTGTGTTTTCTTTTGTATCACAGCTAATATGGAAATATGTTTTGCATGACCCCACATGTATAATTGATATCATCTTGCTTGAGGGGTGGAGCCAAGATAGCAGAGTAAAAGCAGGAACTTGCTTGAGCTTGTTCCACTAAAGTCAGCCTGGTAAACCAAAAGAAAGTTCACTATCACACCAGGCTGGGAACAAAGCACAGTCCCACATGGGCCACACCAACACAGACTGGGCCAGAGCAGAATTCAGGGGACTGAATCACTGGCAGGGTGGGCAGTTTCCAGACTTCTCAACCCATAAATGCCAAATAAAAAGTAATAAGTCATTTGGAAAACACTGTTGGACCTGGGTGAGAGAAGAGCATGGTCCAGTCCCTGCAACTCTGATAGCAGAAGTGATGGCGACAGCTACTTCTGGAGCTCAAAGCTAAGAGATGATCAGGGGACCAAGCAGCTGACTGGAAGGCAACCGTAGGAATCTCTAGGCTGGCACTGAGGCAGGACTCTCTTGCTTTGCCCTGCTTGGATCTGGGTTGCAGTCTTGGGTGGCAGTCATGTGGTGAGAAGGAGCATTGGCAGAGCAGAACTTGTGGTGGCTGTGGAGAAGGAGTCCTTCTCATAGTCAAGTAATTGGCTGGCAAAATGAGCAAACAGAGGAAGAGAAATCAGACTATAAAATCATTCTCTAGTGACAAAGAAGATCAAAACATACAACCAGAAGAAGACAACAAACTCAAAACTCCTACATCAAAAGCCTCCAAGAAAAATGTGAATTGGTCACAGGCCTTGGAGGAGCTCAAGAAGGATTTTGAAAATCAAGTAAGAGAAGTAGAGGAAAACTTGGGAAGAAAAATGATTGTTTTTCAAGAAAATCATGAATAACAAGTCAACAGCTTGCTAAAGGAAGCCCCCCAAAATACTGAAGAAAATAACACCTTAAAAATAAAGTAATTCAAATGGCAAAAGAGGTCCAAAAAGCTAATGAGGAGAAGAATGCCTTAAAAAGCTGAATTTGCTATATGGAAAAGGAAATCCAAAAGCTCAATGAAGAAAATAATTCCTTCAGAATTAGAATGGAGCCAATGGAAGCTAATGACTTCACAAGAAACCAAGAGATTATAAAACAGATAAAAAAGAATGACAAAATAGAAAACAATGTAAAATATCTCATTGGAAAAACAACTGACCTGAAAAATTGATCTAAGAGAGATAATATAAAATTATTGGACTATTTGAATGCCATGATCAAAAAAAGAGCCTAGACATCATCTTTCAAGAAATTATCAAGGAAAACTGCCCTGATGATCTAGAACCAACAGGTAAAACAGAAATTGAAAGAATCTACCAATTGCCTTTTCAAAAAGATCCCAAAAAGAAAATTCTTAAGAATATTATAGCCAAATTCCAGAGTTCCCTGGTCAAGGAGAAAATATTAAAATCTGTCAGGAAGAAACAATTCAAGTATTGGGGAGACACGATCAGGATAACACAAGATTTAGCAGCTTCTTCCTTAAGGTATAAGAGGGCTTGGAATATGATATTCCAGAGGTCAAAGGAGCTAGGATTAAAACCAAGAATCACCTACCCAGCAAAAATGAGTATTATACTTCTGGAAAAAAATATGGAAATTCAATGAAATAGAAGACTTTCAAGCATTCTTGATGAAAAGACCAGAGCTGAACAGAAAATTTGACTTTCAAATAAAAGAATCAAGAGAAGCATGAAAAGGTAAACAGAAAAGAGAAACCATAAATAACTTATTAAGTTGATCTATTTACATCCCTATATGGAAAGATGATATTTGTAACTCATGAGACTTTTCAGTATTAGGATAGTTGAAGGTAATATATAGATATATAATATAACTCTGTGTGTGTTTGTGTGGATGTATACACACATATGCATATGTGTATATGTACATGAGTATGTATATATGTATGTGCATATATGTATACATAGAGAGCACAGCATGAGTTGAATATGAAGGGATAATATTTAAAAAATAAAATTAAGAGGTGACAGAGGAATATATTGGAAGAAGGAGAAAGGGAGAGATAGAATAAGGTAGATTATCTCTTATAAAAGAGGCAAAAGAAAGCTGTTACAATGGAGAGGAAGAGGGGAGAAGCAGGAACATGAAAAGGAATGAGTCAACTGTACTCTCATTGTATTTGGCTTAAGGAGGGAGTAACATCCACACTCAATTGGGTATCTTACCATATAGGAAAGTAAGAGGCAAGGATATAAGAAGGGAGGATGATAGAAGGGAGGGTAGATTACAGGAAGGGATAGTCAGAAGCAAACACTTTTGAAAAGGGACAGAGTCAAAGGAGAAAATAAAATAAATTGGGGGGGGCAGGATAGGATGGAGGGAAATACAGTTAGCCTTTTATAATATGACTACTATGGAAATGTTTTGCATAACTACACATGTATAAATTATATTGAATTTCTTGTCTTTTCAATGGGGGTGGTGAGGAAGGAAGAAGGGAGAGAATCTGGAAATCAGAGTTTTAAAAACAAATGTTAAAAAATTGTTTCTATATGCAACCAGGAAATAAGATATACACACAATGGAGTATAGAAATCCATGTTGCCCTACAAGAAAATCAGGGGAAAGGGTATAGGGAGAATGGGGGGGATAGGAGAGAGAACAGGCTGGGGGATGTGGTCATCATTATGCTTACCAGTTTGGGGTGGGGGGTAGGGAAGAGAAAAGGAGAAAATTTGGAACTTAAAATCTTGTGGAAATGAATGTTGAAAACTAAAATCAATAAATATTTTTTTAATATCAATTTATGGGGCAGCTAGTGGCATGGTGAATAGAGCAACAGCCCTGGAATCAGGAGGACCTGAGTTCAAATCCAGCCTCAAACACTTAAAACTTACTAGCTGTGTGACCTTGGGCAAGTCACTTAACCACAACTGCCCTGCATTATTCCCCCCTCCAATATATATATATATATATATATATATATATATATATATATATATATGTATATATATACATATATATATATATATATATATATATATATATATATATATATATATATATATATATATATATATATCAATTTGGCACTTGTATGGAGGATAGACAGGACAAGCAAGAAACTAAGCACAAGGAAAACAATTAGAAGGGTAATGTAAAAGGAGAGGACTAATTATGGCCTGAACTAGGTACTACTCTAATGTTCTGTTCTCACTGTCTCGTACTTAACACAATTGACTTTTTGGATCCAATGTTTATCCTTACTAAACTTCATCTTATTAGCTACCCCAGTGCTCCAGGATGCTCAGGTTTGTGGATTATTAAATGTATTTGTTTTTCCTCTGAATTTTTTATCACTAATAAAGTTGGTGGGCATTCAAAAAAAATATATCACATTGCTTGTTTTCTCAAGTGGTGAAGGAGAGGAGGGAGAAAGAGAATTTGGAACTCAAAATTGTTTAAAAAAAGAATATTAATTTTAAATATAACTGGGAAAAGTTAATGAAATACACAAAATATATTTTTTCAGAAATAGAAATAGAGGAAAATAAAGGGGAAAATGAATTACCAATGATCTCAAGAGGAAGAAAATGAAAAGAACTTGAAGATAAGCAAATAAATCAATAGGAAAAACATCAACAGGATAAGGAAATCTGGCATCCGGGCCTAGTAAACTTAACACATCAATAAATAAATATTGTATAACAAAGGAAAATGAGTTAATGGTTGATGAGACAACCGCTATGTATTTTGAAGAGAACAAGAAACCACAACACACGGTTACTGGGTTGTTTAAAAGAGAAATGAAAATTGTGAGAATAAAATGTATGTTCTGCATAGCATAAATAAATGGCAGAATTGAAAAAAAAAGGTGAACCTTCAATGTTACATCACTGAAGAAATAAAAGAGAGGATGACTGATTTGGAATGCAAATAAACAGAAGTAAGAACAATCTAAAAGAAGAGGAGCAAAAAGCAAAAATATTAAAAGAAAAAATGCTCTCTTTCTTCAAGAAACTAGGAGTATGAATAATTCAGAGAAGTGCCATAGAGGAAGACATATGAAGCAGAGAAAATAAATATAAAAATAAAGGGAGATTTTGAACTTGAAACTGAGGCTTTGTCCTATGGAAATAGAGCTAAGCCATGAAATAAATATATAAAAAATAAAAATAAAAATTTGACTTTTATGTCAAATATAACAGTGAAAAAGGACAGAATAAGAAAATAAACACTTTAATTATAATAAGCAAGTTTGTCACCAATGAAGAGATTAGAGAATGAAAGAATAAGAAGAAATGAACTAAAGAGTTGTGCTATGTAATGGCAAACAGAGTAGTGCCTTCCTCCTAGTTTCAGCTATTCAAGTGTCTTTGAGCCTCTCCTTTGATTGTATCATGCCTTTGTTGCAAACAGTATATATAGAGAGTTGCCCTTAATAGGTCTAAGAGAGTTTGGAGAACTTCCCTGCCTTTAATTGGCTTAATGTCATCACATGGAGCCTAATGTGGGAGGAACTTGCCAAAACAGAGGAACAGGAAATGTGGAATAGGAAGGAGTAAAGTAGATAAAAGCTCAAGCACAGACTGAGACCAGCAGGACTGAGAGGGAGAATGCTTGTGCTTTCAGCATTCTTTAGCACTCTGTTGGTCTGTTGTTTTTGGACAGAAATCCTGAAAGATGACTTTACTGATGATCCAGAAGTCCTGAAAGAGGACTCTACCACTGTTTACGGAAGTCATGGAAGAGGGCTTTACTGCTATTTATAGAAGTCCTCCTGGAATTTCACTGCTGATTTGTGTTTGATTTCTCAGACAAAAGCTTTATCTGTTGGTTTGTGTCACTTTGTCAGACAGAAAGTGAATTGAGATGATAGTGCTGGGAATATGTGTAAATACTGTGGCTCTGTTAGGTTTTGTCTTCCTAGAAACAGATACTTTGAAAAGCTGTCCCTGTGTGAAACAGAAGCCCAGAGTAGCCTACTGTGAGTCCAGGCAAGAGCTGGGAGGGCTGCCTACCTGTCAATCCAGGTAAGAGCTGGAAGCATGGAAGAAGAGCCATGGGGTTTGGCAGTCAGCCTCCAGTTAAGAGGAAAGGAAACATTACTTGGGTACTCAAGTAGTGACTGAGGATATTGTAACTTACTGTGACCTAAGGGTGGATAGCCTTTGTACTTTCCACTACTCCTTAAGAATGATCAACTTAAGGATGATTATCTCTTAAGGATAATTGGCTTAAGGATGATTGGAAACCAATCTCTAATCAAGATGAAAGAAGATGTTAAATGGGTACTTTTTATTGATTGAAGAGATTGTGACTTACTGAATGATATGTTTTGTTTAAGATTATATGACCTCCTTAGTAATAAGTTGTTATGTTATATTCTTGTGAATGTTGTACTTTAGTTTCTTGAATGTTTTACTTTAGTTTATTGCTGAATAAATAGAGAGCTCACAATACTATGTGATTAGATCCTTAAAGTTATTCACAGCAGCAGTCCTCAGGAAAGCTGCTCGTGATTGGCTTTACAATCTACAAAATTGTCAAGAATGTTAGTGTTACCTGAACTGGGCTGGGCTGGCCATGTCCTGTTTTGGTAACATGAAAGTCCCTCTCATACAGGTGGGAGTAGCATCCCTTTGTTGGATGCCTATGTTTTTAAAATTGGTGAAACTGAGCCTTTTATTCCTTCTCTTTTCTGCCATCTTCTTCCTGATGCTCTTTTATTGGCTATATCCAGAGGGTGATTATCCCATGTCATTCACAGTGGAGGCACCATGCACTGAACTTGTGAGGGGGAAGGACGTTTTTCCTGCTCCTTTTTTTAACTTGGTCAAGAGATGGGTCTGTAGCTGTTTTGGTTCTGTTGTATTGTTTTCCCTTCTCAATTTCCTCCTCTGTGATCCTCATAGAACCCAGGACTTTAAGTCATGGCAATCTAGGAGCCAGGACTGAAGGTGGGATGTTATAGCTCATCAGCCTGCTATGAAAGCCCTGAGAAGCCTGGATACCTAGGACCTGAGACCAAGGGAGATTTTGAACTTGAAACTGAGGCTTTGTCCTATGGAAACAGAGCTAAACCATGAAATTAATCCCCATACTTTCCCAAGGATTAAGGTATAAGATTTAAGGGGGACAATGTATGCTACATATGGGAGTAAGTTGTTATATTTGTGATATCTTTAAGTAAAAAGTTCATTGTAAAAGCTAATCCAGACTGTTAAAGGATAAATGGAAGAAGGGTGCAGAAAAACCTATGCCTTCTACAATTGAGGAAACAACATTGGTCAGTATTGGAGCAGAGAGCCTAGACCTCCCTAATCTCCTTAAGGATACTATAGAGGCCTGGGGTAACAGTGAAATCTAACTCACCTCAGGCAATGGAGAACACAGTAATCCATGATATTACACAAACACACACGTACACCCCGCCCCCCCCCACACACATAGTCTTATAACCTCCTTTTTTTCTTTTTTTCTTTTTTTCTTTCTTTCTTTCTTTTTTAGTGAGAGCATGGTATAATGGAGAAGAGCATATCATCACATGTAATTTCTGAAGCTCACTAGCTATTTGACTCTGGGAAATCCATTGTGTGTTTTAGACAACTCTCCAGAATTTCTCTACTAACTCATAAACTGGTTGGGGATCTTTGCATATAGATATATACTGTGAGTATCCTTGACTGATAAAATCCACATCCTTCCTAAATTCACAAGATTTCTATTCATGATACTTTTCTGCTGCCTGTAAAGTAGAAATGAAGTTTTCAGGAAGGAGCTAAGATCCATATTCAGCATCTTTTATCAGAATTTCTTTCATGATAAGTAATGATGGTGATGTGAAGACAAAATGACACAAGATAAACATTGATATAAAGGATTAAGAACATTGATCCCATTTAACAAATGTTTTCTAAAGTAGACTGTGAGAATGAGTTCACTACATCCTGGTAGGAACCTTGTACTTTTCAGAAGGTATACTGTATTGAAATATTAATATCAAATGGCACTCTAATCACCTAAAATAATTAAAATAGTTTCCCAAACAGTAGCCAAATTTATTTTATTGAGAGAAGGAAGATTTGGTTTTTGGAGTGCTGTTATGCAAGGGGATAATATCATTTGACAAAAATAAAGATGTTACTTCTATTTTTTTTAAGTGAAGATATTTGTAAAGTAATTAAAAAAAACTTTCCCTCCCCCTAAATAAGTAGGACCCTTGAAAAACTATTTTGTCTGTATAGGTATTATTATGTCCATTGTATATATCATAGAACTAAAGCTCAGAGACTTTCCCTGGCCACAAAGCTAGTAAATGTTAGAAGGAAGATCTGAACCCTATTTTATAGATGATAAAGTAGGAACAATTTAAGGGGAGGTGAGGAGAGATGGAGCAGAGGAAAAGAAAAGGGAAGAGAAGTGAAGAAATGAAATGAGAGGAGACTGATGTAATAACTTTCCTAATCTTCTCTAGCTTTTAAGTAACACACATGTTTGGAGCAGAAGCTAATGTGGAAACAAAATCCTATAACTATAGAATTACAATTCATTAAAGAAAACAAATGAGAACATAAAAATAGCTAAATTGATCAGCAGAATCCGAATGAAAGAGCAGTTCATGAATCTGGATGAATAAAAAACAGTTATTCATCAACTACAGAATAATAAAGCTTCCTTATTTGGGCTAAAATAGAGTGAAACAGGAAGGCTAATATGATAATAGCATTCAATAACACTGTGCCTAAATGCGGCAGGCATAAAAGTGAAACATAGAATTTAGTGAAGAATTTATCCATATTCAGCTGTACCTACATTTGCTTAAGATACCACAGACTGCTATTTGTTGACCTTTTTAAAATTATATACTTAATGCAGCATGTGAAAAAAATATTGCCTTATTCAAAATGTAAGCTTTCAGAAAAGCACAGAAAAACAGTGTCCAATTGAAACCATTACTGGAAATTCACACAGTTCAAATTACAAAAAATAGGAGGGGAAATGAAAACATAAAAAATAATAATTTAGGAAATTATAGGCCCATTATCTTAGCATTTATATTTTGTAATCTGAAAGAAACCAGAAGAACCAGACTATTCAGAAGGCAAAAAAAAACATAAATAAAAGAAGAATTTTAAGTGACTTGTTAGTTCAAGAGATTTTGAAAGCTATCATCAAATGCACTGTCAGTTTTCCTTATCCTCCAATATCATCCATATAATTTTCTTTGTTATTTTCTGCTTGCTGGACCTGCCTTCATAGACCACTGTCATTAAAGTATATTATAGTTTTGCTTCTTCTGCCTAATTTTTAATAGTAAACATACTTTTGTCAACTTGCAAATTTTTAGGAACTTATCCATTTTCTTCATCTCCTTTCTGAACTGTTTTTAACTATAGTCCAGCACTTCTATCTGAATAGTCTATTCAGACTTCTGAATATACTTATGTTCTGAAAGTTATACTTATGTTCAAGGTATGTTATTGGTTAGCCTTTCTTTACCACCTACCCTATCCCCACTCATCCTTGAGCCCCCCGGCATGTACACTTTATTGAATTATTTTCTGAGCTGCTACCATATTTCAATGACTTTCCACTCAATTATAGATGCTATATGCCCCATTCCCTACAGAGGAGTGATTGTAGACATTTATGTGTAGAATACATGTAGAGTGAAGGCTAATTTATTGATTTTATGTGTAAAATCAACAAGTATTTGTTAGGTTCTATGTGCAAGGCACTTGTGCTAACTTCAGGGATAAAAATAAAAGCAAACAGAGAAAAGGAGAGAGATTTCCTCAACTATAATGGAGAAAGAAGTCCAAAGGGTCAGAAATTGAGTTTGAAGAGAAATGAATTGAACATGACAGACTTATACATCTTATTAAAATAGTGGCTCCAGGAGGAACTGACCAGTCAAAATAAAGAGCTACATAGGTGAAGGTATCTTCCAGGATGAAAAGTCTTCTGGGATGTACTGGTGAAAGCATCTTCCAAGGATAAAAGGCTGCTGGAATATGGTAAAGAAAGAAATCCCAACAGTCTGGTGTCCAACCCAGAGAAGGAGGAACAGCCTCAGAAGGAAGAGGAGAAGAAGGGGGGAAGAAGAGGAGAAGGAAGACAATTTGGTAAATTCTTAAAATGTGTCAGATACTGTTAAGAACCAAGATTACAAATAGAAAAGAGACATAATGCCTGCATTTAAGGAGCTTACACTCTAAAAGGGAGAGAGTTACTAATGCTTAAAATTGCAATAAGACTTTTGGGACACCTTGTATATAGAAAAGTAGTGGCTAGGGAAGACTATTTTGATATGAGAATTCATAAGAATGGCAAGTGTAGTGATCAGACAGTCTACTGGCATGCCTTTTCCTGAATCTATGATAGGATAGTTTTGATTATTGCTCTGAGATCAGGAGGTAGAAGGGCAAACTCTCTCTATTTTTCTCTATCATAACTATTTCGGAAGTAATTCAGATATTATAACCTCATACATGTCTGTGAAAATCACAAATGATGATTGGTTAGAGGGAAGAACGGAGGATTTGGAGAGCATTTTATATAATAATAATATCTAACATTTATATAGCACTTACTGTATACCAGGCACTTTGCTAAATACTTTACAGTTATTAACTCTCCTCACAACAACCCTATAGGTAGGTGTTATGATTATCCCCATTTTACAGATGAGGATACTGAAGCAAAGAGAGGTCAAATGACTTTCCCAGGCTCACATAGCTAGTATGAGTCTGTGTGAGACTAAAAACAATATTCTGAAAGCTAGGAAAACCCTTTAATTTTCTGTCATTTGAACTGCCTTGTTTCCTCCCAGCTGCAATTCCCTCCATCCAGAATAACATTTAGATTGGGACAACTCCTGTGATGTTTCTCACTGATACTATTGTATTCCTGCAAATGACTCTGAAGTTTCAATTAACAAGACTAGAGGGACAAGGTAGAACCAGAAAACTTTGTCTTCCCAGTACCAAAATTGACACTTTGCCCACCTGACCATTTCACTAGAGGAACATTTTGTATTTTATATTGTGTCAGGAAAAGATACATTCATTTATTTCAGTTTTTTTTTAAGAGCCTATCCATTTCTATTTAGACATGTAATTTAACTCTGCTATTTGCAAACACGGTCGACAAATCATAGTACTCAGCATCTACCATACCATTTGGATACCAACACCCATTGTATTTACTCATATCATTTTCTAAATAAGACATTTTTCTTGTAAGAGCAAGAAGAAATCGGACTAAGCTTCTTCAACCCTTCCTTTCCCCTCTTCTCTTCTCTTCTCTTCTCTTCTCTTCTCTTCTCTCCTTTTTCATTGGTCCACTTGGGGTATTGATGCTCTCACCCAGTGTACTCTGCCCAGAGGAATATTGTTGTCTTTAGGTTTAAGGGCTATATTTCTTTCTTCAGAATTTCTTTCTTAAATCCTATTCACTCTGGCTCTCATTTATAGGTTAAAAATAGGTTCTTGTCCAAGTCCCACGTAGTGGTCCTTGTTTGGACCTTGATGGCTCAGAGTGTATTTAAAAAGCAATTGTTTCTGTTTGGGACAGAAACCCAAGGGTCTTTCCCTTCCAGTTGTTGTTTTTTTTTTTTTGACTTGGTAAAATAGGTCATTCTTTGTCTCATTTCTTACTTAATCACTGAATGGGCATTGCCTCAGTCAAATTGAGTCCTGGTAAAGACCTTAGTATAAAAAGGCCAATGTTCCCCACCCCAATTGGGGCCATCTCCAGTTGCCCTAATTTATATCTTACCACTGGATCCAGAGGACTCTGGGGGAAAAAGCAAAGCTGGTGACTTTGCACAGCCCTGCCTCACTTAAATCCAATTCACTTGCTAGTCATGGCATTACTTTCCTGATGTCATGATCCTCTTCAAGAAGGAAGGACAAACAACAACAAAAAAACAGGGGATTCATAGGACAAATTAGAATGGTCCTGTCAAGTCCAATAGAGATAGAAGATGTATGATGTTAACACAGATGGTTATAGGACTATTGGCTAGAAGAGAGCATTATCTTTTTAAAAAAATTCATTTAGGCAGAGCAAAGAGTGAGCCATAACCTATTGTTATGTTCTGCAAAATAACAAGTATTTTTAAAAGATAGAATAATCTCTTTTTTACCCCCAAAGAAAATGTAACATCATAAAAGTTGAAATAATCATTTTAGTGAATTACATTTCCTTCAATTTTTGTTGACAATTTTTTTCTTTTTCCTATCTTCTCCTCCAACAGAAAAATAAAAGAAAAAGAAAATGCATGCAATAAACATGCAGTCAAGCAAAATAAGTTCCTTTATTGACCATGTCCAAAATATATGTCTCATTCTGCACTGAGTCCATCACCTTTTCCATCTCATAAATATGCTTTATCAATAGTCCCCTGAATCATCTTGGATCAGTGTTTTGATATGAGTTCTTAAGACTTTCACGATTACTTGTCCTTACTACGTATTTGTTATTGTGCACATTGTTCTTCTAGTACACATTGTACATATTGTTTTCCTGGTTCTGTTCAATTCATACAGTTTTTAATTCCCGATTCAATTCCCAGTTTTCTCTGAAATTGTCTACTTTATCATTTCTTATATTACAATAATATTCTATTGCAGTCATCTATTATTTGTTCAGCCATTCCCCAATTGATGGATACCCCTTAATTTCCAGTTCTTTGCCATCACAAAAGAACTAGAAACAATAATATTGATTTAATTATCAATCCCTGAGAAAGAGGTAGAAAACAGGGGTCAAGAGGAGTGCATTGATAGTCTAAGTCCCTCACTATAGTAAGTGGTTTGTGTTGGCATTGGTAGGGTCCTGATTCCTCCAGACCAAAAGTAACAGATTAATAATTAGATAATTGAAACCTAACATGAGTGAGGAGATGGTAATAAAGCACCTAGTTGATCTTAATGAGTTAAAAATGCTCAGAAAGAATTGTATGACAAATTACTAAAAGGATTTGGGATTGTGATTACTAAAATCTTATGGTTAATCTCAGAAAACTAAAGAAGAGGTGACTGGAAGTGGGCTGATGTTCTGATATTAAAATTCTTTCAATAATAGAATGGTGAGCTTGCTGTAGATTCCTGACATAATTTTAAGATGTATTACTAAAATAATGTTTTGTAAGTACTTAGAAAAAAAATGATGATCACTAGAACCTTTAAGTATGGACATTAAGAATAAGCTATGACCTTGATGCAAATGGTTTGGAGAACAAGATTTCAATATACAGTGAATCACAAAACTGATTATATATTGCTAGTACTCTATCCAAAGTTATAAAAAAAATTAGGAAAAAAATCACCTGTATAAAAAAATTAAAAGCTACTCTATTTGCATATGAAAAACAGATGGTCACGATCTTTTTCAGTCCATCAATATTGATAAAATCAATTTTGTTGAAGATTTAGACTAGCAAAACATTACTAAAAATAAGGATGCCTAAGAATTCCTTTTATTTTCTTAAAGTGATGACCCAAAAGAGAAGAACAGAGACACTTAAAGAAGTGGGAGGCAGGGACAGCAATGGAAAGATAAAGGGAAAGATTATAGACTTAAAGTTTCCAGGTACCTTGGAAGTAAGTTATCTATTCCAACCTCAATATTTTTCAGAGGAGAAAAATGGAGACTTGAAGAAGTTTTGTCTTTTCCCACGTTGCAAATTCAAGATTTGAATCTAGCACCTGTGCACCTAGCACATTTGAACCTGACTCCAATTTCATCCTCCTTTCTATAACACCATGCAGCTTTCCCAGGGTGCTTTAAAAGACATTGGTCTCTGAGAGGGTAGAGTGAAACCTGAGGACCTTTATCAAGACAGGGGATATGTCCTGACCTCAGGATTTTGTGATTAACCACAGCATGGAAAAAATAGTTTGGGAACCATGCTCCCATCTAGTGAGATAGCTAATCCATGAGGTTTGTTATTAACATACCAACATCTTCCCTACTTAATAGCTTTAATTTGTCTCCTTGATTTTGCTGTCCAAGGTCTGAATCTCCCCATTCAGAGTCATGTGTTGCCCCAAAGTAGGGTTTTTATAAACTCACCCAATACCCACAGCAACTATTCAGGTGCAACTGGAAAAATTCCTTTCCCTATTTCCTCTTGCCTTATAGCTATAGCAGATGCTGCTTTGATTTGTTACCAATGTATATTAAGAAAAAGCCGGGGCAGCTAGGTGGTGCAGTGAATAGAGCACTGGCCCTGGAATCAGGAGGACTTGAGTTCAAATCCGGCCTCAGACACTTAACACTTACTAGCTTTGTGACCTTGGGCAAGTCACTTAACCCCAATTGTTCTACTTTACCCCCTCCAAAAAAGCAAAACAAAATGTCTTACTCCCTCATCCCTTCTTCCTCCCTTTTCATTTACAATTTTAAGTGAGTCTCACAGGATCAATAGGTACAGACAGATTGTGATCTAGATTGAAGATATCACTGCTTTATTATTTCCAAATAACCCCCAAAATCTTCCAAACTTCCATATTATGTCTAGTCCACCACCATCCTATAAGTCACTCTGATTTTCATAATATCCATGGCATCTTGGAAGTCTCACTCTCCCCTATAACTCATATCCAAACAGTTATCAAACCTTGTCATTTCTCTCTCCATAATATCTTTTATTATCTATTCCTCTCTCCTCCCACAAGCTACAACCCTAGTTTGGGTCCTCATCACCTCTCATACAGACTCTCATAATAGCCTAATTGTTGTCACTGCCTTAAGCTTCACCCCACTTAAATACATTCTACACACAGCAGCCAAAATGGTTTTCCTAAAACACAAGTCTTTCCATGTACAGTTATCCCTTTCACATCACAACTTTCCCCACTATGATTTCTATATACCAAGGATCAGTCTAAGAAATTAAATGGGAATTTCAGGGTGTGCAGTGGTATTGTAGAAGAAGCCCCAGATGACACACAAAGGCTAGCAGACAACACAGAAAAATACTTGACCTAAATTTTCCAATAAGGTACAGTAAGCACTCCATAAAAGAAAAAGAAAGAATTCAGACTTCTTCTCTGGTAGGAAGAGAGGGCCAAAATTTTTTACATGGATTTTCCATATCATAGGACATCCCTAACTCCTCCCCCCCATATGAAAGGGATAATTGTATGTCATTCTTCTCAGTATCAGTACATTTCTATTGACTCTAAGATCAAACATCATTTTATCTTTATCTCATTATTTTCTATTTTCCATTTTGTGCAAATTTTATAATATACATATTTATTAGTACAGTAGTATATGTGATTTATAAATAAGTAAATATTATTAGGGCTGTCTAGTCATTTTTAACTGATAAGGGTACACAATCAAAAAAAAGTGAAACCTCTGTGTCCAAATAAAGACAAATGCCTCCACACTAAGTTAACCTCCTAGTATGTATATGTCTGTGTGTGCATGTGTGTATATGTGTGTAGGTGTACACACATATACACACATGCACACATAATACACCATACACCATAATAATGCTACCCTGTAAAACCCTCCCGAGTCTCAAGGAGACTATAACTAACATCTTCAAAGCAGGTTTGGGGGACAGAGTAGGGAAAGAATTTCATTAGGTTTTCTCTAGTGAACCTATGATACAATGTTATTTAGCCTATGAAAAGAAGTTGAATGATCTAGGACTCCTGGGTCTATGTCTCATTTGTGTGTGGACTGTAGAATTAGCCTAACTACTTTATAATTAGCACAAGCATTATATTTAGAACTGATTGTAGGAATCACTGAGTCTAATCCCACCAAAGCAAATCAATTTGACATAGCCAGTTATTGTTATTTGGAACCAAACCTGAATCTTTTTACCTCAGATCCAATACTCTTTCTGCCAATTCAAGCTTAGTATACAGAAAGCAAGAAACAGAGATATAGGAGAAAGAAAGAACTACAAAGAGGAGAAGAGGTTTTCTAGATGCAAAAAACATAACTCCACCATGTTTGAAAGTCTTATACTCCAGTGTAGGAAACAAGGTATGTAGAAAAAATAAAAATGATGATAAGACATTTTTACAAACAATAGCAAGGAAGAGAAGTAATGGGTACAGTCCAAACAAACAAACAAACAAAAAGAATGGTGTTTATTTTAGATGCATTTGGAACTGTCTCCTAGTACCTAGGGCTCTGGGAATTAGATACTTTATGTTTTCAGATGCCTTATAGTGTTCTGATATAAAAAATTCTGATCAAAAAGAGGTCTCAGGTGTTTATGCATTTCCCCTATGGTTTCCCCCCACATATCATTTCATTAGCCTCCAACATTACACTATTTATATTTTAAATTGTTTAATGTTTTCAGCCAAAGGCAGTCAGCTTCAGGCAAATGGAATGCTGTGGTATTTGAACATAGTGACAAACCTACTCGTTAAAACTTGAATTCTATTAATGATTTGGAAAAGGCAAGAAAATAGTTCTAACTGATTCTATGCTACACTTCTAGGGTGACTGCTGATTCAGTGATCTCCAATTACTAGCATCTTGTCACTGACAAATCTGGAATTATGTATGCTCCGAAAAAGCAATAATTCTATTTGTATTGTTCTTATACTTTATGTGTTCTCATAAATTGCTTTCAAATAACCACAGTCCTATAGAACAAGTTTTCCCTGCATTTATTTCATTCCTGGTTTTTTGCTCTTACTTCCCTAAAAAATGATATGAACTTCCCAGTCCTATCAATTAAAAAAGAACCTGACATACAAAGTAGTACAATAAATTAAACGTTCATTTCACATGCAACCTGTGGGAACTAATTGTCGAGTTCTTTGTTTTTATTCTTTTGGACAAGACCTGATATTTCATTATACATAAAGGGAACTCTAGGTGGGAAAACTCACTTTACCAATGCAAATGGGTACATGATCTACTTCAAGACTTACGGAGTTACCTGGGGGGGGGGGGGCGGTGGGGGAAGCTGGCACTCAGAGGTTAAATAACATGTTCAGGGTCACAAATTCAGGATATGTCAGAACTGGGAATTGAATCCATATTCTGACTCCAAGGCCAATGATCTTGATTTTCTCTTTTAGTAGTCAGCATTTGTGAATATGTGTGAATATGTGTGTATTTGTGTGTGTGTATATGTATATGTATATATTTATGTGTGTGTGAGTGTGTATATACATATATATGTATATACATATATATATATATATATATATATATAATTTTTTATATTGTAAAGCCAAGCATGAGCAGCTCTCCAGAGGACTGCTATTGTAAATAGCTCTAAGGTTATGATCACATAGTATAGTGAACATCCTATTTATTCAGCAGTAAATTATAGCAAAACATTCACAGAAACCAAAGTACAGAATTCACAATGATATAACAAAACAACTTATCACTAAAGTGGCCACATAGTTTTAAACAGAAGATATCATTCAGTAAGTCCTTAACTCAATCATCCTTAAGAAGAAATCCTCCTTAAGGGACACAGAGTACAATGGTCAAAGTTTTCCTGCCCCTGGATCACATGTCTTAATCTTTCAGTCAAAAAGTCTTCTTTCTTCTTGATTAGAGATTAGTTCCCAATCATCCTTAAGAGGTAAGGGGTACAAAGTACAAAGTTCTCCCATCCCTAGGTCACAGTAAATCATGATCTTGTCAATCAGCACTAAATATCCAAGGACAGGTCTTTTCATCTTACTTGAGGCTGGCTCTCAGATTCTATGGTCCTTTTTCCATGGTCCCAGCTTTTGCCTGAATTCAACCAGGTCACCTGGATTCACAGGTAGGTAGCTCTCAGCTCCTCATTCAGCTCCTCATCCAACTCCTCATCCAGTTCATTGTCCAGTTCCTGTTCTATATTGAAGCTCACAGTGTCCAGTCCACCTCAAGTCCTTCCAAGTTTCTGTCTCTGGGGAGACAAAGCTTAACAGAGCCAAAACAGTATTCATGCACATTGCCAGCACCATCTTCAATTCACTGTCTGCCTGTGAAATCAGCACAGACCCACAAACAAGGTTCTCTCACACAACACAAATCATCAGCATAGTCCCAGGACCTCTAAAACCATCTTCCGGGACTTCTATGAACAGACAAGAAAATCCTCTTTAAAGCCTTCCAGTAAGATCCCACGGCTTCTGTACAAAGTATCACAAACACAAATCAGCACAGAGAGAACAGACAAACAGAGTGCTGGCCACCACAAGGGCTCCCCTCAGTTCTGCTCTGTCTCAACTGTGCTTGAGCTTTTTATCTGTCATTAGCTCCTCCCTGTTCTGCCCAACTCTTATGTCCTTCCTGTTCCTTTCTTTGGCAAGTCCCTCCCACTGTGGGATTCACAGACTCTGTTTCTTAACAAAGACTTTATGTAATCAGAGCAAGGCTCAAAGACACTTGAACTGAAACAAGGTGCAAAATGATTAAGTAACTGAAACAAGGTGCTAAGTATTCATTTGCTTGCCATTACAAATATGTGTGTGTGTGTGTGTGTGTGTATACACAAACAATTTTATATATTGGCTCTTTCCACTGCTTCCAAACCAAGTGTCTTCAATGATGAGGTCAACCTTCATATTCAACTAAGGTCACTGAATTTCCCAGTGTCCCAGGCCTATCTTCAAATATATAAATTGCATATAAGCTGTCAGTCTGCGTTAGAGAAGGATGTTTCCGTAACAAGAGTTGTCCACAGCAATGAAAGCATAAGTTCGGACCAAATTAGAACCAAATTATGCAGAGGAAAAATAAATACAAGGATACTTTTCTTCTTCAAAACTCTAATATACCTTTATGTTTTTGTTCATATATTTCAGGGGGGCATGTGTATGTGCAATACACAATGTATGTGTATGTGTAAATGCAAGCAAGGTGGGATTTTTTCTGTTATTGTTTTCTGTTGTTCTTGTTTTCCCTTCCTGTTGGAGTTCAGTTTCCCAACTCAGGCTAAATTGTAAACATCTAAAAGATTAATCTCCTTTGAACCCTGATAATTCACAGCTGAGCTGAGTCAAGTAGGTTTTGTGCCATCTGACTCTAAGATAATCAGGGGCCAAGTCTTTGTTATATATTTTGGGAGACTGGCATTTTGCTTTGGGGGTTCACTCATAAGAAGGATATTTTGATTTCCTGGTTGAGACTGAGTGGCCATATATTCAGAGCCCCCCAACTGCTCAGATTTCTGCGCTACCTTGATCCAGTGATGTATGTAAAATGTATAGCAATATTGCTTTACTCAGACAGTTGGAGCCCCGTCTATTGGTCTTAGTGCTCATTTCTCTATTTGTATTTTCTTTGCTCACTTCTTTCTCTGTAATTAAATTAGGACTGTTAACCTCCTTTTCAGCAGTCTTTCCTTTAAAAGCAGATCAAAGAACATGAGCTAGCAGGCCATCCTGGGTGTTCTAGGGTGATTGCTGATTCAGTATGTGTATATATAGTCACCAATGAGTTAGAGTTCATCTGAGAGAACAAGATTCATCTGCCCATAGGACATGATAGAATTCATTATTGTATTCTGATCCAATGACTACTGGGTATTATAACTATGCTAAGGAAAGACATGCCCAGGGCGGCTAGGTGGCGCAGTGAGTAGAGTGCTGGCCCTGGAGTCAGAAGGACCTGAGTTTTGATCCGCCTTCAGACACTTAACGCACACACAAACAGAAACCTAGCTGTGTGACCCTGGGCAAGTTACTTAACCCCAAATGCCCTCCAAAAAGCAAAAAAAAAGAAAAGGCATGCCCCTTTTCCCCCTCATCTTAAAAAGAGGGGGAAATGATGATATTGCTAGAAACATGAAAAATGTGAAAAACCACCAAATGGTGGCCATTGACTCAAGAACAAGCCAAATCACAGCTTCAATAGAGTATGAAGGCAAAGAATCTAGCTCCTTACACTATTTTAGGTCCAAGTTCCTTCAGCCACAAGGGCAGCCTTCAGAAGGAGTTCAGTTGTAGTCCTCTATGTTTCAATTCTTCAAATTTTTTGGTCTCAGGTCCATTTTACATTCTAAAAATTGTTGAAGATTATCACCTTCCACCACCACAAGAGTTTTTGTTTATGGGAATGGAATAAATATATAATGCCTACTCTGTGCCAGGCACTATACTAAGTGTTTTACAAATATCATCTCATTTGACCCTCACAACAACACTGTAAGGTAAGTAGTATTATTATTCCCTTTTACAGCTGAGGAAACTGAAACAAACAGACACTAAATTATTTACCCAAAATCACAAGGCTAGTAAGTGTCCAATGATAGACCTGAATTCAGAGCTTCCTGGTTCCTGGTCCAACAATCTATGCAGTGAATCACCTAGCTGCCACAGGTTTATATGTTATGTCTATCAACATTCACTATATTTGAAATGAAAATGTCTTATGACAATGGATTTGACCTCATTGAAAGGACCGTGGAGACTCTCAATGGTCTTTGAGCAGACAACACTTTGAGAACTACTGACCTAGAGGATGAGGAAAAATGGGAAAATACACACTGAGTGTGCACTCAAGCCATTGCTGCTCTTGCTGTTATCTCTGTTGTCACTGCTCTGACTTGGAGGTGAGATGATAAAAGAAGGATGGTAGTTAAAGAGTATGAGACCAAAATACAGAGAATTCTTTGTCTTTTAGCCTCTAGGTGACATAGTGGATAGAATGCTAAGCTTAGAATAAGAAAGAGTGGAATCTGAATCTTGCCGCAGACACTTAATAACTCTTAATAATAACTCTATCAGACTCAGTTTCTTTATCTCTAAAGTGGGGATAATAATAGTGCCAACATCATAGGTTAAGGGTTAGAGGGTTGTTATGAGAATCAAATAAATTCATATAGCAAAGTACTTTGCCAACCTCAAAGTGCTATATAAATGTAAGATTTTTAAATTGTGAAATTATTTCATCCCAGTTTGGTAAGATTGACTTTAGTGTGACCACCCCTTCCAGGTAGATCCTATATCCATTCCAAAGTTTATCTCTATTTTATTAAAATCTATTGTGTAAAGTCTATTTCTGTACATAGTCTCTAAAAGACAGAATCAAGATGAAACTATAGTTAATCCAATATATTATCATTCTATATGTAATTCATTTGCACAAAGACTGCCAAAAGGAAGGTCATGGTCAGATACAAAAAGCAAAGGAGATTCTCTTCCAATTTCACTGGACTCACCTTCTGGGGGCTCAATTCCAACCAAAGAGCTTTATTTGTTTATTTGTTTTTTTACGTATTTTATTATAGATCATCAAAAATAGGGAAAAGATTAAACTAATGTAGATAAAAAAACCTAAGCACAACCTAAAACAACAGTATTTTTATAGGGAGAGGTTTATAAGGAAAAAATTAGAACCATTCAGAAGGCATTCATTTAGGAACTGTCCTTCATATTGTTCCATCTTTTAAGGTCAGTCAAAGGATCCCACTCTAACCATCCCTCCTAGAAGCAAACGTTGGCCTAATGGAGAGAGTTCTGAATCTGTAATCAAGAAGACTTGGATTCAAATCCTGCTTCAAATACTTACTAGGGATGTGATCCTGGGTAAGTAACTAACAATCTCTCTTTCAGTTTTCCTGATGGTAAAATGGGATAATAATAGCATCACTTTGCTGGGTTGCTGTGAGGATCAAATGCAATATTTGTAAAAGCACTTAGCACAGTGCCTAGTACATAATAGGTCCTATACCATTGCTTATTTCTTCCTTACCTCCCCTCCTATTAATCTGGTGGAGGAACATTTTTTTTAAGGAGCAGTCATGTTCATGGGACCACCAGAAGGGAGGGATGGGGAAAGAATGGCCACATCCACACAAAGCTGTAAACCAAAGAGAGTGAGTTCTTTGGGCCAAATCACTATCTTCAAAACCATTAGGTCCTCCTTGGGCTAAAGCAGGCTAGGAGGAAGACTACAATGGTCTATGCAAAGGTGCCCTCCTCCATTCCCACCAAGTGATGGCTTTTCAAAGGGCTATCTAGAAGACTCTCTCGACTTTATCCTGTCTTTTTTTCTTTGTTTTTTAACAAATGCTTTATTAACTTCTGGTTTACATCATTCATTTCCACCAGATTTTGAGTTACAATTTTTCCCCATTTTCCCCCTACCCACCACCCCAGAATAGCAGTCCCACAAGATATCCCCTCATCCAATCTGCTCTCTCCCATACCTTCTCCCATACCCCCTTCAACTTTACCATTAGGGCAAAGTGAATCTCTGTGCTCCAATGCCTGGACATCTTATCTCCCAATTACATGCAAAATAGTATTAATAATAATAATTATATATATATTTATATATATATATATATATATATATTTGAAACATTTAATTTTAAATTGAATTTCATTTAAATTTAATTTTAAATTTGAATTTCACATCCATTCCCTTCCTCCCTTGTCACCCACTCCCTCTGGGAAGATAAGCAATTCAGTATGTGTTGTATGTATATATATATATGTGTGTGTGTATATATATATATATATATATGTATATATATATATAGCTATGCAAAACATTACTATAGTAGATATATTGTAAAAGACTGCTTATATTCCCCTCCCACCCATTGCACCCCCCACCTGATCCATTCACTATTTTGGTCCTGTCCCTCTTTGAAAATGGGTACTTCCAACATCCCCTACCCGCAGAATGCCCTCCCCTCCATCATCCCCCCTCTCATCCCCCTTTCCCCAACTCTCCAGCAGTGTGAGATATCCCATTTAGTATGTATGTCAATCTCAGCCTGAGCCAAAATCAATGAGAATGTGGTTTTGCCTTTTTGCCTTCCTGTTCTTCCCCTCCCCTGCAACCACTTTCCCTTGCTTCTTCTACATGAGATAGTTTACCCTACCCTGTCTCTCCCCATCTCCTCTTGCCACTTTCCTCTCTCACCTCATAATTTCACCCCTTAAGTATAATCCCTTCTCACCAAATTCAACCTGTGCCCTCTATCCATGTATAACTGTAAACATATATACACACATTCACATTATTTTCATTCTGAGAAAGGTTTCATCAGTCACAGTTATTATTTTTCCATGTAGGAATGTAAATAGTTCAACTTTGATAAGTTCCTTTTGATTTCTTTTCCCTGATTACCTTCTCAAGCACCTCTTGCTTCTTGTGTCTGAATGTCAAATTTTCTATTCAACTCTGTTTTTTTCCTCAAGAATGATTGAAAGTCCTCTATTCCACCAAATGACCATATTTTCCCCTGAAACAAAATACTCAGTTTTGCTGGGTAGGTGATTCTTGGTTCTAATCCCAGCTCTTTTGACCTCTGGAATATCATATTCCATGCCCTTTGATCCCTCAGTGTAGAAGCTGCCAGGTCCTATGCTATCCTGATTGTGTTTCCACAATATTGAAATTGTTTGTTCCTGGCTGCTTGTAGCATTTTCTCCTTGATCTGGGGATTCTGGAACTTGGCTATAATATTCCTGGGAGTTTTCTTTTTGGGATCTTTTTCAGGAGGTGATCAGTGGATTCTTTCAACCTCTATTTTGCCCTCTGGGTCTAAAACATCAGGGCAATTTTCCTTGAGAATTTCTTGAAGGATGATTTCTAGGTTCTTTCTTTGATCATGGCTTTCAGGTAGTCCAATAATTTTTAAATTATCTCTCCTGGATCTATTTTCCAGGTCAGTGGTTTTTCCCATGAGATATTTCACATTGCCTTCTATTCTTTCTTTTGTTTGGATCTGTTTAACAGCATCTTGATTTTTCACAAAGTCACTAGCTTCCATTTGCTCCAGTCTGACTCTGAAGGAATGAATCTCCTCAGTGAGCTTTTGAGATTCTTTTTCCATCTGGCAAATTAGGCTTTTTTAAGGCATTCTTCTCCTCATTGCCTTTCTGAGCCTCCTTTGCCATTTGAGTTAGGCTATTTTTAAGGTGTTATTTTCCTCAGTCAGGCTGTTGTCTGTCATTTCATACTTTTCCTGCATCCTTCTCATTTCTCTTCCCAATTTTTCCTCCACTTCTCTTATTTGGTTTCTAAAATCCTTCTTAAGGTCCTCTATGGCCTGTAACCCACTCATATTTTCATTTGGTGCTTTTGGAGCAGGATTTCTGACCTTCCATTCCTCCTCTTGTTCCATGCTTTGATCCTCTTTGCCCCCAAAATAGGAGTCTAATGTTGAATTTTTCTGTTTATTTTGTTTCCTTTGCCTAGTCATGTTGCCACTTAATTACTTGTCTTTGGGGGCTTGTTGCCACAGTAGGACTCTGCCATCAGACAGGGGAGCTTCCATCCTGAATGTTGGGGCCTTCACAACTTCCAGAGTTGGGTGGCCTCTGTAAAGCTTCCACACACTCTGACAAGTTGGATACCCACCCCAGACCTCCCCCACAGATCACAATCCAGATCCAAGCAGGTTAAAGCAAGAGCGATAAACCCCCAAGACTGATTGCTGGATCTTCCTACAGTTTGCAGGCCAGAAGCTGAAGCTGCCACTGAAGCTGCAAAATGGCGAGTGTGCCACATCTCCTCAGCCACTTCTTGCCCCCAGGGGAAGAAGCCAATGCATCCCCCAAACACTGGTCCCAAAGTCCATAGGGCACTAACCTCTCACTT
The DNA here is from genome assembly GCA_011680675.1 of Gymnobelideus leadbeateri. Classification (NCBI taxonomy): domain Eukaryota; kingdom Metazoa; phylum Chordata; class Mammalia; order Diprotodontia; family Petauridae; genus Gymnobelideus; species Gymnobelideus leadbeateri. Next base: position 551,547 of record WOXC01008605.1, read on the forward strand.
TGTGCTTGGCATGTCTGTGTTGATAATTCTGGAATCACCACAGCTGCTGGTGTTCTGGGGTCCTTCCAGCAAGCTGCTGGCCTGGCCGCCCTGGGGCTAAAACTGCAGCTCAAGCAGACCTGGCCTCAGCTCCCATTCGATGTGCTGTCAGCTCCCAGAGCACTGCACTAGCTGCTCCCTGCAGGACTGCTGGGCTGTCCTCAGCAGGAGGTTAGCTTCTCTGAGTCGTTCTGTGGGTGCTGGGGTTCCAGAAGTTGTTCAAGTCCCCTTTTATATGGTTTGGAAGTGGTGTGGGGGGAGAGCACCTTGGAAGTACTGTTTCTATTCCACCATCTTGGCTCCACCCCCTTTCTTCTGTCTTAAAATACCCAATTCCTACAAGTTAGGAAATTGCACATAGGCCGCAGAGAGCAGAAACAAAGTGCTTCAGCCAATCCAAACAGGCTTCCTGTCATACCTAGAGATCTGTCCAGACCATCTGCACACACATAAATATTATGGATTTGTTCTCACCTGATGAATGTTTCAGAAAATAGCATCTTATCACTTACTTTAGATTATTTACTTTAGTGATTTGATTAATTTACTAAAACACCATAATCTATGCCATAAGTCTCAGCTCTTCCTGTGATGATGATGGAATGACAGAAAGGCAGATGGGATTGTAAGAATAATGCAATTCACAGACTGTCTACAAGATGAGCTAAGTCACCTACACAGCAAGATTGCCAAGATTGTGGCAGCAGATGTTGCTTCGACTTCATTAATACCAGATTTCTTATCTTCAGGAACTTCAAATGTCTCTCCTCCCTTACCTTGTTTTGGATCCTCATTCCACTCTACAACTTCTTTTGTCATTAAGATCATTAATTTAACTGTTGCTACTTGATGAGAGATCTTTGTCCAATATGTAAAGAATTAAGAAACTATAAGATGAACTGGGTCATTTTCATACAAATATTTTTCCATAAATGAATATATACGTGGAAAATGTGTGAAGGAATCACTATGGAAATTATCAATGCATACTATAGCCTAGCTCTGAATTAGCAAATGGAGTTTAGATAGTTTCCTTGAATATAGAGATTAAGTGGTTTGCTTAGGGTCACACAACTAAGTGCTGTGTTTTGAGCCTAATTAGACAGGAAAAAGAAAGGCCACTTCATTCTTTAAAAGTAAACTAAAGGATAAGTGAAGCTATATAGATTTGATGTATAGAAATTTTTAAATGGCAGAGATGCTGATGCATGATCTACATTTTCTAAGTGGCAACAACATCATTTGTTGAGGAGAAGAGAAAGTGGGAGGGGTAATATGTGCTTTATGAATGAGTAGAAAACTTGGAAAGATCACTGGGAAGTGTTCTAGATAGTCAACCAAGGATGATCCCAAAGATTGCCATGCTACACAACCAGCAGAGGTTAGAAAATTTGAACTTTGAATGACCCTATCCACACACTTTTGTGAGTTCCTTCAGTATTATTCAATGACTTGGGAACAGAAGAGAAAGCATATAGTTAAGATAACACAGGGTTGAATATTAAGAAGCCCTCAAGAGAAAAAGGACAAGCAGCCAAGGTATTCAATGATAGTTTAATGGCTCATTTAACTAGTTATCTATAGTTCTTCCACATCACAACTTTCTCCATTGCAGTTTCAATCTATTGAGGATTGGCATAAGAAATTAAGTGGGAATTTTAGGGAAGTTTTGCAGAAACTGTAGAGGACACAGGAAGGCAGCAGATGACACAGATAAAGTTTAGAAATTCAGAAATGCACAAAATATATGTATAGTATTGTATAATATTAACATATTTTTCATTTTAAGACCATAATAATTCAGATTTTTTCTGGTACAAAGAGAGGGCTAAAAAGTTTTATTTGAATTTTTCAGATTGCAGAGTTACCACTCCTCTACCTTACTGTGATATGGAAGGAATAACTGTATAGTCAAAACTGTGAAGGGTTGGGAATCATGCCCAAAAGGAAGTATTGACAAGAAAATAATGACAGATTTAAGGAAGATGTGATAAGGATGTAGAACAGGCTTAGAAGGATAAAGACCATGGAAGATTTCAGAAAGCAAGTGAATGAGAAGTTTTAAGTGACTACTGACTCATATGCTTACTCTCTCATCTTTATAAATCTTTATGAAAGCTATCTATGCATATACTAAGGGCAAACTTGGTAAAAATATGAGAAGGAAACATGGGTTTCAAAGAGTTTTCCACAGCAGACCACTTCACAACTGCACAAGTGAGTAACTATAGCCAAATTTTCCATTTTGTTAATAAAGCATTTGACTGGTTAGACAAAAGGTAGCCTCCAAGGCTATCTTCAAACAGCATGATTTCCACAAATATTTATGACCTTGGTCATGTCATTAAAGTTGTCACTTGTCAACCATTTCTAGACCATTGCAGTCTCTGTTTCAAACTCCATCCTTATCCCATCCCTTCCATCAGAATCTTAAACTTTGCCCTTAGCAACCCCTATTCTTTATTAAGCAGTTTTTAATTTTAATTTTTATTCTTTAAATTAACTTTTTAAAATTTATTTTTAGTTTTCAACATTCATTTCCACAAGATTTTGAGTTACAAATATTCTCTCCATCTTTCCCCTACCCACATCCCAAAATACCAAGCCTACTGAATACCCCTTCCCCAATCTGCTCTCTCTTATATCCTTCCCCATCCCCAGCCAATTTTCTAGTAGGGCAAGATGAATTTCTATACCCCAGTGCCTGTATATCTTATTTCCCAGTTGCGTGTAAAAAATAATTTTCTAACATTTGTTTTTAAAACTTTGTTTTCCAGATTCTTCCCCTACTTCCTTCCTCACCCACCCCTATTGGGAAGAAAAGCAATTCAATAGAGGCTGTACATGTGTAGTTATGCAAAGTGTTTCCATAGTATTATATTATGAAAGACTTATTATATTTCCCTCCATCCTATACTGCCCCCCACTTATTCTATTTTCTCCTTTGACCCTGTCCCTTTTCAAAAGTGTTTACTTCTAACTACCTTCTCCCCTAATCTGCCCTCACTTCTACCATCCCCTTCTTGTCCCCTACCCTCCTATAGGGTAAGATACCCAAAATGAGTGTGTATGTTATTCCTCCTTAAGCCATATTCAATTAGAATAAGGTTGACCCATTCCCTTTCACTTTCCTGCTTTTCCCCTCCATTGTGACAGTTTTATTTTGCCTCTTTTATGAGATAATTTACCCTACTCTATCTCTTCCTTTCTCCTTATCCCATTATATTCGTCTCTCACCTCTTAATTTTATTTTTTAGATATCATCCCTTCCTATTCAACTGATCCTGTTCCCTCTGTCTATGTATACATGTACAGACATATACACACATTCACATATGTATTTATACATGCATACACCTTCCTATAAATACATATATGTGTATGTATACATATATACATTATATATATATACATATACATATGTGTATATGTGTGTGTGTGTGTATAAATTACTTCCAATTACCTTCATACTGAGAAAACTCTCATGAGTTAAAATTATTGTTTTTCCATGTAGGAATATAAATAGTTCAACTTTAATGAATTCCTTACAATGATTTCTTTTTCTTCTTTACCTTCCTAATGCTTCTCTTGCTTCCTTTATTTGCAAGTCAAATTTTCTGTTTAGCTCTGGTTTTTTTCCTCAAGAACACTTGAAAGTCGTCTATTTTATTGACTGACCATATTTTCTCCTGTAGGATTATATTTTATTTTGCTGCATAGGTAATTCTTGGTTTTAATCCTAGCTCCTTTGAGCTCTGGAATATCATATTCTAAAACCTTCATTCCCTTAATGTAGAAGATGCTAGATCTTGTGTTATCATGATTGTGTTTCCACAGTACTCAAATTGTTTCTTCCTGACAACTTGTAATATTTCCTCCTTTACCTGGGAACTCTAGAATTTGTCTATGATATTCCTAGTCTTTTTTTTTTTTTTGGATCTTTTTCAAGAGGTGATCAGTGAATTCTTTCCGTTTCTATTTTGCTCTCTGGTTCTAGAATATCACGGCAGTTTTCCTTCAGAATTTCTTGAAGGATAATTTCTAGGCTTTTTTTTTGATCATGGCTTTCAGGTAATCCAATAATTTTTAAATGATCTTTCCTGGATCTATTTTCCAGATCAGTGTTTTTTCCAAAGATATATTTCACATTGACTTCTTTTTAAAAATATGTTTGGATCTGTGTTATAGTATCTTGATTTCTCAGAAAGTCATTAGTTTCCATTTTCTCCAATCTAATTTTGAAGGAATTCTCTTCAGTGAGTTTTTGAAATTCCTATTCCATTTGGCAAATTTAGCTATTTTAAGGTGTTCTCCTAATTGGCTTTTTGGGCCTCTTTTGCCATTTGAGTTATTCTATTTTTAAGGTGCTATTTTCTCCAGTATTTTTGGAGGTCTCCTTTAGCAGGCTTTTGACTTGCTTTTCATGATTTTCTTGCATGACTCTCATTATCTTCCTAATTTTTCCTCTGCTTCTTTACTTGATTTTCAAAATCCTTTTTGAGCTCCTCCATGGCCTGTAACCAATTCATGTTTTTCTTGCAAGTTTTTGATGCAGGAGTTTTGACTTTGTTGTCTTCTTCTGGTTCCCTGTTTTGATCCTTTTTATCCCCAGAAAAGTATTCTATGGTCTCTTTGTGCTTCCTCTGCTTGCTCATCTTAGTAGACAATTACTTTACTTTTGAGCTCTTTGTCATGGTAGAACTCTGCTTCCACAGTGGAGAGAGCTGTGTCCCAAATTACTGGGGTTTTCACAGTTGCTAGAGGTCTGAGGGGGCACCCCCTCTACAGCCACAACCAGCTCTGGCCTACTGCCCGTTCCTCACCCCAGGCACACAACCCAAAGCTGAGACCCAGATCCAAACAGGTGAAAGCAAGAGCAATTACCCTGTGAATGGTCCCTTGGCCCTCCATCATCTGCAGGTCAGGAGCTCCAGAAGTAGCCATGTGGCAGCAGCTACAGCTGTCACACCTCAACCATCTCTCATCCAAGAGGTAGGGGCCAGACCATGCTCTTCTGTCACCCAGTTTCTAATGACCTTTTTCTTTCTCTTTGGTGTCTATGGTTTGAGAAGTTTTGAAACTTCCATAGCTGCCAGTGATTCACTCTCCTGAGGTCTGTTCTGGCCAGTCTGGGCCACTGGTGGGGGCTGCCCCCAGTCTGGGCCCTTGTGGCTCGAGCAGGACTGTGCTCAGCTCCCAGCTCATTGTGATAGACCCTTCCTTTTGGCCTGCCAGGCTGCCTTCAATGGGAGCTTTGTTTCTCTCTGTCACTTTGTGGGTTCTGTAGCTCTAAAATTTGTTTAGAGTCATACTTTACAGGTATTAGAGGTATTTGGAGCAGGAGCTCAACCAAGTTCCTTCTTTCACTTTGCCATTTTAGCTCCACCCTGCAATTACCTTATTCTGCAATAGGTAAATTTTCACATGATCTTCTGCTAGATCTGTGCCTTAGTTTCACTTTCAGGACATGACCAGATCATTCGCCACCACTCCCCCTTCCTACATTCCTTTATTTGTTGGTATCTTCCCAGCAGATTACAAGCTCCTTGAGAGCAGAGACTGTCTTGCTTGCTTATATTTTCATCCCAACATTTAGCAAAGTGCCTGCCTATAAATGCTTAGCAAATATTTCTTCTTTCCTTCCTTCCTTCTTTTCTTGCTTTCTTTTCCTTTCTTCTTTTCTTCCTTCCCTTCCTTCTTATCTACTTGCCTATCTATCTTTCTGGCTAAACAACTCTCTAAGAGCAACAGTTGCAGACAAGGGAAGGAATTTAATCATTAAAGAGAGCTACTTCACCCAGTGAGTTCTCTCTATGAATATAATCACAGCTCCAGGCCTTATCCTTATTTCCTGTGCATATATGTATAATTATTGAGTTGGATAATCAAATTGACTTGGAATGAGATAGGAGGAGAGGGTGAGATTAAATTACACCTGGGAAATAGCATATAATATTGATTTGTCATGAAATGTTTACTTCCACAAAACCCTCATTCTCCCAAAACTGTCAAATGGCAAGAAATCTTAGAGTGCCATGATTTCAGGAGAATCAGAATTGCAGGGGATACAAAGAGTGATGGAAAGAAGCATTATGCGTGGAAGTAGACTGCATGCAAAGAATGGTATAATAGATATTATTTGATATATGTATGACCAGGAAATGTTGTGGGTAGGTCATGTAAAGGAAGAAAAGGTAAGAAGAAACTCCACCTGCTCACTGGCATGCATGAAGCATCAGCAAAATCTAAGGATGCTTACCAGAACATGAGGTGGAACCTCTGTGGAAGCTCTATAGAAACACATGCTCAAGTTTAGCCTGGAAAAGAAGGTTGCAATGAGTGTCAATGTGTATCAGTGGAGGAAGTACTGCCACAAAAGATATTCATCAAAATATCCAAATACCCTTCTGTGAGTTTCTCTCATGCATTCACCACCTTACAAAAGCAATTTCTTATTGGTTTTTAAAAGAAAAGTAATTACTCTTTCATGTTTGTATTGGAAAATAAAATTTCAAATTATAATAAAAAAAGATAAACATGCATTCTCGGCAAACAACAACTTATCTAAGCATTTGTATCCAGCTGGAGTTGCTAACTTGGATAGATCTTCAGATTCTTCTAATTCCTTTTTTCTGTGAAATCCACAAGAGCGTATTTTAGTACCACTAAAAGTGAGGCCTTAATAGTTTTATGTACAGCAGCAATAATACAGGTGGTTACTGGGAAAGGTTTTCATAGCCCCTCACTCCTGTGTAATATACCTTAATTGGCCAGGCAGGGTTAAAAGTAGACAATTAATGAGCTTTTCAGCATATGCCAGATTGCAGTTGGGGGGGTCATTTGTTCTCTAATGAATATCACAGGAATTTTTGCTTTGTTTTTGGAAGGTCAGAAATTCATTTGGGGTAAAATCTGAATATTTATTCCATAGAAAACATAAATAGTAAAGCAAAGATCTTTTAAAATATTTTTTCTATTCATCAATAAAAATTTAACTACCTGCTCCTAAAGTCAGAAAAAACCACATCTAATTTCTTAGATTTCGTTTATAGTCTAGATTTATAACTTCACCAAGTATAGAGAATGGTGATTCATCCATAACCCTGTAGTTTGAGAGTCACCTGGGGGATAAGAGAGGTTAAGTGACATTCCTAGCATCACACAGGTAGTAAATATAAGAAGCAAAGCTTGAACCCAGTCTTCTTGACTCTGAAGCTAGTGCCCTGTTTCCTATATTAGCAGTTCTCAAAGTGTAGCTCAAGATGCTCTGAGGATATGTGAGATTCAGTCAGGGGGTCTGGGAGTTCAAAACTATTTTTGTAGTAATCCTGATATTTTAATTTCTAGTTTAGTAAACATACAGTAATATAATGTGCATAAACAAAAGTTCTTTCGCGTATCCAATATTTTTTAAGAAGATAAAGGAATTCTGAAACCAAAATAGTATAGTTCTGAAACCAAATACATAGTTCTGAGACCAAAAATATAGCCCTAGACCATCCTGCCTCTTACCTCATTCAATGATTGTTGAATAAAAATGAAGTACAATTTGAGCACTATCATATTATATATTAAAATGACAAAGGTGCAATTTCGTTAATTCAGACAAAGTATTTTGCTTTGAGAAGCAAGAAATCCAGACCTATCTACCTAGAAGTAATTTTGATGATGTCCCCTACAGACAGTTCTGCCAGATATTGACTTCTGTTTTGCATTCCAGGCCTTTGGTCAGCCAGCTATTCCAGGCTTAGGTAAATTGATTGGCTTTGTCATCAAGACAGCAAATAGGAACTTTTAAGGACAAAATTTCACAATAATTGACTGCCCCAAAGTCAAAGGAAATCAAATTTGGATAAAGATTCCAATTTTCTTCCCTCGGAGCCACCAGTATAATTCATAATAAGTTAGGGAAAGGTTTGAACAAACCTCTGGTTCCATGGATACACGATCACCTTCCTTCTGACCGCAACAGAATCAGAGACTCACAATTCTTTAGAATAGAAATAAAGGGGTGCTGCTGGTGCAGAGGGGAAAGGGATGGAAAATCAGTGGAAATGTGCTTTATTAGTTAAGCAACTAGGAGGGACATGATAGAGTGCTGGACCTGGAGTCAGGAAAACCCGAATACTTTCTAGCCTCAGATACTGGCTTTGTGAACCTAGGAAAGTCACTTAATCTTGTCTGCCTCAATGTCCTTATATTTAAAATGGTGACTATTATGGCACCAAATGTGGAGAGGATTAAATAACATTTGTCAAAAACACTGTAAACCTTAAAGGGTTATGTAAATTCCAACTGGCTATTATTGGGCAATTGACATTTTTTGAACACCCTATGAATGAAAGTAGTATCTGCTATCTCTGTCACTGAATCCTTGTCCTTTTCTTACCTCCTTAATGTGGACATTGCCTTGGATAAAGTTCTTAGCTCTCTCCTATGAAATCTCCCTTTTTATTAACTCCCATAGGTTGAAAGAAACATCTACTCTATATACCATCAAATCTCTATCTCTATTACTGACTTCTCTTTTCTGAGCTCCAGATCATCAATGGAATTCCCTATTGGATATCTTCATACTTTACTGGCATCTCACATGTAAAATGTCCAAAACTACTCCTACTTCACACTTCACTATATCCCCTAGTATGACTACCTTTCACTGTTAGAACCTCAATGCTATCTTTGATTCATCCTTCTTTATCTCTCATTTCCAATCAACAACCAAATCCTATGGATTTTACTTCGTCATCTTTTACTCAATGTTTCCTCTTTATAACCAGATTAAATAATTTGTCAGAGGTCTCACCTTTGTACAGGTCTTCATTACCATGTGACTGGACTATAACATTAGTAAGTCCAAATATTTGTACAGCTCTCATACTCTTCCCTAAGTTTTTCCTTCCACAGGATAAACATTCTCAGTTTGGTTATTCACTTGTGATAAATTTCACACAAATGGAGTTATTAAGAAAGAAATCATCTATTGAAAAAAGTAAACATGAATGAATAAAATATGTTTAAGAGCTTGTCATGCCAAATTTGGGGGATAAAAATAGGAAAGGATGACAGTCCCCATTCTCAAGGAATTAATATTCTAATGGGAGAGACAACACATATGGAAGGTTTCAGATGCTAATCAATTAGGGAGGTAACTATCCATTTTCCATCAGCAGTTCTGCTTGTTTTCCATTCTGCAGAACACCTTGCCTCACCCAGGATAAGCTCTTCATCTGAAATATCATTACCCTGTTGATTTACATTCATTCTCTGGAGGTAATCAGGGCCTAAACAATGACCAAGTGGGACTTCCTAGGACCTATGGTTGGCCAATCCATAAGAGTCAGAGTGATTTGGATTTAAGAAAAGGTCCTTAAGAAAAATATCTAGTTCATAAACCTCAAGATATCTTGCTAAGTTTCAGCAATTAAAAAGCAATCAAAATTTATAGTCCTTTGGGCAGAGCACCTACAGTACCCAATATGGACAGAGAGAAAGAGAAAAAGGAAGGAAAGAAGGAAAAACAGTGGGGCAGCTCCTGCTACTACTCACAGAGGTTGTTGTTTGTCTTTCATTCTTGAAATGGACCATGACATCAGGGAGGTGATGCCATAACATGTGCATGATTGTGATGGAACACTACTGTGCTATAAGACATGATGAGCTTAATGACTTTAGAAAAACATGGAAAGACTTGCACAAAATAATGAATAGCAAAATGAACCAACCAAGAGATAATTTTATACACTAAATGCAATATTGTTTTATGAATGACTTTGAGCAAATAAGTTATTTTGACTATTATAAATCCTCAAATGAACTATAAAGGACGTATGAGGAAAGATGCAATCTGCATCCAGAGAAAGAGCTGATAAATAAAAGTATGTATAGAATAAATTTACATATGTGTATATATACATGTATGTGTGTATATGTGTATGCGTATATATGGGTGTGCATATATATATATATATATACACATATACACATATATGTACCTGTTTGTGTCTACTGGGAGCCATCTCTACAGTGGGGGGAGGGGAAGAAAAATGAAATTTACATGATAATTCTGTTGTTGCTGTTGTTTGTTGTTATTGTTTGTCATTCATTCTTGAAGAGGACCATGGCACCAGGACAGTGACTTTCAAGAGAATTGGATTTAAGTGACGCAGAGCTGTGCAAAGTCACCAGCCTCACTTTCTCCTCAGAAACCCACTGGATCCAGTGGAAAGATATAAATCAGGATGACTGGAGATGGCCTAGATGCAGTGGGAGACCTTGATCATTTTATGTTCAGGTCTTTCCCAGGTCTCAGTTTGACTGAGGCAATGCCCATTCATTGATTAAGGCTAGGTAAGAAATGAGACCAAATAATGGCCTCTTTAACCTAGTTTTTTTTTTTTTTAAATCAATCTGGGAGGGGAAAAACTTTAGGGTTTCTGGGCAAAACAGAAATAATTGCTATTTACATTCACTCTGAGCCAATCAGGGCCCAAACAATGCCCAAGTGGGGCTTAACCTAGGACCTATCAGTGGTCAATCAAAATTGTCCCTGCATCAAGAAATCTGTATTCTACTTAAAAAAGGAATTCTATATAAAAAAAGAATGTTAAAATTACTTTTACATGTAATTGGTGAAAATAAAATGGTAAATTAAAAGAAAAAAGGAATTATATTACTTTATAAATTCTTAAGTCAAAAATTTTGCATGGTAAATTTACTTAAAATAAGATAAATAAAATATATGTACATATATACATACAAATATGTGTCATACTTTTTCTTTCTAATAGACATAATTTCATAATAAAATGAAAATTTATAGAAGCCTCCCAATGCCCAGGCTTCTCCAAAAGCATTTACCAAAAATACTATAGAATATGCCAGATTTTCTTCTCTGTATTCCATTATTCATTGGGATTTAATAAAAAGTTGAGATCATACTGAAAACTTGTAGTAGCATTGTATCATTTCCTATTACTGAAACAATCTGAGTGGAACACAGAACAGACCCTTGTTTTGGACATAAGTAATAATTTTTCAATTTTTATCTTTGAATAACATTGCCAGAAGCTAGACACTGAATATATCAGTGCCTCTCAGAAACCCATTTGCTCCCTGGTGTAATATTTTTACCCTTGTGATCATCCTAGTCAATTAATATGTTTCTTATTCTTTTCTGGGGTTATGCATCCTGGTGTTCTATTCTACAGGGGATACAACTAAGTCTTATTCTGCCATACACAAATTTCACTTTGTTAATTTCCTTTAAAGAGAACAAATACATCTGAGGTAATAATAACTGACATTTATAGGAAAGTTTAAAGTTTTGAAAATGTTTTGCATGTATTATTTCCATTGACCCTCAAGACAACCTTGGGAGTATGTTATACAGATACTGAAACAGAAATAAAAGGTTCAGAGGGACAAAGTCATTTGTCCAAGGTCACACAGCAATCAATCCACATGCATTTATTGTCAGACACTAGGAGCATAAAACATAAAGATAGAAAAGTCCCAATCCTCAAAGATATTATTATCTATTTGTTCGGGGATTTAAATTATCCAACAATAAAAGAGACTGAGGCAAAGCTCTGAGTCATTGACATTTTAAGGGTCCATGGTCCTTCTAATGAAGTGGACCTTAGATGTTCCTCATAATCTAAATGGCCCTCCTTCCAGGGTCCTATTATTATAGGGCTAGATATCTAAATATTCAAGAATGTCTATACCTAAAACAGAATAATTCCATGGATTAACGTATGATGCATTGGCTAAAATAAATAAAACAATATCAGCAAGTGTTATGGGTTGGGCAAAGCATGGAGCATCTCCACTGACTAAGTGGTCATAAGATGGTCGTGAGATGGTCACCTGCTTGTGTTGGACAAGAGAGAATAGTACAAAGGACAAAAATAAATTGGAGGACTTTCCTTGTAGTTGAGTTACATCTGTCACACTGGGCTTGGTCACCGTGACAAGAAAAAACAAGAATGCAGGACTACTAGTTAACTTCTTATGATTAAGCAAGTAAACTTATAATCTATAGCTCATAGCTCTGGGGTCAAGTATTTTTTTATTTAATTTATTATCACTACCCCTATAGAATCATATCAAATTGATTGATACTGATTGGAGTAGAGTAGGGGTCCCCAATGAATCTATTTTATCATTTGTGAAATAACATAAATAAAATAACTGAAACATCTGAGGAGAGAAACTATTAGCTTGAGGGAACTAGATAAATATGCTATGGGCAAAGTCACTTGAATAGAGACTGATATCATGGTCAAGGAGAGAGAGATGAACGGTGGTATGATGGAGGCAGGGTTCTCCTTGTTACTACTATGGAGGCTATTTCCTTCTTTTAATTTTTTAAATTAAAACAAATACATAATAAGAAAAGAAAAAGAAATACATCATGAACTTATATATTAAAACTTAAATATAAGATAAAGAAGAAAAAATATGCCATGTGCACAGTAGAAGATGAGAGAGGAGTTAAAAAATATAGTAATACACTTCCATTTCACAAAAGCCTATATATTAAATACTATACATTGTGTTGAGTGCTGTCCATTTTAGGTCATTTCTTCTGGGAGAAAGCAAAACAGAGAGAAGCACAGATCCTTTCCTCGTGTGAGATAGAAGAGAAGATCGATTTTCTATTTCACTACTTCTTTAAAAAATGGAAAATATATGCATTAGGCAATTTAATATTATAGTAAAGGATATTGCCTTGATAAGTCCAATCTATCCTGGAAGATTATTGAAACCAAAAAAGTATTTGCACAAAATTCTACCAATTCCATTAATTTTTACTAAGAAAATGACACCTTGTTTTGTCAACTACAATGGTTTTAATTTTCAAGCAATATTTTGGATTTTTACAAATGTACGGTAGTTATATAAGAGCAGATCCCATAATGTATCATTTGATGTAAGCCTAAAATTCTCAGTTTTAGAATCCTACATTTGGTATAAAGCATTGTTTCCTTGATGTTTAAACTTACCATTGCCTGTGTGACCACATCCAACCTACCTTGGGTGAAAGATCTTAAATTCCAGGTTCCTATGCAATATTGATTTCTACAGCATCAGACTTCCCTTTGCTGAGTTTCCTTTCTGCTTTGGTCCAGCCACTTGATTCTTCCTGGGGCTACTTGTAGTTGTCCTCCGTTCTTCTTAAATAATATGTTGGACACCTTCCAACCTGAGGGAATCATCTTTGATATCATATCTATTATCATTTTAATACTGCCCTTGGGGTTTTCTTGATAAAAATGCTGGAATGGTTTGACATTTGCTTCTCAGTAGATCACCTTTTGTCAGACCTCTCAACTATCACATCTCCATCTTAGGTAACCCTACTTGGCCACAACAAAGGCAGTGATCCAGGAGATAGTTTCCCACCAATATCCCATTAACATATTTCAAAGGGTAAACAAAGGATGTCTTAATCATCCATTAATACCTTAAAACACAATTGTCAATCCTCAACAGCTCTTCTAGCTCCTCAATCATCTAGTCAGATGAGGAATGAGAAACATGAAAGGTAAAAATTCATCAGCTTTTCCCACAAACCAGCTATACTTTGCTATCTTACTTCTACCAGTTATATGCTAATTTGTCTCCCAGGCTCAAAGTTCTGGCTTCAAAACTGACTATTGCCTCTTCACCTCTATAAACACTCATCAAGAATTGTTCACTTTGAATTTGTATCATATTTTGATATTTTACAACAGAGCCCACCATATTTTCTCAGTTTCCCGAATGTTGAGAATACAAGATCCTATTGGCTTCTTTCTTGCTGTGTGTATCAATGGTGGGCATATCCCCTCATTGATAAGTTTAGAACCATTTCTCCTTAGTTTCATCCTATTTCCATTGCCACAACACTAGTCTAGGCCCCTTATTTTACCAAAACAACAACCCTGTGATGTAGGTGCTATTATCATCCCTATTTTGCAAATGAGGAAACTGGGTCTTTATTGAATGATATAGTAGTGTTATATTTAAGGTAATAAGGTGCAGTAGAAAGAATTTTAGATTTGAAGTCAGGAAATATGATTTTAATCTTCTCACTGATACTAGCTATTTAACCTTGGGCATGTCTATTTGTCTGCCTTAGTTTTAATTTCCTTATCTATAGAATAGAAATAATAATATTTATGTAGTATCACTCTTGCTCTGTCTCTATCCCATTCTTTATGGCATAGTGAGGCTTCTACTCTGGGTAATGAGGGAGAAAGTGTGGAAGCAAAAGTACTAAGATGAAGTAAGGAGAATATGCTGTGGGCAAGGTCATCGGACTTGAATAGAGATGGGGTGTTAAGGAGAAAGAGGGACAGCAGTGATATGAAGGAGACAGCGTTCACCATGTTACCACTATGGACGTCACTTCTGTGAGAAGTATGACAGAGAGTGAATTACATATCCTTGTTAATAGCAGGATATTGAATAGAAAAATACTGGCTGAAGGAATGTCAGTTTCTTCCAGATCCTAAGTCCATGCTCTGTGTTGAGAAGAAAATGCTAAGGTCCAGGTAGAATTTCTGTATGTTCATTTAATAAATGACCTTACTGGATGTATAAAGCAAACATCAGTGGCAAACTACTTTTTTTATTGCCTACACATATTCCTTTTCATTTTTACATGGGTTTATGGGGGATAATCAAAGTGAATATGGCATTTCTAAGAACACTTGGAGTTCAAAGCAGATTAGATATTGTCTGGAAAGATGCCGGGGTCTGGGAGTAACTCGAGATTTGAAGTCACATCATAGATCTATTATGCTATGCTAAGAATAAAAGACAGTATCTAGTATCATAGCATAGCTGTCATGTTCACCACTGTAATGTTATAATAAAAGCAATCTGTAAACATTGAAGTGATAAAGAAATATGAGCAATTATTATTGTTATTATTCCTAATATGTATTGAACTTTGGACTCTGTAGAACATTTGAACCTTAATGTGTAAACTAGAACTTCCCTCTTTTTGTAATCAGTATAACAGATTGTGGGTGTTGAGCACTCTGAAAAAAAAAAGCAACAACAGAGTTGCATTTTCTGCTACATTGCTGTACCAGAACTTAGATCCTCAAAAATGCACATGAATCCTATCACAGACAAGGCAAACTAGCTATAGATAGGATCGAATGCTCATTTTTATTCATAGTTACCCATATAAGAACCCAACAATACAAAAAGAAAATTCCTTGAATGCTTTTCAACTTTTAACTTAAATAATAATATTAAGAGAATCTGTTTCCTATCTGGAAAGGATGAAAGATATGTATATGCTTCCTGTTTCCTATTGTCACTGTTTGCTTGATTTCTGACTTTCCCTGTTTGGAATATGAATGTAGATCTGATCAGGAGAATACTGGTAGCGTGTAAAATTTATCTCATGCCAAATGGTGTTGCAAGGCTCATTTAGACCCACGTGGTTTGCCAAATTGAAAGCAACACTGTTTGTACACCTAGGGAAATTACTTCTCTGCCTACTATTTATCCCCTAAGGGATGCCTGAGTGCTTCAGTAGACATTTGACCTAAACCAGGTGCTGCCATTAGGAAGAATCAATGGCTCTTAGTTCAGCAGATTTCTAGTCAAAATTCTACCCTCCACTTTATCATTAACTATGTTATCTTGAGCAAGCCAATTCACTCCTCTGCGCCTGTTTCCACATTCACAGATTGAGGTGGAGAGGGTGGAATCCACCAAATTATCTCCAAGAGCATTTCCAAAGCAAAAAAAAAAAAAAATATATATATATATATGTATATATATATATATGTATATATATATGTATATATATATATATATATATGATTCTATATTTTCCCTCACTATTTAGATATGTTGGAACCCCTCTACTTTACCTCTTCAATAATATGCTCTTCATTTTGGACCAGGCTTAATACAAGGCAACTCCACTGGGTTAGGGGAATCCGGTATTAGAGAATACCTCCTGCTACCAGCTGTGCTTTATCCATCCTCTCCTTGCACCTAATATGTTATCTTATATTGCTTTTAGTTATTCATTTTCATGACATGAACCTCAGGGTAGGTGGATTGGAATCTAGTTGTGATTTTTTATCAGACTAGAAGATTTATGATTAAATTTCAAATTAATTTCCATTTAAACAAGAGAAAAATATTCATGAAGGACTTTTAATTAAGAAACATAATTTGTAATTGCAAGGTGGTTCAATTTGAGTTTACCCATTAGCATCCCAAGTTTTGGTTCCTTGAGTATTCTTATGCTTTTTGGTTTATGGGGGTGGATAAAAACATATTACTCTTGACAGCTGAGAGAGGAGAGAAAATTGCCTTTCTATTTAGTGGTTGAAGGAGTGAAAAATAGGACTTGCCTAGTCAGAAAAGAATTTTTCCTTCTTGGCTCCCCCACCCCCATCGCTCTTTCTCATATCCATCCCATTTTTGAAGTACTGCCTGGGAATCACTTCACAATAGGAGACAGGAAATAATTTACAGACATATGCTTCTTGAGTGCTGTGTGAAAAACAAAGCCCCCACACATTAATAAATGAGACCTCTTAAAGCATGAGAGATGAGACTGCAGCTTGAGTGGTGCAATAAAAAAAAAAATCCTTAGGTGAGTTTGGCTATAATCTGCTATCTTTTCAGAAAAACAAAAGTTAAGAGTTAATGTCCTAATTTTTTGATGGTTAAGAACCAGCTCATCCCTTCAGATAAAGCCTCTCTTGAGGTCCTAGTACTGAAGGACTAGATGTCAATGGAGTACCTTCCTGGGCTATACCATTAGATTCATATTAAAATTGCTAGAGTGGCTTCAGAAGAAAGATAGGAAATACTCCTAAGGCACTAGCCAGAAAAACCTATATCAATTAACATCATTACAAAGTCATAAGCACTAATGCAAACTGTCAGGACCATTTTAGTGCATATTACTGGGAGAAAAATGATTGCTCTGAGTGCCTTATAAGCATGAATGCCATGATTTTCACTGAGCCATTATGATCAGGAGACAATGGAGAAAAGCACTGGCCTTGGATTCAATAGAACTGGATGGCCCCAACATTCACCATGGCCAAAATGCTTGAAACTCTTTGAGCCTTGGTTTCCTCATCTGTTAAAAAGGTTAATATTTACCTCAACTACTACATTGGGTTGTGGTAAATAAAGTTTCTTATAAACATATTCAAATGACCAATTAAACATTTATTAAGTGCTTAATATGTGCCATACCTTGTGCTAGTTGTTGAAAATACAAAGAAAAAATTGAAAGAGGTACTGTCTTTAAAGGGCTTATATTATATTGGGGAGATTGTGTGTGTGTGTGTGTGTGTGTGTGTGTGTGTGTGTGTGCATATGTAAGTATGTGTGTATTAATAAGGATAAGGAATGGATCTACTATTTAAATGGTATAGAGAATTCTTAAGATGAATAAACTCATTCTAACCATCCCACATCTTCTCGACAACTCAGATTCTTAGAGAGTGGCCTATATCACAGAGAGAATAATTGATTGCCCAGAATCTGAAGTGAGATTTGAATTTTATTCTTCTTGATTCCAAGTTCAATTTTTTATCTACTATGCCAAGCCACCTCTCAGTCTGCCAAGCTCTGCTTACCCATCTCATGGGACTCTTGTCTATGTCCTTCTAAAGTTTCACCACAGAGGCCCACCTAGTTCTTTTATGCTTTCTCCAGATATCATGAAGATGTTAGTGGATCACTTGGGCTATCTACATGTTGTCCATTTCCATTAACAAATAAATGACTAGCACTTTTTTTTTTCTTCCTGGTATACATCTGCTAGTATTTTTCATTAGATTTCCCAATCATTAGTAAGTTGATTGTGAATTTTTGGCTTTTGTTAGAGTTGGTAGAGAGGCAGTCTGTCTCTCAATCTGAAGGCAATCTTGACAGGAAGGCCTAAACATTTCCTCTAATGATGATATTTTTTAGTACAGTTCTTTAAAGTGTCTCATTGGTTATAAGGTAAAGGACTGCTTAAATACACCATTACCCTCTGTGTGATAGTCATCTTCAATTCAATTGAAGACAACCATAGAACAACACTAGTATCATATTGGTAGTAAAAAGAGGAATTTGAGGAGATTATATATAATGTTTCTCCTGACATTGAGATTTCTATCTCCAACTTCCTATTGGACATCTGAAATGTGATGTCCCATGGACATCTTAAACTCAACATGTCCAAAAGTGAACTCATTATCTTTTCCCCAAAACCCATATTTCTCCTAATTTCCCTATTATTATTCAGTGGATAACCAGTTCTCTCAGTCTTTCAGGCCCTCAATCAAGATACTTTTCCATTTATGCTATAATATTTGGCAGAATATTGGAACATATTTAATGGCATACACAAAACAATCTATGTGGAGGTTGTCATCACAATAAGAACCATAAGAGAAAAGGAAAAGATATCAAGGAATGTTTCTAAAGACAGGCACCCAGTGCACTCATAGGAAGAGAAGCTTGAGAAAGTAATTAAAGACCTGTGGAGAGGCATAGGAAAATCATATGACTATCTAGCTGCTACATGCAATAGAAAATTTAAAGGAATATCACCCAATTAAAAGAAAGAAAGAAAAAAAAAGCAGAAAAAATGATGGAGAGAATCTGGAAGCTCAGATTCATCAGAAATTCAAGCAAAAATCAAAAGCTTAAAACTATGTCAGAGGCAAAATACTTCAAAGAACAAAACAAATAATTCAACATCAATCAAAACCTTTAACCTAGAGTCTGGAGAAGAAAAGAAATTAGGCAAAATAAAATCTTTAAAGAAGAAGACTTGAAAATTTCTACACAGTGAAAACACAACTTGAATCAAATGAGAAACAGAAATTTTGGACAAAACATCAATATAATCAAGAGCACTGAAACACAAAAAAAGGTCATTGAAATTCCAGCTTCTTCACAAAATTCCTTAAGGGTCAAAGCTGTTTAATATCCATAATGATTGACTCAAACACTTCAAACAGATCTTGAATTACTAGAAAGCACCCTCCCAACATTCTCCCAGTAGCTGACTCCACCCTTCTTAACAAAATGCATCATATACCCACTAACAAAAGATTAGCATACCTCTGCAAATATAGGGCAGTTCAACACTACATAAAATGCACAGTAGTGAGGAGAGGTTTGAAGCTGGAATCAATTAGGAGACTGCTGTAATAATCCAGGCAAGAGATGATGAGTGACATAACTAAGGCTGTGGCTGCAGGAAAGGAAGGAAGCATTTGAATGTGAGAGATTTTGTCAAGGTAAAAATTTCAAGATTTGGCACCTGCTTGTATCTAGGTGATTAGTGAATGTGAGGAGTCCAATGTAATACCATGGTTATGATCCTATGACACTAGAATTTTGTCACTTTTGACAGAAATAAGGATTAAGGGCAAAAGTAATGGATTTCAATTTTAGATATGTTGAATTTAAGATATCTTTGGGGAATCTAATTTGAAATATCCAACAGTTGTTGAACTGGGGCTGAAATTTTGAGGAGAGACTTAAGACTCTCATAGTTCTCTACATAAAGAGATTTCTTTAAATGATAAACACATCCAAATGAATGAGGCCACCAAATAAGAGGATATATAGGAAAATTTTTATAAAGTGATCTTATATTATCGAGTAATAGTCTTGTGGAATTGGTTTAGTATCTCAATTTTTCTTTAAAACACTTCAGTTATATATATATACACACTATGAACTAGAAGTAGCATGCCAATAGCTACTGAAATTACAGTAAGGGAAGGTTGGATTCAAATCCTGCTTTAGCCATTTACTAGCTGTGTGACCCTGGGCAAGTAATTAAACCTCTATTAGCTTCAGTTTTCCTGATGTGAAATGGAGATAATAATAGCAATTGTTGTGAGAGTCAAATGAGATTTCATATGTGTAGGGGCAGCTAGGTGGCACAATGAATAGAGCACTGGCCCTGGAGTCAGGAAGACCTGAGTTCAAATCTGGCCTCAGACACTTGACATACTTACTAGCTGTGTGACCTTAGGCAAGTCACTTAACCTGAATTGCCTTGCCTTCCCCCCACAAAAAAAAAAAGATTTCATATGTGTGTGAGTGTGTATTAACAGGGATAGATAGATACATTTATATATATATATATATGTGTGTGTGTGTGTGTGTGTGTGTGTGTGTGTATGAAGTACTTTATAAAGCTGAATACCTGAAATAAATATTAGCTATTATTAATAATAATTATATTAAAGTTGTTCCTGATGCTAATCCCTGTAACACATGTTCTTGCCTCATTGTTATTCCTAGTATTTATAATTACTATTTTAAATGAAAGGGATAAAAGTAAAATAAAGGCCAATTATACAACTATATGTTTTATAAAAAGTTATATAAAACTGAAGCACCAAAAAAGAAAATCTATTAACATTTACTGGAAAATAATATGTTGACTGAGAAGCAAAAAGTGTGCCAAAAAAAATTCCAGGGATGTAAAGAGCAACCTATTGTTATGCCAAAAAAAAGGAGAAAAGAGACCCCCATGGGTAAATTGGAAGTGGTGGACTTTTAATAGTACAGCAGAACTGCTAGGGGCCAGACCCAAATTGAGCAACAGCCCATAAATGCAAAGCATCAGCATATAAAGGCAAGTCATGCACTTAACAGTCACGGATTGCATAAACAGGAGCTTACAGAAGCCAAAATCAACAATTGGTCACTACATATTTTGATTTTTGCACCCCCAAAATTTTCCTAGGCATGGCTAAACCTGGCAGTTTGCTTACTTCCATGAAGGAGAGAAAAGATGGCTGGTTAGGGGAGGGGGAAGGGATCAGGGGAGCCAGAATGAGGCCATGCACAACACTATCACCTGTCAATTAATTATTGAACAAGTTTTCTAAAAGCACCACTAGATTTACACTGTCTTTATTGATCATCACAAAGCCTTGACTCAAACCCTCATGCTTCATTTAAGTACTACAAAATTATGAGACAGAGTCAAATAGAGTGAGAATACCAGGCAATTTGATATCCATATGGAAAACTATTCTCTAAGATAACTAATAGATAAGTTGATGGACTTGGAATGAGGGAAATCTGAGACTAAACTCTGCTTCAGAAACTTACTAGCTGTGTGACCTTGGGTAAATCATTTCACTGCTCAACCTCTATTTCCTCATCTGTAAAGTGGAGATAATATCGGTTAACCCGAATCCTCCTTGTCAGGATCAAATAATATATGTAAAGCGTTTTGCAATAGAAATGTCAGTTATTTATTGTTGTTGTTATTCAAAACATGTTACCAACACAATAATTTCAAAAATAAAATATAAAACATGGTATCTTTCAGGGAGACAGTTCAAAACTTTTTTTTATGATTCTGCTTAGCCATAAATCTACTGTGACTCCAGGCAAATCAATTAATATCTTTAGCAAGGTTTCCTCAGCTGTTAAATAGAGATAAAAATAGTATCTACCTTATAGGGTTGTGATGGTATATATGATGTGCTTTTAGCTTTAAAGTGCTACATAATTAAAAAGTTAAAGGCAGAGGAGTAGGAGTTCTAGTGAATAAGAATGAAGAGGGAAGGGTGATAAGGAGGGGGGGAGGGTAAGTGGTTCTTCCAGGGATTCACCCTGGCATCCAGTCTGGAAGGAATTCACCAGGCTCAAGCAAACTTTGAAGCCGAAATTGTAAAGTTTATTGTTATGCTGTAGAGAACAGCTGGCAAAGATTCTTATGGAACCTGCAAACTTGCAGAGGCCACAAGCATAGTTTTAAGGTGTCAATTATGCTAACTAGGTGAGTAAGGGTGGGATCAGGGAGGAGTTAAGGAGTGGTCAGTGCTCAAAGGACCATGCACTTTTAATATCAACTGTGCAGGTGTATTGCCCATGATTCACTGGGAAATAGCTCAAGGCGGAGCTAGCTGGAGGGTGGTTTTAGGCCTGATAGGACACTAAAGAGTGCCCAGTCTGCCACCCACCAAGGTCATTAGAGACAGTGTGGGTATATAATTGACTAAGGAGTTACCCTATAGATAAGGTATTGAAGAATTTATAGTAGGGCTGGCCACTCTAATTAAGGGAGATAACATTTACATAACTTATTGTTTCAAGCAGAGATAAACAGGTCATGAGTTGTTGCTGGGCAGAGTGCTGGAAGGGGGAAGGGGCAGAGTCAATGCTCTGAGGCTGGGGATGGGGTGGAAATGTGATCTTACAGACTGGTTTTACAGATTGATTTTACAGACATAGATCCCAAGGCACCCCACTTACAAACTGATGTTACAGATTGATACTACAGACATATATACATCCCAAGGACCCCATCAATAAGACTGCCAGACTAATGGACATAAACTGATAATTAGGAGAGAGGAGACCCACCAACTATATCATTAGAATGACTCCACCTCTTTTAGAGTTGCAGATTCCCCTGGAACCCTTAGAAGTCTCATCTGTCTTTTGGGAAAACCTACTAGTGTCAATGCAATTTAGAAGAGTGGCTCCAAAGCATATGCTATGGCTATTTATATGCATGTAGTCTCCCCCATTAGAATGTAAGTTCCTTGACAACAGGTGCTATTTATACTTTCTCTTTGTATTGAAAATCATCATGTTTCCATGGGAGAACTTTCCAATCTCAAGCCTCACCAACTGAAAAGAGACCTTCTTTCCCTCCTGGCATCTACTTCTAGAAATTCCTATCTTTTTTTAAGACCCAATATACATGCCACACTCTACCTGGGCCTTTCCTCATCCATTCAATTGTTAGGAGTCTCCTCCTCCACAATTACTCTGTGTGTGTGTGTGTGTGTGTGTGTGTGTGTGTGTGTGTGTGTGTGTGTGTGCTTTGAGCTGACCTGTGATTACATCTCTTTAGGGTGCTTGTGGTAAAACTTCCTTTTCCCATGTAGATAGAACTTAATCTTAATATTATAAACAAATGAAAATAAAAACTATCAAAATACTATATGCAAAGTATCTTGCTAAGCAATAGGAAATATAAGTAGAAAAGATAGTCTCTATTCTCTAAGAGGTTCAATTCTAATGGGATGAAAATTCATATAGGTAGTATTAGCTATGATCCTAATAGAAAGGTCCAGTTGTCCTTCTGGTACAGTAGACAAAGCAGATAGTAATATATCTCCTATAATTTTATTTCCTTAATAAAACCGTACCAGTTTCTGATGGTGAACCCCTTGTCAGTGCCAAGGACTTTTGTGCCAATACCTTTTTTTCTGGTTGTTGAGGGGCTGTGGTTTGATGAGAACATGGGGTCTTCAAAAACTACAGAGGTAGTTGTTGGTTTTGATCTTCACAAGGATTGTTTCCCTAGACAATGACTGGAAGCAGAATCAATGATTTGGTAGGTATGTACTGTTATTTCCAAAGACTTAAGAGTTTTAGAGAATTACTATTGGGTACTGAAAGGTTAAGTGACTTATTGAGGGTCACACCCACAGACAGTATGTGTAAAAGGTGAGACATGGATAAACTCAAGTCTTTCTGACTCCAAGGACCACTCTCCATCTGTTCTGCCATGCTGCCTCACAAAGTGAGGTATATTATTTACTACTCCCTAAGATGCTGCTTGATGACATTTTTTACTACTAATTTTATTTATTTGCAATTCTATTCCCTATCATGGTGCTTGTTATATAGTAATTCTTTTAAAAAAATAATAGATGAAGTCAATTGAATTGATCTGATTTGCATTATGTTTGAAGACATATTTTGACTAATTTTTCCAAGCAGAGAATAACTCAACATAAATTAATTAGGATCCTCTTTATAGGTATTCTGTGATACATAATCATTTGTAGTTTCTATGGTTTGATGACAATAACCATTACATGAAAATATTAAGCAGAGATAGGGACCTTATTAGCAAATAGGACAAAAATGGACAGTCACAATTCACAGATGTTTGTGCAATTAAAGCATATTATCTCTTACTGACAAGCAATAATAACTGTAATAAACTAAGGAGACCTTAGCTAAAATAAACTAATTATTGCAGCTGACAATATAAATGCAAACGTAACTCTAATGACTTTTCTAATGGTTGTTATGAGTAGTTATTTATGAATATTAGCCCAAGTGTGATCCTTAGCTAGCTGCTGGATTTCCAGTCACTGCATTCCCAATGAAACCCCCAACGATTTGCATGACAGATGTGTTCCTGCTTTACTCAACAATGGCATATAAAGTAGATCAGGGCCAACAGCCATCTGCTGCTAAAGGAGGCCATTTAGGGAAACCCTGTTGCTTGGCAACAGACTACATTCCTGCCATCCAGGTTTCAGTGTGTACAATTGGTCAAAGGAGAACTATGAAGTAAACACAACCAATAATCACTACATGAAAAACATCTCAAGCCCATAAAGGAAACAATTTAAAACAGTCTCTCTTATTGAAGGATAAGGATTGGCAGTAATTTAAGTGTCACAGCAATGCTATTGTGGACCCCAACTAGAAATGGGAAGAAATGTTCTAATGACACCAAATGGGTCCATTTTACTTTTGAAATATAAAGACTAATGAAAAGTTCACTGAGCAAGGAAAATAACAGTAAAACTTGGAATTCCAGGGATACCATGAAACAATGAACATAACAGTTTTCCAGAAAGGTTAGAAGACGCTTTTGAGTTATGGTGAGATGGAGTTAGTGTTGCTTATGCAAAATGAGTTTAAATCAGACTGCATGGGTTTGGACAATAGGGCACTGTATAGCATACAGACATATTTCCTTCTGGATGAGTATTTTCTTTCAAAATGAAAAGTACAGTGAATCAGTTTCCCATTTGTCTCAAGACAACTCAACTCAAGATGCCAAGTTTTGCTCAAATTTGCTTATAGTTAAATTAGTGATTATCTGATGACTATATCCCTATCTTTGCCCCATCACCACAGCCATCATGTGTCCTGTTTAAGCTGTGTCGAATATTTAGGCATCTAAAGTCACAGAAGGCTCAAAAAATCATAACAGATACATGGGCTCCCTACCTACTTTCCTATTGATATTTCATAATCTTTCTTAGGGTGGTATTTTTGTTTGACCCCTGGAGACTTGTTTCAAAGTGTATAAAAAGCATTGGAAAATTCAGTACTAGTGGAGAAGTATGGGACAATTTAAATGAACAATTAACTTAGATATGTGTAAGGCTAATGGGATATAAGATCTACCCCACCCATTAATAGGCCTCACATGGAGCCCTGGCACAGAGTCAGTCAGGCTCTGGGCCACAGGGGTATCCACACCTTTCAAAATAAGTGCTGATTTCCAAGCTTCTCAGCAGCAAGCCAATCCAGTGCTGATTCTTTGATTGAAAACAGTATATATTGTATTTCTTGGAGGGAAAGGTGTGGGCTGAGGGAGAAGTAGGAGGAGGGTAGAACTTGCCTAGGGGAACTTGCTTGTGGAGAAGCTAGAGGGAGAGAACACTTGCAATGTAGGTGCTTCCTGGATTGGTGATGAGAACCTTACTAAACCTTGCTTTCTGTTGTCCTAATAGCAATGTCCCAAATAAATATTTAGCTCTTGCCTTGAAGGAGGAGGGTCTATTATAATTTGCAAACAAACCCTGGGAATATGTATACATATTCATAGCAGCTGCTATGGGTATCATATTGACATTACAATATGCCTAAATCTGGTAGAACCCAAAATTTACATTCCATTGTTAATTGTGTATATTTATAATTATACTGTTCAATACATACATATATGTGTGTGTGTGTGTGTGTGTGTGTGTGTGTGTGTATGTAATTTTTTTTTTTTAAGCAATTGGGGTTAAGTAACTTGCTCAAGGTTACACGGCTAGTCATTATTTATGTGTGGGTGCTCATTTTCTGAGGCCGGATTTGATCTCGGGTCATCCCAACTCCGAGGCCGGCGCTCTTACTCACTGCGCAACCTAGCCGCCCCTTTTAGGGCAATTGGGGTTAAGTAACTTGCCCAAGGTCACACGGCTAGGTTTTTTTGTTTGTGTGGGTTAAGTGTCTGAGGCCGGCTCCGAACTCAGGTCCTTCTGACTCCAGAGCCGGCGCTCTACTCACTGCGCCACCTAGCCGCCCCTATATATGTAATTTTTAAACACAAAACTGTGACTATTTTAAAAAAAAAGTAAAATGGAGCTGGTCCACTTCTGTCTTATAGTAAATGATGATTTTCATTGGGTTTCCTTACATTTAGGATTATGGCATTTACATGCAAAGGAAGAGTACAACTTAACACCAACTTTTTCTAGAAAGACACCAGGGACTAAAACATAAGGGAAAAAATATCTATAGGAAGAACACTATTCAAAGGAATCTCTAGTTTTTAATCCCCTCCTCCTCCTCTCCCCCTCACCCATTGTCAACATTATCTTACCACACTCCAGTCCAAACTCTCCACTTTCTTTAATCCTATTCATGACTTACTGAATGGAGCTAGAGAAAATATTAAGCCATGCTTATTAAGTGCACTACAAATATATGTTATTAATTCCCAACTATGCCCTCACTGTAGTAAAGCAATCATTCATTTCATCCCTATATTATTGATTATCCCATTCTCCACAGAGGATATTCCAAACTTTCTCCTTTCTCATCAAGCTTCCCACAGCACACCTGCCCCTGTACTTTGCCTTTTTGCTGAGCACTTCACATCATACATCACTGAAAAAAAATGAGGCCCGTATAACAAGAACTCCCTCATCTGTCTTATTACCTCATGTTATTCAATTGTCTTCTCCTACTATCTCCTTTACTCTTGTCTCAGAAGAAGAAATGACCCTTCTCTTTGAAAAGGCCATTCCTTTACATGGGCCCTGAATACTATTATCTCCCATCTTCTCAAGCTTATTGTCCCTACTGTCATCTAACTGTTGAATCTTCAGTATCTTCCTATTCATTGTCTCCTTCTCTGCAGCCTAGAAAGAAATACGTGATTTTTTCTCCTATGCTTGAGGATATTTTTATCCTCAGAATCTCCTCATCCACAAAAGCTATCATCTTATAACTCTACTTTAATTCTCAGTTAATCCCTGAAGAAAGTCATCTGAACTGGGTTTGTTCACTTCTCACATTCTATTTAATCCTCTGCAAACTGGTTTCTAGTTTCATCATTGAACCCAAATGGCTGCCTAATGATCTCTTAATAGCCAAATATGATGGTCTTTTCTTAGTCTCTGAAATCTTTCATGCTGTTGATCACCTTTGTCTCTTAGATTCTTTCTCCTGTATTTGATTTGATCTGGCAATCCAGAATTGATTGCCACCTTCAGGTTTTTATGACACTGTTCTTTCTTGTTTGTCTCCTCATATATCTGACTGTTTTTTTCTGACTGCTTCTTCAGTCTCTTCTGCTAAATGTTCATACATGTGATTCCCACTAACCCTCAGTGTCCCTCAAGGCTCTGCCTTTAAGCCCTCTTCTCTTTTCCCTCCATAATGTTTCACCTGATTCTTTCATCAGGTCCCATAAGTTCAATTGTCATCTCTATGCAAATGATTCCTAGATCTTTATATTCAGTGCAGGTCTTTTTCATAAGGTATAGTCCTGAAACACCAACTGTCTTTCAGACATACCAAACTTAATAGCCCATAGGTATTTCAAACTCAATATATCTAAAATCAGAACCTTTTCCCCTCTGAAACTTCTTCTTTTAACTCTCTCTTTACTATTAACGGTACCACCATCTTTCTAGTCATCTGCCCTCACAATCTTTGTTTCATCCTGAAAGAAATTATTATTTCTCTCTTGTATTAATAACCAATTATTGAATAAGGACTAAGATTCTTTTTCCCTTTTCTACTTCCTTATATCAACTAGTATGGTAAATCTTTCTCAAAGACTTACACAGGTTAAGATATAAAAGAGATTCTAAGTTTAGGCTAATGGGTAGATTCCTACTTATTGAGTTTACTCAGACAGGTCTCCCTTTTGTCAGACAGGTAATATGAAAATTGACACCTCTCTTTGACCAAGATTTGAGTGTTCAGTGTCACAAACCCCAAGACTCTCATTGTAGTATGTATAGCCCACCTCTCCTTGAAATATTCATTCCCTCATTAATTGTTAACCAGAATTGATTGCCACCTTCAGGAACACCTGGTCTTCCAAGGGCATATAAACTGTAAGCCCACTGTCATAAGGGTCTTTGGCATTTGAGAGTGCCACTGACCTCTTTTATTAATAACATGCTAGCCTTATTAATATAATACATTAGTCAGAAGATATGGTTCTTGAACTTTTTAAATATCACAATCCTCAATCACTCACTCTCACTTAATATAGCCAATCCTTTGCCGAAGCTTATTGTTTTTATTTTTTACCTTCATATGTTTCACATAAAAATCCCCTTCTCTCCACTTACACAGATGCCTCCCTTGTGCAGGTATTCATTACCTCCCACCTTATCTATTAGAGTAATCTTTCATTAGATTTCCTGCCTCATTTCCACATTCCAAGACATCCTCCAATCAGCTGCCAGAGTGATTTTCATAAAGTGTACATCTGACCCTGTACCCAGCACACACACACACCCCTAAAAAATCCAGCAACTCCCTACTATCATCAGCATCAGATACAAAGGCCTCTGTTAGGTGTTTAAATGGCTTCATATCCTGGTCCATTCCTGCTTTTCCATTCTTATACTTCCTTCCATGTACTTTATGTATCAATCACCTTGGTTTATGTGTTATTCCCCATACACAATGGTACATCTCCCTTTCCCTTCCCCTTGCCTTTGCACTGACTTTCCTCCCATTCTTTAAATGTTCTCCTACCTCACCTCTACCTTAGCTTCTCTGACTTCCTTCAAGACTCAGTGCACATTCTATAGAAGGCTTTTTCTCATCTGCTAGCTAGTAATGCCTTCACTTCTGTAATTCCATTCGTTCTTTTCTGTATATATTTTGTATGTACTTACATGTTTTTCTCTCCTTTAGAAAGTGGGCTCCTTGAGGATATGGGCTCTCTTTCTTTGTATCTTCAGTGCTTATGCAGTAACTAGAACATATTAAGTGCTTAACAGGGGTAGGGGGCCTGCAGCCCCAAGGCCACATGTGTTCCTCTAGTTCCTCAAGGATTCAGTCAAAGGGCTGCCCTTGAAGACCTAGAGGGCCACATATGACCTTAAGGCCACAGGTTCCCCACCCCTGGCTTAGTATATGCTTATTGACCAAGCAACTGACTAAGTCATTTTATAAAGTAAAAGGAATTTTTAATAATCATATTCATCATAAATTGGCTTAAATAATATGTCTTTGGACTTATATATGCAAGCATTATTAAATAGAAGCATACCTATAATTTTATATTAATCAGATAATTCAAAAATATCATCATTTAATAACAACTAAGATCCATTTATTATGAAGTATTGGAGCAGCATAGTTTGAAAGGAATGTATTCTGCTTCAAGGTACAACAAAAAAAAATGACAATTGATTTTATCTGAAAGAAAATGGTAAGCATCTGTATGCAGTGATAGAGAGCTAGCGAACAAGAAATATCTGGGATCCAGTATTGACTCTTAAATATAGTAGCTTTTTACCTTACTCTTACTCAATGTTTTAGGAAACTCTTAAGATGTTAATCTGCTTATGAAATGCTTATCTGCATCAGTAGTGGGAGTTTCCACACCGGGAGTTTCTTACTCCAATTAAATCACTGGTCTGGAACACCTCCCCAAATCTTAAAAAGAAAGAAAGATCATAATGGAACTAGATTTCAATGAATAAAAATAATAAATCCCCTAAATTACTCACGATATATCAATTCATACTGCATATTTTGATTAGGAGGGAACCACTTACTGTATTTTACATAATTATAACTTTGAATAGTGTGAATTCAAATGAATGAGATTACTTCATGGGGATTATTCATATTAATTGGGGCTTGGCTGTAACGAGCTTTTTAAAATTGTATTTTAAATGATTCCTTTTTTTCATAAGCTATTATGGGTGTTACAGGTTATCTAATCTATTTAATCACACTAGTTGAAGAAACAGCATGTAATAATTGTTCAGCAAAATAAATTCTGCCATTCTGTAGAAAACCAATCAATTAAAGTTTTCCAGATTTTACATTCTTCACAACAAGAATCTCAAACTGAAACAAAGGCAGACATGGGCCCCATAAAGGTTTTGGGAATTTACAAAGTTATATATTTGTTATAAATTTAATTAATTTAATTAGAAAAGTGTTTAAGAGTACTCAGCATTTACCACATGGTCATAATGTTAAACAAGGAACCCATTATATGGGGCGGCTAGGTGGCAGAGTGAGTAAGAGCACCTGCATAGGAATTCGGATGACCCGGGATCGAATCCGGCCTTAGAAAATGAGCACCCACACATAAATAATGACTAGCTGTGTAACCTTGAGCAAGTTACTTAACCCCATTTGCTTTAAAAAAAAAAAAGGAACCCATTATAAAACTGGCTTTTGGGTAGAATTTTAAAATCACTTTCAAATGACGAAACTGGTAAAGTCGATTAAAGAACAAACCTACTAATTAGTATATGAGTGCTAGCTATGCCATATAGTCATGCCTTATGGGTCAAAGATCATGTTTATTTATTTGTAACAATCACTGTGATAATGAGATTTTAGAGGATCAGGTTTGAAAAGTTTCCATTTTATATAGTGTAGTATCATCAGTAAATGTCACTTTTTCATATGTTACTATAACAACTCACTAAATGGACCGAAAGGGTTATTTTCATGAAATATGTGGAATGAATCAGCAGCAACAGTTAAATCAACAAAAAATGGAAAATTCCCAAGAGAATATGGAGTTTGGCATGAGAGAACCTCAAGGCAGATGGAAATGTGCTATTGAAGTTACTTAAAGAGAGGTTCACACATTAGTCTCAAGCAAACAGTACTCCCATTCCTAGGTTAAAAAAAAGTAACTCAAAAAAGCCAACAATTAGCATGTTGTCATTTTTAAAAGAAAGAATATGGCACAGTGGGGAAAGAAATAGCTTCAAAAACAGGAAGATGTACTCTATCTCTAACATACACTAGCTATGTGATCCTAACCAAATCACTTAACTTCTAAGTAATTGTCAAAACTATTCATTGCCAAGAAGGTGTCAACCTGCATTGGTAGAGGAATTTTCCTCACCTGGGAGTTCCCCATACCTAAGATATCACAGATCCATTCATATAATTCTCCTTTCACAAATTCACAAACTCTTCCTATGCCCTATACACTATGACAATTTTTTCCTCAAATTGTGCTTTGAAGAATTATAAAGCACTTTAACATAGCATGTATTTTTTTTTATACTGAGACTTATGTTGTTTAATAGTAGGCATTGAAATAAATTTAAGAGATTTTACTATGGGACCAGCTTAGTGTCACAGTTGGAATCCTAAGTTGGACCTAAGCTCAAATCCAGTCTCAGGCACTTGACACACTGACTAGCTGTGTGACCTTGAACAAGTCAAGTTACTTAACCCCAATTGCCCTGCCTTCCCCCCTCCTAAAAAAAGATTTTACTATGAAGGAAAATGTTAAGGTGTTATTTAAATTAAAGGGTTTTACACACACACACACACACACACACACACACACACACACACACACACATCATTGAGAACTACTGATCTATAGAAAGACCTGAAAAGCTACACCAGTAGTGAGCACAAGGGCTATTTGATGTAACTTTTCAACCAGCAATCACACACAAGTAGTTGGGTAACTTTAATGAAAATTGACAATATTGAGCTCATTAAGCTTCTTAGTGTTGTGTCACTTATAGATTATTAAAAGGTTTCTGATTGTGTATAAACAATGGGAGTATGATAGTGCTGTATGGCAGAGGAGAAAACGCAGTATCTGTTTAAATCATCAAGGAGATGCACATCAGATGCAGAACTAAAATCCAGCTGTTCACAAAATCTCATCAGGTCAGCAAAGAAAGACAAACTCTCTGAGCGATGTGGAGCTTCTTTGGGAACCCTGTTTTGATATCCGGATAAGGAAATGAGACTCAAAAATCAATGGCAAACATTCCACCCATTTAATTTTTGCAGAAGATTGCATTTTCTAAGAAAAGTTACAGTAGAAATTTGTATTCAAGCAGACAGGTGAACCTTGACTTAAGAAAGGAAAAATAAGTTAATATGAACAATGAACATTCTCTGCAAGGGACAAGGCAAGTCTCATAGAGATAGGTCAAGAATTGAAATATAATTATCTGACTCACCACGGAACATATCAACACAGGACAGAAGAAAGAATAGTCCAGAAGATAGAAAGCAACCTGAATTAAATTCAGTTGCATCCAGACAATGTTGACCAGTGAGAATGTACCCATGAAGGTCAAAGCATAAATGTAGAACTCCACAGTGCTGCTCAAAGGGTACCTAAATGTTTACCATAAGGAAGAACAGAACATCAAGATTGCATAACAAAAGAAAAAACATTTGAAGGTCAAATATCAGGGGGAAGTAAATATTATTCTGGGCAGGAAGTATAATAAGGATATAACAATCCTAGAATGATAGGAATGGACCTTGGAGGTCATCTATCTAGTCTAGCATTTCTTAAACTGTGGGTTGTGACACCATATGGGGACACAAAAAAATTTCGCAACAGTAAAAGGTTTCTGAATGAGCAACATCCAAAAACTAATTAAAAATCAAATGTGTCATGAGTCTGAGGTGTTTCTGGCACTGCTTGTCCATGTTGCATCACACAACTTCACTGCAGCCTTGGTTCTGACACAGAACATGTGCACTTTGCACTGTATATGCCCTCAGGTCATGCAACTGTCAATGAATGCTGCCAAAAAGGTAGAAAAGGGTTGCAAGTGGAAAAAGTTTAATAAGCTGTGATCCAGTCTAAATACCTTTCCCCCGCCTATTTTGCATAAAGAAGTAAATTAGTAAGCAAGTCATATTTTCATATGTTACCATATCACCTCACTAAATTAAACCAAAGGGGACACTTGCATGACATATGTAAGATTAATAAAAAAAAAAACAACAGTTAAACTAAGGAAAAGCAGAAAATTTCCAGGAGATTCTGGATTTTGGAAAGGAAAGGAACTAAGGAAAAGAACTAATTTCATCAAGGTCATACATCTAACGATTAGTACAGCAGGTAATAACCCCAGATCCTTTGGTTCCAAAACAAGGGCTCTTTCTATTCCACTGTATTGTCCAGATTATATGCTGGATCCTACAGGACCAAGCAAGAGACTAAAAACCTGTTGAAAGGAACAAATCATCTACATTTTTTCTCTGTTTATAGGGATATAAACAGAAAAAAAAATAGATGGTTGATTCAGAAGTTCTGTGTAAAGGTACAGATACAAAATGTTAATCAATGATGGACCTGAAGGAATGAATCATACAATGAACTTCTTGTGATCACCATCTTAAGTTACTCTATGATACTACTTATAGGAAAAAATTCCACTATCTCCAAGGAAAGGTTCTAAAAGGCAAGGCAAATAAAATATCAAATGGAAAAAATTTTAATGTTATATTTTATTTTGTTTTCATTTGCTTTAGTGTATTCATCATCTATTGTTCTCCTGGTTCTGCTCACATCATTCTACATCAGTTCACATGTTTCCCCATATTTCTCTGATTGAGAAAGAGTCTTATAGTCTTTGAATCAATGGTTTGAGTGCATAGGAAGAGAATGAAGTTTATCTTGCCCTACCTGGATTCTGTTTTATTCATCATATATATCAGACATGGGATAATTGAAGGCTGGGTTTGAGAATGCATTACCCTCCAAAACTTGTATTTTGTGTTCATATCATATATTTCCTGCATATTGTTATAATGTATATATGTTGCTTCCTCCCTTAAAATTTCAGCTCCCTGAGGTCAAAATTTTAATCATGGCTTTCTGGTAGTCCAATAATTTTAAAATTATCTCTCCTGGATCTGTTTTCCAGGTCAGTGGTTTTTCCAATTAGATATTTCACATTGCCTTCTGTTTCTTTATTTGTTTGGATCTGTTTGATATTATCTTGATTTCTCATAAAGTGACTAGCTGTCATTTGCTCCAATCTAATCCTGAAGGAATTATTCTCTTCAATGAACTTTTGAGATTCTTTTTCCATCTGGCAAATTCGGCTTCTAAAGACATTCTTCTCCACATTGACTTTTTGAGCCTTCTTTGCCATTTGAGTAAGTCTATTTTTTAAGGTGTTATTTTCTTCAGTCAGGTTGTTGACTTGATTTTGATGATTTTCTTGCATCATTCTCATTTCCCTTCCCAATTTTTCCTCCACTTCTCTTATTTGATTTAAAAAATCCTTCATAAGCTCCTCTATGGCCTGTGACCAGTTGAAATTTTTCTTGGAAGCTTTTGGTGCAGGAGTTCTGACTTTGTTGTCTTCCTGCCATCCCATGCTTTGATCTTTTTTGTCCCCAAAAAAGGAATCCAAAGTTGGGTTGCTATGCTTGCTTTGCTTCCTGTGCTTGCTCATGTTGCCACTCAGTTACTTGACTTTTGAGCTTTTTGCCACAGTAGAACTCTGCTTCCAGAGAGGAGAGCTTTGTTCCAAATTACTGGGGTTTTCTCATCTGCTGGAGCTATTAGATGGATGCCCTTTCTGAAACCTCCACAGGCTCTGGCACCTGGTCACACACCCCAGGACCTCTATCCAGGACAGCAATCCAGATCCAAGAAAGTTAAAGCAAGAGTGATTACCCTTCTGAATGTTCACTTGGACCCACTACAATCTGCAGGCTGGGAGCTCTGAAGCAGCCATGTGGTGGCAGCGCCATGCCTCAGCCACTTCTCCTTCCTAAGGCAAAGACTGGACTGAAATCTCAGTACCCCTGTTCCCAAAGTCCACACTGACCTTTTACTTTGTCTTTGGCATTTGTGGGCTGATAATTCGGTAAACCACCACAGCTGCTGGTGATCCACTCTGCCAGAGTCCTTCCAGCCTTGGCTGGTCAGGGCTGCTCTGAGCTAAAACCATGGGCTCATGCAAGGTTGGACTCTGCTCCCAGAGTGCTGCAATATACCCTTCTTGTCCACCTGCTGGGCTGTCTTCAGCAGGAGATTTATTTCTCTCTGTCACTTTGTGGGTTCTGTAGCTCTAAAATTTAGAATCATATTTTATAGTATTTGAGGTGGTTATGCGGGGAGCTCAGGGAGTTTTCATGCTTCTACACCACCATCTTGGCTCAGCCCCCTGGGGTCAGAATTTTGATCTCATATCACTAGCCATTAGTACAATATTTGTATTGTAGTAAGTGTTTAATAATTGTTTTTGGGTTGATTAGTTCACTCAGTCCCCATCCAAATGACAAATTCTTAATCTATTAGAATACAAATTAAGAAGGTTTCACTATATTAAAATCTCTAGGCATACACATGGGACTTTGTCATATGGGATCACCTAATAGCTCCTAGGGCTAAAAGATTTGATGTTCATAAATTCTTATTGGTAGAAAATTACATAAATATGTTGGGTATAATATATCACAATGGTTAGTTAATCAAGTAATCAATAATCATTTATTAAGAAATTACTAAGTGTCAAATACTGTGCTAAATACTGGGACTACAATAAGAAAAATG
This sequence comes from Gymnobelideus leadbeateri, assembly GCA_011680675.1. Classification (NCBI taxonomy): domain Eukaryota; kingdom Metazoa; phylum Chordata; class Mammalia; order Diprotodontia; family Petauridae; genus Gymnobelideus; species Gymnobelideus leadbeateri. Next base: position 587,143 of record WOXC01008605.1, read on the forward strand.
AGGCAGTTCCTAATATCAGTGGGTTTATATATCATTTACATGTGTAAGTATATACAAAATATCTAAAAGTAAATCTGGGTATTTTTGTTTGTTTGTTTTGAGGTGAGAAGAGTATTATCAGCTCAGGGGGAACAGGAAAGGCTTCACACATAAGGGGGTACATCAGTTGCTTTTCAAGCAGGAGATTTTAACTTTTTTTTGGTCATAGATCCATTTGGCAGTCTGGTGAAGCCTATAGACCCATTCTTAGAATAATAGTTTTTAATGCATAAAATAAAATATATGGTTTCACAAAGGACATCAAAGGTCATTGCAATTTTTCCCATCCAAGTTCAGTAACCCTGGGAAATTTATCTATGGGTACCTTAAGAATTCATACTTTAAAGTATGTACAAATGAATACACTTGATTTCAAAAATCCTAGCTTGGTTTAACTATAGCTATTGTTTCAAGTGATTTATCATATGTATAATTATCATTGTCTTTCAGGTTGATTGATTCTGAGGGTAATAAAATTTAACTTTAGTTCATGCTTAATGATTTGAGACCTTTCAGGGTAGAAACAAGCTATATATAGAAAATAATATCTGCAGAATGATATATATCTTCATTCTCCCATTGGCTCACTTAGAAGGTATTCCACCACTTAGTTTTTAAAAAATGAAGAGCTGTCATTTTTTCCAACACTTTCACTGGTAACAGCAACACTGAATTTGAGCTCATTATTTAATTTGAAATTTTCTGATCCGTATCAAATATGGAATCTAAAAAGTCAAAAAGATTATGTAAATCATTTTAATTATACATAAAATTTCATCTAGCACATTTATAGAAATTACAGCATGCTCATTAAAGTAATCTAACCCCTCAAACCTAAGGTATATTAGAGCAATAATTCCTTACTTTCTGCTTGAAATTGTGGTTACTAAGGGTGAAGTAAACTCCTCGTTAATGATCCCTTCAATTTCCCTCCCAGTGATCTGGCTCTATTTCAAGAAACTTAGGGGTTGGAAAAAAGATGACAGAGAAAACATGGGCTTGCCAGAGCTTTCCCCAAAGCCTCTTCAAAGACATTTAAAAAATGCCCTAAAACAAATTCTGGAGTTTCAGAACTCACAAAAGGATGGGGTGAAACATTTTTCCAGACCAAAAGAACGTGAAAGTTTGGCAAAAAAGGTTTATTGCATCAAGGTGAGAGAGGAGCACAGTCCTACGGAGACCAGGTCCCAGCAAACCAGGTACAGGCCTTGGGAATGACTGAATAGGCAGCAGCAGTTCCTGCTGCTTCTGAAGCTCTAAATCCACAGAGAGTAAGGGAGTCAAACCACTGGTGAAGAGATTACAGTGGTCTTTTTTGCTGGTACTAGGGGCAGGATTCTGTCATTTCTCCATATTCAAATCTGGGTCATAGTTCTAGGTGGCAGTCTTAGGGCAAGGAGGAGTAGTAGCACAAAAGAACCTGCAGCCACAGGGGAGCAGAGACCCTCCTCACAGTTTCAGAGCAGGAAAAAAAGTGATTGTGGTCGGTCACAGACCAGAGCATTTGCAAGGATAGTAGTAAACATATTTCTTCTTAGATCATAGACCTTTGAAAGAACTAAAAACTTACACTTCCTTAGAAATACTCTGAAAATAGCTGCATAAAACCCCTAAAGCTTGGGACAGTACACCCTTCTTCCTGGAAGCAGAGCCCCACTTAAGCAAAGAATTAAAAGTCAGGAAATACCTGGGAAAAATGAGCAAACAACAGGAAAAATCTCTGACTATAGAAAGCTACTACAGTGACAAGAAAGATCAAAACACAATCTCAGAACCCTAGATCCAAAGCCTCCTAATAAATATGTATTAGTCTCAGGCCATGGAAGAACTCAAAAAGGATTTTAAAAATCAAGTAAGAGAGGTAGAGGAAATACAAGAAAATCATGAAAAAAGATGAAGTGAAGGAGGCACAAAAAATACTGAAGAAACCAATACCTTAAAAATGTAATAGAACAAAAGGTAAAAAAAACCAGTACAAAAATTCAGTGAGGAGAAAAATACCTTAAAAAGCAGAATTAGCCAAATGAAAAAAGGAGGTAAATAGATTAAAATAATTCCTTAAAAATTAGAATGGAGGAAGGGGAAGCTAATGACTCTGAGACATCAAGAAACAATAAAACAAAACCAGAATAATGAAAAAATACAAGGCAATGTGAACTATCTCATTGGAAAAACAAATGACCTAAAAACAGATCCAGGAGAGATAAATTTAAAAATTATTGGTCTCCCTGAAAACCATAATCAAAAATTATCCTAGACATCATCTTTCAAGAGGTTATGAGGGAAAACTATCCTGATATTCTAAAACCAGAAAGTAAAATGGAAATTGAAAGAATCCACTGAATACCTCCTAAAAGAGATCCCCAAAATCAAAACTCCCAGAAATATCATAGCCAAATTCCAGAGATCCCAGGTCAAGGAGAAAATATTGCAAGGAGTCAGAAAGAAACAAGCCAAGTATCATGGAGCTACAGTGAGAATCACACAGGATTTAGCAGCTTCTACATTAGAGGATCAGAAGGGTTGGAATATGTTATTCTGGAGGACAAAGGAGCTAAGATTACAACCAAGAATCACCTACCCAGCAAAACTGAGTATAATCCTTCAGAGGAATTAATGGATATTCAATGAAATAGAGGAATTTTGAGAATGCCTGATGAAAAGACTAGAGCTGAATAGAATATATGACTTTCAAATACAAGATTCAAGAGAAGCATAAAAAGATAAGCAGAAAAGGGGAATCATAAGGCACTTAATAAAGTTGAACTGTTTACATTCCTACATAGGAAGATGAAACTTATAAATCATAAGAAATTTCTCCTTATTAGGGCAGTTAGGAGGATTATATATAGACAGAAGACACAGGTGTGAGTTGAAAACAGTGGGATGATATCTTAAAAAATAAAATTAAGAGGTGAGAAAGATAAATTAACTTGGAGAAAAAGAAAGGGAGAGGTAGAATGGGGTGAATTATCGGAAATAAAAGAGGCCAAAAAGAGCTCTTACGTTAGGGGAAAAGATTGGAAAAGTGATGGGAAACAATTGAACCTTACTCTTTTTTTTAATTAATTAGTTTATTTTTAGTTTATAAAATTTAAATCCATAGTTCCTTGAGTTTCAAATTTTCCTTCCCTCCCTCCCCCCACCCCCCATGAAAGCATATATTCCAGTATAAGATCTGCAAATACTTTCACATAAGACATTAGTCAGGTTACAAAGGTGGATTGTACCAGATGGAATGAAAAATGGTAAAGAGGAAATAAAACCAAACAAGAAAAAGAAAAAGATCAAGGAGTTTGCTTCAATCAGGATTCGAACTCAGTTCTTTCTAGTTCTTTCTCTGGATGTAGGCATCTCTCTCCATCATGAGTCTTTTGGGATTGACTTATATCACTGCATTGCTGAGAAGAGTCCAGTCTGTCATAGTTGGTCATCATAGATATGTGATTGTATACAAATTTCTCCCGGTTCAACTCTTGTCACTCAGCATCAGTTTGTATAAGCCTCTCCAGGTAAATATGAAATCGGTCTCCTCTTCATTTCTTATAGCACAATAGTATTCCATTACATGCATATACCACAACTTGTTTAGCCATTCCCCAATTGATGGGCACCCCTTTAATTTCCAATTCTTTGCAACCACAAAAAGAGCTGCTATAAATATTTTTGTACATATGGATCTTCCTCCCACTTCTATGATCTCTTTGGGATATAACCCTAGAAGTGGTATTGCTGGGTCAAAGGATATGAAATTATTTATAGTCCTTTGGGCATAATTCCAGATTGCTCTCCAGAATGGTTCACAACTCCACCAGCAATGCATTAGTGTTCCAATTTGCCCACATCCTCTCTAGCATTTGTCATTTTTCTGTTTTGTCATCTTAGCCAATCTGACTGGAGAGATGTGGTACCTTAGAGTTGTTTTGATTTGCATTTCTCTAATCAATAGTGATTTAGAGCATTTCTTCATATGCTTATAGATATCTTTAATTTCTTTCTCTGAAAACTGCCTGTTCATATCCTTTGACCATTTATCAACTGGGGAATGACTTTTCTTCTTATAGATTTTACTCAATTCTCTGTATATTTTAGAAATGAGTCCTTTATCAGAGACATAGGTTGTAAAAATTCTTTCCCAATTTCCCGCCTCCCTCTGGATCTTGGTTACATCGGCTTTGTTTGTACAGACATTTTTCAATTTAATGTAATCAAAATTATTCATTTTGCATTTTATAATGCTCTCTAATTTTTGTTTGGTCCTAAAGTCTTCCCCTCTCCACAAATCTGTTAGGTAAAACTATTCCTTCCTTTCCCAGATTGCTTACAGTATCATCCTTTATACCTAGATCATGCACCCATTTATACTTGATTTTGGTATATGGTGTTAGATAATGGTCTATGACCAGTTTCTGCCATACTGTGTTCCAGTTTTCCCAGCAGTTTTTGTCAAATAGTGCATTCTTATCCAGAAAACTGGGGTCTTTGGGTTTATCAAACAATAGATTACTATTCTCATTAACTGCTGGATCTCTTGTGCCCAATCTATTCCATTGATCCACTACTCTACTCCTCAGCCAGTACCAAGCAGTTTTGATGACTGCTGCTGTATAATACAGATTAAAATCTGGTATAGCTAGTCTACCTTCCCTAGCATTTCTTTTCATTAATTCCCTTGATATTCTAAACCATTTGTTCTTCCAAATAAATTTTGTTACTACTTTGTCTAACTCTATAAAGTAGTTTTTTTTTTTTTAGTAAATTGATCGGTATAGCACTAAATATATAATTTAGTTTGGGTAAAATTGTCATTTTATTATATTAGTTTGATCCAGCCACGAGCAATTGGTGTTTTTCCAATTACTTAGATCTGACTTTATTTGTGTGAGAAATGTTTTGTAGTTGTGATCGTATAGGTCCTGGGTTTGTTTTGGAAGGTAGATTCCCAAATATTTTATAATGTCTACAGTGACTTTAAATGGGATTTCTCTTTTTATCTCTTGATGGTGAATTTCATTAGAGACATACAGGAATGCCGAGGATTTATGTGGGTTTATTTTATATCCTGCAACTTTGCCAAATTTATTTATTGTCTCAAGTAGTTTTTTGCTTGTTTCTTTAGGATTCTCTAAATATTTCATCATATCATCCACAAGGAGAGATAACTTCATCTCTTCTTTGCCTAATTTGATTCCTTTGATTTCTTTTTCTTCTCTAATTGCTACTGCTAACATTTCTAGTACCAGATTGAATAAGAGGGGTGATAGTGGACACCCTTGTCTCACTCCTGATCTTATTGGGAATGCTTCTAGTTTATCCCCTGAAATGCGGATTATTAAACCACTGAGAAACATGTAATCTCACAGTACAGCTAGAGCAAGGGCTATGAATTTGTCTGGATAGGCAGTAGTCTGCATTGTAGAGAGAGTTTCCTCATGTATTAGTTTCCTGTATCAACAACAACAAAAAAAATCTAGGCCCTGTCCCTACTATGCCTTGCACAATACTTTGCAAACAGTATGCATTTAATAAATGCTTACTGAAATGAATTTACTATACTGTCCACAATCCCCAGTCAACTACCTTGGCATGTATGGAGAAACCAAGCATCCTTTCTAAACTTCCTATAGATGTATATCTCCTGAGAAGACTCTCTATGCTACCCCCACTCTCAGAAGGGGAACTTGTTTCACACTTTACAGAAATATAGCAGTAATTCATCTAAAGATACCTCTTTTTCTTACTCTATCCATCCAAACTCCTCTTTATGATTCCCCCATTCTCTTATTTAAAATGGCCTCAGATGGAGTTAACCTTCTTTTTGCCAAAGCTAAACCTCCAATGGTGTTCTAGATCCCATCCCTTCTCAGGTCATCTAGGAACTAGTCCCTCTTTCTTCTGTCTTTAATATCTCCTTATGTAATGTGTCCTTTTCCATGTTACCAACATTTTAATCAGTATGTAGGGCAGCTAGGTACACAGTGATTAGAGTGCCAGGCCTAGAGTCAAGAAGGCTTACCCTCTTGAGTTCAAATCTGGCTTCAGACACTTACTAGCTATGTGACCATGGGCAAGTCATTTAACTCTGTTTGCCTCAGTCTTCTCACCTGTAAAATGAACTGGAGAAGGTAAACCAGTATCTTTGCCAAGAAAATGCCAAATGGGATAATAAAGAATCAGCCAGGACTGAAAAGAACCAAACAAAAAATCAGTACGTGATTCATCGGGACTAGCCAGAAAATATACAGGTGAAGAAGACCACCAAATCTTGGAAGCCCTATATATGTTGCAGACTAAAAGAAAATTATGAAAATACCTGCCCTGCCTAAATGGAAAACTTCATTAGTCTTACTGGACCATCACATGACCCCACCTCTACAACCAATTATATTCTTTTTTTAATTTTTTTTTTTTACAAATGCTTTAACTTCTGGTTTATATCATTCATTTCCACCAGATTTTGAGTTATAATTTTCCCCCATTTTTCCCTACCCAGCACCCCAGAATAGCAGTCCCACTAGATATCCCCTCATCCAATCTGCTCTCTCCCATATCTTCTCCCATACCCCCTTCAACTTGGCCATTAGGGCAAGGTGAATCTCTGAGCCTCAATGCCTTAACATCTTAAGTCCCAATTACATGCAAAATAGTATTAATAATAATATTTATATACATTTGAAACATTTAATTTTAAGAGTTCGAATTTCAGATCCATTCCCTTCCTCCCTTGTCACCCACTCCCTCTGAGAACATAAGCAATTCAGTATGTGTTGTACATGTATAGCTATGCAAAACATTACCATAGTAGATATATTGTAAAAGACTGCTTATATTTCCCTCCCACCCACCTCACCTCCCCCCTGGTCCATACCCTACTTTGATCCTGTCCCTCTTTGAAAGTGAGTACTTCCAACCTCCCCTCCCCCTAGAATGTCCTCCCCTCCATCATGCCCCCTCTCATCCCCCTTTCCCCTATTCTCCTGCAGGGTGAGATATCCCATTTAGTATGTATGTGATTCTCTCCTTGGCCAACTTCAATGAGAATATGGTTTTGCCTTTTTGCCTTCCTGTTCTTCCCCTATCCTGCAATTACTTCCCCTTGCCTCTTCTACATGAGATAGTTTGCCCTACCCTGTCTCTCCCCATCTCTTCTTGCCACTTTCCTCTCTCACCTCTTAACTTCACCCCTTAAGTATCATCCCTTCCCATCAAATTCAAGCTGTGCCTTCTATCCATGTATACCTGTAAACATATGCCCATATACCCTTCTTCAATTATTTTCATAATGAGAAAGGTTTCATCAGACACAGATATTGTTTTTCCATGTAGGAATGTAAATATTTCAATTTTGATAAGTTCCTTTTGATTTTTTTCCTTGATTACCTTCTCAAGCATCTCTTGCTTCTTGTGTCTGAATGTCAAATTTTCTATTCAACTCTAGTTTTTTCCTCAAGAATGCTTTGAAAGTCCTCTATTCCACTGAATGACCATATTTTCCCCTGAAACAAGATACTCAGTTTTGCTGGGTAGGTGACCCTTGGCTTCAATCCAAGCTCTTTTGCCCTCTGGAATATCATATTCCATGCCCTTCTATCCCTCAGTGTAGAAGCTGCCAGGTCCTGTGCTATTCTGATTGTGTTTCCACAATACTGAAATTGCTTCTTCCTGGCTGACTGTAGTATTTTCTCCTTGATCTGGGAGTTCTGCAACCTGATTATAATATTCCTAGGAAATTTTCTTTTTGGGATATTTTTCAGGAGGCGATTGGTGGATTCTTTCAACCTCTATTTTGCCCTCTGGGTCTAAAATATCATGGCAATTTTCCTTGAGAATTTCTTTAAGGATGGTTTCTAGGTTCTTTCTTTGATCATGGCTTTCAGGTAGTCCAATAATTTTTAAATCATCTCTCCTGGATCTATTTTCCAGGTCAGTGGTTTTTCGCATGAGATATTTCACCTTGCCTTCTATTCTTTCATTTGTTTGGATCTGTTTAACAGCATCTTGATTTCTCATAAAGTCATTAGCTTCCATTTGCTCCAGTCTAACTCTGAAGGAATGAATCTCCTCAGTGAGCTTTTGAGACTCTTTTTCCATCTGGCAAATTCGGCTTTTTAAGGCATTCTTCTCCTCATTGCCTTTCTGAGCCTCTTTTGCCATTTGAGTTAGGCTATTTTTTAAGGTGTTATTTTCCTCAGTCAGGCTGTTGACTGTCATTTCATACTTTTCTTGCATCTTTATCATTTCTCTTCCTAATTTTCCCCCACTTCTCTTATCTACTTCTTAAGGTCCTCTATGGCCTGTAGCCAGCTTGTATTTTCATTTGGGGCTTTTGGTGCCGGAGTTCTGAGCTCACAGTCCTCCTCCATGCTTTGATCCTCTTTGCCCCTAAAATAGGAGTCCAATGTTGAATTTTTCTGTATATTTTGTTTCTTTTGCGTAGGCATGTTGCCACTTAATTACTTGATTTTGGGGCTTGTTGACACAGTAGGACTCTGCCACCAGACAGGAGAGCTTCCATCCCAAACCTGGGGTCTTCACAGCTTCCGTAGGGTGGGTGGCCTCTGTAAATCCTCCACTGGCTCTGGCAAGCTGGATACCCACCCCAACCCTCCCCCCCAGACCACAATCCAGATCCAGGCAGTTTAAAGCAAGAGTGATTAACCCCCAGACTGATTGCTGGATCTCCCTACATTTCTCAGACCAGGAGCTAGAGCCACCAGTGACGCTGCAAAATGTCTTCTGTGCTGCATTTCTTCAGCAGCTTTTCGCCCCCAGGGAAGGAAGCCACGCGTTCCCCAAATACTGGTCCCAAAGTCCATAGGGCACTAACCTCTCATTTTGTCCTAGGCATATCTGTGCTGATAATTCTGGAATCACCACAGCTGCTGATGTTCTGGGGTCCCTCCAGGTGGCTGCTGGCCCAGCCTCCCTAGGGCTAAAACCATGGCTCACGGGGGCCTGGGCTCGACTCCCAGAGCACTGCACTATTGGTTCCCAGCCGCTCCCTGCAGGGCTGCTGGGCTGTCCTCAGCAGGAGGTTAGCTTCTCTGTGTCATTCTGTGGGTGCTGGGGCTCCAGAAGTTGTTCAGAGTCCCCTTTTACATGGCTTGGAGGTAATCTGGGGGCAGAGTACCTTGGAAGTGCTGTTTCTACTCCGTTATCTTGGCTCCACCCCAAACCAATTATATTCTACACACCTAAGTTATAAGTTGATCTTCTACACCTGGACTGCTATATGCTCCAAATTTTCAGCATAATGAATGCCATGATTTTGTGGGAATTTCCTTGCCCTGTACCTGAGAAACTGCAAAAAATATTCTGGTGAGGTCTAAATGAACCACAGTATTGTTGAGAGCATAAATAGTCACATTCTAATACGTTAATCCATCATCCAATAGTATTCAAAACACCCACTTTACTATATGCCTTCTTACTCTGTGGATAACCTTTCTCATGTCAATTTCTACCATCCTGTTCTTGCCTAAAATTTCCAACATAAACTCATCCTGCTATGCTGCTGTCTTATCTTTCCATTCCAATTCAATTACCCAGCCCCAACTTGAACTCCTTGGTATGGATAACCCTTATCTGGATTAAGCAAGTCCACCTGAAGTGAATAATTCAATTCATCTTACCCAGTTGTCAGTAACTTGACCCTAGCACAAATAATAGCTGCTAGTCAGTGTTATTCATGCAAGGGACACTGCAAATAACCCTCTAGGTGAACTCAGCCTAGCCAACTTACTCTCTCTGTCTCATCATGAACCCTTATTCCTAAAATAATGAGTTACTGTGTAGAGTTTCTCCACTGACACAGTTTGCAATTAGTTCAATATAACTTTCCACACATCTGCCTGTTCAACATGTTTTCAAATTCACATAATTGCAGAATCCTAGTATTGGAAGAGAACTTAGAGGTCATAAGTCAAAAACACTATCCAATTCACAAACACACACTACAACATGGCAACAATTGCTCATAAAATTTGTCAGGTTCTCATAGCTGACAGTATAGGGACACTATAGCCCCAGAGACACTCTATCCTTCATCAATGAAGTCCCATTTGGCTCTTCCTTACAAAACATAGGCACATCCAAGATAATATAGAAAAGGATCAGATCATGTTGTCAGAGATGAAACAATCATTGACTTCATGGCACAGTTCACTTATACCAAACACTTTGGTATCTTCCTGGCACCACAGTAACATGCCCCAACACACAAGACAGGATCGTTAAATCAATTTAATTTGAGCTCTTAAAGAATCTTTCTAGTTCTGAATTCTATGATCCTTTGAAATAATTTGATCTAACCTTTTTCATTTATAGATGAGGAAAGTAAGGTCAAAAGAGGAAAAGTCACTTGCCCATTGTCATATAAGTAATAAATAGGAAGGTCGTATTTGAACCCAAGTTCTCTATCTACAAATCAAGTATTGTTTTCATTGCATCTCACAGCTTGGGGGAACCCAGACACAGACACTGGGAAATTGACAATGAGCTCCATACATAGGTACACTACTCTTTGGCAATGAGATCCCACCAGAAACAAATTCTAAAACAAAGGCATGATAGAGCAACCTAGAAAACAGCAATAAAGAAAAATGGTCCTCCCTCATTTTTGTGGGGGATATGGACAACTCCAGTATTGGAGAGAGGTTATTTCACTCCTAGTGGCTATATTGCCTATAGCTATGGCCATGCTGGCATCGAAGCACACATTTCTGGTTTCTTTATTCTCTGTGAATAGCTGTTTATAAGGCAATTTATAAGGCAATTATAATTTATCAGGCAATCCATTCCATATTCAGATAGGACTGATTGCTAGAAAACTCATTCTTTTACCTATAATTTATAGTAGTTAGTCTTTTCTTTTTGAACTGAATCACAGAAACACAGACAAAATTTGAGAAATTGAAAGTACTTAGGAATCATGTAGCTTAGTGGTCAAAACAATTTTCACAATGCTGACATATTAATTTCTAATATGGTAAATATATAACTTTTATAACTGATAGAAATACAAGCTATTTGGGGTCTTCATTAAATTTTTAAAGTTATTTTTATTTATTTCAAAAATATTTCCCAATTATATATAAAATTAAATTTTTTTAACTTTGAATTCCAAATTTTCTCCCTCCTCATCTCTCCTTCCTCCTTGAAAAGGAAGCAATTTGATATTAACTATACATGTGAAGTTATACAAAATATTTTCAATATTAGACCTGTTGCAAAAGAAAATAAAAATGAAGAGAATTTTAAAATTCTGCTTTCAGAGTTCATCAGTTCTCTCTGGAGAGGGATAGAATTTTTCATCATGGGTCCTTTAGAATTGTCTTTGGTCATTGTCTTGATTATAGCTCAGTCTTTCACAGTTATTATAATATTGATATTACTGTGTACAATTTTTTCCTGATTCTCACTTTAATGAGTTCATATGAGTCTTCCCAAGGTTTTATGAAACCATACTGCTTTAGTATTCTGTCACAATCAAATAACACAACTTGTTCAGCCATTCCCCAGTTGATAGACATTCCCTCAATTTCCAATTATTTGAAGCCACCAAAAAAAAGAGCACTATAAATATTTTTGCACAAATAGGTCCATTCCTCCCCCACCCTTTTTAAATCTCTTTGGCATACATATGTAGTAGTGGTATTGCTGGATCAAAGGGTATGCATACTTTTAAAGTCTTTTGGACATAGTTCCAAATTGCTCTCCAGATTGACAAACTAGTTCACAACTCTAGCAACAATGTGTTAATGTTCCAATTTTTCCACATCCCCTCCAGCATTTGTCATTTTCCTTTTCTGTAACGTTAGCCAATCTGATCTGTATGAAATAATATATCAGAGTTGTTTTCATTTTCATTTCTCTAATCAATAGTGATGGAGAACATTTTTTTCAGATGACCATTGATAGTTTTGATTTGTTCTTATGAAAACTGTTCATATTAATGTGCATACCCTTTGGCCCAGCAATACCACTTCTAGGTCTGTATCTCAAGGAGATCATAAAAATGGGAAAAAGACCCACGTGTGCAAAAATATTTATAGCAGCTCTTTTTGTGGTGGCCAAGAACTGAAAATTGAGGGGATGACCATCAGTTGGGGAATGGTTGAACAAGTTGTGGTATATGAATGAAATACAATACTATTGTGCTATAAGAAATGATGAACAGGTGAACTTCAGAAAAACCTGGAAAGACTTAACAGCCATAAGTATGGGATGACTGATTTTGATAGACTTAGTCCTTTTCAGCAATGCAAGGACCTAAAACAATTCCAAAGGACTGATGATGGAAAATGCCATCCACGTCCAGAGATAAAACTATGGAGTCTGAATGCAGAGAGAAGCAGAATATATTTTTTTGTTTTGTTTTGCTTTTCTTTCTCATGGTTTCTCCTATTTGTTATAATTCTTCTAAACAACATTTCTAATGTGAATTTAGGAATGTTTAATAGGGAATGTATGTGTAGGCTATATCTGACTGCATGCCACCTTGGGAAGGGAAGAGGGGAGGGAGGAAGAGAAAATTTAAAACTTATGGAAGTGAATGTTGAAAATTAAAATTAAATAAATTAACTTAAAAAAAGAAAATTGTTTGTATCCTTTGGCAGATTACCAACTAGGGAATGGCTCTTATTTATAAAAATTTGACTCAGTTCCCTATATATTTTAAAAATGAGACTTTTATCAGAAAAACTTACTGTAAAATTTTTCCCATTTTTTCTTCTAATTGTTGCTGAATTTGTTTTATTTGTACAGAAGCTTTTTTTTTTTTACTTCATGTAGTCAAAATTATCCATTTCATGACTGTGATGCTTTCTGTTTCTTGTTTGGTCATAAATTCTTCCCTTTTCCATAGATCTGATAGGAATATTTTTTCCACGATCTAATTTACTCATAATATACTACCCTTTATGTCTAAATCATTTATCCATTTTGAACTTTGTGAGATGTTGGTCTATACTTAGTTTCTGCCAAACTGCTTTCCAGTTTTCCCCATAATTTTTGTCACATGTTAAGTTCCTATCCCCAAAGTATGAATCTTTGGGTTTATCAAACACTAGATTACTACTAATAAATTAATCATTTATTACTATGTATTGCATACTTAATCTGTTCCACTGATCTACCACTCTATTTTTTAGTCAGTATCAAATTACTTTGAATTCAGGTCCTCCTAACTCCAGGGCTGGTGCTCTATTCACTGCACCACCTAGCCAACTCATATCAAGTTACTTTGAGTAACACTACTTTGTAATACAGTTTCAAATCTGGAACTGCTAGGCTGCTTTCCTTCACTTTTTCCCCCTTTATTCCATGGATATTGTTGACCTTTTGTTCTTCCAGATGAATTTTATTACATTTTTTAGCTTTATAAGATAAATCTTTGATTATTTCATTGTTATGGCACCAAATAAGTAAATTAAATTAGGTAGAATTATAATGGCTCAGTCTACCCATGAGCAATTAATATTGCCAACTGTTTAGATCTGTTTATTTCTTTGAAAAGTGTGCTGTAATTGTATTTATATAATCCTTAGGTTTGTCTTGGCAGGTAGACTTTCAATTATTTTCTATTGCCTGGTGTTATTTTAAATGAAATTTCTATTATCTCTTGCTGTGGAGTTGTGCTGGTAGTATATAGAAATGCTAATTATTTATGGTGGTTTATTTTATATACCACAATTTTGCTGGAATTGTTCATTGTTTTAGCTAGGTTTTTTTTAGCTGATTCTCTATAGTTTTCTGACTATACTCTCATGTGCTCTGCAAAAAGTGATAGTTCTGTTTCCTCATTACCCATTTTTATTCATTTCTTCTTGTCTTACTATTACTACTACTAGCATTTCTAATGTAATAGTAAACAGTAGTGTTAATAATGGACAGCCTTGCTTCACTCTTGATCTTATTGGGAAGGTATCAAGTTTATCTCCAGTATAGGTAATGTTTGCTTTTGTTTTTAGATAGATACTATTTTTCATTTTAAGAAAGGTTCCACTGATTCCTAGCTTTCTAGAGTTTTTAATAGGAATGGGATTTTGTCAAATGCTTTTTCTGCATCTATTGACATAATCATATGATTTCTGTTGGTTTTGTTATTGATATGGTCAATTATACTGATAGGTTTCCTAATATTGAAACAGTCTTCCATTCCTGGTATAAATCTCACCTGATCATAATTTGATCTTTGTGAAAAAATGCTGTAATCTTCTTGCTAGCATTCTATTTACAATTTTTGCTCTAATAGTCATTAAGGAAGTTGATTTATAGTTATCTTTCTCTCTTTTTTCTCTCCCTAGTTTAGGTATCAAAACCATATTTGTGCCATAAAAAGAATTTAGTAGGACTCCTTTTCCTATTTTTTTAAATAGTTTATATAGCATTGGGATTGTTTCTTAAATGTTTGGTGGAATTCATTTGTAAATCTATCTGGTTCTGGTGATTTTTTCTTAGGGAGGACATTAATGCCTTGTTCAATTTCTTTTTCTATGATAGGGTTATTTAAATATTCTATTTTCTCTTCTGTGCATCTGGGAAATTTACATTTTTGTAAATATTCCTCCATTTCATTGGATTGTCTTATTGTAATATAATTGGGCAAATTAACTCCTAATAATTGCTTTAATTTAACCTTCATTGGTGGTGGACTCACCATTTTAATTTTTGATATTGGTAATGTGGTTTTCTACTTCTGAAGCAAATTAACCAATGGTTTATCTATTTTATTGGGGTTCCCCCCCACAAAACAGCTCCTAACTTAATCTAATTAGTTCAATGGCTTCTTTTTTTTTTACTTTTAATTTTATTAATCTCTCCTTTAGTTTTCAGGATTTCTATTTTGATGTTTAATTGGAGATTTTTACTTTATCCTTTTTCTAATAGTTTAGATTTTGTTGTTATTGTTGTCACATGCCCAAATCCTTTATAGGCTCTTTCTCTCTTTTATTAATATATGTGATTAGAGACATAAATTTTCCCTAAGTATTGCTTTGGCTACATATCACAAATTTTGAAATAGTGTTTCATTATCATTCTCTGAAATGAAAATTATTGATTGTTTCTAGGATTTGTACTTTGGCTCATTTGTCCTTTAAAATTAGATAGTTTAGTTTCCAATTAATTAACTTGTAATTTGTGCTTTCATGCCCCTTTATTAAATGTAATTTTTATCACATTATGATTTGAAAAAGGAATATTTAATATTTCTGCTTTTCTGC
Organism: Gymnobelideus leadbeateri; assembly: GCA_011680675.1. Lineage (NCBI taxonomy): Eukaryota > Metazoa > Chordata > Mammalia > Diprotodontia > Petauridae > Gymnobelideus > Gymnobelideus leadbeateri. The sequence goes on from WOXC01008605.1 coordinate 602,406, forward strand.
ATTTTAGTTGTAAGGCTTTTGTGAAGGTGCATATTTTCTTGGTAGTAATCTTAGCTCCTTTTCCTACCAGAATATCATATTCTAAGCCATCCACTCCTTTAATGAGGTAACTGCTAAATCTTGTGTGATCCTGTCTATGGCTCAACAATATTTGAAGGATTTCTTTCTAGCTGCTTGAAATATTTTTTTTTTCTTTCCTCTGGGAGCTCTGGACTTTGGTTATATTATTTTTGGAAGTTTACATTTTGGGATCTCTTTCACAAGATGATTGGTAGATTTTTTCAATGTCTATTTTACCTTCTTGTTCAAGTATATTGGGGCAGTTTTCCTTGTTAATTTCTTGAAATATTATGTGTAGGTTCTTTCTTTGATCATGGCTTTCAAATAGTCTGATTATTCTTAAATTGTCTTTCCTGGATTTATTTTCCAGGTCAGTCATTATTCCAATAAGATATTTCATATTTTCTTCAATTATTTCATTCTTTTGACTTTAAGTATTTCTTGACATCTCATGGATTCATTAGATTCCATCTGCCCAATTCTAATTTTTAAAGAATTATTTTCTTTAGTGAAATTTTATACCTCTTTTTCCATTTAGCCAATTCAGTTTTTTAATGCGTTATTTTCTTTAGTATTTTTTGCCTCTTTGTAGCAGGAAGCACCCCAGCGTCCCCAGGGTATCTGCCAACACAGGTTCTTAGATCTGCTTTTCTAAAGGAAAGCAACTCAAAATGGCTTAACAAGCTTACTTTAATCAATGAAACATATCATTTACCTTGTTCAGGGGAAAGTCAGCACCCCAAACTTCAGAGTATACAGACAGAAGTTACAAGAAAACAGAAAAACATATTAAGAAGACAGGCCTCCAACTCTCTTGACCATTACATCCATACCTAATCAGTTACCAGAGAGGGAAGCATTAACATCTGGATTTTTCTTTTTTTTTTTTTTTGGAGGGCAATTGGGGTTAAGTGACTTGCCCAAGGCCACACAGCTAGTTTTTGTGTTAAGTGTCTGAGGCCAGATTTGAACTCAGGTCCTCCTGAGTCCAGGGCTGGCACTATACTAGCTGGCGCCACCTATCCACCCCAACATCTGGGTTTTTCAAAGCCAGGGGGGCTCTCAAAGGCTGCCCAGAGTCTTGTCTGGTCAAGTCACACAATACTTCTCAAAGTGAACCCCAAAATAAAGTCTCACAACAAGGTTTATATAGCCTTCTCCTGGCTCAGAGAATGTAACAACCCTCTTGACCCACTGTCCTATCACAAAGTATCTCCTGAAAAAACAAGCCTCCTACCACAGGCTCCAGATGCACTTAACCTAGGGGCAGGGAAGATTTCAAAAATTTACATTCCTATAACACTCTTTTATCAAGTTTTTAATTCTTTTCATAATTTTCTTTCTTTTCTTTCATTTCTTTACCTATTTATTTCCTCTATAACAACTACTATTTAATTTTAAAATCATTTTAGGGGCACAGAGCACTGGCCCTGGAGTCAGGAGGACCTGAGTTCAAATCCAGCCTCAGACATTTAACACAAAACTAGCCATGTGACCTTGGGCAAATCATTTAATTGCAATTGCTCTGCCTTCCTCTCTCCAAAAACAAGCGAAAGAAAAATCATTTTAGCTCTTCCATGTATCTTGTCGGGCTTGTATTCAATTCACATTTTTCTTTGAGGCCTTGTTTGTAGCTATTTTTACTTAATTGTCTTATTCTAAATTTGTATCTTCATCTTCCTTATCATCAAAATAGATTTTTAAGGTCAAGTTTCATTTTTGTTGTTGTTTGCTCTTCGTTATCATAGCTTTGAAATATAATGTTTGTATATACTGGTATGGTTAATATTAACATTAATCTAATTGGACCACTGAGTACAATATTCATATAAAACAAAATTGAAGAAAATTTCCCCATTTGAAAGAGAATCATTAGTAACTTATATATACCAGAAAAGAAATAAGTTTATAATTCCATGTATGTCACAACATATCTGATTATACTAGCTCTCTGCTGCCATTAGCCAGCCCCTATGACTAACATTGGAAACCAGTCTCTAATTGAACAGCATATCTGATACAGCCACCACATTTTTAGCATTTTTTTTTTATTTCACCTGTGGTTCTATAAAAAGATCTTCTTTAATTGATATTTTAATAACAAATAACATCAATGATTTCTTCATCATATTTAGTCTGCTTCCACATATAGAAACATCTTATCTTTTGGTATTAAAAAGAATGAACTGCTTCTTCAATACTTCTGTGCATCTGGAATCTCATTGATATGAGAATTTATTTCTGTTGCTTTAAATTTTACTTACTCATTGCCACCTATCCATTGTGATTTTTGTCTATTTTCTCTCAAAGTCCCCCTCATAGAGCATTTTCCAAATGTACTGGAAGTTTTCTTAAAGAAATGTATGTATACATATATCTCTATACATGTGTATATGTATATGTATATATATATGTGTGTGTGTGTATAAATATATGACAAATAATATATATTTATTTGACATAATTTCATTGTTACTAATATAACAATTGAGCTGATATATTCCAAATGAAGAAGCATTGGATTTGGAGTCAGAGAACATGATTTTGAATCCCATTTCCATGTTTTTTCTATGACCTGAGAACTTGTCATTTCTCTATGAGGCTTAGTTTCCTCATCTGTGAAATAAAGGGTTGAATTTGACAGCCTCTGAAGTCACTTCTATCTTTAAGCCTCTCCCTTTATTCTTCTATATAATTGATGAACATCCTTTTATGTTCATACATTTGCTTGATAAAATATTCACTATGTCATGACTTGTGCAAAAATTATTGCTAAAAATGTGATGTAGCCTGCTAATAAATACCTCCACATTGACAAGACTATTGCAGAAACAACAAAAATTAAAGTCCATTTTGGATACTGATAATAAAATCAGTGAATGGTTTTTAATGATTTTGAAAAAGGGAATATATTATTTGGATGGTTGATGGAAATTTATCCAGAGTTCTTCCAAGGCTCTAGGTTCTGAATTATTTTCAAGAAAACAGATATCCTAAGCAAGCTTCAACTTCCCTAGCAAAATCTGCCTGTTTCAATATATTAAACTTTACAAGAATATAAACTGACATATATTGTGTGGTTTTCCTGTACACCCTGGGCATAAGACATCGCCAGGAGGGCATCAATCAATCTTGATACAGGTGAAGGCATCTGGAGAGTTGTTGTTTTTCCACCTGGAGAATTTATTAAGAACTCTTATGCTATTTTAAGTAGTCTTGTTGGGCAGGCATAAAGACATAAAGAGAACTATATAGATTATGATTCCTAATGTGAAGGCTTCAAAAGGCCATGACAGAACTCAGTATGATTCTACTAGGTAGAAAAGAGAAATGGTGGCAAAGAAAAAGTGGACTTAGACGTTTTCAGTATTATGTTTCCTTATCTTCTCCCACAAAGCAAAAGGGATCTAGATTTCTTCCTCAAATTTCTTGCAGAACTATATCTGGAGACTTCTTTTGCACTTTCATATTCTGCTTAGCATTCTACTTATTTGTGTCTGCATGATTAACTGTACAAATCACTAAAGTGACACGGAATGCTGGACTTAAGAGTCAGAAAGATCTGAGCTCAAATACAACCTCAAACAGTAGCTGAGTGACATTGGGAGGTTACTTAACCTCAGTTCCCTCTTCTTTTTAAATGCAGATAATAAAATAAAATAACAGCATCTATGCACCAGGGTTGCTGCGAGGATAAATTGAGGTGTCTGTATTGTATTTTATGAACCTTAAAGCAGCATATAAATGCTAGTTATGGTTATTTTTTTCTTTCCCTGTTAGACTATAAGTTTCTTAAGGGAAGAGACCATACTATTTCATTTATCTTTAGCAACTAAGATAGTACCTTGGATAAAGATGTTTAGTAAATATCTATTGAATTGAATCATGGTAATAAATAGAAATTCCATATCATTTATAATGTAGCCAATACCTTATATAGAAAAAGAAGCTGCTGAAGGTAGTGCAGGTCCAGTAGCACTATAAAGAATTTCACAGGTAATCCAAGAGTTACCATCACAGCTGATTTTTATTGAAAAAAAAAAAGGCTACTTGTAGAAATTACATTCTCAGCATGAATTAAGGAACGTTATATAGTAAGCTCCCAGAAGTAGAATGTGAACTAATAAGTAGACTTCTGAATGTTTATTGAATTTAATTTAATCAGTATTTGATCAGTTTTCCATTTGTGTCATTGATTAACAAAAAAAAAATTTAAATACCAATGACAGGTAGGGATATCACCAAGTATCATATTTCCTCCTTAGTTTATCTTTATACTAATTATTTATCTGAATAAAATGGCATAAAACAACTATAGAAAACTATTACTATGGCCCACTGAGTAAATTTGGTAAAGGGAGGAATGATTAAAAGCCTAGAAAAGAATTGCTTCAGAGCTAAAGATTCAGAATATAATAATGAACCTGGTGGCTTAAGGAAAGCTGGCAGGGCTGTTCTTCCATATCTTTACTTGGCATAAAATACAGCAACATTCTAAGGATGACTGAGTAGCTCTCTGGGAATTGGAATGAAGCAGAGGAAGAAAGAAATAGACAATAAATATTGAAGAATTATAGCTACTGACAAGAGACAAAGGAGAGTTAGAATCTAGAGGATTAAGGGAAACAATAGGAAGCTAACTTTTGTACAGTCCATAAGATCAAGTCTCTGCTGAGGAATGTAAATGATTATAATGGAAGCAATAAAAGCAAAAGCAGGAGCATTTATTAACGTTTGGAGAGAGACAGAAATGGAGCAATACTCACCTGAGGCTGAAAGTGAGATGTGGCTTAAATAATATAATGCCCTATGTTTAGCCTGTAAAGTTGGAATCAGACAGCATTAGTGTTGGGAACTGAACTCTACAAATGTTTGATAGTGATAAATAAAATACTTGTATTACTGTGGTGACTTTGGATCTCTATAGAATATAGTGGAAGATCAAGGGAATAGATCCCAAAGCAAACATCTATCAGCAAATACACAGAATACCAAGTTATAAAAAAGATAAATGATAAAAATGCTATGATTGTTTATTCTGTCAGTCATATGCAAGGTTAGACTAAGATAAGATTAGATTGTAGCAGTAAGGTAGGGAACTTTTCATCTTTCACCTTTAGTACTTGGGTTTTAGCACATGAACAACAAAACGTTTTCAGTATCCTAAGTTATTTATGTAAGCAAAGAAGGAAAAATAAGTGCATTTGCACTGGCATATTCAGTGTAGTAACATTTGTTACACAAAAGTCATTGTATCCACATTGCACATAAAAACATCAGATGAAAAACACTTTTATTATCAATCTGCCTATTATTGTCTGTACCACTGGATAATTAGAAATATCTAGATATTTTTATGCATAATTATTACTCGGATACTTGCCTCGAATTTTTTCTTGATATTTGAATGGATCTGATTATATACAAAGTATTATGTGAAACTAAGTTTGATCACTTCTGATTTCAAGTCACTCACATTTTGAATGGCAATCTGATTCAATTAAATGGCGTAGAGAATGGCTAAATAAAATCTATGAGATGCAAAGGTCATGAAGTGTTTTATGTGCTAAGAAATCTAAATGCCTTCAGAATAGCTCATAAGCATCTCACTTCTATCAAATAAGATGCTAGCATCCAAATTCAAGAGATAATGATCTGTAGGTAGATTTGTATACATGTGTGTGTGCATGTATGTGTGTGTAAAAATTCTTCTATAACAATTTATAAACTTTTTGTACACCTTACTTTCCAGTAACTATCTAAAATTTCATCTTTGTTTCACACACACACACACAAACACACACACACACACAAAGTTCTGAATTAAGAAAAGCAAGAAAAAAATAGGGAAAGGGCAAGAGAAAGAAAATAAATGAGAAGAAAGATAAAAGAGGGGAAATTGGGATAGGAAGGGATATATATATATATATATATATATATATATATATATATATGTGTGTGTGTCTGTGTGTGTGTATGTGTGTATGTATATATGTATGTGTATATATGTATATATGTGTGTATATATACATATATGTGTGTATATATACATATATGTGTGTATATATGTGTGTGTGTGTATATATATATATGTAACGATTTTACCTCTCATTTTCTAAATTTTGTCAATTACTACTTTCAGACCTAAAGGCATGGCATTCTTATTATAGATGGTTTTAATTCAAGTCAACAACTAATTTTTCCTCAAGATTCAGAAATTCAAATTGTTCTGTAAATAGTGGCAGCTAGATTTCAAGTTAGCCAAATAAAACAGAAGATCAGAGATCATACTCATCACACTGTCAAAATTATGTTAGAAGGACCAATTTTGTAGCCCAACCACAAAGCTAATTCATAACATTGAAAATATTAATTAATTGTATTCTGTCCTAAGAGTCGATACTAGTGGAGTCAAAGAAATAGAAACTGGCTCCCATAATGACTTAGAATACCACATATTAACCTCATCTATGTTGCACTGTGTTTTTATCTTATTTTGTTAGCTATTTCCCAATTACATCATAATCTTGTTCTAATCTTGTTCTGCACTGAGACAAGAAGTCCAAAAGTTTGAAACTTCTGTTCTATACGATCAAAGGAGTATTCATAAGGTATCTAGGAAAAAATATCATAATGGAGGCAGTCAGTTACTGTGGAAAATGCAAAATGGAAATAGGTTCAGAGGGCACAAGTCCTAATCCTGGCTCTGATGATCACTGTCTCCCCCAGACCTTAGTTTTTTCATCAGTAAAATGAGAACAATGACCTAAATAGTCTTTGAGGTGCCATCTAAATGCACATACTTGATCTTAGAGTTCCCATTTTTTCCTTCCCATTTGAAAAGGGAATACATGGGCAGTAAGTAGATGGGTTTTCCAATAACCAGACATTTGACACCTTATCATTTCTTTTTCTCAAATTTTATCTGGCAGGAGGAAAATGAGTAGTTTGTGAAGGTTTCTGGAAATTTCACTTCTTGAACTGCCTAAATATATTACTTGAATGTAAAAAAAATAAAACTTGATCACTGCCAAAAGTAAATGCAAAGATTGACAACAACCCAGAAAATTCACCGTCTCCCCAGCAATAGGTTTACAGTAAGTAGTTCTCGTCTTCCCAGTTTAGTACATTTTAATGCATCCTTAGTGCCAGTTCAACTAATTGAAAGATTATTCTTTACATGGCAAGCAGGCCAGAAATAATATCTGTGCAGAGCACACTGTGCATGTTCATAAGTACTTGACTGCCATTGTCCAATTCGATTTCCCTATTATAGCAGGAAGACTTGCATCAACTGGTGTAGAGCGAAGAACAATATACGTAATAAATCGAATAATATAAACAACTGAATGAAACTCAGATCAGAAACATTAGATAATGTCAATAGCAACTTATTAAATTTAAAAAGCACAGCCTTCCTTTTAAGAAAAGACAAATTACAAAAGTAGAAAACAATTCATTATATGTCCCAATTACTATGTTAAGCAATAAATTAGGCAATATTGCTTATCATTTTATGGAGGGAGTTATACTTAGGGAAAAGTTTGACTTTGGGAATTGTGTTGCATAAAATCAAAATGTATCTATATGTGAAAAATGTATATATGGTCTAAATCCTAAAAGTATATAAGTATATATATATGTGTGTGTGTGTGTATGTATGTATATATATATATACATATATATATATACATATATATATATATATACATAAAAAGCAGTTTATAAAGAAAGAAAAACTTTGATTTATAAAAGGCAGTTGCTCCTTCTAGACCACAGGGAAGTTATTCCCAACCAAGAGAAGAAACATCTTTGACCCACTTAAGAAATTCAACAAAGCCACTTAACCTTCACCTTCTTCATAAAGATTTTCTGAGTATGAATACCTTCTTGACTTTAAAGTGCTTTGAGCACTTAAGAAAATAGACACTGAGAACAAATGGTATTCTAACTTTGTAGCCTAAATCTATCCTTATATAACTCTTACTGTAGAAATTTCAGTTTTCAGGGGCGGCTAGGTGGCGCAGTGAATAGAGTGCCGGCCCTGGAGTCAGAAGGACCTGAGTTCGGAGCCGGCCTCCAACACTTAATCCACACAAACAAAAACCTAGCCGTGTAACCTTGGGCAAGTTACTTAACCCCAATTGCCCTAAAAGGGCGGCTAGGTGGTGCAGTGAGTAAGAGCGCCGGCCTCGGAGTTTGGATGACCCGAGATCAGATCCGGCCTCAGAAAATGAGCACCCACGCATAAATAATGACTAGCCATGTAACCTTGAGCAAGTTACTTAACCCCAATTGCTTTAAAAAAAAAAAAAAGAAAAGAAATTTCAGTTTTCTCAAACTACAAAAACAAAAATATGTAGGGGCGGCTAGGTGGCACAGTGAGTAGAGGGTCCGCCCTGGAGTCAGAAGGACCTGAGTTCGGATCCGACCTCAGACACTTAACGCACACACAAACAAAAAACCTAGCCGTGTGACCTTGGGCAAGTTACTTAATCCCAACTGCCCTACCAAAAAAAAAAAAAAAAAGAAAAGAAAAGAAAAAAAAAACATGTGTCTGCCTGTGTTTTACCATAAGTACCTATGGCAAATTTCCCCATCTTGTGCCTTGGTCCCAGAATGACAGAGATGTATGAATAAAACTTTAAACAGAATATACACCTATTCAATTGTGTAGGAACATCTGCCAGTCCCTTCTGAATGTCTGAACAAACTGAAAAACAATTTGCACTTTATATTTGTAACAATTTCCTCCACCCTGTAGGAATGCTTTTAGATAAACATAAGCTTCAGTGGCAATCAACACACTCTCAGGGAGAGAACAAATTTATTAGGAGGATGCTTTAAAGTAATCGACTTTCTCATTAAAAATAACAATCATCATAATTATAACCCTCAGGCTTCTTTCCCATAGATGTCAGGGAGGTCACTTTTCTCCACTGACAGATATTGAAAAGTCAGTGCTGTAAATCACTGAGATATAATTTTTTTAAAAGTGAAACTGAGCAATAATGACAAAGCAGTTTGGGAGCAAATTCAGGAAGGAGGTGCATGAACTGAAAAGGTGATAAATAAAGCTACTCATATCTAAGATATTCGAACATGCAACCTACAGCTGCTGTTCCTGATTATCTTCTATTAATTACAACATCCTTCAATAGAAATATTACTCTAGTACCCCCATTTCAGCATGGAGCTGGCCAGGGATTCTCTACAAAAATGAAAAGGTATTAGGTTTAGTCTTTGTAACACATTATGGCTGCTATCTACAGAAAAAAAAAAAACTAAGGGCAGAGAAGCTTACCAATATATGGTTGATCTGTGTAATAATTTGATTTTTCCCCATGTCAGCCCATGAAACATAAATTAATAACAATAATAATAAATTAATATATAATCACTGTTATAAATATATTGATATATGTATGTTTCATAAGCTAACCTGTGGAATTATATACATATATAAATATACATATATTATGATCACACATACAAATGTTTGCAAGCATATTTGTCTATATGTGTGTATGCATATATCAATATATTTGTAACATGTATTACATAAAACAACATTCCATCATTTTTTCTTCTTCTTTCCCAGGGCTGGTAACAAAGTGCTAGAAAAAGGGACAGACAGACCATCTACAATCATTAACAACTTGTTGATTCTACTGATATGGGATAGTTCTTGACCCAATGAGAATTAATTGATATATTCTAGATAAAATGAACCTCTTCAATACTGACATTGTAATCAGTGAAGCCAAAAGACATCAAGAAGTTGCAGTTAAAATGAAGAGTGGCATACAGGATCTCCTTGGCAAGAATAAAAGGATTCAAAATTCAGATTGGTTGGCCACTACCCTTCCTCCCCAAAATGAGAGAGGATATGTAAGCAGGACCCTCTAGAATGCCTGATTTATCTATGGATGCAGCCTCCTGGTGAGAGAGATAAATAAGAGAAAATGCACAAAATGAGAAGATGGATTGTGATGTAAACTCCTCCAAGAAACTCTAAAACCTAGAATATCAAACATAAAAAGCTAATTAGCTTTTAAATCCCTTCATAGCGCGACCCATGTCTACTATTCTAATCCTCTTGCACTCTATTTCCCTTCACCAATCCAGAGACTCCCCCTTCTTGCTATTCCTCTAATATGGAAATTCATCTTCTGACTTTCCCTTTTGATTGACTCTCCTCAAAAGGAGGCAGGAAGACCCTGCCTCCTCTTCTCTGCATTCCAGTTTCTTGGCCACCTTCAAGACTGAGTTCATATCCCACATTCTGAAGGAGGCCTCTACTGGTCCCTACTGCTCATGTATTCCCTCTGATACTATTTTAGTTGCACATTATATGTATCTTGTAAGTAGGTAGCAGGTTTGCTTCCCCATTAGAGTGTGAGCTCATCAAGGGTAAAGACCATGTTATTGCCTTTCTTTGTTTTCCCAGATCTTAGCACAGTGTATAGTACATAGTTAAGTGCTTCATAAATGCCAGTTGATTGACAACCTTACCAGAATTATGTAGTCTGACCGAAAATTTTTCTCCCTGATTTTTCATGCTGTGGTCAAAAAAGATAACAAAAAATCCAAGCAGCTAGATCATGATTAATGAAAAGCTATGGACTTTAGTCCAAGTGAGATATAGAGACATGGATGGAATGAGATCTGTTCTAGAGAAAGGAGTACCTGAATCAGTGATATCACAGATAAACTGAAGTACTGAAATACAAGGAGATCTTGGTACTGTGGAAAGAGCAGTGGACCTGGAATCAGGAAGACCTGAGTTCAAATCCAGCCTCAGACTCTTACTAGCTATACAACTTTAGGTAAATCACTTAACTTCTGACTGGATCCCTCAATTCCCTCATCTACAAAATGGAGATAGTATTTGCATTTACCTTCCAGTATTGCAGTGAGGATAAAGTGACATAATATTTGTAAAATGTTTCATAAAACCTTAAAGGATTATATAAATACAAAATAGTAGTAATAAGAAGCAAGTAGTAGTAGTAGTAGTAGTAGTAGTAGTAGTAGTAGTAGTAGTAGTAGTAGTAGTAGTAGTAGTAGTAAATACAAATAAGTATAATGTAGAACAAATGGAAAGGGCCGGGTACATCTTCTCTGCTTCAAACAAGATGACTGATATTAGGAAACCACTTGAGAAAAATCAATTAATCTTCCTGGACAACCATTTCCTTGCCAGTGAAATAAAAGAGTTAATTCAAATGGTCTCTAAGTCGATTGTCCTTCCTATGCTTATAATTCTAACCCTGACCCTCTTAAATACATCTCTACCACTTCATCCAATTTTTAAAAATATTAAGGCCTGCCTCAAAATTACTTCAGAGATCAGCAAGATGGTGGTATAGGTATTCTTAGAATAAAACCTTCAACCCACAACTTCAAAATGGCAAAATTTTGACAAATCTATAGTAATAAAACTGCAATAAGAAGAGAAGGGGGGAAATACCCCAAAATCTTCTGAGAGAGAGAGAGCAAGAGAGAGATATCTAGACTGTCCAAGAAAATGGGTTCTATAAAATTATTTCCCAATGGGTTCTCCACTCAGCATGAACCTCTAGCATCTCCATGTGGATTTTCCATAAAGTACGAACCTATGTAAGGACACCATACTAGAAGTTTGAGGCTGCTCATCACTAGGCCTACCATACCTGAACAATTTAGAATAGTAGAGGAAAACAAAATTCCTTCCTCTTCTAGTGATTGGGTTATATACATACATACATACAGATAGATAGGTAGGTAGATAGATAGATAGATAGATAGATAGATAGATAGATAGATAGACAGAGATGAATAGATATAAATGATCTTCCTCTCCCCAAAGAGGTTGGTACTTCTCAGAAATACTCTCTTCCTTTGTCAAGAATACTGCATCCCCAAAATCAAAGTAGTCTGGAAAAGCCATTCTCCCTATTCTATTCAGCAGCTCTTAAAATTCTTCAAGAACAATTGAGTATGCAGAGCTAAAAAACAATACAAAAACAAAAACCTCAGAACAGCAGTGAAATGTAGATAGATTGAATAGTGAGGAAATCTCATATATTCTCTCAGTAATAGAAGAGAAAAAAGCCAAAGACATAAGGGCACCAACTCAGACCCTAAGCAAATAAACCACCAAGAGCCATTAAGGAAAAGGGGGAGGGAGGAGATGAGCAGCAAACATGAGTGTCTCCAAGGTTCTGACCCAAGGAATATTCTCTTAGTCTCTCTCTCTCTCTCTCTCTCTCTCTCTCTCTCTCTCTCTCTCTCTCTCTCTCTTTCATAATCTCTAGATGACTCACAGTTGTCTATTCCTCTCTGATATCTTTCTAGTCCTGGTTACTAGACATTTCCAAACAGAAATCTCATAAGCATCTCAAATTCCACCTGTTGAGAATATGTCATTCTCTTTCCCCCAAAATAAAACTCTCTGATTTCCTAGTTAAAGTTGAGGATACTACTATGCTTGCAGACAAGTCAGACAAGTTATCCTTAACTCTCCTCCACTTCATCCACCACATCCAATCAGTTGCCAAGTCCTATCAGTTCTGCCTTCACATCTCTTACATAATTTCTTTTTCTCTCTGCTTTCACAGACACATCACTAATTCAGGAACTTCATTACCTCTTACCTGTAATGTTGTCACAGCCTCACATTTCCTCCAACATGCCTCTCCCCTCTGCAATTAAACCCACACACTGATGAAAAATTTATATTTAGAAAGCACATGTGATGAAGCTGTCCAATGGAGAAGCAACTCTGAGAATGTTACATGGAATGGTTTTCATCGTGCACAGATGTGATCATGCTACTCTACTACTTAAAGAAATCTGACCATTCCCTGTTGGCTTTTTAATAAAATACAGCCTCCTTCATTTGAGATTTAAAGCTTTTCTCAGTCTTCCTCCAACTTATTTTCCAGGCTTATTATACATTACTCTGTTTTATGTTCTCTAGAATTACTATGTTGCATTCCCTTTTATGCATTTAAAATATTCCAGCTAAATTGTCCTTACTCTTGGCACAACAAAACATCCCATCTCTAATCTCCATGCTTTTATATCTTCACCTCTGCCTCTTAGAATCCCTAGAAACTTTCAAGTCTCAACTCATATGCCACCTCCTACAAAAAGGCTTAACCAAATCACTTTAGTTTATGACATAATAAATTTAACACATAAAAGACCTCTCATTTATGGATGAGAAATCTAAGGCAAAGACAGCTTAAACAATTTGTGCAAGGTCATACCAGGAGTTTCAGAACCAGCACTCAAATTCATGGAAAGACATGTATGAAACAACAAAAAGTGGAGAGAGCAACTCTAGAAGTTTAAAAGGCACAATGATTACTAAAGTGTAAATTAAAACACCCCTAAAAAACAAAGCTTGAGTATAAATAATTATAATGACCAATTTTGACTATAAGCAACAGATGGTAAAATGCAGCTCCCTCCAGTAGAGAAGCTGGAAGGTCTAAGCACAGAATATATTAATCAGTGCATGTTGAGTGGAGAGGGAGCACCCATTGGATAGGTACAGGAGTATATCCATTATCTGGAATTATATCAGGGTATTTGGAGACACCTTATTTCCCAGAGCCAAGAAGGTCTATGCCCTGAGCTTGGCATAATGACGATCCTTTATGCTCTAGGTGATCTCACACTCTAGCAAAGTGTATTTTTCTAACCATCACTAGGTGTTCACTGAAGGATTTGTGATTTTCATATTAATCAATAACTGTTTAGATTTACTGGAGCTCCTCCTATTTCTTAGGGACATGAGAACTAATGTGTTGCAGCTTAAAGGCATCCATCACATCTCCTGACATGCTCACAATTCCTGTTTCTTGTAAAAGCCAAGTGAACCAAACCAGGTATTGCACTCCTGTTCCCACTGTGCTAACTCTGGTTCTTTCCCCACTGAATAATTACAAGGCTCAACGACCCTTAAGACTTAAAGACAATCAATTTAAGAATAATTCCCATATGTAGCAGCAAGCACCCCAGCATACCCAGGATGGCTGTCAGCACAGGTTCTTAGATCTGCTTTTCTAAAGGAAAGCAAATCAAAATGGGTTAACAATCTTGCTTTAATCAAACATATGTCATTTATCTAGTTCAGGGGGAAAAGGTCAGCACCCTGACCATTCCATCCATACCTAGTCAGTTACCAGAGAGGGAAGCACCAACATCTGGGTTTTCAAAGGAGGGGGAGGGGGATCAATGGCTGCCCAGACCTTCTGGTCAAATCACATACCTCTTCTCAAAGTGAGCCCCAAAACAAAATCTCACATCAGTGTATATATATATATATATATATATAGTTTTCTCCTGGGCCAGAGAATGTCACAGCCTTCTAGACACACTGCCCAATGAAAAAGCAACCAGATGTGGACATTCCCAAAAAACTAGCCTCCTGCCACAGGCTTCATGTGACCACACTCAGCCTATTAGGGGGCAGAGTATGTTTTTGAATCTGTGAAGGTTCTCAGAGTCACTTAAGCCTATCAAAGGGCCCAGGGTCAGGGAAGATCTTAAATTCCCATTCCTATAATACCATGGGACCCAGGAATGTCTGCATTGTCCACACAAGAGCCTGCCACTGGAACTGCTAAAAATGATTGTGTCATAGTCCAGCTTACTTGTGATTTTTAACATATATAAGACCTGTCTTTGCCATAGCATGTTATGCCCTCCTTCTCAAGGGGGAGGGAGAAAAAGAGGGTTCCATTTGCAAGCATTTTCTTCACTCTGAAATTAAATAAATTCTTCTTTAATCCCTGACACACCGGCCTCTGGCCTGCTGCATTCGATTCCAGTCATCCCCAGTTTAGAGGCTGTCCAGTTGACACCAGAAATAACTGATATAAATTCAGAAGTGAATAATAGTAGTTCCTTAAACTAATTTAGAAGAGTATGAGTAAAGAAACTCTTTTTTCTCACATCTCTTATTGTTCTTTTTTAATTGTTTTCCTTAAAATAATTTTTTTTCTTTTCTTGATGATAGAAAAAGTTATTTCACATTTTAGATATTTTGATTCATTTTAAAGTATATTATAGAATGAGACTTTTATGTAGACAAAAATGAATGATTGATTGCATTTAAGACAGATGGGAAACAGCAAGACAGCTCTATTCAGAATGCTTCTTTATGAAACAGTGGTTATCAGCCTTTAAGAGAAAAGTATTAAATTGGTGACTCCTGGTCCACATGAAATCTTTTCTCTGAATAAATCTCAGACTAGAGGACTTCAAATGTTCCATGTGGGAAGAAAGAGAGGGCAAATTGCAATCTTTCATACCAGAGTTCCAGTTGCTGCTTCATACAAATTACAAGGAAAGAAGCTGTAAACAGTCTAAGATTATATCTCTGTAGCTCCTTAACTTCTATTGTTCCTCTGTAGATTTAACAAATAGAAATAACTTTGGGTTAACTAAGTACTATTTTATAATGCAAACAATCCCTTATAAGTGGTTCACATCTCAGTAAAAAATGATTGATCAAGAGTCCTTTCTTCTGAAAAACTAAATGAAATCCTTGATAAAATAGAGGATGGAGTAGGAATGTTAAGCAGGGGTTTCTTTAAGAAGAAATCTTAAAGATCATCAAGTCTAATTTTTTCAGTTTTCTACATAAAAAAGAAACGGAAGCCCATATACTCAACCATGTAACCCAACTTCTGTAAGTAACTTGAACAAGTTGCTACAGGTAAGAAGTAAGAGAGTCAAGATTTCCTTTGTTTCTTAAACCAGTATTTATAATAAACTACAAACTAGACATTGGTTATCTGGTTGTATTGATTGGGAATTGTTGATAGGAGTTGGGGGTGGGATATTGTTGGGAGGAGGAGGGAGTAGAAGAAAGAGAGGAAGGAAGGAAGAAGGGAGAGAGCCAGAGCCAGAGCCAGAACTTTGAAGCTACAATACTCTTTATTCTGATATGTGAAGGGCTTAAAGCTGAAAAAAGAGAATCACTTCTCCCTTTACAACATCCCAGAGTCAAGAAAGATTATTAATACCAATATTCCTTTAGGGATATGTGATGAGTGAATGAGCCAAGCAGTTCTTTAGGAGACTTTGAGAAGGTGGGCTAGTCTAGAGATGGGACCTCTTCCATTAATTCCCTGGACTAGATTGGAGAGGAAAATAGTTCCTGTAGTGAGTCAAAGGAATTATCTGATGAGACAGTTATAACTAATGGGAGGAGTAGCTCAGCCTACAAAAAAAAAAATGGAGAGTAAAAAGAAGATTGGCATCCCTTCTAAGTAGCACAGACCCATATCACTAAACACCAGTCCTTCCAATCTAATATTCCATACCTGGCAGCCATAGAATGACACTCTTAAGAATATCAGCATTGGGGCGGCTAGGTGGCGCAGTGAGTAAGAGCGCCGGCCTCGGAGTTGGGATGACCAGGATCGAATCCGGCCTCAGAAAATGAGCACCCACGCATAAATAATGACTAGCCGTGTAACCTTGAGCAAGTTACTTAACCCCAATTGCTTTAAAAATAAATAAAGAAAAGAATATCAGCATTAAAAAGATGAGCCTGTGTTTCAGGTCTATCATATAGATGTGCATTTCTTCCTAGGAGCATTATTAGTAAGATACATTCAGAATAGAAGACCTTAATCCTCTGGGGATGCATATTTCCATTGAAAACTAATATAGAGATTCAGTACTCCTCTGCCTTTCTCCTCCACATCAAAAGCCTCCTTATAGGAGCTAAAAATACATGAGGTATTTGTTCCCATTTTTTGCTGCATTCTGTATACTTCAGGAAGTGTTCATTATGCAACTTTAAAATACTGTGATGCCTATTTGTCTAGGGAGCTGGGGATAATTATACATTGTGAACACAATGTATGTGAACATAATGATAATTATATGCCTGCATAACCTTCCCAATGAGAAATGCTGAATTTTACCTGATAATGCTCTCTCTACTTCTTATTGGTTAATACTGAGCAGGAATAGCCCAAGAACCGTCACTGCAGTTGCTGCTGCTGCTGCTGCTGTTGTTACTTTGGCTGCTCCTTGTAGACACACGGTTTCTACTGGAAGTATCTCATTTCTGAGCATAGCTTTTCACTGCAAAGCAGATGAATACTTTTTGAATTTCATGCTACAGCAAGGCTTTCAGTAACAAAGGACTCATTCACCATTTGGATTGTAAAGATAAGATTCATGGTTTCTTCCGCTAATTATACCATTTGTCAGAATCCCTGACTCTTCTTGTGGGGAGTTGGCCTTCCTTTTACCTAGAGTTGACATCTGTGTTGCTGAATTGTGGCTCTTTTCTTTGCCATATGTAAATTTCAAACAGCAATCTACATCCTCATCTGCATAGGAGAAATGAGCTAAGGAAGCAATTTCCAAGCCTCTTTGGAGTTTCATATCCCTTAAACAAAATAACATTTTGGGCACCTGCCATTTCCTTAAGTAACCAGTAATAATATTATCTGAATCTAACTATAAATGTAATTTTTTGAAAAAAATACACCTGGTTCATATCATGCAATAGCACAATAGGAGCATTCTTCCCCATTTGAAAGGGTGTTTTTTCTGCCTCAAATGCGTCATAATAATGATCACCGTCATAGTAGTCATCATCATCACCATCATCATTATAGCTTTAAGGTTTGCAAAGGGCTTTATGTATGTTATCTCATTTAATCCTCATAACAGGAGAGGATTCTGGGAAAATGGTGAAGTAAGTCAGAAAATTCTAAGCTCTCAAGATTTTCACCCACAAAAGAGTTAAAAGAGTACCTTAGGGTGAAAAAAATGCAGGTAAAAATAAATAAAAATGGGGATATAACCCAGTCTTCCTGGGACAATTTGAGAAGAAAAATCTTAGGACTAGTTTTGGTCCCTGTGAAAAGTAAACACCTCCAAGTTAAGGTCCCCTTTAAGCAGCAAGCCCTGGGGTTAGTTGATTTGAGAGGTTGCCCCTGGCTAGCCACAGGAAATTTTACCCCTAGAATAGTGAAGGGAGTCTGAGCCAGGGAAGATCAAGGGAATAATCAAGGGAACTGGGCAGACCCAGTCGTGCTGCTAAGAGCAGTGGAGGTGAGAAAGAACCAGCAAACATCCAGTGAGTGCAGAAGCAGTGGGGCAGAAAAGTCCTGGTTGTGGGTACTTACAGGAGATTGGAGGTTTGGCTTTGTTTCCAAGCTAGAGGGAATAACTGAAGTTCAGGGGCAAGAGACACCATCCCCCATACCCCAAGGCTAGAGGTGATTACAAAAATTAAGCTATTACCACAAAAATTACACAGGCAAAGGAGAAAGAATCCAACCATAGAAAGCTATTATGGGAATAGAGAAGACCATGGTTCATCTTCATAGGAGGATATTGAAGTAAAGAAACCCCTAAAGAGTAACATCAAATGGTCACCTGACCAAAAAGAATTCGAAGAATATCTTTAAAAAGACTTTAAAATTCAAATGACAAAGATGGAAGAAAAACAAAAAAAATTGGAATAATCCAAGAAGAACTAGAAGATAATGAAAGGAAAGTCAACCAATTAGAAAAGGAGATCCAGAATCTTAAGGAATAAAATGACACCTTGAAAATTAGAATTGGGCAAGGTGAAGTCAGCAAAATTTTAAGAGATCAAGAAATAATTAAACAAAATATGGATAATAAAAAATAGAAGAGAAAGTAAAACATCTTATAAGAAAACAGATTTGAAAAAGAGATCAAGAAGAGAAAGCATTAAAATATTTGGATTAACTGAAAGTTATGATCAAAAAAGAATTTTGATATAATAATATAAGAAATAAAGAAAACTGTCCTCAAGCATTAGAACAAGGAGGAAAGTAGAAATAGAAAAAATACATCAATCATCACTTTAAAGAAATCCTATGAGGAAAACTCTTAGAACTATCATAGTCAAATTCTGAAAAACCCCAGCTCAAGAATAAAATACTAAGTGCATCAAGATTAAAACAACTTAAATATGATGGTGCACCAGTTAGAATCACACAAGACCTAGTAGCAGAGACATTAAATGACCACAGGTCTTGGAACACTATATGTTGAAGTGCAAAAGAATTGGCACTATGGTCAAAAATATCATACTCTGCAAAGTTAAGCATTATTCTGAATGAAAAAAAATAAACATTTGATCAGTTGTCAGACTTTCAAGACTTTGTTAAAAAAAAACTGAACTTAATAGAAGATATGACAAGCAAGAGCCAAGAAAAATAAAAGGCACATAACAAAGACTGATGATCATGTATTCATAAGAACAGTTTACTTTTTATATATGCAAAATGAAAAACATATGTCTAAGTTTCTTACTAATAATCAGGTAGTTGATAAGAAAGATTGGGTAGACCATTTCATACAAATGAGGTACAAAAGGTAGAATTGATACAGAAGAGGGCTGGAAGTTCTGATAACCTACTTACACTGGTAATTCGTTTAAGAGGGAACAATACATATATATTTACAAGAGTATAAAAGTCTTCTAAATTCAGAAGAAATACAATGGTAACAGGATGGGAAGGGAGAAGAGGATAAGTGAGGAATCTCTAGAGGGGAGGGTGAGGAGGTAGGTAAAAGGGGGGTATAGAAGGGTGTTTAGATTTATTGGAATGGGAGTATAGGAGAAGGATTTTTGGAGGGAGGTAGGCAAGTAATAAGAGGGCAAGGTAGGGGGTAGAAGTAAAGTAGAGGAGGCAGGAGGGATAGGAAACAAGAAATATGCCCAAACATAAAAACAAAGATCAGGAATAGAATTTTTTGGGGAAAGTATATGTCTATATATGTATGTATATGTGTATGAATATCTCTATAGCTGTAGAGAAACATATCTAGCCTTGGTGGGGAGAACAAAGTAGGATTTATTTAACTGCTATTTCAAAGTAATATAAAATGATAAAGAGGAAAAGAACAGAAATAATAAGACCCCAAGTGGAATCAGTTAACTTTAAAAAGATATTTTCCCCAATGATGCATAAGTCAACAAGTCCAACTAGTGAGATTCAAGTTAAGAAGACATTTCATTCCTGGGAGAATGTCCCTGAAGTTCTAGTTTCATCATTTATGTGAAGGGTGGCACTGGGGAGAGGAGTTCTTGAGAAAACTGGAGGTAAGGACCCTTATCTAACATAAACAAAGCCTTGATTGTGATATTTCAGTTGTTTAAAACTAGGGACCTCCATCACTGTCATTCAGATTACCTTCTGTGACTTGAGAGAGACCCTGAAGCAGTTGTTTGATCCTCGGGACACCCAGGAAAACAGAAACGAATCCAAGGACCTAATCCCACTATCTGGCATTCCCTAGAGTTTATCTCACTGAGTATTACCTATGTATAATCACAGAAGCAACCACAGCTGTAACCAGTAGCAGTTACAGCTTAGTGAAATCTGTTCTGCCTGATACCAGCTGTCACTTCAACAATATGATTTGAAAAGGTTTTTGTGTTTGGTATGCTTTGAGTTTTTAATCAGTATTTTCCTTTGTACATTGTATTTTTGTGAAAATGTCATCTGAAACTTTAACATGATATAGGTGGGTGATAGGATCATGGACTTAGAACTGGAAGAGACCTTAGAGGTCAGCTAGTTCAATGCCTTCATTTTACAGATACGGAAACTGAGACTCAGAGAATTTAAGTGACATGCTCAAAAACATGAAGATAGAAACTGACATCTCTAGAATTTGAACCTGATCTTCCGACACCCCCCCCACCACTGCCCCAATCCAGGGCTTTTTCTAAAACTGTTTCTTTTTAAACAGTGGGCTAAACATGAATATTGGGAGTGGGGGTAGAAATGCTTCCAGAATAAAAGTAGAAAAGAAGACTAAGGATGGTTTGAGATAACAAAATGAACCCAAAATTAGATCAGGAAGGAAAGTCTTCTAAGAAGAGCATAGCTTTAATACTGTCACAGCATAGTTCTAGCATAATGATGGCTGATAGCTTAAAAAGGTTAATTAAAGAACTGAAAAACAAACCCTATGTAAAAATTGTTGAGAAATTTAAAATAGCTCACCTGGGAGGATCACATTAAAATTGATGAATTTAGACTAAAATGATCACTATGAATTTATCACAATATGTGTCCCAATTAAGCAACAAGAATGATATAGAAACACAAAGAAAGACTAACAATTTCTGATATCCTATTAGCTGAAGGAGATTTGTTTTTGTTTCTGAGTTTGTTTGGTTATTTTTTTGGGGGTGGGGGGAGTGTTGATCCAGATTTGTGATTTCATCACTGTGCAGAACTTTATGGTGAAGAAACTGCCCTTTACAAATGCATATCTGAAATTGTTCTGCAATTTATAGTCTTAGTGAGTGAGTTTCCTGGGACACTGACAGATTCAGTGATTTGCCCAGGGTCATCAAAACATTTCGTGTTCATGGCAAAACTTGAATCCAAGATTTCTTGCCTGCAAAGCCATCTTTCTATTTACAATCCATCACTATACCTGTCTTTTTCTCTCTGTATGTCTCCTTGTCTGTCATAGATATTTATGTATCTATATATAGATAGAAATAGATACATATGTATGTATACATATATTTGAAAATAATATTCAAGTAAAAATGTCCAGAATAAATTATAAAACACATCTCTGTAATATATATGAATATCATGTGGTTATTCATGCAAATATTATTTTTGTATAAATGGCCCATACTTATACAGTATACATATGTACAGATGGATATACATGTGAATATATATACACGTATATAGATATACACATCACAAATGTGCGTTAGTACTCTGTATATTCATAACTGAACCTAAAATGTGTGTATGTATATGCATATATACATATTTCCATATATATATTTTCTTATGTGGATGAATTCAATATAGCAATTTACATCAATAGCATTATATTTATTATTACATACCAGAATTAAAAGACAATATGATAAACATTTATTAAGTGTATACTATGTGCGAGGCATTATACTAAGTGCTAGAGATAAAAATAAGAAAAGATAGTCCTTGTACTCCAGGAACTTCCAATCTAAAGGGGATATACATACAAAAGGAAGTTGAAAAATAAGAGTGGGGGGAGAGAAGGTTCCTGGCAAGGGGTCAAATCCAAGGAAAGTAGCTGGTGAGAAATGAAGAGTTGACTGGGCTTCTGAACCCACTTAAATCGAGGCTTGGGAGGAATTTTGTGATTATTGCTTTGTTGTTTTTTTTTTTTCCTCTGCCCTCAAGCCTTCCAACTAGAGTAATAAAAGCAACTAAGGGGACACTGAGGTATGAGTATCTAAACTGATTCAGTCTCTATGATGATGAGTTTCCTAGTGATGAGTTTATCTTGAAGGGAAGTGTAGCATCTGTGCTGTTAGATTTTTAAAACTCTCAACCCTCCATAGCCTGAACCACATCTACCTAAAAAGCATTATTTCACATAATTCCCCATAATACACTATATCTCCCACCTAAGATGGATTACTAGGTTCTTCCATTCCCCACCTGCAGATAGCACAAACCCTTCCTCACTACCTGTATGTATTTCTACTTAACTAGAAAGCACTATGTCACTGAAAAGCAGTTCCTCCTCATCCTGAGCCTTTGCCACTCATCGCACTTATAGTATCACACCAGGTTTCACCTCCGGTTCCTTGACACAGGAGGGTATTGTGACAGAGAAAGAATAACAAATTTTAGGCATAAGGCCAGGGTGTGAATGTCAGTTTTGCTACTTATCCAAATTACTTAACTTCTCCAATCAAATGAGATAGTATTTGTAAAATCACTTAGCACACATCCTGGTACAATGTAAATGCTTATTTCCTTCCTTCCTCTTCTTCAAATCTCCATTTTCTCATCTGTAAAAAGAAGATACTGATACTTTCACAATTTATCTCCCATATTTGTTATGAGAACAAAAAATATTTTTTGTGAAGAGTACTATACAAATGTAAGCAAATATTGTATTCAAAAGTAATAATTAAATATTTGAACATGAATAGCTTCATAAGACTGAAAAATAGTCATGAAAGGTCATCCATCTTGTTTATATAAGAATCTATTGTTCAATCATGTCCAAGTCTTCATGATCCGGCTTGGGGTTTTCTTGGCAAAGATACTGAAGTAGTTTGCCATTTCTTTCTCTAGTTCATTTTACAGATGAGGAAACTGAGACACACAGGGTTAAGTGATTTGCCCAGTGTCACACAGCTCATAATTATCTGAGGTTAGATTTGAATTCAGTTCTTCCTGACTCCAACCCCAGTGCTCTATCCACTAAGCTATTTAGCTGTCCTCTTCTCTAAGAATAATTGCACTTAGATCACCACATATAAATAGTAATTTATTATTTAAAAATACTTTCATGTAATGATATTTTACAAACAATAGATAACTAGGAAACCTCAATACTCGGGTTGTTTCGTGCCGTTGTTTTTCATTTTTTGTTTGTTTTAGCTCCTATTTTAATTTCAACACATTATCTCCAATCTTGTCTATAGGATATTGTGAAAAAATCTTAAACCTCTACATTTAGGGAATGTTTATATAAAAAAATGTTAAGACTTTTAAAAAGAGTACAATAAATTGATGAATTTCTCCAAAAAGGAAGCTCTTTCCCTATCTTACATTGAATTTTAGTATGTATTTCTACCTAACTAGTTTCATATTTTTTTATGGAGGGAGTAAGCAAGGAAGGGAAGGAAGAGAGTAAGTGTGAGAAACAGAGGAAGGAGTTCTGTTTCCACAGAAGTGACATGTATATACACAGCCTCATAGGAAACATAACAGGATGCAAGTCAGAAGTAATTAAGTCCAACCAGAGCTGTGAGTTGGTAGAACCAGTCTTCCAATTGGGTAAAAGGTCAGAAACTTGTGTACATGCTTAACAAGCTGTTTAATATTAACCAACAAATCTCCAGGGTGGAGAAAGCTAATTTGAATGTACATGCAATGCATGAGAAGGGAGGGGAAACCCATCTAGAAGAAAAACATGGAATAGGAGATTAAGGCAGTTGTATTCAGCCAATGGGGAACAGGGGAGGAACCTTGATGAATAATGGGAATTAAAAGCTGACTGTACTCAGCTTTTGGTATGCTCTATGTGTAGGGCACCCACTCTTTTTTGGTGGGGGGGGGCTTTTCTAGAGGAGAGAAGGCAGGGCAATCGGGGTTGTGACTTGCCCAAGGTCACAAGACTAGTAAGTTTTAAGTGTCTGAGGCTGGATTTGAACTCAGGTCCTCTTGACTCTAGGGCCAGTCTATTTACTGAGCTGCTTAGCCTCCCTGACACCCAGTCTTGCAAGAGTATAATGAACTGTTTTCCTGACTTCATCATTTAAGGCCTTATTCCTTTGAGAGCACATTTTGGAAGGGAAGGAAGGAAGGAAGGAAGGAAGGAAGGGAACAGAGGGAGGGAGGGAGGAAAAAAGTCTAGTGGTGCTATATTTTATATTTAATCAATTATGAATAGTAATAATAATTAATACATGTAATGCTTGGAGGTTTACCAAGTTCTTTATTTGGAGTAGCACTTCTAGGCTGGTAATGCAATTGTTTTTGTTTTAATAAACTATATTTTCTAAGATATAACAACTGAACATAGAGAAGTTCAATGATTCATCTAGGGTCACACAACTAGGAAGAATTTGAAGCCAGGACTTGAAACCAAGTCCTCCTAAATTTCAAATCTAGAATTCATTCCAATAAACCATTTTGCCTCCACCTGAAGTTCTTTATAGTCTGAGAATGATGTTTATATAAAGAAATACTCATTAAATCATTATCAGACCCAAATCCCAAAGCCTAGAGAAAACTTAGAATTTGTGCTGTGCCTTAGTCTCTGGTTTTGATCTGAAGCTCTGTCTTACATGATATATCCACTACCTTTTAGAAGATATTTTTTTGTTTGTCTGAATTTCATTCTTTATTGAAATATCATTGGGAAGTGTGCCACTGACACAGGTCAGTTATATCAGATGTCTTCACCCAGAGAAAGAAGGGGAGCATGCATTTACAGATAGTTAGAATTTACTGGATATTCATGAGTGCATCCTCACTCAAAAGGAATTCTACCTCTTTGTTTATAGTTGTCTGACCTACCCAAGATTTGTGTATTCAAAGTTAGGTGGGGTTTACTTGGAGTGTTTTGCAGCACCTACCTCCTTTTGTTAAAAATCAATTTAAAAATTCACAGCCTCTTACAACTACGGAATTCTCTGCTGGTTAGGAAATAGTCCAGATAAACTGACCTTGGGGGAACTGTGGTGTGTGTAGCTTCATTTTTATAAGCTAGACAAAGAAATGGATGCAGCAAGTGTAAGGAGAGTTTAACAGTGATTCTCTGGCCCTGACTTTCTAAAGGCCACTTGTATTACATTTCACTCCTGCCTTAGGCTTGTCCAGTACTCTTAAGGGAATGAAGAATCTACAGTCTCTGCCATTGACTCTAGCCTCCATGGATTGTATTCCTCCCAGTTTTAGAGGTTCAGGACTCCAGTTTCATTTAAACATTTAACAGTCTTATGAGCCTTTAGAATTGAATAGTTACTTCAAAGGGTTGTTGTGTTTGTCCTTTGTTCTCAAAGAAGACCATGACATCAGGAAGATATTGACAAGACTTGCAATTGACTTTGATTTGAAGGAGGGAGGACTGTGCAGGATTACCAGTCTCACTTTCTCCTCCAGAACCATCTGGATTCAGTGGCCAGATATTCAAGAA
Source organism: Gymnobelideus leadbeateri (assembly GCA_011680675.1). Classification (NCBI taxonomy): domain Eukaryota; kingdom Metazoa; phylum Chordata; class Mammalia; order Diprotodontia; family Petauridae; genus Gymnobelideus; species Gymnobelideus leadbeateri. The sequence goes on from WOXC01008605.1 coordinate 628,155, forward strand.
GATGACCTGGAGATGGCCCAGGATGCAATGGTCTTTTCAGGTTCTCATTTTGATTGAGGTAAAGCCCTTTCAATGAATAAGTTTCTAAGAACTGAGTCAAGGGATGGCCCCTTTAATTAAAAAAAAGAAAGAATATAAAAATCAAACTGGGAGAGAAAGACCCGAAGTGTTGCTGGCCAGCTACAACACACATACATTTCCACCAATGCTTCATGGTTATAATCCCCCCATACCACATCTGTACCCAGGAAGGGGAAGGGATGACGTTCACAGTTTAACTCAGTTACTATGTAGCTTGAGTCCCACAAAGTCCAAAGCTCCTCCCACCACAGGTTTGGATCCCCTTACCTTAGCTACTCAGGGCTTCCCTACTAACAGGGCAGCAAATGCCAACCTAGAATCCTGGTTTTCTAGGTTCCCATACCTCAAGCTCCCAGGCTGGAGGCATCACTCATGCACTTAAAATTAAAAAGAATAGACAAAACAAATCTCCAAGCCCCTTGGGATCACATAGCCTAGGGGGAAAGAAAAGTCACTCTAAAGTCTTTCCTCTCAATTTATGACTTGACTCTCCTGCTGGTCAATGAATGAATCTTTAAACCCTAAGACCAACTCCGGAAAAAGAGAAAATGAATATACCTCAGTCAGGTAGAGATGCTGCCATTTCAAGATAAACAACCAAAAGAAAGAACTTATTCCCGACCACATGGGAGGAATATGGAATTTCTTCTTCTAGAAGCTTGTTCTTGGCATCTACAATGTATGTGCTTCCATCTCAGGTGATCTGGGCATGCATCAAACACTTGGTATAGAAGCAAATATTCATGGGCCTTCTTGTATACTTCTAATAATACATGCATGTGACTTGTATATTAATAATCAAACACTGTAGTTATATCAAATGAGATTTAGTTTCTGTCCCATAAAATCCTGTACCTGACACAGCAATGCTGAATTTAAAATCCAGTAGCAACTTTCGTTCTTATATTGTTTATAGATATCTTTGACTTTGCATTTATTTGTATTTAGGTAGCAATACAACATTTGCCTCCTCTTACCTCAGTCTACAGTTCTACAGAATGAATCATCATGTTTTACATGCCACCGAGTGGGGGTGTATTAAAAACAAGGATATCAGTCTATAGCAGTTCTGGCAACACTGACTCTGAGACTTTTGAAGGCTTGAATAGGTTCGTTAGGATGTAACAGGGAAGCTCAGAACAACCTGAAACATTGCAATATAGTGGGGGGAAAAACAGAATCAAATATACAGATTTGACAAAGAAATCTGGGGGAAAAAAACAAACATTTCTGGGAGAAAAGTCCCTCTAACAGGGTTACAAATAGGGACACACTCCATAAGGAGACACTGAGAGGTGTAAGTCATAGGACAAAAAACATATGTTGCAAATATTATGCCCAGGATTGGCAATCAACTTTCGTTAACAATTAAGGAAAGAATGAATATTACAAAAAGGAGCTAGATATGGATTTTTATTATGTCATTTACTTCTTAAATTAACCTCAGCCCTGGTTAATCTATTCCAAAGAATTTATCCTCACCCAAACCTGAGCCCAACACAATGGCTACCCCACCTGGGTGGGGTCTGGACAGAGGAGAGAGTTAACTCAGCCTTCAGAGACTTGAGGTCTTGAAACAATAGTAAAAGAAAAAGGGGGGAATCTTAATCTCCCCAAATCATTGGTTATTAATAATTATTTCTCTCAAGGTGATATGAAATAAAAAAATAATTGTAAGTAATTCTTAAGAGCATCAATAGCACCATCATCACATATTTTCAAAAACAAGATATAGGTAGTCAATTGGACCTATTTTATTAAAATCTAAAACTCACGTGTATAAAGTGCTTTGAGATTTACAAACTGCTTCTCCCAAAATAGCTAGGTTAGGTAGATAGTGTAGAGTTATACCCGTTTTATAAATGAAGAAACTGAGGCTCAGAGCTTTGAATTAACTTGTCCATAGTGACATACCTAGTAAGTGTTGAAGCTTAGCTGTAAACCCAAGTCCTCTCATTCCAAAGCTAGTGCTCTAGAGTAAATATATAAAGTAAATATAAAACTTATTCATTTCTCCCATTCCCCCAAAAGAAATTTATTCTTTTTTAAGTGAAATAGTACTGTCTGAATGCTAGACATATTTCAAGTATATTTTTACAAAATTCAAAGAAAAAAACACCATTTATTAGAGAATACTACTAAAGTTGTTTCAAAAGTACCATTCAGATGTAGTCTAATATTTATTCTAAATATTGTTGAGCTCTGGGTCTGGGGTGAGGAAAGCCTGAGTTCAAATCCTGCCTCTGACACTTACTAGGTATGTGATCACTCAGCTTCTATCTGCCTCTGCTTCCTTATTTGTAAAATAAATATAATAATAGTACCTACCTCACAAGGTTGATGACAGCACTAAATGAGGGATTATTTGCAAAGCAAATTGCAAACTTTAGCATCATATAAATGCTAGTGATATTGATGAGGATGATGAAATGTAACTAAAAAGAATAAATCTTGCTTTTTCCTCCAATAGTTCATAAGGTCTTTGAGAATAGGGATTATTTAATTCTTCCTATTTGAATTGCCAGTACCTAGCACAAAGTAACCACTTATTCTTGGCACACTGTAGGATTGTTCATTGGTTGAAAGAAGGTGAGATAAAATCAAGAGATACCATCAGCCCCCTGACTGATAGTTCATGGTCCTATGGGATTCAGTCTATTTGCCTATATTTTGGCTGTCGTCTTTGCTGTAAAACCTGACCAGATAGATGACCTCCAATACATCTACCAGTCATACTTCTCAGAAAAGTTCCTCATTTGTTAGGAAGTCCCCCAGAAAGGTTTTGTATGTAACTTACTATGAGTTTCTACCCTTTCTGATTTAGACTCAGTAATGCATCCTGAGTCTATTTAATTAGAGGGGGAAGGTAACATCATCAGACATGAGCTTCAAGAAAATCACTTTGGTGGCTATTCATTCATGGAGAGATTAATGTGAGGAGATGCTTGAGGTCGAGAAACCAAGAGGTGGTTATTTAGAATACTCCACCTGAATTAGTTATGTGAATGGAGAGAAAGAAAATGTGTAAGAGGCATCATAAAAAGTTTTATAATAATTGCGGGAACAAAGTCAGAGCTATGTGATTTATTAGCAGGATATACAGTTGCAAAAGAAATCAGGTCCAGGGCCCCTTTAGTAGGCACAAAGACCCCAAAGAGAGATTTATAAGGTCTTTTATAGTAAAGGACAGCTAATATTTTAAGATTCAGGGACTTTCCAGAATTAAGGGACTGATTAGTTGCATCCACCTGCATCCTGTAAAAGTTAGGGGTATAATAATAAATGATTTTCCTCAAATCACATGACATACAGGAAAAATAAACTTAATTCAGGAAAACAAGATTTAACTCTAGCAGCTTGTAACAGTAATGAAATTTGTAGTTCCTTTTGTATTGCTAAGTGGAGAGGTACTTAAAATTTAGCAATTAATCAAGCCTCTTTTAAAAAAAACAGAAGGTATGAACCATGTGTATGTTTTGTGTGTGTGTGTGTGTGTGTGTGTGTGTGTGTGTGTGTGTGTGTGTGTGTGTCCCCAGGCTGGAGAGAATGATTTTGATTTTGGGAAACTATGTGAAGTGATTTTGATTCTGGGAAGCAGCTGAAGCTTCTGCTAAGGAGTTGCTAAGTCTGAGAGCCAGCGGGAGCTCCTAGGAGCTGCCAAACACTGAGGAAGCATGACTGTGATGCTAGTACTTTGGATGAACTTGTTTGTGGCTTTGTTAAGCCTTGGCTTCCCAGGAACAGAGACTGTGAGGATTAAGGTGGACTGGACACTGTTAGCTTCAGCATGGAAAAGGAAGTACATGGAGATTGGACAAGGACCTGGGAGCTGTGGGCCCTTGAACCCAGATGACAGTTTGGTGAATCCAGGTAGGAGCTGGGACCATGGAAGGGGATCCAGAGAATCTGAGAGACTATCCAAAGTCAAGCTAAAAGAAGACTTTACTTGGATACTGTGTACTGATTGAGAAGATTGAACCTTATTTGTGTCTGAGGGGTAGATGGTCTGTGTATTTTACACTACCCCTTAAAAGAGTGCTGAGCAGTGACCGATGTTGTAAATTAGTATGCCCCATGAGTGGAGAACTTTGACTATTGTATTTTATGACCCTTAAGAAGGTAAGCTTCCTTAAGGATGATTAAATGATTGAGTTGATTGAATTGATTGAGTTACTAAGTGATTGATTGACTAAATGATTATACTTAGTTCAAAACTATGTGACCACTGTGGTGAAAACTATGTGGCCATTTTCTGTGATAAGTTGTGGATGCTGTATTTTGATTACCTGGAAAACGTTGTAACATTGTGAATGCTGTACCTCGATTTACCATGAATGTTTTGCTCTGATTTGTTATTGAATAGAGTATTCATTATACTATGTAATTGGAACCTTGAAAAGCTGTTCACAGTAGCATTCTTTTGGAAAGCTGCTCGTGCTTGGCTTTACACAGATGTACAAAATGTTGGCAATGATACAAAATGGAGTGAGTTTGATTTTCTCAATTCCTCCCTTTGATCCATGGGAGATTTAACCTCTAGAAAATCACTACTATAAATTAATTCTTTAAGATTTTTAATATGTTTATGATCAGCAAGCATACTAACATGAACCTCTCTGGGACTAGGCTGGAACAGGCTTTAATGCGACAACTAATGCAAAGTCTAAAAAGAATTATAAGGCAGAGTGCAACAACAAAGGTTCATTTCCTAAAGGTATCTGCCAGGCTATTTCCCTGATACCAAGTGAACCAAGAAAAAGGACTCCACTAGGGGTTACCTGGAGTGTGTAGTTGTGTTTCTGCTATAACCTGTTAAATTTCATAAAGGCTGTTTTCAATTTCTCCTAATAAATTGTTATAAGAACAATATGATTGATTAATCAGAGCATAAGCTTTTCCCCATAAGGCAGTAATGAGATCTAGAACCATGCAATTTTACAGGACCATCCAGGCTAATGAATCTACCTCAACTTGTAGGGAGTTGATAGATTCACTTGTAGACTGGGCCAACCTTTCATTCTCAAGGGAGAGACTTCTAATTGCCTGTTCTAGCACAGTGATCTATATATGTGGAATAAGGGAACAAAGGAATTTATCTCCATTCCCATGTTGTTTTACGGGGTTCTGAGTGGTTACTATATTCCCAGTGGAAAATACCTTTCTTCTTTTCTGGTGCTTGTGCTACCATGCTCCCAAGTTTCTAATAGATTTTCTCTCTAGCAGTCCTATTCTGTAACTGAATACTGATACCAGTAAGGCCAAATAACAATTTTGCAGACACCATAACACTCGGGGAGTAATGAAAATATATCTTACTGCCATATATAAAAAGCTGTCCAGGGGTTACAAGTCCCCAGTGAGCTTCAGATAGGAAGGATAGCCATTTAAAGCATGCTCAAGAGGCCCCTTGTATCCTACTATGCTTGTTGCTGGATGGTAGCCAACACCCCTAAAGGATCCTACTAAAAGCACCAGCTGCTGTGCCATTGTGGGTTGTTAGCAAGAAAAAAAAAACATAATTTGGAACCGTCTGATTGTCAAGTAGTACTCTACACAGGTACAGTGGCACAAATAAAAGGGTCTCCTTTAGAAATACTTGGGGAGGTGTGCAGCTAGGTGTTGCAGTGAGTAGAACTCTGGCCCTGGAGTCAGAAGGACCTAAGTTCGGATCCGGCCTCAAACACTTAACACACACAAACAAAAACCTAGCCGTGTGACCTTGGGCAAGTTACTTAACCCCAACTGCCCTCCAAAAAGCAAAAAAAAAAAAAAAGATATATTTGGGAATGAAATAGTCAGGGCAATTCAAAATAGTATGCAAATTTAGAGTAGCATTAATTCCCTCCTCTCTCTCTCTCTCCTTTTTTTTTAAAGCAATTGGGGTTAAGTAACTTGCTCAAGGTTACATGGCCTGTCATTTATGTGTGGGTGCTCATTTTCTAAGGCCGGAACCGATCCCGGGTCCTCCTGACTCCAGGGCCAGCTCTTACTCACTGCACCACCTAGCTGCCCCCCTCCTCTCTTTTAACACACAAAAAGAAGGTGGGTAAAGTTGATAGTACTGGTAATGCAATGTTCCTACTTTTGTGTGCAGTAGTGGAGTCATTAAGAGTCACAAATAAGTGGCTATTTCTCATATCAGTAAAGGCAATGACATGTAGGACTATCCCCTTATGTTTTTTTTATCCTTTTCAATCATATCTCACTTAGCTAGCAGAAATGGGCAGAAAGGGTCTTTAAGCCAAGGAGGTATATTATCACTTCCTTCTATCGGTAGTTCTGGCTTCCCTCCCCCACCCTTTCACCTGACTGGGTTGTGGAATAGTCCCATTCTCATTAGTGGGGAGGATAGCCATTGATCTGGGTCTCCCTAATACATGTGATGGCACACCCATCAATCATGAAGCCCAATAATAGCTTTGAACATGTCACACTCCTCCATGAATGTTGCTAATGGCATTGTCTTTTCTAATCCTCTTGAGAGCAATAGACAAGAGAAGTACAGCTTGGGAAAGAATACATGAAAACAGTAATGAGTAATGTAGTTAGGATTAAGGCCAGAAAACAAGGCGGGGTGATATCACTTCATGGACAATACCCAGTCCTTGGTAGGAGAGAGGTTTCCTATTAGGAAACACGTATCCTGGTGTCTTTTTTTCCCCCAGTCTTGATTGTAGTGATCAGTTGTAGTATTCAGGAGCACCTGGAATGAACTTTCCCAAGCTGAATGAGTCCTGTTGGTCCTTTAGAAATTTTTGATGTAGACCTTATCTCCAGGATTAAAATCATGGAGTGAAATGTCCAGTGATCTGGTCTGTACCACTGCTTCTGCCTTACAGAGTTCTCACAAACTGATCTGTAGTTGTTTATAAGAAAGTACAGATGCATTTTCTCCTAAAAAAAGATATGTGTACCGAAAAAAAAAAGGTTTTGCTTGCATGGGGAGGAGGGTATACCTAAAAAGCATTTCAAAAGGAGATATATGAAATACACCCATCCCCACTCCACCCCCACCTTGGTCTGCTGTGCAGATAGAACAAAGCCAGAAGAAAACTATCAGGCCACTTTAAATGAGTTTCAACACACATCTTGCTAATCATGGTTTTAAACTCTTTGCTCATATGCTCTACCTGAGCTGAGTTTTGCATATGGTGAACTCTGTGAAATTTTGGGACCACCCTTAGGCAAGAGTAAAACTGCCATAGTACAGAATCAGCAAAGTGGCTGCTCCTAACAGAATCATAGCTAGTCAGAGGGCTGAAGTGGGGAACAATTTCTTTTAGGAGAACCTTTGCAACCAAACTAGCTGTGGCCCAAGAGCCAGAAAAAGCCTCTACCCAAGGAGTTGTATAATCATTTCCTTCAATCTCTAGTTCCAGTCAAGTGAGTTGGTCAACAATAACCAGGCAGACTTTAAAGTGGCCAGGCATACAAATAAAATTAATCTGCAAATTCCCAAAAGATATATAATTAAGAAGGCATCTGCCTTAGGCAATGATGCAGAAGGCATACTGATTGAATGTTGTGTAGGTGGGACAGGAGGCACATACACAGGCAGCTATGGTAGTGATGCCGTTCAATTCAATCCCTCCTAACTGAGGTCACAATCTGTTGTATAACAAAATGCCTCCTTTTATGAACAGATATACGTAATGACAGAAGTTCTGAGGAAGGAATGGTTTGCCTTCCACAGTCCCCCAGTCCCCAGAAAATGTTTAGTTTAAAAATATTGATTCCATTTTGTGATTTCAGAGTCTTTGTAAGCAAGAGAGAGCTCATATTCACCAGAAGAGGAGAGAGGACAAAACATGCACAGGTCCTTTGAGATCAATGAGTCCTTTGAGGTCAATGAGTTTTGTGGCAGCATCAGCACAACTGTTTTCTCATGAAACAGGATTATTGGTATGGGCAGAACAATGAATGATGGCTAAGATACTGGGAAACCTCAAGGCAGATAAGAGATCTTCAATAAATTCTGAAATTTGGGAGATGCCCAGGGCCAAGCCCCACCTGCCCCTGCTAGAGATTCACCACTATTTCTTTCACCATGGAGAGTAAGATTTCCATCAGGTGGATCACACCACCCAAGATGGGATTATAACCCCTAAGCATCACTTGAAATTGGGTTATAATCACTCTGGGATCTTCATCAAATTTGAGAGTTTACCTTTCCAGATAGAAAGATCAAAGGAACTGAAAGGCTAATGATTCTAAATCCTAACCATATGACCAGGCTGTGTTGGATCTTTCTTGAAAAGGGAAAACACTCTGTGTGGGCTCCTCTCACTGAAGAGAAATTAAATCTCCAGTTAATTCAGGAAGAGAATAAATGGGGATTCAGAGGGTGGGGAAGAGAAGGTGGTAATATCAGTAGCAGGAGTAGACAAAAGGGATTGCAAAGGAGTGTGCGAGGGAGCAGGGAAGATAGGGTAGAGAGAAGTTACCCACTGGTATGTCAGGCACACCCCATCAGAGAGGACAGCTCAGCAGAATCAGTATTCCATCTGGCCTGGATGCTTGTTTCCTATAGCTAGCTTTAGATTCTTAATTTACAGTACTCAGAGGCATGGAATTGAGGCCAAAATAAATTATCAGAGTAATCTCTTGCAGTTTTTGACCAAATTTCACATAGCCTAATTCTTGACTCAAACAGAAGCCTCCCCTGGTCCCATGCTAGAAGAAATTTTTTCGGAGGGGGACAGGGGAGGGGAGGATTCCTTTCAGTATGTTCTATTGGATCCCATTATTCCCTTAAAGTGACCTCCCCAAACAGTGTGAAGGTTTACCCTAGCTTGGGAATTGAGATCAAGGGGGCAGTCTGAACTCAAAGGTAGCCTTTTGCTTAGAAATCCTTTAGAAAGAAAATGTGGTCTGAGTACCTCCTTAGAAATGACTTATTTCTCCTTTCGCCTGACTTATCAACTCTCACAAGTTGGGTGGTTGTTGTCCTTCACTCTCAAAGAGAACTAAAATGGCATCACTAGGTTGGGGTCTAGGTACAGTGTGTCTGATTGTGGCTGATCAGACCAATATAAGCTCAGAAGGCTCTACCACAGGTCAGGTACAAATATGCCATGTGAACATTTGAAGTGGGGATGTCTCTAAATTTGAACATCTCACTTTTGTTTTCAGCAACTGCAGTTATGCTTTGTTCACAGAGCACAATGCCTTTTTTGATGTGGGCATGCTTTGAGAAAACAAAATCTGAGCCATGTGATTTATTAGCAAGGCATGCAATTACCAAAAAAAAATGGGTCCAGGGCCCTCTCAAGAGACACAAGGATGCTGGAGAGAGATTTACAAAGGTCTTTCTAGTAAAGTACAATTACTATTTTAAAAGTTCTTGTTTTAAGGCTTAGGGACTTTCCAGAGTTTGAGGACTGATTTGTTGCATTCTGCTAAGCAGTTATTGGTACAATAATAATTGAGTTCCCACAAATCATGTGGCTGACAGGACAACTAAACCCAGGAAAATGAGACAACTTCAGCAGCTGTACAAAATGTCAGTGATGATACAAAATGGAGTTGGTTTGGTTCTCTCAGAGGTCATATGAGATAAAGGGATAAGTAGAAGACAAATGACAAGGCTTAGCAAATGACTGAATATGTGAAGCAAATGAGAATAAAGCAATGTAGATGACAAAGGGTTTGAAACCTGATTACTTAAAAGTTAGTGGTGCATCAACAGTAGGTACTAGTGATACAAAGACACCTCTTCTGCCATCAAGGGACCTCTCTTCTCTTACAGGAAATAATATATTGGGGAAACTAGGTGGTATAGTAAATAGAGTACTGGCCCTGGAGTCAGGAGAATCTGAGTGCAAAACCAGCCTCAGTCACTTGACATACTTACTAGTTGTGTGACCTTGGGCAAGTCACTTAACCCAAATTGCCTTTCCTTACCTCCGTCCAAAATTAAAAATATATATATATATATACCAACATATGCTGAATCTATTCCACTATAGTACAATATATAAAATACCATCATTGTTTCCAATAAAACATGAACCTTGTTTTTCAGTCTTCAAATATACAATATGTGAGTGGTTGATATTATTTACATTTTTTTTGAAGTAACTGGACTTTATGCATGTGATGGAACTTGGGACATAGTCTTTCTGAAGCAAGAAGGAAAGGCGTAGCATCTCTGACTTTTGTTCCATGCATTTTTGCATTGTTTATGTTTTTCCTTTTCCCTCCCTTGTCAGTTGAAAAAGACCTGTTAACAAATTTACCATAGTCCTCTAAATTTTGCTTGTTTACTTTTTCTGTGATGAAATATAGAATTCCGCTGAGAAACTTACATACTTGTCCAAAAAAAAAAAAGGTTTGCAAAGGTTACAGTTATCAAAGTTTTCTGAATAACCTCTTTTTTTTTTCTTTTTGGGTGGCAATTGGGGTTAAGTAACTTGCCCAAGGTCACACGGCTAGGTTTTTTATTTGTGTGTGCGTTAAGTGTCTGAGGTTGGATCTAAACTCAGGTCCTTCTGACTCCAGGGCTGACGCTCTACTCACTGCGCCACCTAGCCACCCCTCATCTCTTTTCAAATATTGAAATCTTTAGGTGGAAAAACACAAAGGACAATGCCCCATGCTAAGTGAGAGAACATCCAGTTTGTTTCTGGCATAAGGTGGAAAATGTAAGAGATAATGACAATTCTCCAAAATTCCATTCAGTTCAACTATTTATAAAGCTCTCTGCTAGGCACTGAGGATACAAAAACAAAATGAAAAACAGTCCTTGGCCTGAAATAGCTTTCTTTCTTCTGAAGAACTACAAAAAGTACACAAATAAGTAAAGATTCAAACACTCTAAAGGATTTGTTATCTCATAAATTTAGAAATTCCTTCCTGTAATGCAGATGATAATCTATCTATGTCTGCCTGTCCTCTGGGACTATTGCCTTTCTCCTTCCCTAAATTCCCCACAGGAGCATCCGTTCAACATACTGTATGTTTTTTTCAATTCTCCTTGTATGTCAGGATTCCTAATGGAACACTTATGCTGTTCACTTAGCTATCTCTCATCCTCTCCACGTGTTTAACTCATCTTCTCTTCCTGTCATATCGTTTCCTAATGACAACTTTCATTCCTAGTCTTCAAAGCCCTTCATTTGTTATATGTTACATCAAGTTCTCAATCACCATACATCTCTCTATTCTTTGTCTTCTGTGGGATATCCTTTTTTGTTTTTTCAGCAAATCCCAAAAATCTACAAAATAATTTTTCCAGAGGAGTTAAGAACATGAACAACCTATGGATGATAAAGAAAGGTTATATATAGGAAGTAGCATCAATGCTAATCCTTGAGGAAAACTCATGATTCACAAAGGCAAAGAAGAAATGTATCACAGGACCCTGTACAAAGGTATGGATATGAGAACTTGAACACCAGGTTCAGGGAATACCAAGTATAACAATGTTGCTTGAATATAAATTGAAAATAAATAATGTAAAATATATCCATAGAATTAGCCTAGAGTCAGATTATAAAGGGTTTTAAGTCAACTTAAGGAGTTCGTATTTTTTCCTAGGGGCAATAGGGAGCAGCAATTCCTTGAACAAAAGGAATATGGACATATCTATTTTTTTAGATATATCCATTTAGCTATTATGTGAAGAAAGATGGAAGCAGGAAAATCAGTTAGGAGGTGATAGGTGATGAGGGCCTGAACCAGAATAGTATCAAATGAGTAGAGAGAAAGAAATAGAAGCAAGTGTAATGGTAAGGGAATTGAAAGATCTTCCCTGCCCCTTAATGGGTCTCACTGGGAGCCCAACAAGAGAAGCTTGCTTAGGGGAGGCTTGCTTTTCAGGAAGGTCCACCTCTATTACTTTGTAATTAGGCAGTGGGTCATGAACATTGTGATGTTCTCTGACCCTGGAGAAGGCTATATATACTACCTGAGGTGAGGTTTTGCTTTGGGGCTCACTTATGGGAAGAGTTGTGTGACTTGATCAGATGAGACTCTGGGAAGCCATTGAGCCCGCCCCCTCCCCCCCAGCTTTGAAAACACAGATGTTGGCACTTCTCTCCCTGGTAACTAACACTTATGGATATAATGGTCAGACAGCTAGAAGTCTTATCTGTTGGTCTGTTGAATTGTGCTATTTTCTCTGTCTGTATTTTTTGTCTGTTTATAACTTCTGTTTGTATTTTCTCTGAAGTTCAGGGGGCTGACTTTTCCCCCTGAACTAGGTAAATGATATACATTTGATTAAACTAAGATTGTTAATCATTTTGAGTTGATTTCCTTTAGAAAAGTATATCAAAGAACCTATGCTAGCAACCATCCTGGGTATCCTAGGGTACTTGCTCTTACAGCAAGAAATAATGTGAAGACAGAATTGACAAGATTTATCAGCCAGTTATGTGGTGGGGGGAGGGAGGGGAAGAGTGAAGGAGAGCAAAATGTTGAGGATTACTCTGAGTTCATTAACATGAAGTTCAGGACTAAATTAGGCTGGTCCAGTAGTTCAGGCACAGGGTTAGAATGCAATGAAACATCCACAGATTGCAAAAAAATTAAATAAAAACCTTTACTTAAAGACAAAATATTTTAAATGGATGCAATTGCTTATTCAGATGAATACCACAACCTTTGCCACAGCAATAGCATCTGGTCAGAAAAATGTAAAATTAGCTTAACCATGGGGATTCCAACAAGTCCAAGGAGCATCTGGTTCCCACAGGCTGGGGGTTTATACCTCAGGCAACCAGAAAGCAATGCCACTAATTCCAGCCCTAGTCCTTCTGTAGCAATCAAGTCCCCAAGGATAGGTTCTTCACCCCTTAAAGATGAACCAGTTCAGTCTATGTAAAAGATGCTTCCAATATAAATGGCTTGAATGTACAGATAATGACCTCTGTTCAAATGGTTATGACAGATTTTCCCTGATCATTTACTCTGTTAGTCTAGTCAATTCCCAGAAAAACTATTACAACAAATTTTGTCCCAGATTACCTGCTGACCCTCTGAGTACCTTTCTGTGAAAACCAAAGAAAGTCTAAGATTAGTCTCAGCTGTTGTTACCTTCTCCCTTTTTTAATAGATAGGTTGGCCTCCTATTTTACAGTGAAGATAGAAATCATCTGGACCCAATTTGCTCACTTTCTTCCCCACTATCTTACATTTCTTCCTATCTGCCACACCTTTCTGATTCCATTAAAATGCATACATGTTCTCCAACTTCTCCCCTTCTTTTCCAGAAGAACCTGTATCCCTTCTCATTTTCAAAGTGAATCCATCTACCTCCTAAGATTAATCATTTCCCCCATTTGATCTCTGGACTGTCTTTTCTCCCATTTTTTTAAAGAAATTTCCTCCATTAATTACCCTCTTTCTCAAATATTGTCTCTTTCTCACTATTAGAGCCTTCCCAATGACTACAATATTAGTCTTTCCTATTCAAAAGGAATATTTTTCCTTTTTAAAAATGTCCTTCCCATAACACTATTATTCCTTCAAGTTACTATCCCATCTCTCTTCTTTTAAGAAAAAAAATAAGCTATCCTTATTGCCTACATTTATTCATGAGCAACTCTGTAATACCTTGAAATATGACTCTCATACTCAACATGATTGAAACTATTCTTTTGGCTAACATAAAAGACCTCTTAGTTCTCAAAGCTAATAGCCTTTCTAGTTGATTTGGTACAGCTTTTGGTCTCTTCCTTTTATCTCAGTATCCTTCCCTGGCTATATCCATGATCTTCCTAGACTAGGTGGGCATCTCTAAAGCTTTGTCCTCAGTCTTCTTCATCTTTTCTCTTTTCTTATAAAGTACTTGATAAGCTCTGATCCAAGACCTGTCATTACTCTGGTACCTGAGTTATTCTGTATCTTAGACCTAGGAGACCTAGATCATTGAGGTTTACCTCTTTTCACCACTGTCATCCCATCAAAGCATCATTTCCTGGCAATTCCTGGCAATATCCCTTCCCTGGTCCAGTTCTGCTTTGGAAGTATTGGTTCTGGTCCTACTCTAAGGGACTCATTGTGTCACCCTAAAAACCTTCCCTTGTTACTCCTGCCTTTTGTTCTCTTTAGTATCTTCAAGTAAGCCGTCTTTTATATCTTCATCATCTACCATGTGCTTTTGTGTCCCCACCACCAATTAGGTTACTCTGCACATAGTATGTACTTTAGAAATGTCTATTAAATGGATATGAATATGATAAGATTAAATAGCTAATTAGTGTTAGAGCCAGGATAAGAACTCAGACCTCCTGATTCTTGATCCAGTGCTCTTCCTAGCATACCATAATAAAAATTCTGTGAAAATTAAAGAATAAAGGCTAGCATGATATAATGGAAATATTACTTATGAGACTGGCAAAAGAAGGAAGGAAGGAAGGAAGGAAGAAAGGAAGGAAGGAAGGAAGGAAGGAAGGAAGGAAGGAAGGAAGGAAGGAAGGAAAAGATAAAAGAAGGAGTCTGAGGGAGAAAAAAGAAATTTACATAAAATTTTTGTTGTATATTTGAAAGCAATAACAAGCTGTGCATAGTGAATTTGTAATTTTGTGTGAAATAATCGTGTTTGGGGGGGGACTATGTTATGGAAACACTTTATTCCATAAACTAAAAATAAAATATAGATAGATAGATAGATAGATAGATAGATAGATAGATAGATGTCATCCAAGCAGGTAGAGAACACAGAAGATAGTTGTGGCCACTGACTACATGAAACTGGGCATCTGGATCTCTGTTCTCTTCTCATCTGGCCATGACTCTTTCTAAATCAGACCAGGGATATGTCAGTTCTCTCTGTCTTTTCTAACCAATCTCATGGTCCTAACTTGTCATCTGTTACATCCTGTTGCCACACAAGTCTTGGAACTGAAACAGTAATTTAAATCTCTGAAATTAAAGAGTTAAGTAGGAGTCAGAACAGAAGAAAAACTGGATTTTATTTAGAAAACATTTTAGAAGATAAAAAAGACAGAGGTCTTTTGGGAGAAATCTGTGATATTCTGCCTGTAGGAGGGGAGCAGAGCTTAAAGCTCTATTCATTCTTACCAGGAAAGAAGCAATGTCTTGTAGAAAAGAAACAGAGACATTGACAACCGGTTAAAGAGAGGCTCTGATATTTTAGCCATTCCAATAAAAGCAGTAGACTATAGAAATGTGTGAATTAGGACAGTCATGAGAGATTATTAAGCATTTATTGTGCTGGGGATACAAACACAAACAAACAAGACAGCTTCTGCCCTTAAGGAACTTGCTGCCTAATAATAAATGTGTCATCTTCTTCCCACCCATTATCATGTTAGCTCCTTGAGGGTAGGGACTGTCTTGTTTACTTATTTAAATCCCCAGTGTTTAGCACAAAGTCTGGCACTTAATAAAATATTTAAAGGCTAATTTTTTCTATCTATACCCTACAAATCCAAAATAAGTACAAGAAATCTAGTAGGTACTGTCACCAGAGGTGGGAATCTGGGAATGACCTTATGAAGGAAGTGGCACTTGAGCTGAGCTTAGATGGGAGCACAGAGGAAGAGGCCAGGAGAAAATATGTTCCAGCATTGAGGACAGCTTATGCAAAGGCAAGAGATGAACCTGGGGATATGGTTGAGTCATCTCCTAGGGGCAGCTAGTTGGTGTAGGGAATAGAGCACTGGCCCTGGAGTCAGGAGGACCTGAGTTCAAATGTGACCTCGGATACTTAAAACACTTAATAGCTGTGTGACCTTGGGCAAGTCACTTACCCAAATTGCCCTGTCTTCCCCCACTCCAAAAAGAAAAAAGGAAAAGGAAAAAAGTCATCTTTTAAAGAGTTTTCAAAGTCAAATACTTCATTCTAGAAGCAACAAGGAGTCACTATAATATGTTATTTTTGTTCTTGTTTTGAAACTTGAGAAAGTTTCACCATCAGACATGTGATTTAGAACTTTTGAGAATATCATTTTGGAGGATGGACTAGAGAGGAGAGAGGCTAGAGGGCAGACTGACCAATTGACAAAGCTTTTGGAATACTGAGGCTAAGCTAGAATCATCTTTGAAAAGGCATACAGGGAAGCCACCTTGAAGAAAACCAAATGCACAAATAATGACTACAAGAAAAAATGGAAACAGAGAAATATAATGTATTCTGGGACCCTCTCTTTTTCCCCAAACCAAATTTGAAAAGTTCTAGTCAGTTGAAGTTCATGCATGTTCTAGTTGAAGCAAAAAGATAGAGTCTTAGCAGTGAGCTTTGAACTAGGTCCTCTAATTGCTAGAGGAAATTAGTTAGAAAGGGTTTGACATTGATTGTAACTCCTCCACCAACAGGGAGTAGTCTTTTTGGAGTAAGACTTCCAGTCATAGCATAAAGGAAGATAAGTTTGAAGATAAGTTTGAAAGGAGGTTGCAATAAACCTCATACAAGTGGTAAGTTTAGAACCTTTCATTAAAGTTTAACTCCAATCAATGAATACAAAATGGTCACCTTCAACAAGGCCGAATCCCTTGTCAAATAGATAAAACTTACCTTCTGGGCTCTCCCAAAAGGTTTGAACATGGTACAAGGGAAGATAAGGCTGATGTCTTTTAATGAGCAATCTTACTCTTATGATTCCTAAATCTGCAAAAGGGTTTAGGGCTTGACTTAGGTGCAGATTACTCAGAGTACTGCTGACTGGAAGGAAGCTGAGAGGAAGAGGCTCATGGGTAGAAGAATGTGACAGACAAGCAATCAGAAAGGGAGAAGGCAACACCCTGTGCAAGTCATTTATGTTTATTCCCTTTCATCTTCTCTTATCCCTAGCATTGTTCTAACTGCTAAATTATAAATACAACAGAACATATAGTCTCTGCCTTCAAGGAACTAATAGCACCTTGAACATGGTAGACACTTAAAAAATACTTATTGATTTACTGACGACAAATAGAGGAAGACAGTAAACATGGAGGATGATGGCCAAGAATGGGTAGTTTGTAGAAAGGGGTAGAAAGCAAAGGCTGGAGCATCTCCAATAGTCATGATAAATATCTGGTCACTGGACCCATATGGCTCTGCAGGAGAAAGTGAGGCTGGAGATTTTGCACAGCTGTCCCTCACTCAAATCAAAGTCAATTTGATCATTTCCCTGATGTCCTGGTCCTTTTTGAACAAAGAGCTATAGGATAATAGACTGATATATTTCTTCCATGAGTGATGGTAAAATCGATTTTATCATATCTTCAAAACTAATTATGTGGGTAGGAAATAGTGGAGGGACTTGGCCTAGGATAGATGAGAAGTAAGGAATAAAGTGAAGCGTGACTTAGGCCTATGTGAAATAATGGGCCAGGAGAGAGTCACCAATAAGGACAATGAGGCCTATGCCAAAAGTTCTAAATATAAAATGTTCAAAATCTACAGAGCATGGTCTCTGATCTGGGAGAAAAGAGGGGTGGATAGGCTATGAGGAATATAGCCAGGGAAAGGGAAGCAGATGTCACTGTGAGAAGGAAACATGAATGCAAAGTCATGGGGAACAGATGGTTGGTTGCAAACAGCTGTGATGATTCCTAAGCCCAGACAGTGAAGGCCTTTCCTGCACATGCTATGTCCTGGGCAAAACCTTTATTACTGTTCCAGTTTGAGGTGGGAGAGATACAAGTAATCTTTCTCAGCCTCCCTCCCTCTCTTTCTCTGGAGAGGAGCACTTTAAGGTCTTTTGCTTTCCAGTGGGTTTGGGAAGTTTCCATTGTTTCTGAAACTAGTGGGTACAATTAAGCTATTGATCAATTAACACACAAAGCTATACATTACATCATAACTAATGTTTGCAGATACAGAGCAGAAGAAAGAAAAGCAAAGGGACTAATTCTCCTTTCTGGGAATTAGAGAAAGCTTGCCTAAATTAGTTGGGCTGGGTGCTTGGGAATCATTCTTTGTAGGAATTAAGGGAAAGTGGAAGGTACTAGAGTCTGGAACAAATATCCCTAGAAATAAAACTTCAGGATGCTAAGCACTGTAAACTGTAACTACATCAACAGTTTACCTGGGAGCTACCATTTGTCTCAAATGCTTGAAAAGGAAGACACTACTTCCCACAAAAAAGAGGCCAGGAGTTGCTTCAGAATGGGAAAACCATACCCCTGAAAGTATGCCCCATAGGGAAGCTCTCTGTCCTAACAAAGGTAGGAGGATTCAATTGTCCAGGCATGCTATACCAAGTCTTTGACTCAGGCTGCCTAACTCTCTAGTTCCACCTATTGCTTTTTCACATCATTGCCAGAAGTATGGTACCTACCAGGAAGAGCTGTTAACACTGAGAACTGAAATACTCTCACTCCAGACTAGGGGATAATCACAGGATTATAGATTTCAAGATGGATGGGACCGTTAAGGTCATTAATTCTAACATCTTCATTTTACATTTGAGGAAACTGAGGCCCAGGGTGGTTAAGTGACTGACTACCCAAAAGGTTGCTGAAATTGCAAGTCACAAATCTATGATTCAAATCCATGTGCTCTGACTCTAAATTAAGTGTTCTTTTCATTCTATGAACCCCTAGGATCCTCCTATTTACATCAAGGTACCAAAAGAGATCAGTCTTCCCCTAGTGTCCAAGACAAAGCAGTATGGGCATGAGGGCAGACAACAGTGACAGAGAAAATGACAATGAGAATGGTGAAATAGACACAAAATTAAAGTAAAAGCAACATTGACTAAGAACTAGGAGGAACAAGATGCTTCAGAGCCACAGATAAGAGACAGGAACAAAGAGAGTATGGGTCAGAGAGTGCACAATAGAGAGAAAACACAAAAGACTTCCCAGTTGGGGCATCATGAAACTTAGGCCCCGTCAGTCATGAAGCAAACCTTTAGGATAAGTGCAGCCAATTCCACAGGGGGCAATTTCATATAGGATCATAGATTGAAAACTAGAAGGAACCTTGAAAACCATCAAGTCCAACTCCATCATTTTCAAATGAGGAAAATATAGCACAAAAAGGTTAAGTCATATATCTAGAGCCAAATAGCTAGTAAGCATATGAGCTGGAATTTAAACCCAGGTTTTCCTGGGCTCAAATCCAACGTAGCATCCACTTTGTCATTTGTAAGTAATAACAACGTTAATGGTTTCCTCATACTGAGTATAAGGGATACTGGGTGATAACCAAGGTTTGGGACCTAATGAAGCTCAGAATTAAAGTCCATTGACTATAGAATTGAAAAGTGCTTCTTAACACTTCTAACCTATTTTTAAAATCATAAAACCTGCACCAATTAATTCATAGGAGGCTTAGCCCAAAAATAATTTATCAAAACATCCTTTTGCTGTTATTCGGCCAGAAGCCTTGTAAGTAGGGAATTTAATGCCAGCTGACCAGGATTTTGAGTTAAATTATTTCCTAAGGTTTGTAGAAGGAGCCTTGAGACAAAAGAAGTATGAAACTGCAAAAGTAATCTGGGGCCTTCATGTCACATAAAAAAGATGGGATGCAAGAATAGTATAGAGACACAGATGACAAGTAAAAGATAAAGAGGGCGTGTAGTAAGGAAAGGGCAAGGAAAATGTGTCTTACTTAGGAAATGAGATAAGGTAGAAATGCTTCAGCAGAAAAAAGAAAAAGTTGTACCTGACATCTATACAAGGAGAAAAACCCCATAGACCAGTGTGAGAAATTATTGTTAACAAATAATATTAGTTAGTGCTAACAAGAGCTCTTGTTTACATAGTTCTTTGTCATGTCCAAAGTCCTTTTCCTCACAACAGTGCTGAGGTAGGGAGAAAAAGCACTGTCTCCATTTTAAAGATGAGGAAATTGAGGAGATGGAAAAAAGCCAAAGACAATGATAACAATACTATAGGCAAAGTGTGATGAGGATGAAGATGATGATGATGGTGATGCGAATTTGTATTGTTCCCTAAGGTTCGCAAAGCACTTTACAAATATTCATTTTATCCTGACAGCAACCTTGGAAAATAGATACTCTTATGGTCCCCAATTTACTGATGAGGAAAATGAGGCAGGTGGAGGTTAAGTGTCTAGACCAGGCTCTCACAGTGTCTGAGGCAGGATCTGAACTTGTTTTAACACCAAGTCCAGAACTCTATCCGTGCACACTGAGCTGCCTCTAATCTTTGACTTATTGGAATAGGTAATCCCCTGTACTATGATTCACTTTCCAGAAATTATTGCCTGGAATGATTGCTTAAAGCACTGAGATACTTGGTGATTTGTACAAGATCATACAGTCAGTATATATCAGAAGCAGGACTTGAATCCAGGCTTTCAGACTCTGAGGCCAGGTCTCTATGAGATTGTAATAGTAATGTGATTTAAATATCCCTTTTGTATTGCAAAGCTAAGAGGTACTTAGTACCTAGTTCAAATTAAGCCTCTGTTAAAGAAACAGAAGGCATGAACTCCTGTTGTTGATGTAACAGGAAGGGGCTGAACAGGGAGGAGCAATATTGTATATAAGGAAAAGCCCCAGAGAGGGGAGAATTAGAATTCCTTGGGATAAGCTTCCTGGAGGCAGAAGCAGCTGCTGCTGAGAAGTCTGAAGAGGAAAGGCCCAGGCTAGAGAGAATGATTTTGACTTTGGGAACCTGGGTGAAGTGATATTGATTCTGGGAACCAGGTGGAGCTTCTGCTAGGGAGCTGTCTGCCTTTGAACCCAGGTGACAGTTTGGTGAAACCAGGTAGGAGATGGAACCATGGAAGGGGAATCCGGGAATCAGAGACTACCCCAAGTCAAGCTGGAAGAAGACTTTACTTGGATGCTGTGTATTGACTGAGAAATTGTAGTCTACTAGTGATCTAGGGGTGGAGGGTTTGTGTATTTTCTGATGGTGGAATAGTGAATGATGGCTGAATGAGTGACTGATTGAGCTAACTTAGTGTGCCCCATGAGTGGAGAACTTTGACTATTGTATTTTGTGACTCTTAAGGAGGCAAGCCTCCTTTTGAATAATTGACTTGATTGAATGATTGAGTTACTAAGTGATTGATTGACTAAATGATTATGCTTTGTTCAAAACTGTGTAACCACTGTGATGAAAACTATGTGGCCATTTTCCGTGATAAGTTATTGTGAATGCTGTATTTTGATTATCTGTAATAAGTTGTAACATTGTGAATACTGTACCTTGATTTACTGTGAATGTTTTGCTCTGATTTATTATTGAATTAAATAGAGTGTTCACTATACTGTGTAATCAGAACCTTAAAAGCTATTCACAGTAGCATTCTTCTGGAAAGCTGCTCGTGCTTGGCTTTACAGAGATATGCCATGCTATCTCTCAGGGGTGTTCAAGGCACTCAGTTCCAATACAGGAAGATGTAAGAGATAATATTCAGAGTAGGGAATAACATAGAAGCTGAATAAATGGAACATTAAAAAGGTCAGGAGGAAAGAAGAGTACTCAGAGGAAGATTTAAAGAAAGAATAAGATACTAAAAAATGCAAATGATTATCATCCATTTTCAAAGAGGAACAAAATGACATCACAATGCTAGAGTCAATTTTCAGTATGTCTGCCTGTGACTGAGCAGACCACTTCAAGCTCAGAATATTCTATCACAAGTTGGGCGCAAATAGTGCATGTGTACCTTTGCAGTGGATTTTCTAAATATGCCCATCTTGTACTTCTTCTGAGCTATTTCAATTCTGCTTTGTTCATTGAGCACAGAACCTTCTCTGATGTGGGCATGCCGTGCTGGGCAGTCCTGTGCCAGTGTCTCCCACGTCACACAATCAATTCCTAAGTTCTTAAAAAATAATCCTAAAAGTACCTTGAGAGTGCCTTTCTATTACTTCTTCTGACCACCACATGAAATTCAAAAATGTCAATAAGACACAACTCAAGAGTAGAAAGTGGAATGTAAATAACATATGAAGCCAGAAGGCTAAACCACAGAGAACTATATTTCATTTAGAACTACAAAAGGACCATGAGCTCATCCATGGACATACTTTCTCTATCAGTGCAGATGACAATAATCCAGGCAAATGATATATACATAGAACCTAAGTTCAAATCCCACTTCTGTCACTTTCTACCTATGTGACCTTTGGCAAATCATTTAACATTTCTAGGTTTCAGTTTCCTCTTCTATAAAAGGAGGGAGGTAGGCTAGATAGCCACTAAAGTCCTGTCTCCCTCTAAATCAATGATCTAATATAATAATCCTATGAATTGGGTTCAAATACAGCCTCGGGGGCTTACTCCTTGTATGCACTTGTGTCAATTAAATGACCTTCTTGGGTTCCAGTTTCTCTCTTAGTAAGAGGATAAGGTTGGACAAGATAGTCTTTGATTTCCCTACCTATTTTAGAACTATCTTTTCCAAATCTTCTATAATGATACCAACTAATATACTTGAAACGCATCTTTTGTGCTATGGAATTGCTATCTCTTGTTCTCATTATAAAATCCAACCATTTTCCTTGATCACATATTTCCTAGATGATGTCATTTGCATAACTCCTTCAAGGCTGATCAACAGTGGTGAATGGACTTAGAGTATATCCACGTCTACCTTATCTCTCTGTTTCCCATCCTTTAGATTACTCACAATTGTGATTCTTCAGAGATGATGAATTCTATAGTTTTCATCCAAGTAGCCTTACTGAGAGAATATCAATATTTTTAAGAAGGTTGTTTTTCATTTGTTTTGGAATTAGGGGAATGGGGTGGGGGAAGGTTGAAAGTCTTGCTTGATTCCTCAAATGAATTTCAATCACTCTTTTTCACTTTTAAGGAAGAACAATGTTCCAGCCTAGCTCAATGTTCAAAATAAATGTATAGAGGGAATAAGTCAGCAGGCTCTCCAGCCAATATTAAATCATACCCCCAACAGTAAGCATTCTTCATCCACATTTTTCCCCTCTGTGTCAATTGATTGATTATTCAATTAAACTCATGTTTGGCTGTGAATTTTATTAAGGAAACCCCATAGTATTCTGTGACTTGGTAAAATGGGAATAGTGTCATCCATAAACAATAATAGTTGGATAACATTGTCATCAATAGAGAATCCCTCTTCTATTTAGACTCTGTGCTGACCTCCTCCATAACAATGGAGATTACTTTTGACAACCCTCAGTCTCTCTCTTTTATGCCTCATTTAATATTGATAATCAAAGGATCTTTAAACAAACTTGTCTATTATAGAAACCATATAATTTTAGTACAAAAAATAATGAAGCATGAAAATGGGATATATTAATATTAATTAATAATTAATAAAATTAATTAATAATCAATATTAATATTAATTAATAAAATGGGATATATTAATATATTAATAAAGGGTTTAAATTTCCAATTCTTATTACTAATCAATAGGAAAGACAGCCATTTAGGGGTGAGATTTTAGTTTAACATAATGTAGATATATCAGATCTGGATAGAAAACACATGGTATGAACTGGGAAGGAGAAAAGAGTAGAGTTTTAAAAATGTGTATTTCTTTATTTCCTATCCCTTCTTCTCCTCCCCCTCCATAAGAAAATATTTTTTAAAAGAATGGGGGAAATATTCAATGTTATGACACCTTTCCTTTCCCTAACATGATGGAAAGAGTTTGGGAGAGGGGTAAAAAAGAATTGTGACTATATCTTGATAAACAAGCAAATCAAATATTTAGAATAAGTCTGCAATTATAAACAATTAGACTGAAGGATTTGGAAACTCATACCAATAGTATGGAATACATTTCCCACCACTATCACCACAACCATCCAAAAAAAGATGAAGGGAAATGTGCCTGGAGGCCTGGCAGGACTTACATGAGATAATGAAGAAAGACTGTGAAATATAAAATGAAAGTTGTCCCTTTTTCTGAATTACTTTACTGAAAGCTGAGAAATCTGGTAGAGGTGTATGGAGAGTGAAGAAATTCCTGCTAGAAGAGGAGGAAGTTAAAATTTAAAATCCTGCCACTAGATAAATAATATGTAAATATGGCACAGTAACAAACCTGTGAGATTAAAATGAAAAACTGTCTAACTTTTTTTCTTAAAAACATCAATCTTCAGCAAACATGTTATCTCAAAGTATTGTCTGGTGTGAAGGTGACCTACAATTCTTAAAGACTCTGCCAGGGGAACACATGTTCTAACAAGTAATACTCTATAAGAACAGTACTTTTAGAGTCAAAAGACCCAAGTTCAAATTCTGCCTCTGAAACTTCCTGCCTCCATGACTCTGTGTAAGTTACTTCCCTTCACTGTCTCAGTTTTTCATCTGTAAAATGAGAAACTTGGTTAGATTGCTTCTCTGGTCCCTTCCAGCTCTCTATCTATGATCCTATAAGCTTACCAAATTGGAAGGTTTAGCTCCAGAAACATAATATGCCTGCTGTTTAAGGATAAGCTTAACCAAGTATTTAAAAGGATTATCACTAGGTTTCTTATTTTTGCTTTGGGGTTTGGTTTGGTTTTTGCTATGGTAAACCCTGAAACAACCAAAAAGACGATATTACCTTTATCATTTGCTAGACCTCTTCTCCTGCAGTGAGAGACAGAAAGGAAAAAAAAAGGTTCTGAAAAATCCCACAAACTGCTTACGAATAATTCACTTTAACTATTAGTGCTCTTAATATGTGATCTTTCTTGAATGAATAGTGAAATACTATCTTGGAGGAATTGAACTGCATCTAAATTTATATTTTTCTATAAATGAAATCAAAAGAAATAGCTGTCTATTCTCCAAAGAGAGTAGAACAAAAGAGTGGTCAGAATCAGTTTTTTCATGCTCCCCAAAGCAGTAAGAAAAATTATTCCTTGGGATACTTGGTCATCTCGTCTCACAATGTTCATGATGAGCACAAGCAGAGACCAATTTAAATGTACTTGCAGCATATAAGCCAGTTTCTTTTACAGAGGATGAGGTAGAGGAATCCTATTAAAGAACTTAACAAGATTCTACAAGCTAAACCACCATGAACTCTGATGCCCGTGACTTGAAAACAAAGGTGGGTTCAGGGAAGGATAGTGACAACTATGTTGGAAAATATGATTTAGGGTTAAGAAATGAAAGAAGTTGAGCTAAGAGACTACTAAGTAGGTGCTTCATATTAATATATCAAGAATAATTTTTAAAAAGAAAATCGGTGACAATATTGAAGACTGAATAGTATAACAAATGAAATTGAAGAGATCTTAAGTCAGGAAAGTCACATATAGTAGATGTATAAATGTACAAGCATTTGTACATGAATTTGTCGTTGTTTATATTCGCTCTCTCTGTCTCTGTCTCTGTCTCTGTCTCTGTGTCTGTCTCTCTCTCTCACACACACACACACACACACACACACAAACGCACACCAATAATACAACATAACAGATAGTGTCAGAAATATAAGGATATTCATATCTTGCCTCTAACAGGCACTGCTGTGTGACCTGTCACTTAACCTTTGTCTAAGGCAATTATAAAACAATAAGCTTCAGATCAGTTACATATGTATATTGGTAGAATGAGTTCATTATTGGGAGTTCTCTACTAATTACATCACAAGTTCAGAGGCAGAAACAAAAAGTCAAAGCGACAGAGGCAGAAAGACAGAGATAGGCAGGAAGAGACATGCAGAGAGGTAAACAGAAGTAAACAGAGACACTGGAATAGAAAGACACAGAGACAAAGAATGTGAGACCAGAAACAGCAAAACATATCAAAGTTATTAAAATCTTAATTCACATTGAAAATCTCTTTGCCAGTATCTCAGAATTTGCTTCTTTCTGTCACCTCACATCAAGGCTTGTGTTAACTTGGTTTCTAGGATCTTTTCATGAGAATTTTTTATACCAAACAATTTCATTGGTAGAGGAAACTCCCAACAATGAAATTCCCTCTACTAACACAAATATGTACCTACTCTGCAATGTATAGTCATAGAGGATTATTCAAAGCACTGAGAGGTTAAGGGACTTGTCCATGGTCACAAAGTGAACATGATTCAGAACCAAGACTTAGTACTTGATCTCAATAACACTGACACCAGATGCCATTACTCCAAAATATTACATGTGTACAATGCATATGGGTGTATACATATTTATACATGTAGACAGCTTGGCATGGTAGCTAGAGAGAGAACCTTGATGCCAGGAAAAGCTGGCTGTGTAACCTAGAGCAAGTTATTTAAGCTCGCAGCTCTCTACACCTATACTTTGCAAAGAAGGTGCCAACCTGTAGTAATAGATGAAGTTTTCTCCACTGGAAATTCCTCTTAGTGACCAAATCACAGATCTAGTTATTAGACATATGTATGAAGGTATATAGGTGGTTTAGCTCCACCATCATTGATTGGTAAAGAACATCTAATGCAAAAATACCCTCAAGCAACTAAGATTGACACTTTCTTTGCAACTTCTGCTCTTAGGAGACCAAGAGGATATTAGTGGAGCCCATCTGAGGAACTCCACAATTTTCAATGATTGCAAATTATTCATTGCTCCAAAGGCCCACCCTTTTAATACAAACTTTCAGTTATGGCATATAACTAAAAATCATGAAGCTTTGTTATATTTAAATTATCAGTCAAAATTTCACACAATTCAAATGGTAATTGAAAGATTCTAACGTATGATGTTTAAGTAAACTACAACCTATTACTAAACTAAAAGCACAGTGAAACAATTAAATATACCAACAGATGTATATGTGGACATGGTGGGGAGGAGACTCTCCAGGGAGAAATAGGAATAAGAATAGGAATAGACAAAGACATTCCTGAGTCGTCACAAATAATAAATAGCATATGGATAGTCCAGGTGCTCCATTGACAGTCATAAAGTGGTCAACTATTTGGAGGAATGACTCTGCCATAATTGATAGATCCTTTGTGGAGGATGTAAAGAATATCATAAGATAAGAAGCAATGGACACATTGTAATCTGCCACAGGAGAGAATTTGAATACTTATTCTAAGATGAATTTGGATACTCATGCCAAGGGAAATGTCCACTTTGATGGCATTACTGATTCATCAAGGTAAAAAAAAGTCAGAATCAGAACAAAAACTTCATGATCTGATTAAAATTAATCTGATACGTATAAATCAATTAGATAGTAAAATATTCCTAATTCTTAAGGAAAACATCTTAATAGCTTTGATATATCTTACTTTTCCAGTTTCAAAATATTCTGACTAATTAGTAATTATTTAGGGTAAAGTATTAAAATCACCCTTTTCTTTTGTTTATAAGTATTTCAATTATGTAAGAAAAAAAGTTGATTCATACCTAAATTATTAAGAGTCTGGAGCATACTGAGAAATGTTCAACTGAGAAAGAGGACAACCTAATTACTTGAAAATATTCTGTCTCTAAACTTTCCTGATTCAAGTATATGATTTTCTGAGATGTTGTAGTTACAAGTTTAGTTGGCCTATATAATTGCTCCTAACAAACAGAAATCATCCTTTCTTAATGTGCATGCAATTTAGAAATGAATTAAAATTAAAAGGAAGGGAAAGGGAAAATGTGTGTATATTCATTCCAACATCAGAAGATTTGATCATTAAAAATATTCTACCAGGAATAGCACTTGCGAGCCCGCTCTACAGCCTGAAGCCACTCTGTTCCGAGCCTGGGGAGACCTCAGTTAAAATGCAGGCTTCTTGCTGAAGAGACGGTACACCAAACTACTCTACTTCTCGCACCCTTTTCCGGGAAGATGAGCCAGGACCTAAGGCACAGCACGTTTTGTTAAGGCCATTGGTCTAAGAAAATCAGAATCATAAAAGAATGGACAGTGAGGTACAGAGAGACGGAAGAATTCTGGATTTGATCGATGATGCTTGGAAAGAAGATAAGTTACCCTATGAAGATGTTGCAATACCACTGAATGAACTTCCTGAGCCAGAACAAGACAATGGTGGCACAACAGAATCCCTCAAAGAACAAGAGATGAAGTGGACAGACTTAGCCTTACAGTATCTACATGATAATATTCCCCCAGCAGGAAACTAATTAAGTTCTTATCTTCCATGGACAGATTATTGTGTATCCAAAATGTTTTCTGATAGGTTCCCAAGTCGTATCTTTAAGCTATGAGCCACTACTTTGAACAATTGATTCTTGTCAACAAAGTAGAGTTTAAAAATATTTATTCATGAAGAGATAACTAATTTAGATTGCTTAATATTAGAGGATTTTAACAATTATTTTGCTCCATGGGCCTAAATCTCTTCATTAGCTTGTCTTAAACTTAAATATTCACCTATAACTTTGGTTTTGATCCTGTTGTTATAGGTCCTGAGATTTGATGTCTGAAAAGCTCTGATTCCTGGTCTCCTGGTCTGGTGTTCAGTTTACACTTTGTCTTTGGTTTCTGCCCATTCTTCCCCAAAAAGACTTTTCTCAGACCTCTTAATTATCCTGTCATGATAATAGGCTTATCCAGCAGAAATATGCATGCATGGAGGCCATTACATTGTCTATGAATGTTATTTTTTATATTCATATTAGTGTACTTTAACAGGAAAACAGGAAAAAGGGGGGAGCCAAAGTTCTGTCACCCTTCCATCTCTATAAAGCCTTCCCTAGGCATTTCATCCCTCACTGATTTAACTTCAAACTACCTCAGTCATAACTTATAATAAGACAATGTAGCACTTAACTGTGTATCAACTTAAATGTTGCTTTGTTATTTAAGGCATGATAGATTTTTCTCCCTAAATTATTAAATGCTTCTTGAGAATACTGTGGATAGTTAGTATAAGACCACATACTAGTATTTCTGTATCCTCTGCACACATATTATTGAATAAATACATATTGATTGTTACTGTTAAAAAAATTCTACCAAAAATATGATGCCTGTCTGAATTTATGATAGTTATTGACATATCCTTGCTTTCACATGCTTCAGTCCTTCAAAATTAAGTGTTTTAAACTGCATGCTTAGAAGGATCAGTTAGCACTATGGAAGAAAGAAATGACATTTGGTTAATATCATGTATGACTTTTAATGGCAAAACAATAGTCATTTTCTCAGATTCAAAATTATCACAAGATCTGGTAAAAAAAAAACTTGCTTCTCAGCAGAATGATCTGAACAATCTTTCTTGCAAAACTAATTAAGTGTTATCTCTGACCTATTTCACAATGACATTAGCAAGGTCTACTGAATTTTCTTTCTTTAAAGGTTAAAGCTTATAAAATGCACATCTTTGTCCTTTATTGGTTGGATAGAATGCTTCTGGAAGGGGAAGACCACATTTGTGTCATTTGCTTACTCCATTGTCTGACCAAGTACCCTATATATTTAAGAAATGCTACTGAATTAGTGAGGCATCTTAAGTCAATATTTTGGAAGTCAACTAGGAACCAAGAACTTGTCCTTTAAAAAATGATCTCCACATGGACTTTTGTCTGAATAACAACATCAAAAATAAAATCTTGGGTTTTATTCCTTATATTTAAATAATATGTAAGTAAAATATATTTAACATTAAATTCTCCTATATTTAAACATTGGAGAAAATTCATTTATTTTTAAGGTTCATGATTTGTGTGTATTTTCACATGGAGGGGCAGTGTGCATGTGTGTGTGGAATTTATAAAAATACAATCTTTTTAATTTTTTTCTTTTTTTCCTTTTTTTTCTTTTTTATAAAAATATAATCTTGTAATAGTTTCACCTTGAAAAATAAGAAAGGGCTTCACAAAGCAGCTGCTACACACATTTTTAACCTTAACTAACCATGGATATGAAGGTCATCATGGCTTGTAAATTAGCTGTCAGTCTTTAGTTGATCACGTGAAAACACATCCAAGTTACACAGGACAACTCTAATTATAAATCAACACAATGAATGATCAAAAAGGGGGAAAACTGGTACCGCATGGGAAGATCAGTGCAAATATAATTTCAGTAATGCCTTCTGAAAGCACAAGGAGAAAAAAATGAAATCTGCAGGAGCAAGATTTTTTTAAAGGAAAACTCTTAGCTGGTAATCATCAATAAACTTGAGTTACAAAGGAACTCTCTTTTAAAAAGATTCCATTTTTCTAAGATTTACAACAAAATATAAGAGACTCCCTAGAATGAAGCAGTGTCTTTCATAATTTTTTAAGAACTCCATAAAAGTTTGATATTTAAATAAGAAAACTAATGGAATTGACAGTCATTCATCCAAGTAATGGAGATGGACTTCAACTTCATCTGTTGCTACAGAATATAGTGATTAAAATTCTGTGGTATGTTATAAAAGCCCGTATTTCAGGGTGGCTCACTTTCAATTACTAATCTTTGTTTCAGTGGGATGAAAGTTTCTTAAGGGCAAGGGCTGCTTTCTTCACTTGTTTATGGATCCCCAGTGCAAGACAATTAGTGAATACTTGCTGGATTAGATACAACTAGTGTGGATTTGCACACCATGTGAATAACTGCAGATATAGCATTCAACAGACCTCCAAAAATTAAAGTTGGAAGAAGGAGGAGGAGGAGGAAGAGGAAAGGGAGTAGAAGAATGAGGAGGAAGAGAAGGAAATGAAGGAAAAGAAGTAGGAAGAGGAAGAGAGAGTAGAAGAGGAAGAGAAAGAAGAGAAGGGAAAAGAGGGGGAGGAGGAAGAGGAGAAGGAAAAAGAGAAGAAAGAGAAAGGAGCTAGGTGGCACAGTGAATAGAGCACTGGCTCTGGAGTTAGGAGGATCTGAGTTCAAATTTGGCCCCAGGCACTTGATACACTTACTAGCCATGTGACTTTGGACAAGTCACTTAACCCAAACTGCCCTCCAGAGAGAGAGACAGAGAGAGGGAGGGAGGGAGAGAGGGAGAGAGAGATGAAAAAAGGAAGAGGAGAAGCAGAATATTTGAAGAACATAGATTGGCAAAGTGAAAAAGAAACTATTTTCTCTATAAGGAACCAAGCTGCTTGGGGTGGGGGTGGGGAGGAACAGAACAGAATGTGAGGAGAGGAAATCATGAAATCAGGGATGTTCCAAAAGATAGAACTTCCTTTGGAAGAACTCTGTATAGAATTTTCAAAATTCACCATTGAGACTAACTCAAGATTAATTGCTGTCATGAAGGAGAGGTCATCTTAAAAGCAATTTTCAGAATAAATTATATGATTATTGACATCAAAGAGTGCCTACAATGGGATCTTTTCCTATTGTATTTTTGGAGAAATAAAACTTTAAAAATATAATCTTAGGTTCTGAGAATTCTGTCATTAGAAGGAGAAATAATTTTTGCCTAAGAAACATAACACATCTTACTAAGATTTATTGAATCCTTCCCTTACCATTTCCTTTCATTAATTCCTTTTTTGACCTCCCATGTAAAGAGAAAACCATCATGGCAAAATGGATAGGCAGCTGACCTCAGAAGTAGGAAGAACTGAGATTCAGCCCTGACTCTAACATATACTGACTGTATGATGCTCATCTAGTCATTTAAATCTCAGTACTCCAGGCAACTCCAGGCAAATTGGCTAACAGGGGCAAATTTTCATTGGTAGAGAGAATTTCTTCATCTGGGCATTCCTTATATCAATGAAATCGCAGGTCCAGTCCCTATTCCTATTCCCATGTTTATTAAAAGAATTTGAGATTTCCTACCATCTGAATAATCAATCAGTAAGTATTTGTTAAACATCTACTATATACACCAGATACTGAGCTAGGAACTGGAAATCCAAAGACAAAAAAATAAAACAATTCTTGTTCTCACAGAGAGGCTTTGAAAAGCAAAACAAAAAAATCACTTAATATTTATATTGACTCATCTGGTCTAGGACTAACCAACTTACCCCCAGAAGATCACAACTTATTCCATTTTTAAGATCTACAGAATACATTCCATGAGCTAACTTGTTAATCATCTCTTGGCAATTCTGTCTTTTATCTAAGTGGAATACTTCATGTTTCAGCTTAAGGCCATTTTCATTTTTTAGAACTTAATAAAGACTAATACTGTTATGTATGTTATTCCTACAAGTAAAAATAAGAGTTCTCAAACATTTTGGTCTCAGGACCCCTCTACACTTTAAAAATTATTCAGGATCCCTCCAGGAATTTTTGTTTATGCTGGTTATATCTATCAACACATGCTATATCAGCAATTAAGCTGTCAGTTTTATTATGAAAATACTTTTTGACTTCACAGATCCCTTCAAAGAGCCTCAGGGATGTCCCTGGACCACACCTGGAGAAACACTGATCTAGTTCTTTAGGGCTTTCATCATAATATTTGTACTTGAATACTCTGAAGTTCCCCATCAGTCTTCTCTTGGGCAAAAAATGCAAATTTATTTCAGTTTTGATTCATCTTGATTGCCTTCTTGTCCAACTCTTTCACATTCACTTAAATATTAAACTTCAAGTGTGTAACCAGTACTCTCATAAGGTTCTGAGTGAGGTGAATTTATATATATATATAATAAAATTATCTCCACCTTTCAAATTTTCCATATAAATAAACTAAAATTGAGATGCTGTCTGTAGGGCAAAAAGGCCAATTGCTTTTTTTTCCCTTTACTAGCATTTAAATTGGCAATACCTGGCATTAACAGAATACTAATCATCATCCAGAATGCAGGAGGCACCCTGCTTCTGTCTGAGGATTCTACCCATTACTTTTCTATTTGGGATTGGATTTTGTGATTCAGGTTCACAGTGGGAGGTCTCCATTGTTGGCTTGCTGCCTCCAGTACTTCAAGAATGACCAAATATTTGACAAGAAACATTCCACTTTAAACTCACTGGAACACTTGGACTCTAAAAAGAGCAAGCCCCTCTGCTGATCTGCAGAGATATAAATACATCTAACATTTGAATTAGTTATACAATTTGTAGAAACACTTTAAAGACATTACCATTCTTCTAGTCCTCTAGGTTAGCCACCAATCATTTTTAGCTCCTTATTCTCCCTCCCTTCACAAAGTCGCTCAATCTTGACAATTCTGCCTCCAACAAAGTCATCCCCTTCTCCAATCCCAAGGCCACCAGCCTAGTTCAGGCCCTAATCACCTATCATTTAGGCTATGGTAATAAGTTTCCCAGTTGGTCTCCTTGCCTCAAGTTTTCCCCTTTCCAATCATACACCAAAAAGCTGCCAAAGTAATATTCCTAAAATCCAAATTAGGTCTGACCATATCACTGCCCTACTCAATAAGCTCCAGTATTGCCCCAACAGTAACATGTGAATAACACTGCAAATTTGTAATTTTTCACAACCTAGCTCTAGCGTATCTCTCCAGAATTATAATCCTATACTCCCCTTCACATAAACTGGGCTACCTGCTGGTCTCCACACATGACAATTCCTCTGAAAGCTTCGTGTCTTTACATAGGCTATTATTCCTTTGTATGTGGAGATCCTCCTTGTCTTTGCCTCTGAGAATCACCAGCTTCCTTCAAAGCTAAGTTCAAGTGCCACCTTCTACATGAGACCTTCCTTTTTAAAATTATTTTTGTCTTACTTTGCATTTATTTAGTATTTAATTTTTCCACAGTTATATGTAAAAACAATTTTTTACATTTGTTTTTAAAACTTTGAGTTCCAAATTCCCTCCCTCCCTCTCTCCCTACCACCCTTCATTGAGAAAGCAAGCAATTCCACATAGGTTATATATATATATATATATATATATATATATATATATATATAAAGCATTTCCATAATAGTCATGCTGTGAAAGAAAACATAGAAAAAAACCCTCAAGAAAAATAAAGTAAAAAAAAGTGTGCTTCAATCCATATCCAGACACCATCAGTTCTTTTTCTGGGGATGGATAACATTTTTCATCCTAAGTCCTTCAGAGTTGTCATGGATCATTGTATTGCTGATAATAGCTAAGTCATTCACACCTTATCATCCTAGAATATTGCTGTTACTCTGTACCCAGTACATTTCACTTTGCATCAACCCATGGAAGTTCTTCAGGTTTTTCTGAGAGTATCCTGCTCATCATTTCCTATAACACAATAGTATTTCATCATAATTACATGCCACAAGTTAGTTGTTCAGCCATTTCCCAATCAATGGGCATCCCCTCAGTTTCTAATTCTTTACCCCCAGAAAAGAGCTGCTGTAAATAATTTTGTACATATAAGTCCTTTTCCTTTTTTGTATTTTATATCTTTTGGGATACAGACCCAATAGTGGTATTGCTAGCCCTTTGGGCATATTTCCAAACTGCTCTATAGAAAGGTTTAATCAGTTCACAGTTCCTCCAACAGTATATTAATGTCTCATTTTTCCCACATCCCCTCCAACATTTGTCATTTACCTTTTCTGTCCTATTAGTCAATCTAATAGGTATGAGATAGTACTTCAGAACTGTTTAATTTGCATTTCTCCAAACAATAGTTAGTTAGAATATATTTTCATATGACTATAGATAGGTTGAATTACTTTATCTGATAACTGATTATATCTTTCAATCACTTATCAAGAGGGGAATGGATCTTATTTTTATAAATCTGACACAGTTCTCTATATGTTAGAGAAACAAGGCCTTTATCGGAGAGCCTTGTTTTATTTTTTCACAGTTACTATTCCTAACTGTATTTCCCTCCAACCTATTCCTCCTACCCACATTTATTATATTCTCTCTCCTCTCACCTTGTCCCTCCTCAAAAGTGTTTTTTCCTGAGTACCCCTTCCCTCAATCTTCCCTACCTTCTTCCCCCACTTCCATTATCCTCTTCCCCTTTTACTTTCCTGGAGGGTAAGATAGATTTTAATAACACCAATTCTGATGACACTAACATTCACTCACTCCCCTTCAGGTGAAGGTCCTCCCTCTTCCCCTCTATTGTTAAAGCTTTTATATGATGTGATTTACCCCATTCTACCTCTCCCTTTCTCTTTATTCTAGCATATTCCTCTCTCTTACCTTAATTTTATTTTTTAGATATCATCCCTTCATATTCAACTCATACCTATGCCCTCTGTCTATATATACTCCTTCTAACTACCCTAATAATGAGAAAGATATTATGAGTTACAAATATAATCTTTCCAAGTAGGAATATAAATAGTTTATTAAGTCCCTTGTGATTTCTCTTTCCTGTTTACCTTTTTATGCTTCTCTTCAGTCTTGTATTTGAAAGTCAAATTTTCTATTCTGCCCTGGTCTTTTCAACAAGAATACTTGAAAGCCCTCTATTTCATCCAATATCCATTTTTCCCTGAAGGATTATGCTCAGTTTTGTTGGGTAGGTGATCCTTGGTTTTAATCCACTCCTTTGCCCTTTGGAATATAATATTCCAAGTCCTCTTATCCTTTAATAGAGAAACTACTAAATCTTGCATTATTGTGACTGTGGCTCCACCATACTTTAGTGTTTCTTTCTGGGTACTTGCAATATTTTCTCCTTGACCTTGACACTCTGGAATTTGGCTATAATATTCCTGTAAGTTGGATGGCTAGGTGGTGCAGTGAGTAGAGTGACAGCCCTGGAGTCAGAAGGACCTGAGTACAGATCTGGCCTCAGACACAATGCACACACAAACAGAAACCTAGCCGTGTGACCTTGGTGTAGCAGCAAGCACCCCAATATCCCCAGGGTGACTGCCAACACAGGTTCTTAGATCTGCTTTTCAAAAGGAAAGCAACTCAAAATGGGTTAACAAGCTTACTAAATTTAATCAAACAAACACACATTACCTAGTTCAGGGAAAAAGGTCAGCACCCCGAACTTCAGAGTTACAGAACTTACAGATCAAACTGACAGGCTTCCAAACTGTCCAACCATTACATCAATACCAAATCACAGTTACCAGAGAGGGAAGCATCAACATCTGGGTTTTCAAAGCCGGGGGGCTCTCAACAACGGCTTCCCAGAGTCTCATCTGGCCAAATCACACAACACTTCTCAAAGTGAGCCCCAAAGCAAAGCCTCTCCTCCGGGCTTATATAGCCTTCTCTTGGCTCAGAGAATGTAACAACCTCCTTGACCCACTGCCCAATCACAAAGTATCAAGGTGTGGGCTTTCCTGAAAAACAAGCCTCCCACCACAGGCTCCAGGTGCACTTAAGCTAGGGGCAGGGAAGATCTTTAAATTTGCATTTCCATTACACTTGGGCAAGTTACTTAACCCCAAGTGCCCTCCAAAAGGCAAAAAAAAAAAAATTCCTGTAAGTTTTTGTTTGGGGATGTCATTCAGAAGGTGATTGGTAGATTCTTTTAATTGCTAGGTTTCCTTCTGATTCTAGAACATCAGGACAGTTTTCCCTGATAATTTCTTGAAAGATGATGTCTAGGCTCTTTTTTTGATCATGGTTTTCAGGTAGTCAAATAATTTTAAAACTTTCTCCTGGATTTATTTTCCAGATCAGTTGTTTATCCAATGAGATATTTCACATTGTCTTCTATTTTTCATTCTTTCGACTTTGTTTTACTACTCCTTCGTTCCTCAAGAAGTCATTAACATCCATTTGCTCCATCCTAATTTTTAAGGCATTATTTTCTTCAGTGAGCTTTTGGACCCTCCTTTTCCATTTAACTGCTTTTAGAGGCATTCTTCTCCTCACTGGCTTTTTGGATCCCTTTTGCCATTTGGGTTAGTCTCTTTTTTTAAGGTGTTATGTTCTTCATTACTTTTTGTGTTGCCTTCACCAAGTTATTGACTCTCTCATGATTTTCACACATCACTCTCATTTCTCTTCCTAATTTTCCCTCTACCTCTCTTACTTGATTTCAAAATCCTTTTTGACTGCTTTCATGGCCGTCTTGAGACCAATTCAAATTTTCAGGGGTGGGGTGTTTTGGCTATAGGAGCTTTGATTTTGTATCTGTGTGTTTTGATCTTCCTTCTCAACATAATAACTTTCAGAGTTTTTTCCCATTGTTTGCTCATTTTCCCATCCTATTACTTGACTTTTAACTGTTTATTAAAATAGGGCTTTGCTTCTAGGGTAGAGGACACACTGTCCCAAGCTTTAGGAGTTTTGTGTAGCTGCTTTCAGAGATACTTCTAGGGTCCTGTAAGTTTTCAGTTCTTCCAAGGTAGTATGATCTAAGGAGAAGTATTTTCTACTCTCCTGGCCTGTGTTCTGGTCTTTGCATGATCAGAAGCACTTTTTCCTGGAACTGTGAGGATGGACCCCCTCCACTACTGCCACAACCTCTGCTATGCTAGTGTTCCTCCTCACCCAGGGAATGGCACCCAGATCATCTGTGGGCTGGGAGCCTCAGAAGTAGCCACTGCCAGTGCTGATCCTGTCACTCCGAAGAACTGATCCTGATCTGATGGGGCCAGGCTGTGCTGGTGGGGCCTATGCTGGACTGTACTCCTCTCCTATCCTGGTATAACAGATCCTTCCTGCTGACCTTCTAAGTTGTCCCTGATGTCTATGGTCTGGGAGGCCTGGAAACTGCCACAACT
The DNA here is from genome assembly GCA_011680675.1 of Gymnobelideus leadbeateri. NCBI lineage: Eukaryota > Metazoa > Chordata > Mammalia > Diprotodontia > Petauridae > Gymnobelideus > Gymnobelideus leadbeateri. Next base: position 665,524 of record WOXC01008605.1, read on the forward strand.
TCTAGCAATTTAGTTTCCTCAAGGTCTGCTCCAGGCTCACTGGGGCCTAGTCTGTGCTGGCACAGCCTGAGATAAACTGCTCTCCTCTCTCAGCCTGGTGCAACAGAGCTTTCCTACCAACCATGTAAATTGGCTTGGGCGGGACATTTGTTTCACTTCCTCTTTTTAGGGGTCTGTGGCTCTAGAATTTGTTTAGAGTCACTTTTTAAAAGTATTTGGACAGTTTTGGAGGAGAGCTCAAGCAAGTCCCTGCCTATACTCTGCCATCTTGGCTCTGCCCCCCTCCATGAGGCCTCTCTTGATCCCCCACCCTCAGCAGCTAATGTCATCCCTATATTACTCTATATTTTGTTTGCCTATGTTTTGTAGATTCCTAAATAGTACTTGTTAATGACTCCAATGGAAGGAAGTAAATACCTTGAGGATAGGGACATTTTTATCTTAATATCTCTAGTACCTAGCATAGTGCCTGGGACATTTCAGGTTCTTTGCTGTTTGATCATTCATTGTTTTTCATTTCACAAAAATATTCCTCAAGGCAAGTACTATAGGCATTTTGATCCCCCCTTTTAAGAACAGGATAATGAAGTTAAGTGGATTAATTACCCAAGATCACACAGAAGCTAAATCTCTGAAATGTGATTCAGAAGCACCATTATGGTTCTCACAGGGTCATTGGATTTGGCAAGAGAAAATACCTTAGATATTTCCTAGTGCAACTTATTCTGGCAAAACTCTAGTATTCTATTTTATTCTGTACCAACTTCCTATCTCCCCAATAGTCATTCCAACATGAAACAGAAAGTAGGAGGTGCTTAAAAATCCAAAATCCAGATAGAACATATGAAACAAAATCTGATTTTATTACATTTTCTTTAAAGCTCATAAAGAGGTGGTATATATTATAATAAGGGTGTGAGACATTAGGAACTAGCTCACAGCCCCATCCTATAAATAGCTGTTTGTCTTCTCAGCTCCATACAAACTGGCTTCCTACTTTATTACTCATTTTAAGCTATTTCCTCCTGTATTAGCAGTGATCTCTTAATTGCCACAACCAAAGACCTTTCTCAATCAACTTCCTGCTTGATCTCTGCCTAATTTGACATTGTTGACCTCTCAGCTCTGCCCAGATATTGGTCATTAGAGAACAGACTCAATCTGGTCCTGGGGTTTGCCTTTGAAAATTACCAGCATGGCAGAATCTGGCAGAATTTATATTCTGTAGGCATGGCCTTTAAGAGTTCAGAATCATTTCCAGAATGGTGGTATCCTCAATAATGATGAATTGTTAAAGTAGAACTCTGTGTAGCAAGAAAATGAGCAGAATTATGAATCAACCAGAAAGAAGAAATAGAAAGTAAAGCTAATTTAAAGAAAGCCTTGCAAGGGATTCAATCAGGCAAAGTCATCCCAAGGAAATCCAATGTGAAAGAAAGAAGGAAAAAGATATAAGAATTTTTTTTAGATTTGCAAAGATTTTTGTAAGCTGTCTTCATTAAGGAATGTGGAACTATCACATTTTTACTCCAATATTCATGCATAAATGTGCTCATAGAAGAGAGATCAATGGCCCTAAGGGGAACAAAGATGGGGAAAGCAGCTGGATCTGACCAACTTGATATAGTGATAATTCTTTCCAAAGGTAACACATGATAAGTGCAGTGAGAGACTGGTTGACCAAGTATTTGAAAGAAGATAGTCATGCCACAGGACAAAAATCTCAAACCACTAAATCACTCAAATCACTAAAAAAGTGATGAGGTCATAAGAAACTACTGGTCTACATACTTTCCAACTTATACGAAAAGCTTTGTGAGGATCAATCTTCTACGTATGAGTTGAGAAGATTCTCAATGAGGGTATTAGTAGGGAACAAGATGTATGCCACAAGCAGTATTCTACAATAGATCATCTCTTCACCATCAAGTAATTGACTAAAAGATGTAAAGAAGTGTCCTTACTCATTATTTGTTGATTATAAAAAGTTCACTTTTTAAAAAAAATATTACCATAAAAGGACTCTTCCAATAAATTGCCTCACATCTCATCTCTATATCAAAATCATTAAAGATTTCTTGATAGATTGTTGTTGTTCAGTCATTTTTTCAGTCATGTCTGACTCATTGTGACCCCATTTGCTGTATTTTTTCTTTTTTTTTGCACTTTTTTTTTTGGAGGGCAATTGGGGTTAAGTAACTTGCCCAAGGTCACACAGCTAAGGTTTTTTTTTTTTTTTGTGCATTAAGTGTCTGAGGCCAGATCCAAACTCAGGCCCTTCTGACTCCAGGGCCGACACTCTACTCACTGCGCCACCTAGCCACCCCCCATTTACTGTATTCTTGACGAAGATACGGTATTGATTTGCCATTTTCTTTTCCAGCTCATTTTATACATGAGGAAACTGAGGCAAACTGGGTTAAGTGACTTAACAGTTAATATCTGAGGCTGGATTGGAATTCAGGAAGGTCTGTAAATCCATTGCACCACCTACACGCCCTTCTTGGAAGGTATGAAAAAAGAATTAAACTTGTTCAATGACCCTCTGATTACAAGAATCTTTTAAAGTATAAAACAGAATGACAGATGCACTACAGGTGTTCACCACTGTTTTGAAAGAGTCTCAGGGCAAAGATATTCCAGAGATGGTGAGGTACTCCAAAGGTACCAATTTGTAAATCACATTGTCTTGATTACATCAAAAATTGGGAGACTGTAGGATCTCCTTGTGTAGATCCATAATGACTCACAATAGTTTTGCAAAGAAAAGACTAAGCGGAAGAAATATGTCTATTGTTTAGCATACAGTATTCACTTGTATAGAAAACCTATAGAATTTGTCTTTCAATAAATATATCTGATACAAAAAATACAAAGAAATAATTATCTGGGTGAAGAAATGAATCAGGAAAAGATGAACTTCTTTACCTTCTGTATGTTGTAAAATTCTTTTTTTTTTTTTTTTTAAAGCAATTGGGGTTAAGTAACTTGCTCAAGGTTACACGGCTAGTCATTTGTTTTGGTGGGTGTTTTTTGGGGGTTGTTGGGTTTGGGGGTTTTTGGTGGTTTGGGTTGGGGTTGTTTGGGTTGGTGGTTTTTTTGTTGTGTGGTTGTGTTGGGGGTGTGGTTTTGTGGGGGGTTTTTGGTGGTGTTTTTTAAAGAGCTTCATGTTTCTACAGAAAACAAAGATTCATCTCTTTAATTCAAGGTGTGTGGCAGCAACAAATGGAACACATACTATCAGAAGAATTGGGGTTAGGTGTGTCCTTGGTGTGAACAGGCTTTAATATATAAAGAATGAGGAATTTGAAAGAAGAAAAAGCATAAAGGATAACATCAAGGAAATATATTATAGGGAAAACATATGAACTGACCATGAGACAAAGGCAAGGGATAACCGGTAAAGGATGCTAGTATTCTTTTTTTTTTTTTTTTAAGCAATTGGGGTTAAGTAACTTGCTCAAGGTTACACGGCTAGTCATTATTTGTGTGTGGGTGCTCATTTTCTGAGGCCGGATTCGATCTCGGGTCATCCCAACTCCGAGGCCGGCGCTCTTACTCACAGCGCCACCTAGCCACCCCTTGATGCTAGTATTCTGCTGATATACTTACAATGTCAGGAGAAAGTGAGGAAAGTCTACCTGAATTTATGGAAAGATATGGACAAGAATTACAAGGGTTGAGCAGGCATGGAAAGGTTGTAATCTTTATAATTACTGGAATATCCAAATTGATGTGACTACTAACATATCTTAGGATTCTAGATATTTTCCATTTATTCACTTGTTTACATAATGTCTTCCCCAAAAGAATGTATGCTCCCTGAAGACAGGGACTGTTTCATTTTTGTCTCTGTATAGTCAATGCCTAGATTATGTCTGGCATATTCTTTGTTACATAAATGAATAATTCTTTTTGAATCTTCTCCAAGATGTCCTGAAAATTCACACCTGAGCACTTGTGAAAATTGTAGTGACTTTTGGGGCTGCTAGGTGGCGCAGTGAGTAAGAGCACCAGCCTCAGAGTTGGGATGACCCCGGCTCTAATCCGGCCTCAGAAAATGAGCACCCATAAATGATGACTGGCTGTGTAACCTTGAGCAAGTTACTTAACCCCAATTGCTTTAAAAAATTGTAGTGACTCCAAGACAGATTTATTTGGTATGAATATAGTTAAGTATGAATATAGTTATAGTTGCTTATCCTAACTTTCCTTGCTAAATAGCCTTTGCCACTTTTCTACATATTATTCTGGGTGCTATGTATATGGAGCCCAAAAGCAGATTTAATGTCATTGCTCATAAGACTAGAAACATTAGATCATATTTTATGTCAATAACATTTGTGAACTATCTTCTAGCTTTATTTAAAAGTGCTCCTAGAATGGTCTTCTTCAGATTGGTCTTACACCTGGCCTTCTGAAGCACTTGTTTTACTTTCGATGTATTTTGCTATTTTGTAAAGAAAACCATCCATATTTCCATTAGTTTATTCTTTAGTGCTTTGCAAATGAGCTCATCTTCTAAAATGGCATTCTTCATGGCTTCATGCTTGCTAGCTCATTTGGCTCCACTGTCATGACTATTATCAGTTAAATTTCTCCAAGACATGGAGATAAAAAGAAATCAGTGTGTGTAAATTTATTTCCCATTTCTCCAGAGAGATGGCATAGAAGAAAATGCATGGTGAGCAGTAAATACTTACTTCTACCTCAAGCCACACTTATGTCTCTAAAGTCCCCTCTGATTTTGTTTAGTCTTCAGTGGAGGAATGATTTAGAAAGGGAGGATACCACAGGATCTCACAATAATCATACTGTTCTTAGGGATAAAATTAATAAATACACATTCCATAACTTGATTCAACCATCTCGAAATTATCCTAGTTATCAAAAAGTGAGCTCAGTGGGCGGCTAGGTGGCGCAGTGAATAGAGCGCCGGCCCTGGAATCAGAAGGACCTGAGTTCGGAGCCGGCCTCAGACACTTAATCCACACAAACAAAAACATAGCCGTGTAACCTTGGGCAAGTTACTTAACCCCAATTGCCCTAAAGGGGCGGCTAGGTGGCGCAGTGAGTAAGAGTGCCAGCCTCGGAGTTGGGATGACCCGAGATCAGATTCAGCCTCAGAAAATGAGCACCCACGCATAAATAATGACTAGCCGTGTAACCTTGAGCAAGTTACTTAACCCCAATTGCTTTATTAAAAAAAAAAAAGTGAGCTCAAACTGAAAGTTTTATCCAAAAAATAAAAAACTCCTCAGTCTACATAGTGTTCTTGGCATTAGAGCTGATACTTGGCCAGTTGAGTTTTTAAATTCCATAGCTCAGCAGTCTCCAAACTTAACTTTGACTAGAGAATCCTCTAGTTATGGAATCTCTTATAATAGTAGAACAGAGTAAAAGAAGAATGGTCCTTTCATATCATGACTTACTAATCTAAATTGCAAGAATTCTTTCATTCTATCAGCAGAGGTTCTAAACCTTTTTTGTTCCATGGACACTTTTTGGCAGTCTAATGAGGTTTATGGATACCTTCTAAAAATGTGTCTTTAAATGCGAAAAGTAAAGTACGTAAAATTAAAAATGAAACTGATTATGTTGAAATATGGCAAGTTTATAGAATCTGCATTTACCCCAATATCATTTACTATGAAAGTCATCTTTTTTTTTTTTTGCTTTACAGGCCTAAATCAGAGCTAAGCAGTATCCATGGGTCTACAGATCAAGCAGCACAAGGAATATAAACATAAAGAAAGAAAAATAAGTTAAAGCATAAAAACATAAGAAAAGTAAAGAAAGAGGAAATAGGCATTGATACTGATGAATAACATAACACAAATAGAAATTGTCTGATGCCCCCATTGTACCTGTGTAACCACCTTTAATTTAACCAGTTACTAACTTCATAAACTAAACTTTTATCCTAGTATTAAAAAAAAGTTCATGCAGTGAGGAAACTAATTATTATATGCATAAAATTTGGTTCAAATCATGCCAATTAAATCTTCCTAAATTCTTATAGAACTGGAATTAGGCCAGTGTCTGAATCAAATGACTCCCAATCTGCAATTCACAATTGACAGAACCACCAGTTAATATCTGTTCTTGCTTCTTACATAGAATCAGGCCCTTCCCTTCTGAATCTGGGACTTCATCCTAGTTTAATGCACAGTCCTAGGCCTGTAGCAATAAACACCCTAACATACCCAGGGTGGCTGTCAACACAGGTTCTTAGATCTGCTTTTCTAAAGGAAAGCATCTCAAAATGGGTTAACAATCTTGCTTTAATCAATCAAACATATTTACCTAGTTCAGGGGGAAAAGTCAGCAGCCCAAACTTCAGAATATACAGAGAGAAGTTACAAGTAGAAGTTACAAGCAGACAGAGAAACAATTCAGCAGACAGGCTTCCAAATGTCTGACCATTACATCCATACCCAGTTACAGTTACCAGAGAGGGAAGTACCAACATCTGGGTTTTCAAAGCCGGGGGGGGGGCTCAATGGCTACCCAGAGTCTTGTCTGGTCAAATTACATAATACTTCTCAAAATGAGCCCCAAAACAAAGCCTCACATCAGGGTTTATATAGCCTTCTCCTGGCTCAGAGAATGTCACAACCCTCTTGACACACTGACCAATCACAGAGCACCAAAGTGTGGGCATTCCTGAAAAACAAGCCTCCTGCCACAGGCTCCATGTGACCACGTTCAGCTTATTAGGGGGCAGAGTATATTTTCAAATCAAGGAAGGTTCTCATAGTGACTTACGTCTATCAAAGGGCTTAGGGGCAGGGAAGATCTTAAATTCCCATTCTCATAACAAGGCCCCAGTTCAGTCCCTGAGCTTAGTACTCTACAGCACCTTCATGGCTAAACACTGTCCTGCCTTCATAGATCTCTATCTCCCTGTGCCAATCTGGGCTGGAAATAATGACTCACTGTGATTTTTTCCTTAATATCCCAATCAGGACTTAGTCTAGGAGTTGTTTTTTGTTTTCTTTTTTTAGGTTTTTTTTTTTTTTTGTGGAGGAATTTTAGGGATGAGTTAGACTATACTCCTACTTCACCATCTTAGTTGGTCATCCCCCAAAATACCTTACTGATGAAGAAACTGAGTCCCATATAGTTAAATTAAGTTACCCAAGACCACATCGGTAACATTTCAGAGGCAGGATCCAAACTCATACTACAAATACAGCAAACTCTCTACTGCTCTATGGTAATATCTCTAGAGTAAATAATAATAACAACCACAGCAGCTAGCATGTATATAGTATCTACCCCCGCTTAACATAATGCTGCTAAGGGCTTTATAACTGTTTTCTCATCTGATCCTCATAACAGCTATGAGGTAGGTGCTTTTATTATCCCCATTTTACAGTTGAGGAAACTGAGGCAAACAAAGGTAAAGTGATTTGCAATATTTATTGAGCATCAAAATGAGCTAAAACAATGGTGTAATTTAAAAGATGTGATAGCCACACAAAAGATTAGCATAACACCATAACACAGAGAGACACACTTTTCCCAAAACCTTTTCCCCATAGCACAAATTATTTATTTTCTATGAAACTCACCTGGCATGAGGCAAGGTACAACATGAATAGTCTCAGCTATTATATTTATTTATATTAGCACAATATTTTCAATTGTCTCCCCTAATTTTGAAAATGAATTCTTCTAAAACATCAGGTATCTGCCAAAGCAATCAAAGAAGCCCAGAGTTTTCTTGAAAGGAGGATAACAGGCAACAGCATACCCTTTTCTGAATTAAATGATCAAGATTAGAACTTTAAGAGGAAACCCTTGAGATGAGTTATTTGGTTAAATCCATTCTAAAAGGTAATCACCCTTCTATCTTTGGTTCCCTGCAAATGCCAGGAGAATTCAGAGTTATAATAATAGAAGGTAATGAGAAAATAAAAGAGAACAGGGAAAGATATTGGCCAAAGTCAAAGAGAATATTATCATGTGCTTCTTATAGGCTTAGCAAAATAATCAAAAATTGAAAAATAAACTAAACATAACACAGTGTGGCACATTGTAAGAAACAGCTGGTTCCTGTGATAAATGTCAGTTTCTCTGAAAGACAGTATTTAATGGTAATGGTTATAGAATCCAGAGGTAGAGATGGAAGGGGCCTTTGAGATCATCTGGTCCAACCTGCATATGAAAGAACTGCAGCCTTGAGAGTCAAAGTCATACATCTGAGACCACACAGGCACTAAGTAGAAGAATCAAGATTTGAACTCAAGCCCTCAGACTCCAAATCCAGCAATTGCTCCAATGTATGATGCTAGTTTCTATAAAAGATATGCAAGCAATAAATATCTTTTGAATGTAGAAAGAATAAAACAATCCTTTACATTTACTGTATTAAGATATAGATATATTGAGGGTACAAGTGCTACGTGATTGCCATTTATTGTCACTTTAAGATACTGGCCAAACCAGACAAATTCCAACCAGTTGGTAATCCTAGTTATTAAAGTCCATAAAGAGAAGCACTATCAAAACTTGACCAACTGGGAGAAAATAGAGTAGAAATTTGCTGGAGTCAGGATGACCTGAGCTCAAATCCAGATTCAGACACTTAACACTAGCCATGTGATCTTGGGCAAGTCACTTAACCCTAATTGTCCTGCCTTCCCTCCACCAAAAAGAAAAAAAAAGTTGCTTTAAAGAAGGGAGAAGTTCTAACCTGCCTATAAGACCAGGCATTACAAATTAAAGTCAGTGAAGAACTTAGAAAAGAAAAAGGACCTGATTACTCATTGCTAGAAACGTCCTCTTTCCTCTAACTTAAATTGCTAAACCCTAAATTATTTACTATAAACAATCTGAAGGCCCTTTAGCAGCACATCTTGCTTGTTCACCACAAATGCTTAACTCTATGTAATTCTTGCCATATAATTTCTTCTCCAGGATCTATAAAATTTGGTTGGATTACATTGTCCATGATTTTTTTGCCCAACAGCCTATATTTTAGTATTTCAATAACTCTTTACCAACTCAGGATTTAGGTTGTTTTTTTGTTGTCAATTATTTTATACCCTCTGTTACTCAAATTATCTTACATGGAGTATTGTGAAGTTCTCAAAAAATATTCAAAACAAAGTTATTTCAAGTCACTTTCAGTTTATAGTAGAGTTCATAGTTCTGTGTAGCTAGAAGGAACTTTATATTTCATCAAGTCCAATGCCCTTACTTTGTGGATGAGGAAACCAAGGCACAGAGCAGTCAAATGATTTGCTCAAAGTCTCATTGGAAATAAATGACAGATTGAGGATGTAAAACCAAGTTCAGTGATGCCAAATAGATTGTCTGTTCCACTGAATCACACCCAATCTCTTACAGTGTTCAAAAAAAGTGAAGACAAATACCTACTTACTTAATTTTTTTTAAATTAAGCAGAGTAATTAAACACTGAAAAGGTGAAAGCAATCCTAGAAAGGTTAGGAATGACTGGTTTATGGAAAATGATATTTGTATCTCCTTTCCTCATCACTAACCCACAGGAAGGTACCCCAACCCACCCCCAGAAAAAAAAAAAACACTCTGGTCTCAGAACTGTGCCTTTCATTTTCCTGACATCTAATAGGGCTCTATGAGCATTGACACTTGAGTCCTAAAATGACTGCAAATTACTCATACTTACTGTCTGGCTACACAATCTGGGGACTCCTGCTGTTCTGTATTTCCCTAAC